>CM056489.1:43914902-45114902 GCA_029783415.1 Anisodus acutangulus
AGGCCTCCAACACTCCTAAAAGAATTTAAGGAAAAAAAGAAAAATGGTGGCTGTTGATACGTGTAGACATATAGGATTAATTAATTAGAAGATTAAATAGCAATTCATCTTTCGATATTAATTGTACTTTATCCATCTACAAAGCAAACAGTTTATTTCTCCTATGAAGTTATTGTTTGTAGTCGAATTACGAAAGAGGTTACACGATTAAATGAGTAAATTAAAGATAAACCTAACTTGGAGGTTTATAAATGCCAAGCTTAAGCTAGTTACAGCGTGGGATTTACTACAAATTAATATGTGGTTGATTGATTGGTGCATTTTGCAAATGTGACTAAACGTAAAACGACATTTTCATTTAAATACTCCTTAGTTGTTACTTTATTTTTGCATATAACAAATTAAATGTAGGAGATAGTTAAAGCCCTACAGAGGCAAGTAACGTTAATTAACTTTAAAGTAAAAAGATTAGTACTAGATATGGTTGGAAAACCATTTTGATTGCATTATTTATTTGAAGTTCCTTTTTAAGTTACTTCATACTAATTGCAACATCAAAATTAAGTAACCAAAAATCCAAAATAATAAATTAACTAGAATTAACATCAAATATATCTTTACAATTCGAATAGTCATACATGCTACTTCGTTGGAACGTAGTCGCTTGACGTTAAATAAATCGTAGCTAACATAATTTCTTTTTATCATTTATCACTAATCCGTTGTAAAATAGAATTAGCAACTATTTTGCTTCTTAGCTACAAATTTAACAGTTGCAATTCCTGTTTTTTTAGCAAGGTACAACTTTCAGAAGACGCGCACGTTTTATTGATCCTGCATTTCTTCTTTAAATTTACACTTGGATCATATATACAAATTGTTTTCACTAGTAGATTGTTCTATTAATTTTGTCATTAATTTGCTCATTACAATCATTTACAACATCTTGTCCCTGATAACTACGTACCATCTAGTCAACTATTATATGCCACCAATATATAGTTGTAATAGTTCATTTCGACCAAACCAGTATGAAAACGACTCTTCATAGTAAGTAGACTTAGCAAGAAACAATAGCATGAACTTTTTATAAATAAATCATCAAGAAAGGGGGAAAATACAAGTAATTAAGGAGGGTCAAATCTAACCTTACTGACTATCAAAGTTGGAGTTTCAGTCTTTTATATTGTAAGGCAAAAGTAATTTGGGTTTTTTATTGTGTTAAAAGTTAATTATATATAATTAAAGGGGTGATTAACTTTTAACACAATAAGAAACCCAAATTACTTTTGCCTTACAATGTAAAAGACGGAAACTCCAACTTTGAGTCAGTAAGGTTAGATTTGACCCTCCTTAATTACTTGTATTTTTCCTTTTTGATGATTTATTAATAAAAAGCCCATGCAGGTACTATGTCTGATCAATGGTTTAATTTTTTCTTAAAAGTTCCAAATTAAGTCCAGAGTGATCAAAAAGTTATTCGTCAAATATTGAAATAAAAGGTAAAATAAATTGCCCAGGGAAAGGGAACAAAAACATGGAGTATAAGATATTGCGGCATTTAAAAATTTGTCGTAGAGAATGATGCATATTTGTTCTCGCAGCTCACGCTATAACGATTTTTATCTCTAGATGTTTAATCAACTGCTACGCCTCAAAATATTTTGAAAAAATTCAAATGAGTTAAATTTCGACTGTAAATACAGTTGATAATAGTTATAATCATGTCCATCTCATTATTTTTATCTCCGTACTACTATATAGATAATATCAAAATACTTCCAACTCGACCCTTTTCCAGATAGACAATCATAAATAGAATAATGACATTGCTTTATCGACACTCTTGGCATGCTTACAAACTGAAAAAAGAATATACTCTTTAGTATAGCTATGAGGCAGCAGATATGGTCCACTAGATGTACATTTTGGAGGAGATAGCTTATGATAATAGATTAATTATACACATTATTTACAATAATTAGATACAATTTGCATTAGAAGATTAATAGGATTCTACTCAACTTAATATGATAAACATGAGTTGCTTAAGTACATTCCCTTGTTTTCTGTGACTTATTATTTTTGTATTAATGTTTAACGTGGGAAAGCACAAACATCTTTTTCTGCTGTCTGTTTTTGTATCAGAAACCACTGCCTCATGCTTCGAGCTTCATCATTACTATGTGACTATGACGTTGATATTTACAGTATATCAACAGCTTCCTGATGTTTTTGTTTTTTTTTCTGATGGAAAGCTTGCCAGTGAATTAAATTGTTTTCTCCCAGTAGCAAGTATTTTACACAGAATTTTATGCTCATGTCAAGAGCACTGTCATGTGGGACTTAGCACAATTTTTTCTAACAATAGTAGTGTTCCGATCAATTTTGTGTGCGTCCAGAGGGTCACCGGCACCCGGTAACTTCTAAAAAAAATGTATCTATATACGTGTATATAGTGACGGAGGCATGATTTCTGTCCCCGTATGTCACACCCCAACCTTGGGGTGTGGTCGACATCCGGCACTCTAAGGTCCGAGCGTACAAATTATAATACCTAAATCACATGACATGAAACCTAGGCCGACAAGGCCTCCAAATGACAATAATAAGATAGAAACAACAATAATATGCACGCAGAAAATGTCCATCACAACATATATGTATAACAACCTCTAGTATGCAAGTCTCTACGAGTACTAACATGTGTTATCAAGTCGGGACAGGACCCCGACATACAGGGGGAAGAGTTAGGGTGGCGGAAGGGGGTTCATCCAAACCCCGTTCACGGAAAATTACGTTGTATGCTTAAGGTCAAATACGCTTTTCTCATATATATTACATTCAAGGACGTGGATTCATTTCTAGATAACTGCAATGAATTCAATTTTTTTAAACTTTGGCCCATAGCTTTAATTCCTATTTCATCGCATGTTTTTACTCTTTTTTAGCTTAGGCCCACACAGCTACCATGCATAGTAATGCATTGGATAAAAGTTATTCCCTCCGTCCCAAAAAGATTGATCACATTTGATTTGACACAAAGTTTAAGAAATAAAGGAAGACTTTTAAAATGTGTGATTCAAAACAAATTTAGATATTTATGTGACTGTAAATATTCTTATAAAGTTAAATTATTTTTAAATATAGAAAGTAATCAATCTTTTTGGGACGAAGGAATACTACATTCATTCCCATTTTCTAGATATATTTTTCCATCATTGGAAAAAGTACGACCCAAATAATATTATTTACTAGTTGCTTATTTTTACATTGTAGGTCTTTTATAATAATATTTATATTAATATCATTATTTTTGAATTATTTCAATAGCATCAGATTTTACATAAATGTGCATACCTAATCAAAATAGTAAAATAGTATCATGTTTATTCATATATTTTCTGTCTTTTCCTAAAAATTAGGAATTTTATTTAGAGTTTAATTTCTTAGTTCCTCTTTCTTCTTCATTTTTTTCAATTGAAGAAGCTTGGCGATTTTCAAAGGTATTATATGATTGAAGGGCACCAATTCGAATGAAAAAAAGTAAAAAACTTAAAATAAAGTAGAAAATTGAAAAGTGAAAGAAAAAAACACAAAATTTTAAAGAAGACTCGATGAAGCATGATAAAAAGTAGGAAAAAATCCTAAATAAGGCATGGCAAAATTGGTGCGCTGAGGTTAGTTTTACCTGTCTCGCCCCGGCCCACCTCGTTTGTCATCCTTCAATTTTTGCGAGTTTACTTTCTCATATTTTGAACCACCTTGGTGAAAATCTTGCCTTCGCCTATGCCGACATACCCAAAATAACCATATACATATGCAATAGTGCCTACCAACTTTGTATGGCAACTCCGGAGAAGTAGAGTGCAACAACCAACAGCTGAAAGCAGATACCCTATTGTGGAGGCAAGTCCGTCTGTCTATATGTACCTGCAGTCATGAAACACAAAGCTCCAGAAGGGGACATTAGTACGAAAGATGTACTGATTATGTAAGGCAGGTAAAGCATATAAATAAGGAATGAATACAAGGGAAGAGTGTAGAAGTCAACCTGAAACTCAGAAAAGCCTATGAGGGCATATAATTGTCATAACCATGAATATATGCATGTACGTAAAATCGGGCCACTCTATGGGGCCACCTGAACCATATGACATGAAACTTGGACCGACAAGGCCTCCAAATGACAATAATAAGATAGAAGCAATAATATCCTGCATGTAGAAAAGGCCCAACACAACATATATGTATAAAAACCTCTAGTCTGCAAGTTTATACGAGTACTAACATGTGTCATCAAGTCAGGACAGGGCCCCGACATACCCAAAATAACCATATACATATGTAATAGCGCCTACCGACTTTGTATGGCAACTCCGGAGAAGTAGAGTGTGACAACCAACCGCTGAAAGAAAATACCCTATTGTGGAGGCAAGTCGGTCTGTCTATCTGTACATGCGATCATGAAAATAAATGCAGTCCGCATTTTTGACGAAACGTATTCTCTTCGACTCATTTAACCTCTAACCCTTTTACCCCATACTAATCACTTGTTAAACATGGTTTAAACACTTTTAACCTCAAAGATAATCGTGTTCTCCGAGCATACGTCAAACTTAATTTCTTTGATTTAGACCCCGAACTCTTATGAAACTTTCGTAACAATTTTTTAAACTTATTTTCATCCAAATATGAGATCTTATTCTCACCGTGATTTACGTTACTTTACTTACAACGCATACAAGCGCGGAAATATGGGGTGTAACCGTGTAAACATCAAAATTTTAATTGAATTAATCCGTGCAAAATTTGGATTGAATTCTAAGTTATTGACATATTGACCAAGTTAAATTTTGGTTAATAAAGTCATATTAATATTTAAGTCAAAATTAAATGACTTGAATTAAAATCCAAATTACATTTGGGTTAGTTCATTAAATTGGGCCATAAAAGATGAGCCCAACCCACATCTTTCTAACCCAAGGTCCACTAGAATTACTTGAAGACTAAATACCCCCAAACTCTAGCTCACACCTATATAAATGGGTCACACATTCCCTTCTGAAGACATCTTGAAAGTTGCATATCATCTTGACTAGAAGCAAATGAGAGCAACGACATCTACATAAGTCTTATCCAAATGTCTTCAACAAGAAGGAGAGTTCGAGAGACATTTTTTCCTCAAGAACAATCCAAAATGCGGCTCAAAGTCTTTAAAGATTAAACACATCAATAGAAGTTCATTATTCACTCGAGAAAGAAGCTACATTGGCCCTCAAATCAAGGCGAACAACTCGGAGATTAGAATCAGGGGATACATCCAGAGTTGTACTCACAAATAATTAATAAAATAATTTTTTCTCACATTTTCTATGATGCAAACTGTGGAGGCATTGAAGAAATCTGTGGAGGACAAATATCTTCAAATAGCCCAACTGATGAACAGGTTGGAACTCTATAGCCCTAGAGATTCAAGTCACAATCAAACACCACGAGAAAAATATGTTGAATCTCCCACTAAATTGTCCAACACTCAAAATACAAATCAATAGGCTTCAGTTGCCACATTGTCTGTCCAACAACTGCAAGACATTATAACAAACACCATCAGAGCTCAATATGGTGGAGCATCACACAACTCGTTATACTACTCCAAACCATATACCAAGCGAATCGATTGTCTACCCATGCCAATTGGATATCAACCACCAAAGTTACAACAATTTCATGGCATAGGAAATTCGAGGCAACATATATCACATTTTGTGGAGACTTGCAGTAATGCTGGTATATATGATGATCTTCTGATTAAGCAGTTTGTGCGCACTTCAATTAATAGTTGGGAGCAACTTGAAAAGGAGTTCATCAACCGCTTTTACAACACACGTCGGACAGTAAGCATGGTATAATTGATGGCCACCAAACAATGAAAGAATGAACCACTGATTGACTACATCAATCGTTGGCGAGCATTGAGTTTGGACTGCAAAGATCGTCTCTCAAATGTCTGCTATTGAAATGTGTATCCAAGGAATGCATTAGAGCCTTGCATACATTCTGTAAGGACTTAAGCTATGAACTTTTGAAGAATTAGCTACATGAGCACACGACATGGAGTTGAGCATTGCGACTCATGAAAAGACTTCACCAGTTTTCGATCAAAGGAATGTAGAAAAAGAATTCAAACAATCATCAAAGTACCCAACTGAAAGAAACCATGGTGGTAGGAACAACATCTGTAAAAGTCTCCTCCAAACAAAAAATGAAGGAAAAAGCTATAAGTCAACATCCTTCAGGAGAAAAGCACCATCCAACCTTGAAGGAGTTAGAAGCAAAAACTTACCTTTTTCTGACTCTGATGTCCCTTTAATTCTTAATGAGTTTCTAACAAAGAAGGTTATTTAACTTCCTACATCAAAGCGACATGACGGAACTAATAAAGTCGATGATTCAAAGTATTACAAATTTCATCGCATTATCAGTCATCCAACTGAAAAATGTTTCATCTTGAAAGAGAAGATCATGACGTTGGTTAGGGAAGGAAAAATAATTATTGACGATGAATACATATCTGAGTCAAACAATGTTAGTGCTTATCTTCACGACAAGAAGATCCAGACGCTAGAAACTCGAAGATGTAAGCATTTTGTTGAATCTCTGATGATTGGACAAGGAAAAGTAATGCTACAAATTTGAAGTTTTGAACCAGTTGAAGTTTCAGTCTTAAAGAAAACTCAAAACACGTTCAAATTGGATGGCCACTCCAACAACAAGAATGGTGAAACTTGGACATTGGTTGCTCACAATAGACGAAAGCATCAAAGAGCTTTCAAGCATCAAATTGCAAAGGAAAAATCAAGCACAAATTATCTACGGACATGGAGAAGCACAAAGTCCAACCTCAAGAGTTGGTGTACCAATGTTTCATCACAAAGGGCTCAAAATCTAGTTACACTATTGGAGTTCTTTCCAAAACCGCTCCTGGATGCACAAGCTTAAACTGCACATCACAATTCTTCTCGACGCACGAGCCTAAATTGCAAGTTGTTATGCTCCATTTTGCACGAGCTTAAAATGTACATTTCAACACTCCATGATACACGAGTATAATCTGCATACAAAAAAAATTGAACTACGTAATGACTTGATCCTCTTCGCCGAGGTACATAGGCAATTTAGAAATTCTTGTAAGCGTAGTCAGATGAGTTAAAAAAAACTCATTCCTTCAATGCGGAGTCAAAGAAAAGTTGCTTTCACGAATTTTCCTTTGATGCTTTTCACACGCTAGGAGAATCTAAAGAGAAGTTTCGGCAACATTAGAGGATGAAGCAATTTTTCGTGACGATCTTCTTACATCAACTTCTTCATAGTAAATGGATCTTGGTGCGTTAATGGGTCTACTCACTCTGTCTAGGGACATATCTACTTAGTTCATGTACTTGCTCATCGTAGCTGCAAAAAAAAGAGGCACTTCAAGTGTCTCTCTCGCCAAGCTAAAGAGGGAGGTGCACCATCAACTTTCTAACTGAATTCGAGCTAATTTTCAAAATTTATCTATTCAAAATCATAAAGCTTTTGGTCTTGATTTTTACAAATATTATAGTTTTGAGAGTTCGCTTCCCAATGGAATAGGAATCTCATAATTTCGGCGTTTCTATTCCGAGTTATGAATTTTCTACCACTGAAGTGCAAAGCTGAAGCGTTGAGAAAAACCGAATTCGAGTTAACTTTCAAGAATTATTAGTATAAATCCAGAAAGCTTTTGGCTTTGATTTTTATAGTATTGTGAGTTATCTTTCCAATGGAACAAGAATCTCATCTTTTCGTCGCTCCTACTCCGAGTTATGAATTTTCTACCATCGAAGCGCAAAACTGAAGAGTTGAACGAGGCAGAATTCAAGCTAAATTTCAAAATTTATATGTACAAATCCATAAAGCTTTTAGCCATAATTTTTATACAGATTATAGTTTTGGAGTTCACTTCCCAACGGAATAGAAATCTCGTCATTTCAACTCTCCTACTCCGAGTTATGAATTTTTTACCACTGAAGCGCAAAGCTAAAGAATTGAGCAAGGCAGAATTTGAGATGACTTTCAAAAGTAATCTGTGCAAATTCATAAAGCATTTAGCCGTGAATTTTACAACGGAACAAGAACCTCATCATTTCAGCGATCCTACTCTAAGTTATGAATTTTTCTGCAAAAGTGCGCAAAGATGTGGTACTAAACATGCACGGGACTCGAACCCGGGACGGGCTCGTCCTGCCCTAGGCCCGATCTCGCCCGACCAGCCCCGGTCCCGCCCGCCCCCTCCCCTTTGCAAAAAAATTACTATAAACTTTATTTTTAGAAGTAGTAGAATACAAAGAAAAAAAAATATAAAAAAACTTGTCACGAGTGTGTACTACCTTATAGAAAATTTTTTGAAGAAGTAGCGATTAGGTGTAATTCTTTATATGAACAACTACTTGTTGCTTATAATTGTAGAAGACCTATAAGTGTATTTTTTAACGCCCATAATCGAAATCCAACTGGTATGGTTGTAGATAACAATTGGAAAAAAATTTCAGAACTTATTGTATTTTTAGAGAAATTTTTTCAAGCAATTAAATAATTTTCTGGTATATATTATCCTACTATTTCAACTATGTTATTTTATATAGCTCTAATATTTTTGTTACTTAGTGAATATATGGAAAAATCATCTTATAAGGCACCTATTAAAAAAATGTTTATCAAATTAAAAATATATATTTTTCCTATTCCCGCTATTTATATTATTGATGTTGTATTAAATCCGACTATTAAAATAGACGGTTGTAAAGCACTTATTGAAACTACTTCCACCTTCAACTCCAAAAAATCCAAATGAATAACCACCTAAGGAACCAACTAAAGAAGAAGTTTTGTCTAGCATACACGATGAATGCAAAAAAGTATATACGCATTACCAACAAGAAAGTGCTAGCAACCAACCACCGGCTTCCATACCATCTTCTTCTTCTTCTTCTTCTTCTTTAATACAACCTCAAAAAAGACATGTTGTTTCTGCGGCTAGTAATGAAAGCCTTAGACATAGAATGTTTAGTGGTACCAATATTAATCAAGTTAGCGAGTTTGATATTTTTTTGTTTTGCAGGGTGTTGTACCGTACCAAGCAGTTCTCAATGAAGAAGGATGTGAAGACTTGCTGAAATACTGGAAGAAGAATGAGAAGACATTTTCGACACTATCAAAGATGGCCCGAGATGTGTTGAACATTCAAACGTCATCAACAGGGTCTGAAAGCGCTTTTTCTGCCGGAAGATTTCAAATAGGAGAGCACATACACTTATTACCGGGAGACAGCTTGGAGATTGCAGTTTTATTCAGAGATTGGATACGAGCGGAGCGTAGAAGGTGTGGTCAACCGGAGATCAACGAAGAAGACGACGAAAACTACAACGAAATCTTATCCGGCGGAGGTGGAAGCGACGTCGAGCAATTTGACCAACAAATTCTAATTCCAACCGAAGAACCACAAGACATTGTGAAGAAACTAGAAAATGTGTTTATAAATATGTGATTTTTTTAATTGCAATTTTACTATGTTGTTTGCAACTTTCAACACCACAAAGTTGCAATTTTGAAATTGTATTACAAAAAAATTATATTTCTATTAAATAATATAAGAGGTACAAAAACAGTCTTGAGATATTTTTATTACACTATCTTCTTCAATTATTGAGGTGTTTATATATGTTATTTTTAAAATTAAGTGTAAAAAAAATGAAAAACCCCATTCCGCCCCGATAAGACCGGTCCCATTTTCCGACAGGAACCGGAATGGGACGGGACATCGGAGGATCCCGCCAGTCCCGCCGGAGGACCGGTCCCGCCCTCCCAGTCCCGTCGGGTCCTACTTCGCCCCGAACCCGGCCCACTGGCCACCCCTAGTGTACGTGCAAGAAAAGACACCAAGTTTATATCTTAATTGTAAAAGAGAAATCAACAAGACTACAGGAAGTCATTTGTCACTTTAATGAAGTACTTTCACTCTGGAATGTGAGAAAGAAATTTTAATATTAGACAACATTAAAATTTGGTGTTTTCTTGCAAAGTGCCCGCAAGAACAAGTACTTTTGAAGTCACAGAGATGAAAATATTTTCACAGATACTTCAAGCCTCGTCTCTAAATCCTGGCAAGCCTACACTTCAACGAGTTTTGAAGTAGGGGACATTTGTAGACATCAAAATTTTAATTGAATTAATCCATATAAAATTTGGATTGAATTCTAAGTTATTGACATGTTGATCAAGTCAAATTTTAATTAATAAAATCAGATTAATTATTTAAGTCAAAATTAAAATCCAAATTACATTTGGGTTAGTTCATTAAATTAGGTCATACAAGAGGAGTCCAACCCACATCTTTCTAGCCCAAGGTCTGCTAGAATTACTTGGAGACCAAAATACCCCCAAACTCTATCTCACACCTATATAAAGGGGTCACACATTCCCTTTTGAAGACATCCTGAAAGTTGCATATCATCTTGACTAGAAGCAAAGGAGAGTAACGACATCTACATAAGTCTTCTCCAAAGGTCTTCAACAAGAAGGAGA
Organism: Anisodus acutangulus; assembly: GCA_029783415.1. NCBI lineage: Eukaryota > Viridiplantae > Streptophyta > Magnoliopsida > Solanales > Solanaceae > Anisodus > Anisodus acutangulus. The sequence continues at coordinate 43,925,508 of CM056489.1, forward strand.
GTTCGAGAAACGTTTTCCATCACGAACAATTCAAAATGCTGCTCAAAGTTCTTTAAAGATTCAACACATCAACAGAAGTTCATCATTCATTCGAGAAAATGCTACATCGGCCCTCGAATCAAGGCGAACAACACAGAGATTAGAATCAAGGAATACATCCAGAGTTGTACTCACAAATAATCAATAAAATGATTTTTTCTAACATTTATTTTATTATTGCATTTATTTATTTTTTGCTAACAAAATTCATCGCGGACAGGGGGTTTAAAATAAAATAAGAACGCTAATAGTGCTGGCAAATGATCGGGTCAGATCATTTATGAGCGGGCTAGACAAATTTCATGAGTGAAGTTTCCTTATAGTAACCACCTCGACAAATGAAATTAAGTTATCTAGTAAGTTATCATCAGAAGTAATATATCATACAAATATGTGATAAAATTTATTATCGGAGAGTCGTTCATTAAATAGTTTTAATTTAATGGAGAAAAAGAATTAGTAAGCAAGGTGGTAACTATTTTTGGGGAAGTATTTGAGATAAAACGTTACTCCGTTACGTAAAAGCCTGAGGGATTAAAAAGGAAGTTACATTAATTTGTAACAGTAAAAGGATCATTAAAGAGCACATTTATCAAAATATAACGACAATTTCTCATAAATGCGATTATTTTCTAAACTATAAAAGACTCTAAAATTCTATACAATGGTGAATAAGGCAAACATAACTACATAAACATTCTAGATATGGAGAAGACATCCGTCAAGCTGATTATACTATGACACTTTTTATTATTGCAATATGTTTGTGAAAGATATGGAGAAGACATCCGTCCATCTCGATATGTTTAATGCGCTGGTGCTGAACCGGATTACTAGAAAGATAAATGACACTAACATTATCACAATAAACCAAGGTAGCTTTCTGAATAGGACAATGAAGCTCTAACAGAAGATTACGTAACCAACAGGATTCAGAGACCACATTGGCTACCCCTCGATACTCGACCTCTGCACTAGAGCGGGACATTGTCGACTGACGTTTCGCAGACTATGAGACCAAGTTATCACCAAGAAACATGCAATAGCCGGACGTGGAACGTCTAGTATCCGGACAGTCACCCCAATCAGCATCTGTATACGAGACAAGTGTAAATGTCGAAGATGGATATAGATGTAAGCCATAGTCAAATGTTCCCTGGATGTACCGAATAATGCGTTTGAGCGCATTCATGTGTTCGACCCTGGGATCATGCATAAACAAGCATACCTGCTGTACATCATACGTAATATCTGATCTTGTGAACGTAAGATACTGAAGGGCCCCTGCAAGACTGCGATAGCGGGTCGGATCCTCATAAGGTGAGCCAGCCGCAGCACCCAACTTGAGTTTCGTATCAACTGGAGTGGAAGTGGACTTGCAGGATGACGTACCCGCTCGCTCAATAATCTCAATTGCATACTTCCGTTGGGATAAGAACAACCCACCTGTATGACGAGTGACAGCAATCCCCAAAAAGTAACTCAAGGGCCCCAAGTCTTTCATAGCAAACTTAGAACTGAGCACTGTCATGATAGACCGGCGTAATGCATCAGAAGAGGCAGTCAAGATAATATCATCCACATACAATAGTATATAAGCCAAGGACGAACCACGATGATATATGAACAATGAATTATCAGACCTGCTGTGAGAAAACTCAATAGTCGAAACATAATCAGCAAACCTCTTATACCAAGCCCGTGGGGACTACTTAAGCTCATACAAGGACTTCTTCAATAAACAGACATGATGAGGATATCTGAAATCCCTAAATCCCAAGGGCTGATGCATATAGACCGTCTCATTGAGATCACCACTTTCTAATTTTCTTACATATCATGAAAAAAAGATGACTAACGATATTTATTTACAGATTTTCTATATTTCAAAGTAGCAGCTATTCCAGGAGCATGCTCTACAGACAAAGATTGTGACTACTTAAAAGTATATCATTGTGATCCTTTTTGTGACTGGGGAGAAGTTTGTGACTGCGTTCCATATAAAACTGATGATCATGATACTACAAATACGAACAAAGATTCAAATTTATCCCCCGCTTAATTTTTGTTCTCCTTATCTTTCTAAATAGAGACTAATTATATTGTACTCTACTATTTATTGAATTTTGTATCCAAAAAATAGAATGAATGAATTATTATGATTCTATAATACTCTCTAATGTAGATTATTCTTTTCACGAGTTTGCCATATGAAATGGATTATTGATTCATGAATTTAGAAAAAGAGCAATAAGTATTAAGATATTGGGGTGTTGGGATAAAAGGGAGAATATTTGGTATGTTTTAGGCCTTTTGAGTTATACACTGATGGAATTGAAATTGGAAAAAAAAAACATGATAAAGAGATGCAAAAGAAAGGAAGGAAGGAAAGAAAGAAAGAAAGAAAGAAGAACAAAAAATACTTACATGAATCTTGAGTTCATACCAAATTAAATATTTTATTTTAATAGTTATAAATTAAAATGACAACATATATTATTTGACTATCGTTAAGTAATAGGAAGGAGTAAATATTAGGGGTGACTTAATAAAGATGATGTCCTAAAGTCAATTAATAAGAGGCTTTAGATTATTTTTTGTAAAATAAAATTTATATAAATTTTTATTTGAAATTTACTTTCTAACTTTTTGTGTTGAGTTATTAAGTAGCTTTTTATACTCAATTATTTCTAATATAATTTTTTCATCTTACTCAAATAGATTGGAGACTTGTTCATTTAAAGAACACTTCTTCATACTAGATTTAGTATTTATATTTGTCCAAAATATATCAAGAGCAGCGTATTTTGACCTACATTAAGTATAATTTTGAAGCAAAAAGATCTTCTAGTTTATCATAACTTCGTTTAATTTCCTCAATGAAAGTATCATTCGAATAATAATATGCATATCAATGCTAAGTGATAGCGGTAAGAGTCTGCTAGTAAGTTTGATTCTCACGATCCTTTTTTTCTCTTTTTATTTCTCCAATTCTTGATATACTGGTGGGATGTGGGGTGGGTGTGGGGGTGGGGGGGGGGTAAATAAAAGTTTAATTTGTGAGCAACAAAGAAACAAACAGATCTCCTGAGGCAGCCAAGTTTAGGTACCTCCGTATGTATTTGACCATTGTAATATGATACGTATTTATTCTTATAATAATTATAAAGTGTCTCTACTTTCAGTATCTGCAATTGTGGAAGCATTTGCCATTTGTCAGGCAGAAGTCAAGCGAAGACCATTTTGAACATACTCAAATGAATTAATTAGTTAGAAATCGCAATCTTTTTTTCTCTTTTTCTTTCTAGTTTTATTAATTTTTTTCTTTATTCGGACACAACGTAGTTGCAAAGCAATATTTTGCGCGTCTTGTTCTTCGTATGGACTGATCTTTAATTTTTGCTTCTCAAATCGCTAGTCTTTAATTTTTGTCTCTGTTTTTCATTTAATGAAAATTTATGGGCCAAAGTATCTGTATTCGGTGATCTACGAAATCAGAGATTCTAGGTTCGATCTCAAGCATAGTCGGAAAAAAAATTTCGCAAGGCAAAGTTTTGTCCGGCATAGTTCTGTAAAATGAAGTTATCCGACAGAAGTTGTGGAGTAACTATTTAGCTCGAGATAAGTTTATAAAAAAATTGCCTTGTCCAGCATAAATTTTGTAGGAATTAATTTAATTCCTACAGAATTTTTTCCCGAATATGAAACTTTGTCTTACGAAATTAGGTCATAAATAAGGGTAGACCAATTTTTTTATTTTTTCGATGTCAAGAATATTTTCGGCCATTTATTGTTATTTAAAGTACTGAAGGACAAAAATTAAAGACCACCCCAAGATAGGGACATTGTGCGAATTGACCAGAGTTGGCTGATTTAGAGTTTATCAGACTTCTTTTATAATAATTTCGGATTCTAACTAGAATATTAGAGATATACATATCACACTCTCATTGAGCCCTATTTCAATTTATTCTCCTTTTCTTCAGGCACATATGCATTATTTATCCTTTTAAATCAAGGTGAAATGAGAAAAAACAAAAAAACAGATGAAAACGTAACAATTACTATAACTCAAGTTCTTAAATTATTGCGAGTATAAAACAGTATTCTGGTGGCAGGCCTGCTAGGTCTCTCTGTGCCTACTGCCTATGTGCCTACCAATTGCTATCTGAAGTCTGAAGTTCACATGGAGTATATTCAATTATCCAGAAAAAAACCATACAAAAGTTATTTCATCTCTTTCAAGCCCCAAAAATGACAAAAGAAATTTCAAAGAATGGAAAACAATCATTGTAATAGATTAAACGGTGATGCATTTACTAGGAATAACAATTTGGGCATACATGACTTTACTATGTGCATTAGACAACTGACACCAGTGATGTGAGACACCATTTAATCTCACTATAAAGATATACCCAAAAGTGTAAAATTAATAAAATTTTTCAAGGATGGATGAGGATGACTGAAGCCTTAATCTGCAAAAGTTTTAACCTATCTTGCTTGCTTAGCATTTTTCTTTATTTTCAACCCATCTTATCTCGATCCACATATGAGCTCCCTTGCCCTGTATCCGCACCGCACTTGTCCATACATTTGAGGTCCTCGAACTAATTCAAAAGAACAATGTCATCAAGAAGAGTTTCCTTTGATTTCCAATCATTATACTCATAGTGACTACGAGGGAGACGAAGGCTCATGACTTAGGTTGGTGATCTCCATTGCACTTTGAAGGGACGGCTGCTAAGGTCAACCCAAGTGGTCGAACTTGGTCATAATTTGTAGGTTGGGGTTATTGCATTCATGTGGTCCCTACAACAGAAAAAGGGCTGATATAGAGCAACATAGTCCCAACTAGTAATATTTAGCAGTAGAAAGAAATAAGAGAGAAATGAAGGAAAGAAGAACATTTCACAGCTAATATTGACAGTCTTCAATCCAACATTGTTACATTTTTACCTAAATCATATATATATTTACAATCCTGCAGCTGTATTAACACAATTCAATACAACATTGTTACATTTTCACCTAAATCTGTTCTATATTTACACAGTTAGCACCATCGCTAAGAAGTTTCTGAATTTGCAATAGAACCAACAGCAGGATTCTCACAAATGTTGCACCTGCAAACAGGGCAGACCCTGGAAAACCAGAAAGTAGGAAATCAATACAAACGTGAGGCACAAACTACATATCTCAAAGTACATAGCAATACAGGGAAAGCACAAAGACGGAAAAGAATTGTCTGAACATACCGGTTTACTTCCTTAAGCCATTTATCGACACAATGCATATGATATTCATGGCGACAAGGGAGCACCCTCAGTTTGTCTCCCTCCTCATACTCGGCCAAACAAATGTGGCACCTACAAACACATATTACAGCTTATTAATACAGAAAAAAAGAAACGTAAACTTCACCTTGGCCACGAAAGCATGGATGTCATTGGTGGTCATTATCTCCTCTAATGGCGCACAGATATTTGACATGCGGTGTTTTAAGAATAACATGTCTCAATATAATATTATATTGAGTTTGATTAGCAAGTGTTCAAATGAACTGTTCAAAATGAGAAAAAGTAGAATAATTGAGAAGAGTCATAATTTGGATTCTTGGAGAGGAAAATATTCTCCATATAAGGATATGAGTCAATCATTTTGGGAGAGACCAAAATGGAAAAAAGACCTGGATATGTAATGTGATAAGCGGCGGTGTATATACTTTTGTGGAAAATTCAGTGTCATAGCCAAACTTTAAGGCTATCAAGCTGTTTATGTTCTTGCCCCTTGAAATCCAAATAGAAAGGTCAAAGACTAACAACAACAACAACAACAACATATCTAGTGTAATCCCACAAAATCTATAGGGGTAGAATGTACGCAGACCTTACCTCTACCTTTGTGGGGTGGAGAGGCTGTTTCCGATAGACCCTCGGCTCAAAACGATAAAAGGTCAAAGACATTCTCCCATCAACACTACTTAAATGTTTAAAGTACATCTTTGAATCTGTAGAAACTTCTGGAAATGGTGAATTTGGTGGACTGAATTTTTAGGTCTGAAACATGGCTAGCCCACAATCTAGTGATCATAAGGCAAGGTCCACTTAGACTGAACTTGCAAATAACTGATGAAGAAAGATTCTTAAAGGAACCGGATAGAGCCTTCGATAGATTATAGAGGAATGGATACTCTGCCAAAATAAACTGGGAGTAAAACTCATACCCCCTCGCGCGGAGAATTTTCAGGATGTTTCTTGTGAATACTGCCTAAGGATCTAAAATCCAGTTATGCCTTATGTATAACAACTGGTTAAAAGGTAGGTTTATTAGATCCTATTAACCTAAACAAGGTGTCAAATCAATCCAAAGAGGGAAATTATGTGTCAAAAGTTTAAGAAAATAGAGATCAATTTGATTTTTATAAGTTCTTCACAAGCATGCTAAGACGTATAACCCATGCATGATGAAACTTCAAATTTGAATTTCCTAACAAATCCCAATTAATAATTAAATACTGCAGTAATCGACCAGGAAAATCATAGAAGTGACAATGAACAACTTTCTAGTTTCTGTCTTTTTCTTTTGTTCTATTCTATATCTTTTGCTTTCTCCGCTTTCTTTTATTTATTTGTTTTCTTTACCCTCAGCTTTCAGCTACCAAAGCGGAGACTATTATTTGGGGGGGAGGAGGCAGTGCCAACTACTGACTGCTAACATATAAAAACCTTAAGAGCCAAGGTAGCTCAAGCACGCATATCAACTATTCAACTAGTTAAGAAGACATACTGTTGGATATCAGTGGGTGCATTGTCTACAGCTCCCAACTTCTTGTGAAACTTGAGAGGAAACGAGTCCACAACAGAATCTGGAGCTGGAAGCGAAAGTGTGAAAGATTGTCGATGAATCTCATCGAGGACCTATATAAAAGAAACCAAGACATATCAGCTCATACTATTGTAATCACATAATAAGGCAAGTGGAGATACCAGAAAGTACTAGCAGGTCACTAATTATTGAATGAACAGAATCAGTAACCGTGAAAACCTCATTCCTTTAGCCTTCAATCTTGAAAGTACATTCACTCAGTATCCACTATATCCCACTCACACTGTGTCTATAGTAAACCATTAAGCATGCATTATGCTATTAGTGCTTAGTGCTGAAGAATGTAAAAAAGATTCTTCTCGGTGAAGGTTTACTAAGATTCAAGCTGCACTGAATTAAGGCAACTGGCAACAATCAAGTGCCTTCGGAATAGCAAAATGTGTAAATAGGATGTATTCACGCTTTCAGCTGGAATTATTATATAGGGTTCTTAATACTGGATAAATAGATGTCAAGCATTTTTACTACACTCGAGATTTATTTACCCTTGGCGACCTATTTCCCAAGAAATAATGCAGGTGCAAAATTTCTTTAGGACGGATTAACAAACATCCAGCAACATAGATCAGTTATCTTAGATTTGATCATGTTTTACAGCTGGGAAAATTACAATAGAGTTGTTGAGGGATAAAAATCTTAACTCCTATCTATTGCCTCAGTATGATGGGGATGAAAAAAAATATATCAAAAAATTGGTGGGATTGAAAAAATTAACCTTTTTCAAAACTTTACACTGGCTAAGCGGATATCAAAATACTTGATATTTCCAAATGTGGAGCAACACGACATATCACAATCATGACAATATCATACTACTTTGTGTAGCAGCAGAAGATCCGAACGCTAGTCTAGCAAAAACATATCAGACAACACAACTTCCTTTTGTAGAACTTTTTTGGAGTACAGCCAAACCAAGCAGGTTGGTTCACAAATGGGACAAACTTTTGTGGAGGAAAGAAGATCTCAACTGAAGATTAGTAAACACCTAATTATATCTGCTTTATTCTGGTTCGAAGACAAACTAATTCCCAACTTGCAGTACAACAATGAGGGTCTTACATCCCTCAATGTAGAGTTGGACATACTCCGTTGTCAAATAGCTTTCTTATGATTTGGTCCAAATATAACGTCGGAAAAAACGGAAGTAAATTAAGTAGCACGAGCTTATGATAAAAAAATGCAGTAACTAGCATGAGCTGATGGATAAAAAATACAGTAACTTTTCTGGTTCCTTTCTTATTTCCTTCCAAGAGTTTATATGGGAAATAACAGTAAACTTGACATTCTCAAATTCCACAAACAACATTGACAGTTCATTGTAATAATTCTCCTGGACGTGACTTGAGTAGGGGAAAATACTAAAAGAAGGATGCATAAAATGCATTGAGAATATTCTTAAGTTGTCTTTCCTAACAAACCATACCTCAAATAAGGCCTCGGCAAGCATAATTATTCGTGAAATACTTGCAAGGGTACTGAAATCTTCAGTTCTGAGTAACGGTTCACATGAACATCTACCATCAGGATGAAGGCCTGATGAGCAAAGATTTTCTTGTGGAACTCGGTCACCAAGGCCTTCAAGAACTCTTTCAGATATCTGATATGTAATACAGATAGGTGATTACAATTATCATAATGAATTCTAGGTAGGGAAAAAAAAAACATGATATTAAACACCCTAAGAGAGAAGTGCTATAAATGCCAAGTAGTCCATATTCAAAAGTAGCTTCACAATACTACAATGACCAAACATAAAGTTAAGATGCATATTGTGCTCATAAAAGATGTAGATTCATAATTACACATTTGCTAAAAACACCAACAAAAAAAAATGAAAAACAAAGTTTTTTCTGAATTGCTGCCACCATAAGCTACCTTTGATTGTTACATGTAAGACAGCATGTCCCTTAATAAAGAAAGGGAAAATTAGCTGGAACCAATGTTTTCCTAAGATTTATTATTAGAAGGGGTTATCAAATAAACCAGCAGGGGGAAAACCTTCAAGCAAAGATATTACATTGATCTTGTGGAAAATAGACCCAATAAGAGAAATTAAAACAAGACAAAATGCAAGTTAACATCTAATATCATGAAGTGTGTAAGGGCAGCCCGGTGCACTAAGCTCCCGCTATGCGCGGGGTACGGGGAAGGGCCGGACCACAAGGATCTATTGTACGCAGCCTTACCTGAATTTCTGCAAGAGGCTGTTTCCACGGCTTGAACCCGTGACCTCCTGGTCACATGGCAGAAACTTTACCAGTTACTCCAAGGCTCTCCTAGATGATCAAGCTTCGAGAGAGTAAGTAGGCTGGTAAGTGTAACGTAAGATGGCTGAAAATAATTAACCATCTTAACAGACCAAAACCTCCTAATAAGCAGACTAGTGCATTTACCTTCTCCTGATATAATTCAGGTTCACTATGATCAGGGGAAAAAAGTTTTGTAAGTTAAACCTCCTTTCTTATAAAAAAGAATACTGCACGGATTGTCTATATCCACCTCAAACAGTCAAAAGCATTAGAGTAACAGATCAAGTTCTTGATATATTACCTCAGATCTTGTTGGCTGTCTTTGTTCACTTCTGCGACCAGCCCCATAACCAGAATCAAATCCAACTCCATCATAATGGAGATCACCATTCAAATCAATTAGCCATCTGTCACGAGATCCTAGATCATCAGCATGACCAGTTGCAAAAACAATGGTTGGAGAATCACTATGCCTTCTTAAACTGCGTCTTGATATAGCATCCCAAAAGAGCCTCCTACTGTTTCTTCTTGTTTCTTGACTGCCTATATCAGATAAAATGTTGGAAGAGATACTCACCACATCAACATGTAGCACATCTTGAGTGGGCGTTACTCCAAGCTCACTACTACCCAACAAAAGAAATCCTGAATTTGAAGTTGTTGCTTCTTCAGAGGCATCACCCTCGAGAAATTGATGCCTAGGTATAGAGTCAGAAGCAACAGAAATAGATCTAGAATCAGAACTTGATTCAATATGTAGATCCTCATGATTCTCCATTGAATCCCCATGTGAACTGTGAGAGTCTTCAGTATTCAAGCACATCAAAGATTCAGTACTAACAGCTGCAGCCAAGCTGCCTCTTGCCTGCGAAGCGACCATTTCTTGAGATGATTGTTTACATATGTATCTATTCGTCTCAATGTGGATTTATGGACTAAAATAAGAACTAACCCGGTCACTTACTGAATGTTTATCATTTGAAAGGCATGTACTATTGATGTTCACTTCGGCATTTATCAAATTATATTCAACAAAAGCGTCCTGAATAAGACCACTAGTGCTTTCTGATGAGGATCCAGTCTCAGGTTCGGTAGCATGACCAACTTCTGAACTAAATATTGAAGAAGATTCTGCTACCGAATCCCGGGAAGAATCACCAACCAGAGGTTGATTTTCAACCGAACTTCCCAGCAAATTTTGGGGATAATCTTCAAGCTGTACAACGTCATCATATCTCAAATTTCAAATTTAAGGATGACAATGATAGGATAGGTTGAACTTGATAATAAGATTAAGTCAGCATGAAGAATAATTGATACAACATATGATTTTCTACTGGACACTAATAAAAGGAAATATATTGTTACACATTGCAATAAACTTGAATTGCCAGCAAGTAGTTCAAAAGCAGTAACAACAACACCAACAACCGAGTGTAGTCCCACAAGTGGGGTCTGGGGAGGGTAAGATGTACGCAGACCTTACCTCTGCCTTTGTGGAGGAAGATAGGTTGTTTCCGATAGACCCTCGGCTCAAAAGAAAGGTATGGATTGTAAGAACAGGGACTGCAAATGGCAAGACGCAAAACAAATGCAGCAAGAAATAGTAATATACATCGAAGAAATAGGAGACTATGCAATAACTGAATACTACTACTCAAAAAGAGGAGAGGTTAGCTCCCCCCCCCCCCCAAACAGAATGCGACAACACTCATTCATTAACCTTCTACCCTAATCCTCGACCTCCATACCTTCCTATCTAAGGTTATGTCCACAGTCAGTTGTAGTTGTGTCATGTCCTGTCTAATCACCTCCCCAAATCTTCTTCGGCCTACCTCTACCTCTCCTAACTCCTGCTACCGCTAACCTCTCGCACCTCCGCATCCTCGCTTCCCTCATCTTATCCGCCACTGATATCACTCTCACCTTGTCCCGTATAACTCGTTCCCAATCATATCTCTCCGAGTATGCCCACACATCCATTTGAGCATATCCTCATCTCCGCTACTTTCATCTTTTGAACATGAGCGTTCTTGACTGGACAACACTCAGCTCCATAGCCAAATGTAATCCAAATACAAAGCGCCTAGTTCTATCACCTCGGATAGAGGGTGCAAATTTGTTCAACTGTCACGGAACTTATTTTTTACTTTAAATGTTCTTTGAGCAATACAGCCTAATAAAGACATCAGCAGCCCTTTTTTTACCAGAGAAGTTGAGCACACTACACATGACTCCTTACACGACTGTTAGCAGTGCACTGTTAACAATTTGTGACCTTAAAAAATAGCTAGAAGTTATAACAACAAAAGAAAAAATCTCATAAGGGCATAGTACAAAAGGACAGAACAAAGGCAAATACTTGACAGTATAGCTGCACCACCAACTTCTATAAACCCTATCCACTACAACTTCCACATCTTTGGAAAATAAAAACTACAAATGTGTTTAAATGGATTAAGAGTTTTAGTTTCTGGAAGAAAATGTTTAACACCTATCGAAGCTAATTCTAACTCAGGACTAGAGCAACAATGAATACCCATCAATAAGCATATAACTTCAGCTAAAATGCCTTTTTTTAGATATCCTAGAAAAATCTCCACCATTCCAAATGAATTTACCAAAATGCTAAAAACAAAAACAAGCCCATCATTTCACCAATTAGTTACCACTAAAAATACTTGAATCAATACCATTTAGGTCCATTACACCAGTCCCTGTAGGAAATACATAAGGAGGAATGGACAAAACAAAGGCAAATGTTTGATAGTATAGCTGCACCACCATTTGTTCAGAATGCCTATCCACTACAACTAACACATCTTTGGTCAATTAAAAGATGTCAATGTATAACAAAAATGTTAACTTATTCAAAGATAAAAAGAACGTTTACATACAAGAACTATAGCAACAACGAATACCTCTCAATGAGCATCTAATTTCCAAGCATGAAACAAGAAAATGTTGGAGCTTCTATCGCCTTATTACTAGGTTCTATCAATTCAGCAACAATAAACGTTTACATACAAGAACTATAGCAACAACAAATACCTCTCAATGAGCATCTAATTTCCAAGCACGAAACAAGAAAAAGGTTGGAGCTTCTATCGCTTTTTTACTAGGTTCAATCAATTGAGCAACAATACCTTCACTTAACTACAATAGAATAGATTTGCACCATCATTAATGAATTTATCAAACTGCTATATAACGAAAACGAGCCCCATTATTTCACCAACTATTTACCTTAAAAAAATCAAGACCATTTACACCATAGAGACCACAGAAACACATAAGTCAACTCTAGATTTCACACTGAAGTATTGGTATCAATAGCAACCCCTTTAAACAAATTGAATCAAATAAAGATGGCAACTTTAAGGAAGTAGCAAAATACCCAAGAAAATAAAAGGGGAAAAAAGCAATCAATTGAAGCGACCCCTTTTGACCATGATCACACCTTATTACTAGAAATTAAAATCATCAAGAATATAATATATAAATCATAAAACCAACTTAAATAGGCACCCCCAAAAGAAAAAAAAAAGATGTATTTTTTATAAAATACACAAAATTATAGAAGATTGAGAGAAGTGCCTGAAGGTCTGAGTGAGAAGTGGAAGCACCACCACAAAGGAGAGAAGAAAGTTTGAGTTTGCTCCGTTTGGGTCTTGACCCGGACCCTGACCCGGACCAGGATGATGGTGATGGTGATGGTGATGATGATGTTATACGACTACTGCTGGAACCCATATTTGCTTGTAGTAATATTTTTGTTGAGGAGTTGAAATAATGGAGATGACATACCTCCAAAATAGCTTATATATAAATGAATGAGCAAAATACTCAAATTCGGATGTTTCCTATGACGGTGGTCTTTTTATTTATTTATTTAGTTAGTTTGGTTAGTTGCTTCACTCATCACACGCTGAATTTGTTTAGTTGAAAAAAAATCCCTCTGATTTCTTAAATTCTATTGCCTCCGTTCTAATTTATGTTACGTTACGTACTTTTATTTGATATTAACTTTAAAAAATAAAGAAATATTTTAAAATTTTATGATTTAAAATAAGTCAAAGATATTTGTGTGAATATAAATTATTTTATTTTGTGTAAAAGGTAAATTTAAGTTACATTATTATTAATTAAATAAATAAATATGTAGGGACTAAAAAAAGTGAATGATTTTTTTGCGTGGAAGGGAGTAGTATACTAAGACCCCATAATGTTGTTTTTCATTTTTTTTAATTCTTTTACGTGACTTGTGGGGATAGTTTTTGTGGAAGAATATTTGACCAAATGAAGAAATGGATTTATTAGCCCTAGTGTACAAAAGCTAAAATAAGGATATGTTGATTATTAAGTAAAAAGAAAGTTATTTACTATGATTAGATCTTGGTAGTATTTGAATGAGTGATTTATTGGTTTCGTTAAGAGGTTTCGTTAAGAGGTTTCGTGAATGTGCAATTATAAATTTTAAATTATATTTAACCGATATGTGAATTAAAGTAAGAGATAATTAACATTTTTTTAATGAAGATTGTCATTTTAACAGTTGCAAATAATACACGGAGAAGAAAAAACATAGTTCATGATAATGAGATACTGAGGGAAATTTTGTTATGGAAAGATGATGTATTGATTTGAGAGAATTATATTGTTCAGTTACTGAATAGCTACTATTACAAATAAATAGAATGTTACTTCTAAGTTAGGTTTGCTATGGATTTCAGCAATGTGCGAGAAACAAATTTGGAAGTTTTTCATAGTTTAATCCAACAAAAAATTTGTTCCAAATGTTGTGGGTCACATGTCAACATAACATTTAGTTTAGGGTATAAATCTACATTTCTGTCAACTAAAAACACATTTTTGTAATATACTGCATTTAGTAGTGGTGGGAACCGGGACTGCTATCTCCAGGAATAGTCTGGCGTAAGACGGAAAGATGAATATCAAAAAAATGGTATGACTTCGTATTTCCTTTACTTTTTTCTTTACGAGGCCCAAGGTTGATATCGTCATTAAAAAAAGGACTCTGAATGGAAACATAATAAACAAAGGAAGACTGATAAAGACCAAAGATTTTTTTTATGGGTTCAATGTGCATAACATGATGACTTAGAACTCGTACTGAGAAAAAAAAATAGGATGCGTGAGAAATGATATTAATTAAAACCGTCCATACTTGTTCCAAATTGACTATACAACAAAGAACCTAATATTTTATCTGTTGTTTTAAAAATTTGGTCATTATCAAGGAACTTATTACGAGATTATTCAAGTATATTCCTTTTAAAATTAATTTTAAAAATTAGACTGATTTTTTCTTAAAATTTATTTTATTTCTCGAATAGGACCTTGGGTTGTGGATAAGGCCCCACTAAATGTACATATTGGAGTAGATTTTTAGATAAAATACACATTAGTTTGAAACTTCACCTACTCTCATTTTGGAAGGCATTTAAGTTATAACTAGATTTTCTGTCCAATCCACAAAAAATTTAGAGCTTTACAGGTCTCTCTCATAATACTTAGTCCTAATCACTAGTATTATCTTTTGGTGATGAATTTGGAGATCAACATAGATAAGAAGAAGAGGGTTGTGGATGACAGGCTAAGAATCAAATGGGAGAGTTTGACCATGGCTAGTGCAGAGGAGATGGGGGAGAGGTTGATGGCCAGGGGGTTTGGGGGAGTAGTGGGGATGCAATCGGTATGTGGGACAAGACAGCCAGTTGTATTCGGGAGGTAGTTAAAGAAGTGTTACGGGTCTCGCGGGGTAGCCGTGGTGGGCATCGAGGGGACTGGTGTTGGAATGGTAAAGTTCAAGAGAAGGTGGAAGCAAAGAAAGTGGCGTATGCGAAATTGGTAGAAAGCAAAGATGAGGTGGAGAAGTGGACGAATAGGGAATTATATAAGATGGCGAGGAAGGATGCAAAGCTAGCGGTTACGGTTGCGAAAACGGTGGCTTTTGAACGCATGTATGTGGAATTAGAGAAAAAAGGCGGGGATCAGAAGTTGTACAGATTAGTCAAAAAGGCGAGGGAGAGGAGGACTTGTGACTTGGATCACGTGAGGTGCATCAAGGACGAGGATGGCAAAGTACTGGTGGAGGACGTGCGTATTAGACGGAGGTGGCAGTCTTACTTTTATAAACTCTTGAACGAAAAAGGAGATAAAGACATTGTACTGGGAGATCTGGAGCGATTCGGAAGGTACCGGGATTTTGGATATTGTAGAGGTATTAAGGTTGAGGAGGTTAAGAGTGTTGTTCACATGATGCGCAGGGAACGAGCCATCGGGCCTGATGAGATCCCAGTTGAATTTTGGAAGAGCGCAGGCAGGGCTGGTTTGGAGTGGCTGACTGAGTTGTTTAATGTCATTTTTAAGACGACAAGAATTTTTGAAGAATAAAGGTGAAGTACAATGATTCTTTTGTACAAGAACAAATGTGGCATCTAGAGTTGTAACAACTATAGGGGTATCAAGCTGCTAAGCCACATTATGAAAGTTTGGAAAAGAGTCGTGGAGATGAGAGTGAGGAGAAGCGTGTTTATTTTCGAGAACCAGTTAGGATTCATACCGGGGCATTCGTCTACAAAAGACATTCATCTTATTATGAGGTTGGTGGAGCAGTATAAGGAGAGGAAGAGAGACTTACATATGATTTTCATCGACCTCGAGAAGGTATACGATAAAGTCCCTAGGGAGGTTCTATGGAGATGTTTGGAGGTTAAAGATGTACATATGACGTACACTAGGGCGATCAAAGATATGTATGATGGAGCCAAGATCAGGGTACGGACAGTAGGAGGACACTCGGAGCACTTTTTAGTGATGATGGGGCTGCATCAGGGATCAGCTCTTAGCCCATTCCTATTTGCCTTGGTGATGGATGAACTGACGCGACAAATTCAATGGGAGGTGTCATTGTGTATGTTATTCGCAAACGACATAATCCTGATTGATGAGACTCGCAGCGGAGTGAACGCTAAGTTGGAGGTTTGGAGACATACTCTGGAGTCTAAAGGGTTCAGGCTGAGTATGACCACGACAAAATACTTGGAGTGCAAGTTCAGTAACGGGAGCGACTATGAGACAAACGTGGAGGTGAGGCTTGGTACTCATGTTATTCCAAAAAAAAGAAAGTTTCGCGTATCTCGGGTCTATTATCCAAGAGAATGAAGAGATTGATGACGATGTCACACATCATATTGGTGCAGGGTGGATGAAACGGAGGCTCGCATCTGGATTCTTGTGCGATAAAAAGGTGCCACCAAAACTTAAATGCGAGTTCTATAGGGTGATGGTTAGACAGACTATGGTGTATGGGGCAGAGTGTTGGCCAGTCAAGACTTTGCACATCCAAAAGATGAAAGTTGCGGAGATAAGGATGCTGAGATGGAAGTGTGGGCATACAAGGAGGGATAGGATTAGAAATGATGATATCCGGGATAGAGTGGGAGTGGCCTCGGTGGAGGATAAGATGCGGGAAGCGAGGTTGAGATGGTTCGGGCATGTGCAGAGGAGAGACACAAATGCTCCAGTGCGGAGGTGTGAGAGGTTGGCTATGGACGGGTTCCGAAGGGGTAGATATAGGCCGAAGAAGTATTGGGGAGAGGTGATTAGACATGATATGGCGCATGTGCAACTTACTGAGGACATGACCTTAGATAGGGAGTTGTGGAGGACACGGATTGGGGTAGAAGGGTAGTAGGTAGTTGAACGTAGTCCTACGTATGCTTACATATTGATAGTTGTAGTGTTATTATTGTAGCCCTGCTTAGCTTATCATACTAGTAGACACAATATTGTTTTATAGTCTCATATCGTTCAGCTGATGTATGTTTTTTCGTGTGCTTTGTTTATCTTATTTACCATCGTTAGTTACTACTTTTTTCAAAATGTTTTATCATGGCAGATTCGCTTTTGTTATCATCATTTTCATACTGCTTTAGATTTCTTATCCGGGTCTGACCGTTTCTCTTGCTTTGTTTGTGCTTATGCTTTGTCTTGAGCCGAGGGTCTTTCGGAAACATTCTTTATACCTATCAAGGTAGATGTAAGATCTGCGTACACTCAACACTCACCAGACTCCACGTTGTGGGATTTCACTAGATATGTTGTTGTTGTCGTCGTCTTAAATTATCTTTTAAACGTGAAAATTCGTGTTTTATATATTTTCTTACTTCTAGACGTATAAATTTTGCTTTTAAAAGCATTAGATGTGATATTCAGTGGTTTTAAAAGTATTTTTTTTGCATTTCTATCTATTTGCTAAACTAAACGGTAGCTCATTAAACCAATACTATATGTTTGACTATATCCAGAAAGACATAAAAAGAATTAACGAAAGATGTGAAACAAGCGCCAAAAAACAATAGGTAGATTATATTTCTCTTCATAACTAAAGTTTAACACAACTTCCTGCATTTCTTTTACGAAAAGAAATGAACATTAACAACTCTGATACAAGTGAAATAACAAAGCTATTGGTATCGAAGAAACTCTTGTATGTGATTGAAATTTCTCAAAACTGTTTACAGACGAGGTGACAAACGTCAATCTAGATTTAGCATTTTAGCTACATGTATCAAATTCTATATATAAGCAGCAGCTGGTAGCAATTGAAACCTAACAGGTTTAATGTAACTTAATAATCCGCCTCAATTGCCAGATCCAAGAATACATCATTCCAAAGGCACAATATATGCTGATCAACATAAGAGGCAAGAAAGGAAGCCTCTCAGCAAAGAGGATCGGATGAACAAATTGTCCATATATCTCAACAGCCAGGAGACCTAGCAAGTATAACTTCCCAAACCATCCAACGATGAACCTCGTTTTGTCATATCTTGTCTGTTCAGATCCAGCTGCTTTTGTAGAAGCATTTGCAGAAAAATGGGAGAAAAAACCACTCCACATCAGAGACGCATGTAAGAGCAGTAAGAGAACCTTAATTGGATATTCTTGGGCTTCAAATAACAGCGGAAAAAGAGAATAGCAGGACACTGCATGCACAGCAGGGTTTACGCGTTAGTCTCCGCAAACAAAAGTTAGGGAGCGGTACAAGACCAGAAAAAAAAAGGAAGAAGAAACAGCAGCACAACAACAATAGTAACAAAAACAGGCAAAGGAAGAAAGTCAGGATACTATTTATTCCATTTGCAAAGTTTCAAGAGCCCAGCTTAATATGGATAATTTTGTGGTCGACCATGAAAATATGTGTTACTGGTGAAAACTTGGATAGCTCAAGAATACACTACAACAAACTGACCAACATAAAGCTAAGTATAGAATTTATGAGTTTTCACTAATGGAGCATTTTTAGTAATTCATTCTTTCTAACTGATAGAGCAATAATTTTTAAACTCAAGGATACAGTGGTACGAGCCTATAAAACAGATCTTGTTCAAGGTCGTACTAATAGAGCAATAATAAAAGTACTGTGTTTTTCATATACCAAATCGTGATTGCAGTTTTGATTTTATGGGACACAAAAGATCCAGAGCTAATCGACCAGCTGCCTAAATCATGAGTAGATTACTTAGGAAACTCTCATATTACTTTTGGCTTTAACAAACCTTTACCCAAATAGTTTATGTCTCTTTATACTTCTCAAAAAGACCAGTTACACCAGAAAAATAGTAAAATAATTTCAGCATGAAATCTATCTTAACATCAAGGATGTTAGCAAAGTAATGGAGGCCTTTTGTTGATCAAAGTCATAGATATTCATTTCTTGCATTAAAACCAAAATGGGTTTTAAGCAGAAATATGCAAAGCATGTATGCCACACTCTGGTATAATACCAAATCCTTATAAATTTTCCAGTGGATTTAATTCTGAAGCCTAGTAATCATTCAAGGTATTACTGATTCATCATGTTAAAGATAAACTGCCCTGGCAGCATTTTCGAAACATATGTTTTGAACCATTGGAGTCTCATAATGTCTAATATTGACATTAATAGTAAAAGGGTGTTTGAAAGTAACACTTATTTCCAGCTGAAAGAGCTCTGGCTTTTGTACAGTCATATAAAACAAACTATTCATAGCAAAAATGAAATAGAATGGGTTATATGAGAATAAAACAAACATCAATGTAGGAAGAACATCTAGAAGTTGGTAGCAAACATAAGAGTGACTGAAGTATACAGAAAGATATAAATATGAATTTATCTGTCAGTTGAGATGGTAAAAAACTATCACACAAATCACGTTGTAATACAAATTCGGGTCTTCCAGATGACTTCAAGAGGTGAACCGTTGCTAACAAGTGAGTAAAACAGGAGAATACCTATGGACAAATAGAAATAGTGTTTTGCATCTTCCGCACTTTTCAAGGCAATGATGGCAAGGGGAATCACAAAGTGAAGTGAAGCTTTCTCATGGACATGCCAGCCAAACATAAAGCCGCATGTGTAAGCATATGCTATCCATCTAGTAATCATCCTTGGTTGGGGATCTCTCCAAGCCTTTATAAGACATGGAGCTATTGCAAGCAAGACAATACCAAAGGTAATCATGGGGGTGACCTGCAATATATAGGTCTGTGTAAGCATGGGTTGTTCACACGCCCTCAAACTAATATTATTTGGTGAGGTAACTCTTTTACCATGAATTAGTAAATGAAGTTATTGTCAACAAAAAAGACACAAACACCATATGTTGGATAATGAGATGAGTGGGTATGCTTACTCTGGGTAACACAGCAAAAGGAGAGGAGTCCCCAACTAGTCCACCAGTGAATGAAGCTATTGGTGCTTGGACGTTAAACCCCATTTTTACAAGCAAAAATGCTAACACTTTATCAAGAATTATATAGAATACCCAGAAGTTCGGAGCCCAGTAAGCATGACAGAGTCCCCGACCAAATGGAAACATTCGATGGAACACTTGCTGTATCTGCGATAGGGTTAAAAGCAGTTGGAAATTTGTCAGGAGATGATGGTAGAACACACAGGCAATGAAATCCTACTTTATCATACCATTCAATAAACAGAAACAACCACGCTTTCGTTTTTACTTATCAAAAAAACAAAGCATCATCAGTGATCAGGCTAAACCGCTAAAGAATAAAATTAACAAAACAATAAGACTTAAGGAAGTACATTTCAGCAATCAATGCCATGTTTCTACAATCTTGTAACTAGCTAGATGCAACTCATAACATTGGAGCAATTTTTATTAATATTCTACGAGCCTAAAAGTCTAAATGGAGCAACATGGTCTACGAAGATTCATAGAGATGAATCCAACTAGCTTTTTTTCTTTATTGTAAGATAAATTTCATTAATAGAGTACCAAAAAGGAACTGCAAACAGCAAAACAAGATGTTACAGCATTATTGTTTTAATTATACCCCCACGAATCCAACCAGCTTGAGATTGAGGCACTGTTATTGTTGTTCTAAGACCATATATGTCATCTTATTACTAGCCATATTGGTAAAAATATCCATGCATAAACGTCTATGAAATAATATATCCATGCATTCTTGATGAACAATGAAAACAAGACAATAGAACACCAGTAAATAACATCTAATTCTAGACTTGATCCAAATAGCAAACTACCTATCAACTCACACAGAGAACTAAAGATCAGAACTTTCAAAAGAGAAAGCAAAATTTACCTGTCCATGATACAGAAAAGGCCCATAAGCAGCAGCAAAAACAGCAACAACTGCACTCCCCATAATAACCAATCTCCCAAACCCCTTAATCAAACCACCCCTACAATAATGCCTCAACAAATAAACAAAATAAACAGGAGCAGCAACAGCAAACAAATGCTTAAAACACAACAAAACTGCAAAAACAAAACCACCTAACAAATCCTTCCCTTCCTCCAAAGCTGAAAGTGAAATCAAAAGAACCCCTAAAAGAAACCCATTATACTGAAAATGCAAATGGTCCACAATCATCAACCCCGGCGAAGAAATAACCAAAACCCATATCAAGACTCTCTCTTTATACCCTAAATTCCTTGTCAATCTATAAATACCAAAAACCAACACAAATTCAGATACTATAACACTAAGTCTTTGAAAAAGAATTGTGGGTTGTGATTTATAATTGAGACCATGATGGATATGGACCATGGTGGGGTCCACAAGGGATGCAAAGAAAGAAAGGAAATGCTCGAAATGAGCAAAGAGTGGTGGGTAATCAAGTGTCCATGGACTTGTTTGATCAGAGTACCATTGAGAAAGTGGAAGGGAGTGTGTTATAGCAAGCCAATTACGGTGGACTTCGAAATCTGTGCTGTGATAAGCTGGGATTAGAAGGAATTTGATGCATATGGCTATAAGTGAAACCCATAGGATCTCTGTGATGGGTTTGTTGGGTTTGGGTTTTGGGATCTGGGTTTGGTTGTGGTGGTTCTTTGGGAGTTTCATGGCGTTGGGCCGATGGCGAAGTGATGTTTGGGGTTGAGATTTGAAGAAGAAGGTGGCATGTCAGAAGTGACACGTCGTTGATTGTCCAGGTCAGCATCTAGCTGGCTTTGTTGGGTTGAGTTTTAACTCATTGGGTTACATTTGTTTTGGCCCATTCTGACCCGATTTTTTGATGGATCGTTTTGGTCCAACCCATTAACACTCTAATATCAAGTTTGGATGAACTGGCCAGATTACACATTTTTGGACTAATTTTGCCACCTTTTATACTCTGTTTGGATGGTTGTTACATTGTATTGTTTTGATGAATATAACATTTGAATAAATTGCATCGTTTTCCGTTGTTACATAATATCACTCATCAGCAACTTGAAAGATAAATTAATAAGAAAAATATGGTACGGAGTAGAGCTATTATAAAAAGGTGAAAAACTGATAAAATAGGATTATTAGATAACAAGTAAAGGCAGAATGAGAAGAAAAAATAAGATATCGACGTGATCATACCAAATCGGTTGTTACATAAAATAAAACTTTTTATCTTTATGTAACGATGAATTTAATGATAAGATACAATAAAATTTAAGTAATAAACATTATATTACAATACAATACAATACAATACAATACAATACAATACAATACAATACAATCCAAACAAGCTGCTAATCTGTGTACTGTCACTGCTTTTTTTCTTTTGTCATCTCCTATTTGTTTTTTGGTTTTTCTTTTTGCAGTGAATTAGTTCTTCTAGTAGTTTATTCTGATAAAAATCGCGCTTAGTGATCACTTTTTACTATGTCATCTTTAAAACAAAGTTACTGTTGTAAAATTTTAAATTTTATAAGTGAAACTTCATAATAATATTTTGAAATCTTTACCATTTTGAATTTTATAACAATAATTATGTTCTAATTATAAAGGCTGGAAAGTGACTAAGTGGCTATTTACCCTTCATTCTGGACTACTTTGTTAGCGGATCTAGCCTGCTTCTCTGAAACATCTACTTAAATCCCCCACCCCACCCACCAATCATTCTGGTGAAGCCACCTGCATCAGCCAGCTATAATTTGTACTGTCCTAATTCTTGGGGGATTAGTTGCTTTTGTGTAATGAAAAGATGCTGGAGGTGACAGTTTGTTGCAGTTTTATTGAGTAAATTTCATATTGTTATCCATAATTATCTTCCTCATATCACCATACAAATTATAATATATAATTAAATAAAATTAATTATTATGTAATTAGATTTGTAAGATGATTAGAATATTCTTAGGATAAGTCTTCCTAAATAGTAGTCATAGATTGATCTTATATACTTGTATATATATTGTATTATTGATATGAAATAAAGGCATGAAATTAATTTCTTTCATGGTATCAAGAGCCACAAATTAATCCCCCATTCTTTGCCCTATCTCTTCTCGTCGGCCTCCCCAACCCTACCCTAACCGAAAACCACTTTTCGGCCAACAAAAAAAAAACTAGCCGAAACCACCCTTTTTCGGTCTCCAACACCTAAACCCTAACTAGGGTTTTTCCAACACTCTAACCCTAGCCGAAAACTACCATCCTGCCCTATTTTTCGGCACCTTCCAAACAAACCCTAATTAGGATTCTTAATCTCCCTTATTCTACTCACCAAAATATCCTTTCTCTTCACATTTTCTTGGGTAACAACGACTGACAAACAAAAATTCCATATCGCTCTTGCTGTAAACAACGTCAAGAACTTTATTCTTATTACCCTTGAGCTGGAAAAAGGGCAATACTCTTCTTGGGCTGAGTTATTTAAAATCCATTGTCGAGCATACGAAGTCATAGACCATATTATTCCTTCCAAGTCTTCATCGGAGACCACCGTTGTTGATAAAAAATTATGGTCTCGTTTAGATGCTATAGTCCTTCAATGGATTTACGACACCATCTCAAATGACCTTTTGCATACCATTTTGGAACCGGACTCTACGGCTCAACAAGCTTGGGAATGTTTACAAAATATTTTTCAAGATATTAAAATTTCTCGGGCAGTATATCTTGAAAACCAATTTACCATTGTAAAATTGGATGATTTTTCAAACGTCTCCGCATATTGTCAAGAGTTGAAAATGCTTGCCGATCAACTTTCAAATGTTGGTGCGCCAGTGACAAATCAAAGGCTAGTTCTCCAATTGATTGCGGGATTGAATGAATGATTTGATGGTGTTGCTACGTTCATTCAACAAAGCAATCCCTTACCACCATTCTATGAGGCTCGGTCGAGATTATTTCTTAAAGAAACCCGAAAGTAAAAACAGGCGACGAGGGCGGAAACTAATGTCGACACCGCTCTTATTTCCACCAACACGTATAATGATAATTTTAGCACTCAAAATTCTGGTTTCGATGGTGGTTCGAACTGATAAAATAATTGATCAAAAGGGGGTCAAAATCAAAATAATAACAAAAGAAAAAATAATGGTGGAAAGGGACGAGGTCCGGGTGGCGGACAGGCCACCGGCGACGGCAGAATGCGGCAAGAGGCCAAAACAGACCCATCGGCGAACCACCACCGGTGGCGGTGGGCAAAGATACCACCGTGGGCAAATGCAACAATGGGTTGCCCCGCCCTACCCGTACCCCATGGCTAAGTGGGCCCGACCTCCGGCCGCATCTAGACAGTCCGGGGTTCTCGTCCACAACAAGCTTTTGTAGCTCATGGACCATCTTCTACAGGTTATGCTCTCACATATATTGAACAACATGAATCTAAGTGTTTCGGATGATTCGTGGTACATGGACACTGGGGCAACGTCACATATGACGGCATCTCAAAGTAATTTCTCGTCTTATTTTAAAATGAGCAGAAATAAAAATATTGTTGTTTGCAGTGGGCAGGAAATTCCAATTCGTGGTGTTGGCCAATTTAATCTCCCCCCCCCCCCCATCACCCACCTTTACATTTGAAAAACGTCCTACATGCACCCAAACTGATTAAAAACTTGGTATTTGTACGTCATTTTACAACTGACAACAATGTTTCTGTTGATCCGTTTGGGTTTTCTGTGGAGGATTTTAAGACGGGGATGCCACTAATGAGATGTAATAGCACTGTGGACTTGTATCCCATCACCACCACTACCAACAACCAAGTCACCAATTCATCAACCTTTACAGTTATTTCTCCTAGTTTATGGCATAACCGGTTGGGACACCCGGGAGCACCGATGTTCAATGTTCTTAGAAATAATAAATTTATTGAATGTAACAAACGTATGGACTCTCATGTTTTCCAAGCTTGCGTGTTTGGAAGCATGTTAAACTTCTTTTTTCATTAGCTACTTCAAATACTCTTATGCCATTTGATATATTGCATTGTGATTTGTGGACATCCCCGATTTTAAGTTCAGCAAGACATAAATATTATATGCTTATTTTGGATGATTATTCGAATTTTCTGTGGACATTTCCCTTAGGACAGAAATCGCAGGTCTTCACCGTTTTTAAACAATTTAGTATTTTTATCAAAACCCAATTTGAGAAATCCATTAAATGTTTTCAATGTGACAATGTGAGGGAATTAATAAATGACCAATTTAGAGAATTTTGTCACCAAAATGGAATGTCCTTGCGTCTTTCATGTCCACGTACTTCTCCTCAAAATGGGAAAGCCGAAAGAAAAATTCGAACAATCAACAATCTAATTCGCACACTTCTTGTGCATTCATCCATACTGTCGTCCTTTTGGCATCATGAACTTCAAATGACCACATATCTTTTAAATATTCTTCCTATCAAACTACTCTTAAACATATCACCCACACAAATGTTGTACCATCATCTTCTTTCCTATACACATTTGAGGGTCTTTGGGTGTTTGTGTTATCCCTTGTTTCCGTCCACAACCATTAACAAAATTCAAACCCGTTTCACTCCTTGTATCTTTTTTGGATACCCACAAAATCATAGGAGCTATAAGTGTTATGATATGTCGAATGGGAAAATTATCATTTCTCGTCACGTTATTTTTTATGAGTCCATATTCCCGTTTGCTAAATCTCACGTGGCGTCCCCGCCTTCATACGAATTTTTGGATAACGGAATACATCCAATTTTAAATCACCATCTAAATACCCAAAACCATACTTCCTCCACAGGACCAGCCCAAAATACACCACCAAATATGGCGGCCCAACAACGAAATGGGATTGGACCAATCCGAGTCGAGGAGCCCACTGCCTCTTCCTCTTTGGCCTCATCCTAGTGCATTTTTCGTGACTGGCAGACCCATATGAGGGAGCCCATTGCTCCCTCAATAACGTCCCCAACTAGGCCAACATGCCCTGCTCCTCTAGCCTAAAATATTACCCCCCCCCCTCGGCCCAATTCACAAACCAAAAGCCCACTGCCCCAGCCTTTGATCTTGGCCCCACCTCGGACCATTGAAACACATGCCATGCACGGAATTTTTCAGTTCAAGTGTCATTTTAACCTCACATCTTCGGTCCAACCATCTCCGCTTCCAAAAAATCTCAAAGCGGCCCTATCAGACCCGAATTAGAAAGCTACCATGTTAGACGAAATTGATGCTCTTAGTAAAAATAAGACGTGGGAATTAGTGCCCATCTATCTAATATGAATATCATACGGTCTATGTGGATTTTCTGTCATAAAAAGAATTCTGATAGTTCATTTGCGAGACACAAAGCTCGTCTTATTGCTGATGGTAGGTCTTATCAAGTTGGCGTGGATTGCGGTGAAACATTCAGTCCAGTAGTTAAAGCAACAACTATCAGGACTGTTCTTAGTCTGGCTCTGTCCAAATCATGGTCCATCCATCAGCTAGATGTCAAGAATGCCTTTTTATATGATCACCTACAGAAAATAGTTTCTATGCACCAATATTTGGGTTTTCGAGATCCTACTCATCCGAATTATGTTTGCTTGTTGAAAAAATTATTATATGGTTTGAAACAGGCCCCCAGGGCATGGTATAACAGGTTTGCAGGGTTCGTATCCACACTGGGGTTCTCACACAGCAAGTCCGATCAGTCTTTGTTCATTTACAAGAAGGGAAATGACATGGAATATATTCTTCTCTATATGGATGACATCATTCTCACAGCGTCATCTGAGTCACTTCGCCAGTGTATTATGGCCTTTCTTGCTTCGGAATTTGCTACGAAGGACTTGGGCCCGTTAAACTATTTTTTGGGCATCGATGTAACTCAATATGTAGGTGGTCTATTTCTCTGTCAAAAGAAATACGTCGAAGAGATCATTGACAAAGTCGGTATGTCCTCGTGCAAACCACCACATACGTCAGTTGATACGAAGGCAAAATTGAGCAACTCTACAGGTACTCCAGATAGTGACCCAACACATTACCGCAACTTAGCAGGGCATTGCAGTATCTTACCTTTACGAGACTGGTATCTCCTATGCAATTCAATAAGTTTGTTTACATGTGTATGATCCGAAGGAAGAACATATGGGGGCTCTTAAATGAATTCTACGGTATGTTAAGAGTACTCTTGATTTTGGGTTGCATCTGTATAAGTCCACCATTTCTGGCCTCATATCTTATACAGATGCCGATTGGTATGGCTGCCCAGATACACGACGTTTCACCTCTGGTTATTGTGTGTTTTTAGGAGACAACCTTATTTCATGGTCGTCGAAACGCCAGTCGACACTATCTCGATTGAGTGCTGAAGCAGAATACCGATGGGTAGCTAATATGGTCCCTGAATCATGTTGGCTCCGTAATCTCCTTTTAGAACTTCATTGTCCGATCGAAAAGGCAACTGTGGTTTATTGTGATAATGTGAGTGCGATATATTTATTAGACAACCCTGTCCAACATCAACGCACAAAACACATAGAAGTGAATATCTTGTTTGTTCGTGAAAAGGTTGCACGAGGACAAGTGCGGGTTCTCCATGTCCCGTCCCGTTATCAGATTGCAGATATTTTCACGAAAGGTCACCGCACGTACTGTTTGATGATTTCAGGGACAGCCTCAACATACGAGAACCTCCCGCTATCCATAATTATCTCCATCATATTATCATATCAATTATAATATGTAACTAAATCAAATTAATTATTATATAATTATATTTGAAAGATGATTAGAATATTCTTAGGATAAGTCTTCCTAAATATTAGACATAGATTGATCTTACATATTGTATATATATTATATTATTGATATGAAATATAGGCATGAAATTAATTTCCTTCACATATATATAATATTAATGCACATACACTATTCTTAATAAATATTTATATTAATTTTACATCTATTATCAAAAAAATAACTAATTTAGAATCGCATTTGATGTCTAACTTGAAGCATTTTTTCCTTATTTTTATTTTTATTTTTCATCAGGTGTCCGATATCTGCATTGGTGCCCGATTAAATTTAAATTCACGCCGGGATTTTTGTCAACATAATGGAGTCATGTCTTTAATGCCAACAAACATATTTTCTTACCAGCTATATATTTTCCATCATGGGAAATAATTAGGAGAAAATCATACTACTAGCTAGTGCTTCACCATTCCATAGCTAATTAAGTTCATGAATGATGTTTTCGTTAATACTTATTTCCCTTAAGATATCATTGATATATTGCAGTATCGCAAGTGTAAAATGCTGCAAAAAGTGACTGGTTAGGTGCCAGTACTGGAAATCCAATTGATCGTTCTATCAAAAGCTTCTTCTTCCCCACTAATATTTTAATTAATCATGAAGTAAAAATGAGCTTTTTATAGCTTCTATTTTGATTGGTGTACAATTCTTCTCACTCAGCGTTACAAGCGAAAGGGACTTAGGAGACAACTAAACGATCAATTATCAAGCAAGCGAATGAAATTAAAGACCATCACCATTTTCTTTGTGTTAGACTTTTTCGACTACATCTTCTTGATTTGAAAAAGTGCATATAAATTCAAAGCCAGCTAAAAACTTATCTAAAGAAGTAACATCAAAATTCATCCTTCTTCTTTCTTGTATTTGACTATTAAAGTGCCTTAGATGTTCTAAACTTATTTTTCAATTCAGAATTATCCACATTCTATGGTTGAAAGTCATTCCAAGGTATAATTAGTTTGTTTGTTTTCGGGAGTGGGGGAGGGGGGGGGGGGTTCATAAAAGTGGAGGAGCTAGCCAAAAAAGGACAATGTAGACATTTTTGTTCTTCACAATCAATACTAAAATCCAAGAACCATAATGTTTGGATCAGATCATATACATACTTGTAGGATAAAAACAATTTTATGATAAAGTACTTTTTTCTCTTTTTAAAGGAAAATATTGGTATCATCTATATGCCATAAATAATAGGAATCCAAAGGGGTTGTAGATAGGGACGGATGCACCTTGCCGTTCATCGAATCCTTTTAGTAAATATGTATAGATACTAAGTAAAATGGAAATATTGTGTATAACTATAAAAATAACATCTCTTGTTATTATAATAATTTATTTAATTATTCAATTATTTAAATATTGACATCGCTTACAAATTACTGGTTATTTTTTTTTAGAATGGTAACATTGAAAAATCACTGATTATTTTAGAGGATAAAAACGTATCTATAAAGTAAATGTTTGACTTCAAATTAAGCCTCACCATTTAGATTGGATAAATGGTTTTCTTTTAATTTTTCTCCATTTTTTGTTGCTATTAACCACCTTTAATTTTTTGAGGTCACATTCAATAGGAGAAAGATAGCATACAATATAACAAGACAGAAATAAAGGTAGGGTAAGTAATTTTACTTCAATACAGCTATTATTGCTATGTGCAATAAGGTATATTCGTATTTAAAATATGTTATATTCAGTTGGCTGAATAAACAAGGCAATCAAGTCATCTAACTAATTAACTAATACTTATTCCGTTTAAAAAAGATTGACTTATTTTCATTTTTAATCCGTTTAGAAAAGAATGTCTTTTTCTTTTTTGACAACACTTTCATTTTAACTTTGCCTTATTTTTCTTTTTAATCCTCTTAAAAAGTGTATTTTTCTTTTTTGGCAACTCTTTCATTTCAACTTTCCACATCACATATTTAATACCACAAGATTAAAAGATATTTTTATACATTCAACACATCTTTAACTTAAGATCACAAGATTTAAAAGTATTCTTTACTCCCATAAATTTTTGTGCTAAGTCAAAATGAGAAAATCTTTTTGAAACGAGAGTAGACAAACTAATCCAAGGTTTTCCAATTTTCCGGTATCGCCCAAGTTGTTTATAAAAGCGGAAAACATAAACGGTTTTCTCACAACTTGCTCATAGACCATAGTATGTCCCTTTTACTTTTATGAAGAGCATTCATAGTGTAGGTCTTATATACTTTCTCAGATTAATTTTATTTATCACTTAGCCGTCGTTTGATAATTGGATAGGAGCTATGTTATTTATATATTAAATTTTGCGTGAATAAAATAATGTTTGGTAGCATTCTTTTGTTATGTATAAAACTCAACACCCCTAATAAGGTGTTGAAAATTTACTAATGTGGAATTAAGTTTATCCCATTATTTATGATAAGAATAATTGGGTCCCGCACGTCGAAAATATTGTTTACCCACACGTGCAATCTTAGTGCCAAGTATCGTAAATTTCGTTAATGAAAGAGATATTGGTACGTAAGTGAAATGTTTGAGACATAGAATGATGGATCTTTATTGCTAAATGACAATTGTTCCACGTTGGTAAACGAATGAAGGATTGTGCGAAGTGTAAGATGGTACGGGTCGGAAAAGGGCCGCGGAGCCGAGAAGGACCGCGGCGCCTCCCGGACTGGGCCGCGGCGCCGGAGTGGTAGCAAGTTCTGTGTTGAATTAGCGCCGCGGCGCTAATGTGGCAGAGCCGCGGTGCTTCATGGACAGTGACTGCTAGACGGAATCCCAAAATGTTTGGTTGTTTAAGGGGTTTCAATGGCATTGAATCCATCCAATAATGACCATTACTTTGACCATTATTTAGCTGTATTTGTTGGGGGTTAAATGTCATCCATTACATGGCAATTGATAGCCATTGTGTTTGAAGAGGCCATCTTGCACACCTATAAATTAAAGCCTTGGCTCAATTCTATATATAAAGAGATATGAACATATGAACAGAAAAATAAGTTCACAACACCACAAAGAGATCAGAATTTCCTGATAGCAATCATTCTCTTAGCAATCTTCATTATTTGTGTTCTTCGCTAAGATCATTTGTGTAGGCTTTGCACACTTGATAATTTATTGTTTCATCTTGGGAGACTATTGTCCACACTTCCGTAAAGCCTATATACGGGGGCAATCTTGTCTTAAAGACAAAGAATTATCTCTCGACTCAATCGGTGGTATTGTGTTTATTTAATCGGTTGCTAAGTGTTTCAGGTATTAATTTAACATACGAATGACTCTAACCGTCCGTCTTCTCAGCGGATCTACAAGCCACAAGTGTAGCGGTTCATGTTCTTGTATTTCCGAATACAAGTTCCATATTTGAAGTTTCATTCAAGATCAAAATATTGACAACTTGTTGTTGTCCTAATTGTTGTTTATCCTTTCGATCACTGTAATAGTTATTTACTATTCCCGTTGTTGCTTTACGTATATTCCAACAGGTGTTTGGTTTGTAACTTAGATACTAGCATAATTAATACACGTATAAGTTATGAGTGAATATATATATTATTTTATACATGATAGAATAACTAATACATGAATAACTAGATGTTGCATAAAATAATACATAGATTCTCTCGTAACTAATTCCTGCATTTATAATACATCATTAACTCTAACCAACTACCAAACGACCCCTTAAGTAAAAAAGGTTTTGTCCAAAATAATTGTTATTTAAAAAAAGGTTTTAATTACTTCCTAGACCATCCGATCCTTTTTACTTGTTTAATTTATATTTTGTACTCTTCTTAAGAAAACATTGACTTGGTGTTTATTTTACTAAATTATCCCTATCAACTATATATTTTTGGAAATTTGAATTTGACTACTAATAATGCAATAAAGTCGGGAAATATTACTTAATGACAAAGGAAAGATTATAAAAAATAATTAATTATCTCTTGATTTGATAAATAAATAAGTAAAAGGAAAAAAATGTATTTCTACACTGGACAAATAAAAGAGAATAGAGGGAAGCGATTAGTATATAGAATTGAAGTTCTTTAGTTTAATACTACATAAAGTGTCAAGGGCATAAGTATCAAAAATCAATCTGACCTATTTTCAATCTTTACTAATCCAAATACCTAACAAGAGATAAATGCTCAGCCGACTGTCTCTACAATACCTTCGTAATATCTTATTTATAATTTAATTAGTGATATCATAAGTTATTTAATTTATCAACTAAACAAATTATCCTCAATGTAAATGTGTTTTCATGTAAATTGCCTACAATTTCCACACAAAAAAAACTATATAAACCGGGTCTACTTTTTCTGAGGTCAATGTTTTTTACCGTGCAAAGCATAGTGCAAATTAATTAAACTTTTTTGTAATCATCGATATTGAAAGTTCTAGCCTAACTAATTCAAAAATCAATACCTCTAATCAATAACGAAAAATCTCATTCATCTCACCAAGCTCCTTAATAATAATATCAATAAATTAAACTCACATAAAGTTATATACTTATGACCTCATTAGTTGAACAGCAAAGTCACATTTACGGCATATGCATACGCATTGACCTAACAATACCAAACAATAAAAAGAAAATCTATGACAACTCTGAAAATAGAGGCTGATCATATGTTTAAGGTCCATAATATCTCATTATTTTAAAGTTAATTGATTCCGTCACATGCATGATATTATTGCTTATGTGACTCAGTTCCAGGTATTGATAACAACACACCTCATTTTTAAGATAAAAATCTAAAACTTGCAGGAGGTTCTTTTCTTTGTTAATAAGCAAATGAAATCTCTCTGTCATTACGTACTTCGACTTACCAAACATAATATAGAAGACAAAATAGAATAACCTAATAAACAAGAAAATAATTTTATTTAGTTTTTCAGACTTGTTAACTTCTAATTACGTGTCTAATTTGCAGATTCCAGGTTAATATCCAATCAAGTGTCAGAGATACCCTTTAATTATAGAATGGATTGTCATCTCAGGATTTTTAGTTTATGATTTCTGAATTATAATTATTTTTAATTATTGTGTTCGAAATATATTATTTATACATATCAAGTGATTATTTAATATAAATACAAAGTTTGAATTAAAACTACTGAGTTATGCCGAACCATAGCTAAAGGGCTGGATCCGCCCCGTTTGTCATACACTCTTCGAATAAAATTTTGTTTGCTAAAAATTAAAATTAATATTAATATATAAAGCCTACTATATTATTTGAGATTTGAAATCATATAAGGCAAACAATTAAGATGAACTATGAAATAAAATCGAAACTGATAGAATAATTAATAATTAATAATGTAATTAGTAATTATTATAATTGATTTTAGAATCATATGTAAATGGTAGGTAAATTAGCATTAAAGTAGATAGATTAGATGACATGATATTAGCCTAATCATATCTTATTAGTAACCTAATTGTAGCCTAAGATGTGGTTGTACTTGGTGTATAATTACCACATTATTGAAAGAATAATATGGAGGAAAATATTCTTACATGGTATCAGAAGATTAGGGGAAAATCCTACCCTAAACAACTTTACACCAAAAATCGGTCACCCCTCTTCCTCCTATAAATTCGGTCGACCACCTTTGTTTTCCTCTTTCTCCGGTAAACAATGTCTGACTCTAAATTCACTTTTCATCCCGCTCTTGTCGTCTCTAACATCAAAACGCATATTTCCGTCACTTTTGAGATGGAAAATGTTCATTATGCAATTTGGGCAGAACTCTTTAATATATGTTGTCGTTCCCATCGGGTTATTCATCACATAATCCCACCGGAGAAAGGCAAGAAAAATGTGTTAAATACCGATGATGAAAAAGAAATTTGGCTCACTCTTGATGCGACAATTCTCTCGTGGATTTATGTAACTATCTATAGCGATTTGTTGCACATAATAATGGAACCCGATTCTACGGCAATGGATGCATGGAATCGCTTGCGGGATATTTTTCATGACAAAAAAAATTCCCGAGTCGTCACGTTGGAGCAAGAATTCTCTATCACTGACATGAAGGATTTTCCAAATGTGTCGGCGTATTGTCAACGCCTCAAAGTTTTATCGGATCAACTCAAGAATATAGGTTCGCCGGTTACCAACAATCGATTGGTTCAACAATTGATTGTCGGCCTTACCGATGCGTATAGTGGCGTGGGAACGCTCATCCGACAAAGCAATCATCTACCACTTTTTACCAAGCTCTTTCTATG
Organism: Anisodus acutangulus; assembly: GCA_029783415.1. Lineage (NCBI taxonomy): Eukaryota > Viridiplantae > Streptophyta > Magnoliopsida > Solanales > Solanaceae > Anisodus > Anisodus acutangulus. The sequence goes on from CM056489.1 coordinate 43,959,475, forward strand.
CTTATTCTTGAAGAGGCGGGTTACGCCAAAAAGGCCGCAACCGTCTCAAATTCCGCCATGATTGTCACCCCAATCAATGAAGCTACTACCAACTTTGAACCTATACAACAAAATCGGGGACAAAGGGACGAAATGGTGGTAAAAATTGAGGTGGAAATGCGGAAATAAAAAAAGTGGAGGCCACCGAAATTCCGGTGGCGGAGGACCCGGCGGCACGAACAACGATACCGGCGGACATCAGTGGCAATCCCTCGGCGGACCAACCCAGTGGGCCTGGTAGTGGCCTTGGGATTTGCCACCCTGCCCATTCCCGACGGGTAACTGGGCCAGGCCTAGCCCAAGGCCTTCTGGCAAAGCCACTGGCAGTCCACAACATGGCTTTAGGCCAAATTCCTTTGGGCCACGAAACAGTAGCAGATCAAGCAGTTTTGGACCACTGCCGACCCCAGTGGCAAGAGGCCCATTCGGCAATGGCTAGCCCAATCGATATTGAGTCTGCCATGCACACCCTTGGATTTAATCTGCCAGACGCGAATTGATATATGGACTCCAGAGTGATGCCTCATATGACGTCCTCCCAAGGTAATCTCTCATTCTATTTTAATTTGAGCAAAAATAATGGTACAATTGTCGGAAATGATCATTTTATTCCAATTCGAGGTTATGGTTCTACTAAATTATCCCCACCAAACCCACCACTAACTTTAAAGAATGTTCTTCATACTCCACAATTAATTAGAAACTTGGTATCTGTTAGAAAGTTTACTACTGATAATTGGGTGTCTATTGTATTTGACCCTTTTGGATTTTCTGTGAAGGATTTTTAGATGGGGACACTTCTAATTAGACGTGATAGTCAATGGGAGTTCTATCCAATTACCTCACCCATTCAACGATCCAAGTTATCATCCACTTTTGCAGCTTTAGCACCTTCGCCATGGCATAAACGTTTGGGTCATCCGGGAGCACCTATTTTAGCCTCCCTTAAATAAAATGATTTTATTTCATGTACTCAAACACGTACTTCCACACAAAAACTTGTCCTATCAAGCTACTCTAAAAATCCTCTACTTACGGGACCCATCTTATTCTCACTTACGAGTATTTGTGTGCTTATGCTATCCTCTTTTTCCATCCACCATAATAACCAAACTTCAACCCCGGTCTACTTCTTGCATTTTTTTGGGATATCCCTCTAATCATCGAGGTTACATATGTTACGACCTCTCCTCCAATAAAATAATTGTGATTCGTCATGTAATTTTTTATGAAACAAATTTCCCATTTGCTAAAATGCATGAGTCCGGACCCCCGACCTATGAATTTCTTGACGATGGCCTACCCCCGTATTTGTCCCAACATTTTTTGTCCCCAACCGAACCCACTGTTTTGGCCAACCCAAATATTTTGGGAAACTTATGCCCCGAAACAGTGGCCCAGCCGCAGCACAACACTGCCCAGCGGACTGGGCCTATTTTTCTGAGCCCACAATTCCCCATTGTACCATTGCCTTCAGTCCAATTGCATGGCAGTGGCTTGGGCCACAACCCAGTTCACTGCCAACTGTCAGGCAGTGCAGCCCTACCCGTCCAAAATTAGGCCCAACGTCCCGTCACCCATAGTCAACACGGTATTGTCAAACCCAATACTAAATATAGCCTACACACTCGAGTCTCAAAATCATCATTACCTCGTAATCATGTGTCTGCTCTTAATGACCCAAATTGTAAAATAGCTATGGATGATGAATTTAATGCTCTTATTAAAAATAGGACGTGGAAATTGGTACCTCCTCCTCCTAATGCTAATATAATTTGGTCTATGTGGATTTTCAGTCACAAAGAAAAAATTGGTTGTACTTTTGAGCGGCATAAGGACCGTCTTGTAGGTGATGAAAAGACACAACATGTTAGTGTGGGTTGCGGTGAGACGTTCAGTCTGGTGGTTAAATCGGCAACTATCAGAACAGTTCTTAGTTTGGCTTTCTCAAAGGCATGGCCACTTCATCAGTTAGAGGTCAAAAATGCCTTTCTCCATGACCAACTAAATGAAACAGTATACATGTACCAGCATTTGGGATACAGGGACTCCAACTATCCCAATCATGTGTGCCTGCTAAAGAAATCATTATATGGGCTAAAACAAGTCCCCCAGGCCTGGTACAAGCGGTTTGCGGATTTTGTTTCACATATTGGGTTTTCCAACAACCGTTTCGATCACTCTATGTTTATCTACCGTCAGAGTAATAATATTGCTTATCTTCTTTTATATGTGGATGATATTATATTAACTGCCTCATCAGATGCTCTTCGCAAGTCCATCATGTCACAACTTGACTATAAATTTGCTTTGAAGGATCTAGGGCTACTACACTACTTTCTAGGAATAGCTGTGACATGTCATGCATGCGGTTTATTTTTATCCCAAAAGAAGTACGCAGTTGAGATTGTTGAACATGCTGACATGCCTTCTGTAAACCATTGGCAACTCTGATGGATACTAAACCCAAATTGAGTGCCTCATCCGGCAAGTCATTTGTCGATCCGACACTTTACCGCAGCCTGGCAGGGCCTGCAGTATCTTACATTCACTAGGCCGGATATTTTTTATGTTGTGCAACAAGTGTGTCTATTTATGCATAATCCGACGGATGATAATATGCATGATCCCAAACGCATTATGAGTTATATTCAGGGTACTCTAGAGTATGACTTGCATTTATATCCATCGTCGACATCCACACTTATCTCCTATACGGATGCCGACTGGGGAGGATGTCCGAACACCAGACGCTCCACTTCTGGTTATGGTATATTTCTTGGTGATAACTTGGTATCATGGCCCTCAAAACAGCAAGCAACGTTGTCCGGATCCAGTGCCGAAGAAGAATACAAAGGTGTTGCCAATGTTGTGTCTGAATCCGGTTGGCTTCGGAATCTTCTCCTAGAACTCCACTGCCCGATTTTGAAGGCCACATTAGTGTATTGTGATAATGTTAGTGCTATCTACCTCTCTGGAAATCCGGTCAATCACCAACGCACTAAATATATTGAGCTTGATATCCACTTGGTTCGTGAAAATGTCTCACACTGACAAATGTTTGTCTTACATGTCTCGTCGCGCTATCAGATTGCATATATTTTTACTAAAGGTCTTCCGCTGGTATTATTTTAAGATTTTGGATCTCAAAGATACTGCCTTTGTCCGCTTCCATGGGAGTGATAGAATAATTAGTAATTAATATTATAATTAGTAATTATTATAATTAATTTTAGAATCATATGTAAATAGTAGGTAAATTAGCATTAAAGTAGATAAATTAAATGACATGATATTAGCCTAATCATATTTTATTAGTAGCCTAATTGTAGCCTAAGATGTGGTTGTATTTGATGTATAATTACCACATTATTGGAAGAATAATATGAAATGGAAGAATTATATGAAGGAAAATATCGCATAAAATTTTGGCTTATGTCACTGATCCAATTAAATAGCGGGTTAATATAAAATTATGGTGGGTATTTTTCTTGCCCAGTATGCTTGATGAAGTCAACTTGCGTCAGTAATTGGTTAATATAAATATTTATTCGCATTTTGTATAAATATTATTAGAAGCATTTTGTATACAAAAAATAAATAATGTAACAATGGCGCTTAAAAGCTAAAGTAAAATATATAGGCTTTATAATGTGTGTGTATATTATATTGTCAGAAATTAAGATATTTGAGATAAGATAAGAATGATTTTTGTGACGGACAAGACATGAAAGACAAAACTAAAATGATTTGAATATGTCAAGAAAGATAAATTAACGTCTCAATAAAGAGTTGTGAGATTACACTAGATATGATATAGTTATTGTTGTATAAATATTGAGGGTGGATAATTTTTTACGTACGATTGATGCCGTGTAATTATATAAATTTTGCACAATCATGGGAAAGTTCATTGTACATCATCACCACTCAAAATAGAAGAGGAATTTGTACCAATGGCCAAACAAATCCTACGTGTGATTGACATAGTGTGAGAGAGATAAAGAAAAAGAAAAATAACAAAACTGAAGTAACTGCGTGAACCAATAATTGAGATCACAGCCGTTGATTCCATTGACCTCGCTAATGGTGACACGTTGAACAACAAACAAAATCCTCTGCAACGAATCAAACGCCACGTGTCCATTGGGAGTAAATATTTGGTGCTTCGCTGGTGGACTGACGAGTATGGACGTGTCCGCAAAACTTAAAATAATACTCCCTCAATCCCATAATAAGTGTCACTTAGCAAAAAAATGTATCCCAAATAAATGTCACTTTAAAAGTTTAAGACATAAACTAATTATTTTTTCTCTATTATACTCTTAGACAAAAGCTGACAAACTTTCTATTCAAAAAATATTTATTGACAAATTCTATTTAATATATAAATAATTATTATTTATATATACTTTAATAAAAAAAAATTTATTAAATATAAATAATTTGATAAACTTTTCATTGTATTATTAATTTCTTAATATATTACTTCTTATGGGAAGGGGAGTAAAATAAGGCGTTAGAATATTTGCTGCCCGACAGGTACGGGCAGAGGAATTCGGGCAGCGGGTAGCAAAGACTTTGAAAATAGAGCCCGCATGACCTAAGATGTCCCCATAGAACGGGTCCCACCAACTTCATGGTTTTTAATTGGCCGTGCTCTAATTATGGTGGAAGGTGGGGCCTACACATGTGTTGTATTGTGAGGCCAGTGGAACCTACGGTGACACAGCTCCAATGTGGGAGGAAAGAAAAATGACAAAGCATAAAGGGCGCTTTTCTAGAGAAATCATGAGAAGTCTCTATGATGATGGGACAAGGGAAATAATAGTGTTTTTTTCTCAGTAGTGGAGTTTTATTTTTGTAACATGTGCTTTTGTTTTGTCTAGCAGGTCCTATAGCTATGGGGAATATAGCACCAGTTAGAGCCTTAGAGGTGGACGTATATCGATTCGGTTTGATTTTATATAAAAAAAAATATAAATTGAATAAAAATTATATTTTATAAAATAAAAATCGAATTAAACTTTTAAAAAAAAATAATATATCAATTTATATCGCCGAACGTATCGGTTTATATCAATTTTTTTCAATTCAAATATAAAGTCCAAATATTTTATGTTTTTTTAAACATCAACAGCAAATGCATCAGCAGATTAATAGCAACAACCAATTTTAACAAGAACATACATAGACTGATTTCTAACAACAACAACAACATCAAATTCTAGCAGCAACAACACCAGTTTAAGCAAGAATTTCAAATTGCTTCAAAGAAGAATAATAACAACAGTGAATTTCAAAGAACAACATCAAATTCCAATAGAAATTTCAAATAGCTTTCAAAGAACATGCAAGAAGAAGAACATCAATAGGAATTTCAACAGTTTCAGCAGAAATTCCAGCAACATCAATATCAAATTCCAGCAACAACACATGAATTTCAGCATTTTCAGTTGCTCCAGCAACATCAAAAGGAATTTCAACAGTTTCAACAGAAATTCCAGCAACAACAATAACATCAAATTTCAGCAACAACAACAACGTTTCTGCCGCCAAAAATAAACTTTCATTAGCAGCCAAAAATAAACTAAGACGGCTTATGAATCAAATATAGATAGATACTAACAACAAAAACTAATTTGAATGATTGTAGATTTGAGAACTTTACCATTATGACGTCAATATCAATCAATTGTCAAGTCCTCAATTGCTTGTGTTTGTTCTATTTATTGTGATTGCGGTACGATTGAAAGTTTCTCAAAGTCTACATACAGTTTGCCGAAACGTCAATATAATAAACAAAATGTTAAAAAATAATCATTCTATTAAAAAGTAAAAACAATATATAAAAAACAGTATTGTTACCCAATTCAACATCTTCATAAAACTCAGTTTCTTCTTCGGTTGGTTGCACAATTTGTTCTCCTATAAGAGTTGAGCGAAGGCAATTCTGTGTGCAAATTAATGCTTCAATTGTCTTATGAGTTAATGTACTCCTAAAAGGGTCAAAAATGCGCCACCGTGCTAAATGCCGATTCGGAAGTCACGGTAGACACATGAATTGCCAAAAATATCTTTGGAAATCTTTGATAAAGTCGGATACCTAGACGAATACATCTTCCATTAACTCAAAAGATCAAAATTCGGATCATTAGGACTTTCATTCCGCTCTGACAAATATTTCTCAACATCATTCTTCACCCCAAAATCACCATTTTCAGTTGCCTTCATCTTTTTAAACAGTTGAAAATGATCAATTGATTCATTTCTAATGTTGTCACTATCACAAACTTCACTTAACTGAGCAATTGAACTACTACTCACACCACTATTTGGGCTAACATCATTATAACTTTCAAATAACCGTAACAACTCTTTGATATCAGCTTTAATTTCATCAACCTTCCTACTATCAAATATACTTTCAAAGCACCAGTTTATAAATTCAAATTTACACGGAGGATCAAGCACATTTGCTAAAATTAATAGCTTGTTCCTCATAGTTTAAGAGGAAGAAAACTACGATGTTTTGATTTTATAAGGGAAACAACAACAACAACAACATACCCAGTGAAATCTCACAACGTGGGTCTGGGAAAGGTAAAGTGTACACAGACCTTATCTCTACTTATCAAAGTAGAGAGATTGTTTCCGAAATTAAACAAAAGGATATTAAAGTGTTAGTTGCGCTTTCATATTTGTATTGTTCATTTAAATAAAAATAAATAAATAAATTATTAGCACCTGGCTGGTACATCTTTTTTATGCTTTGTGAAAACAATGTCAAGTAATTACGCCAGAAGACATTATGTGTCCATAATTTGAAGCTTTAATATATTGTAAGGATGATGGATCAATAACAAAATTTTGACTGTGATTTACGTTGATTTTTTTAAAAATTTAAGGATAGAAGAATTAAATAATGTCTATCACAAATCTCAAGTCCAAATAAAAAAAAACATAGTGGTAAAACTAAATTGGAAAATGAGTCATAAGATGCTTGTGACTAAAAATTCTTCGTGGTACCGCTACTTTTTGTTCTGTAGGGGAAAAAAAAGTGTACCTTTACAAAAAAAAAGGTAAAAATAGTCTACATTGTAATCTAAGATTTGCAACATAAGCAAATCTAGGAAGAAAAAAAATATACCGCAATTTAATAAAATATCAAAGTTCATGCACTTGTCCAAGATTCCCACAAACATGAGGGAGCAAATTGCTAACATAGCAATTTGTACCCTCAAAAAGTACAATTTGAGAACAAAGTATTCTTGCTTGCTGTCATTACCAAATTGGCGTATGCAATATACTGCCATTATTCCACCCCTTGGATTATGAGAAAACAGCAACTGGTTATTTTCTTTTTTCTTTTCCCTTTTTACTATTCAAGTTTGCTCCCTAAAGTCCTAGAATTACTACTACTAGTACTAATATTTTACTTAGTGGTCCATAAAACATCCCAGCCAATTAAATTTAGAATAACTTACCTCTCTCTTCCAATTTACACGACACACTTCATTTCTGATTTGTTCCAAAAAAGAATGTTACTCTTTGGATCAATTTATGTGAGATTATTTGACTGAACAAGAATTTTTTAGAAAAAGAAGGCTTTTAAAGTTTATGATGTAAAATAAATCATAGAAACTTATGTGTCCATAAATCATTTTATTACGACTAAATAGAAAGTTAAAGTTAAAATATTACTATTAAAGATGGAAAATATGTTATTTTTTAAATTAATTTAAAAGAAAATAATGTCACATAAATTGAGACAAAGAGTATAACTTTTTATATTTAAAAATGATTTGATTTTAAATTCTCATTTTATCTTAATGAGATAATTTATAACCACATAAATATTATTTAAAATTATAATTCTTTAAATTATTTAAACTTTGTGCCCAATGAAACATTGACACATTTAGGGAAGGAATAGTATTACTATTCTGGATGCTAGAAGATTTATGACTTGGCAGTCCTTTAATTATTTGATAAATGGTCTATAGACCCAAATTAGGTTTATTATTTCTTTTTAGCCTCTCTCCTTGGCCAACAATATATATAATAGAGTTTGGCCTTCCTATGTCCTCCTCCCAGAATCTCCTTTTCTCATTCTTCTCTGCACTATCAATCATTCATCTCAGCAAGATCCAATTTTTATTACAGAACAACAGAGAGTTCTTTACTTTTAAGAAGAAAAAGAAATCTTCTTCATCATACAGAAAGAACAATGAAGAAGCCAGCTGCACTATACTACACTGGATGTGAAGAACACCACTACCAACCCCATTTTCTTGATGCTTGCTCTCTTTGCCAGAGACCCTTGGCTCACAACCATGACATCTTCATGTACAGGTTAGCATTTTACAATTTATCTTTCTTTTTTTTCCCAACAAATATTAAAATCTGTATTCATGTTTACAAAAGAAAGTTTAAATCATGAATTCGACTCTCCGTTATAATCAATATATAGTTACTAGTCAATTTTGTAACGAGGCCAACAATACACATAAACAGTGAGAATATATATAGCTGATCCAACAATAATTGTTATAAATCAATAAAGATCTTATTTTGGAGAAAATGAATGAAAGGATCTGATGGGTGATTTTTTTTATTACAGAGGGGATACACCATTTTGTAGCCAAGAATGCAGGCAAGAGCAAATAGAAATGGATGAAGCTAATGAAAGAAAATGGAAGATTGCTTCATCAAAGAGATCATCAAGAACAAAAACAGAAACCCCTACAAAAGAAACTGATGCAAATAAAGCTGTACGGAATGGAACTGTTGCAGTGGCTTGAATATTGATCAATTATGAGATTATAAATTAATTATGACTTATTTTGATGATCAAGGGAGGCTACAAGTCAAAAAAACTAAATAAAAATACAGAAAGTGGCTTCTGATTTACAATATCAAGTAAAATAAGGAGGAATTTTGACACTGTTTATGTGGAGTTTTGAGTACAAAAATATGATCTTCTGTAAAGATATGATGGGAATCACGATGAAGATGAAGATGAAGAAGAGAGTGAATCCCATCAAACAATTTTGTTGAATCTTTATTTTTCTTTTTTTCTTTTTTCTTGTCAAATATGGTGGAGTGTCTGTGAAAATGTGCGTCCATATATGGAATCTGAGATCTCTTATCTTTGTAATCATCTTTTTCATCTTTGTTCTCATAATCATCATCTGATCCGAGGAAGCAAAATATTAAGACATCCTGAATTTTCGATGTTAATTTGTTTTTGAATCCGCTTTAAGGTCCTGATTAATTTGAATTTGTATGGTGTATTAAAGGATAAAGGATGAAATGTTCCTTAGCCAAATTTTGCTCCAAATCAAGAATTTTAATTAAGGGTATAAAAACCTAATCAATTCCATCATAATTTTTATGGTAGTATGGTTACTTTCATCACATATCAATTTGGTGGGGATTATTTTAGAGGCCGATCTAAAGCAAATTCTAAGAGTTTAATTAAAATCAATTACTTTGGACTCAAACTACATATACATATAAGATTCCTTAGTATATATGTAAGTATATAGTAACATTAGATTCACTGTGCACTTACTCACTTTGTGAATATGTACTCTCTATGTACTACACAATGCTTTTGACAATTTTTCACGTAATGGGTTAGGTTGACCCACCATAGAGTAAAGCAGAATTAGTGGAAGAGATAAATAGGAAAAAGAAAAAAGTGTCTCATTGATTTGCACCACTGCCTATTTACATGTGAAATTCGGTAAAGGAATATTACTTTCCAAATTGATTTGCACCACTGCCTATTTACATGTGAAATTCGGTAAAGGAATATTACTTTCCAAATATCTCAAACCAATTGTTTCATAGCGGAAAAGGAGACGAGCATTATTTTCATCCCAAACGAAGATCCTAATTTAAAGGTAAAGAAGTGAAAAGAAAAAGTTACTTAAGATACTGCTTGTCCTTATTTTTTTAAGTTGGAAAGAGGACTTAATTAAACTGGTAGATTGACAATGTTAATTATGATTTAAACCCTCAACTGAGGGCATAAGTGGAGAGCTGAGGTCCAAAAAAAGTAAAGCTATGGTTCTATTGTTAATTCATTTATCACTCGACTGTCGTATATTATCACTGTAAATTTTAATTATTTTAAATTAAATTCTTTGAGTTGTCATATAAACATCAAATACGAATAATTAAATATTTATGTACTCTCCCTTCCCAAATGGAAAAAGAATAAAGGAAGACTTAGATGAGTATAAAGAAATAATTCAATGCAGATCTAAGGTATTGCATTATTAGGTAAAAAGATGGAAGAAGGTAGTATTATGCATGTGTAGCTTGACTATAAGGCCAATAAAGTTGGGGCCCCATTTTTTTTAAAAGATGTATTTTATACGTATTATTAAAAAAATTATGTGTATTGTCAATTTGAAAAATGTATAATAATTTTTTACTTTGTAATTGGCGACTATTGCAATAATTAGAGAATGTAATAATTTTAAGGGAATTGTTTCCTTACCACGGGTAATTGGACACCTGTTTTATTGACTCATTTGTAGCCTAACAACTAATATAGGTCTACATCATTATTTCTATTTTTACCTTTTTCATTCTCTCTTTTACTATTCTTATTCTTAATATTGAAAAGTTTCTCAAACGACAACTTACTACGGCTTATAAGTTATTACAAAAGATTAAAATTTGATTTTTGGTGTTTTCTTCAATTATTCAAACATTACAATAAAAAATTATAATATTGAAACAACACAACACTATTTTGATATCATTATATTAATTTATCAGATTCTTCAATCATTTTTATTATTCTAACTTTATTTTATATTTTTCATTGAAAATTTGTCATTATTGATATTCTTTCTTAGAATTTCTCTAAGTTTGGCTTTAGGCCTCTAATTTTGTTGAGAATATTATGTGGTAAAATATTTGCCATTAATCCTAACTTGCTTACTCAATATTTCCCAATCCGAACTTGCTTATCTCACTAGCACTTTATCACAGATAAGCAAAAAGAAAGAAAAGATAAAATGCCAAAAGAAAATTTAGCCAAGCGAGGTGCTTATTGTCCAGGTTCATTGAACCATAACGTTCCTTGTTTGGACCAAATTGCCAAATTGTTGTCAATCAAATCTTTCGTCCCCACCTACCCCGGGCTTCTCTTTTCTTATGGGAAAATGTTACTTTCGTTATGAATATTGTTTACTCTTTCGTTTCAAAATACTTTTCATCTTCTTTTTAAGAAAAACAATTTGACTAAATTTAAAAATTAAATTAAATTATATAAATTTAATATTTTAAAATTAAGATTTAGATATTCAAAAATTATATGAAAAATACTATAAGTTGCAATTCTTCTCATATTAATATGATAAAAAATATAACTCAAAATATTAGTCAAAATTAATATAGTTTTGTTAGTTATACCTGTGATATACATGAGTTTTTATACCATGTATATCACTGTTTCACTTGGCAATTTACCATATGCGAAACCGTGGTATACACGGTATACAAACCCGTGTATATCACGATTTTTGGCAGTTTTATGTAATATAAATATTGTATTTATTGTATTAAATTAGTCTTGTACACTTACCATAGTTATAAGATTCTTGTACAACTAGAATATGGTTTTGTGAGTAGAATAGGAATACGATTTTTCTATTATGGAAAATTATAAATTTTATATATACTCTTTCATTAATGAAAATAATCAAGGGATTATTTCTTTCATGGTATCAGAAGTCTAGGTCTAAATTTCCGTCCACTCTTGCATCGATTTCCGAGCCTTCTTTCTCAATTTTCATGCCCGGTAGTGCCTCCTCCCTTCCCAAATTTTTCTTCTAAATCCCCACATCACGTCTTGTGTTACTATTATGGCTAAGAACACGTTTCACCCTGCCCTTACTGTTTCTAACATCAAGAATCACATCCCTATCATTCTTGAAATAGAAAACGTTCAATACGCGACGTAGGCCGAACTGTTCAAAGTTCACACATGCTCGCAGCAAGTCCTCTATCACATTATTCCTGTGGCCTATGCGGATACGGAGGTGCCCAAACCCTAGAATGATCCTAAGTTATGAACGACCCTTGATGCTACCGTTCTTCAGTGGATTTACTCCACTATTTCTACCGACATGTTGCAAACGATTATCGAACCAGACGCTACGATGATGTATGCTTGGAATAGAGTGCGTGATATATTCCAAGATAATCAAAATTCTCGTATTGTTACCCTTGAGCAAGAATTCTCCCACGTCAATATAGAAGACTTCCCCAACGTTTCCGCATACTGCAAAAGGTTGAAAGAATTGGCGGACCAACTCTGCAATGTTGGTGCGCCTGTTACCAACGATCATCTTGTCCTTCAGATGGTTGCAGGCCTATCCGAGGCCTATAGTGGCATCGGTACGCTTCTCCGTCAGAGCAATCCTCTTCCGCATTTTTATCAGACCCGTTCCATGCTCACGCTCGAAGAAGCAGGATTGACTAAGAAAGCAACCACTGGGGGCCGTATGTTGTCACGATGACCGAGTCTAATTCCCCTCTGTCTCCAACACTTTCGGCCAAAACCGCAACAACGGTGGCTACAAAAAGGTTATAAATCGCAAAAATAATGGTAAAAACCGTGGTAGCAACAACGAGGTGGCAACAACGAGGGTGGCAATGGGCCTTGGGGCAGTGGGCTGCAAGTCAACTGGCCACAACAATGGGGACATGGCCGTGGAACTAGGCCAGTGGGCCTGGGCCCAACATCCCCTATTACCCGTCGACTGCCTACCCGGGACATTGGGCTTAAAATTCCAACATCAACAGGCCCAGTTATCCGGGTCAGCAATGGTACCCGAGGAGCAGTTCTGGGCCGGGGTAGCAAGCGAGTGTGCTTGGGCCTCGGCCTCGGCAGGCCTACCATGCAGCAGGCCCCACCCCTACCGACATTGAAGCAGTGATGCACATATTTGATTTAAATCCTTCGGATGCAAATTGGTACATGGACACCGGAGCCGCTACTCACATGACGTCCGACCAATGTACTATCTCGTTTTATTCCAATTTGAGCAAAAATCGTGGCATAATTATTGGGAATGACAACTCAATTCCAATTCGTGGTTACGGTCATAAAACTTTGTCTCCCCCCTCCCATCTACCTCTTGTGTTGAAAAATGCCCTTTATGCCCTTAACTTAATTAAAAATTTGGTGTATGTCCGTAAACTCACCACTGATAATTGGATTTCTGTTGATTTTGATCCTTTTAGGTTTTATGTGAAGGATTTCAAGACGTGAATTCCTCTCATGAGATGTGATAGTAGGGGAGAGCTTTATCCTATCACGCCCACATCCGGTCTCTCAAGTCAAGCCTTGCCAACTACTTTTGCAGCTCTCGCTCCTTCCTTATGACATGCACGTTTGGGTCACCATGGGTCGTCTATTGTTTCTTCATTAAATAAAAACAATTTTATTTCTTAGAAGGGTACGAGTAGTACTCCAATTTGTCAATCTTGTCCTCTCAGAAAACTTGTTAGATTACTGTTTGTAGACTCGAATTCTCGTACTTTAATGCCATTTGATATTATTCATATCGATTTATGGACATCTCTTGTTCTCAGTTCTTTGGGCCATCGTTACTATGTTCTATTTTTGGATGATTATTCTAATTTTTTATGGACTTTTCCGTTAGTGAAAAAATCTCAAGTGTTTTCCACTTTTTAAAAATTTAGAGCATTCATCCGTACAAAGTTCAAACGGAAAATTAAAAATATTCAATGTGATAATGGCAAGGAATATGATAATGGGTTGTTTAGGGATTTTTTGGTGCGAATGGAATAAATTTTAGTTTCTCTTGTCCTCATACATCCTCACAAAATGGGAAAGCCGAATGCAAAATTCGTTTCATTAATAATATTGTCCGAACTTTATTGGTCCATGCTTTCGTACCCCCTTCCTTTTGGCATCATGCTCTACAAATGGCTACATATCTTCTTAACATACTTCCTACCAAAGGTTTGGCATATTCATCCCCTCTTCAAATCTTATATAATAAGACTCCTTCGTATTTACATCTTAGGGTCTTTGAGTGCTTATGTTATCCACTATTTTCGTCCACCATAATTAACAAACTTCAGGCCCGTTCTACCCCGTGTGTATTTTTGGGTTATCCGTCTAATCATCGTGGTTACAAGTGCTTTGATTTATCCTCTAATGAAATCATCATTAGTCGTCATGTCGTGTTTGATGAAACCCAGTTTCCGTTTGCTAACGTGATTAGTCCCGTGCCTAGTTCATATAATATTTTGGATGACACCGTCTCTTCGTATATTATCCACCATTTCGGACTTAACCCGCACCCAAAATCCACTAGCGGACCCACTGCCCGCTGGATATCCTGCCACTGTTTCGGGTCCAGAAACTGGGCCAAATATTCAGCCCAGTTCTGCCCTTCCAGTCTCGGGTCCAGTTACTATTTCGGCTTCCCGTGTTGGGCCAGCAGGCCCACTGCCTGCTGGCCAGTCCGTCACCCCTCCGTGTTTATCCTAAAATCCACCAAATTCTCCCCCGAGTCATAGACCGGTCACTCATAGTCAACGGGGTATTTTTAAGCCAAAAAGATATTTTAATCTAAATTCTAATGTTCATAAATCCCACTACCCCGTAACCCAGTGGCCGCTTTAAATGACCCGAATTGAAAATTAGATGTGACCACGAATATGATGCTCTTATTGCAAATAAGACGTGAGAGTTGGTACCCCATCCTTCTGGTGTTAATATTATTCGGTCTATGCGGATTTTTACTCATAAGGATAATTCTGATGGATCTTTTATGAGGCATCATACTCATCTTGTAGGTGATGGTAAGACTCAGCAGGTTGCGTGAATTGTGGTGAGACGTTTAGTCCGATGGTCAAACCGGCTACCATTCGCACAGTTCTCAGTCTGGCTCTTTCGAAAGCTTGGCCCATTCATCAGTTAGATGTGAATAATGCTTTCCTACGTGGTGATCTTGAGGAGACCATTTACATGCATCAACCCATGGGATTTCGTGATCCCAAATATCTTTATCATTTCTGTTTATTGAAGAAGTCCTTGTATGGGCTTAAGCAGGCCCCACGGGTTTGATATATGAGATTTGCAGACTTTGTTTCCTCTATTGGGTTTTCACACTGCAGGTCTGATAATTCGTTGTTCATATATCGTCATGCTGCTTCACTAGCTTATATACTATTATATGTGGATGATATTATTCTGACTGCCTCTTCTGATGCATTGCGCAAGTCTATCATGGCGATGCTCAGTTCTGAGTTTGCTATGAAGGACTTGGGGCCCTTGAGTTACTTTTTAGGGATTGATGTCTCTCGTCATGCAGGTGGGTTATTCTTATCTCAACGAAAGTATGCAACTGAGATTATTGAGCGCAATGGTATGTCCTCTTGCATGTCTACTTCCACTCCTGTTGATACTAAACCCAAGCTGGGTGTTGCGGCTGGCTCACCTTACGAGGATCCGACCCACTATCGGAGTCTTGCAGGGACTCTTCAGTATCTTACATTCACGAGACAAGATATTACGTATGTCGTATAACATGTGTGTTTGTTTATGCATGATCCCAAGGTTTAGCACATGAATGCGTTCAAACGGATTATTCGATACCTCCTGGGGACACTTGACTATGGCTTACATTTATAGCCTTTATCTACATCGACACTTGTCTTATATACAGATGCTGATTGAGGTGGGTGTTCAGATACCAAACGTTCCACGTCCGGCTATTGTATGTTTCTTGGTAATAACTTGGTCTCATGGTCTACGAAGCGTCAGTCTACATTATCTCGCTCTAGTGCAGAGGCCGAGTATCGAAGGGTAGCCAATGTGGTCTCTGAATCCTGTTGGTTACGTAATCTTCTTTTAGAGCTTCATTGTGCTATTTAGAAAGCTACCTTGGTTTATTGTGATAATGTTAGTGTCATCTACCTTTCTGGTAATCTGGTTCAACACCGGCGCACTAAACACATCGAGATGAATATTCACTTTGTTCGCGAAAAGGTAGCTCGTGGACAAGTATGCGTCTGTCATGTCCCATCCAGATATCAAATTGCAGACATCTTTACTAAAGGTCTTCTATTAGTACTCTTTGAAGATTTTATGGACAATCTCAGCGTACGAAGATCGCCCGCTATGACTGCGGGGGTGTGTTAGTTATACCCACGATATACATGGGTTTGTCTACCATGTATATCACGGTTTCACATGGCAATTTACCATAAGTGAAATCGTTGTATACACGGTATACAAACCCGTGTATATCATGATTTTTGGCAGTTTTTATGTAATATAAATATTGTATTTATTGTATTAAATTAGTCTTGTACACTTACCATAGTTATAGGATTCTTGTACAACTAGAATAAGGTTTTGGGAGTAGAATAGAAATAGAATTTTCATATTATGGAAAATTGTAAATTGTATATATATTCTTTTATTAATGAAAATAATCAAGGGATTATTTCATTTCAAGTTTAACTCTTGAAAACCGTAATTTGACAAATATTTTGGGACATAGGGAGTAATACATATTTGAGTGAAGGAACAAACTTCAAAGTGACGCTACCTAGTAGCTACTTAGAGTCCGGAACTTAAATGATCCAAAAAGTGGGAAAGTGAACCAAAATACCTCAAAAAAATGACATAAGTACATTTTGTGCAGTAAATTACTGCGCAATAAGGGTATTATAAACCCTAGCAGACTTCTCCATTTTTATGCCACTCTTCATCTTCTCCATTTTAACTATTTTACCATATTTTAGCCTCCCAAAAATCATGTTTCAAAGCTCAGAAACGTCAAACTTTGCTATAGAATCCGACATTTGTGTTTGCGGTTACTATTGTAAGCTCAGAACATCAAGGATCCAAAATAATTCGGGTTGTCATTTTTGGCGTTGTAAAGTGCCCGACGTAAGTGTTTTTACAAGTTTTTAGGGTTTAGAAAATTTTCACATTATCTACATATTTTATTTTTAAAAATTGATTTTTTTTGTAATATTTATAGGATATGGGTGGTTGCAAATATTTTTATGGGAAGATGAAATTTTCGTGGTAAAACGGTGGCGGCAAAGTTTAAAAAGCCTCATATTGATACAGATATCGTGACTTCACGTATCACTAGAGATACCATGAAGTTTGACTTGCAATTTAAACTTATGGAAGCTCAAGAAAAAATTGACCTTTTGGAGGTCTTGCTAAAAGAATCCGAAGAAAAACAAAGTTTTTTAAAGGATAACCTTAGAGACACTCAACACGAGAAAAATTCTTTGAAAGAGAAATTGAAATTTTGGAAGATGATTTGTGCTCTCTTGTTGTTGTTTCTAATCTTTAAATGTTGTATTGTCGGTTAAGTTTAATATTTCTATATATTTTATTTTTACTAGTTGCACGTTTTCATGTATTATGTATTTTTCATCTATTTTTTAATGTATTATGTAATCGGCACCTTTTATGTACTAATTTATTTGTGTTTTCATTAAAAATTATGAATTGTTGAACTTTTTATGTATTATTAACTCTAAGACGCTTAAATAAATTAATAATAGACTATAACAATCAAAGCAAAATTAAAAATACTAATTTTCTTCAATTTGATGACCTCATCATAAATTAAAAATAAAAATAAAATCATAGTACCCCTAATCATCATCGGAATAAAAGTCCTTAATATCGTCCTCAGAACAATATTTTTAGTTTCTTAAGACATATCTTATTTCTGTAGATGTTAGTTGTCCACCCGTTGCTGATGTTTGTTCTTCGGCCAACTTTAGCATGCAAAATCTACAACGTCTTGCTAGCATTCTGTTGTTTTCTTTTCTAATCCTCCGTACGGCAACCTTGCAAGAATGTTGATCAGGTCGAGGCATGGTCATTGAGAACCTTGTTGGAATTTGAGCGTTGAGATTTTCCAAGTCACGAGCAAGATATTCTGATTTGGCATATCGATATGCCCATTCTCGACGTAAAACACAATAATATTCTCGTTGATCTAAATATTTCACATCGCAAAAATCATCATTACGCTCTATAAGAAGGTGGGGTTTCACATCGTCTATCTTGAATTCATTGTTATCGCTTGACGAATCACTGGAATATATGATATGTTTGAGCTATCATCACCACTGCTATTCAGATCCTTTGGAAGAAATACCGACCAATCTACATTTCTACGACTCGACATTAAATATGTTGTAGTTTAATAACAAATGAAAGGCTACTTATATAGTTACAAACCTCAAGTACCCTTGGGGTCGTCATTATGACCTTACCTACCTACTTTATTTAAAATAAATATTAATAGGATCATGTGGAATCATCTTCACTGGACATCTCATAGTCTGAATCCCACTTAGATATGATGTAACCACGTTGACTATATTTTGCCCTAGGCAACATATTTTCATATGATTGTTCTCTTCGCGAAAATGGTTAAGAGCAAAATTCAACTCTTGTGGTTTACCAAGAGGAATTGACATAGCACAAATTTTTAGACGTTTGAGTCTGAGTGCCCTAAAGTTTTATTCCAACATTTCAACCTTCCTAAACACCAATCCACTCAGTTGTCATTGTATTATTGTATTACTGATTGTATGTCTAGTTCAGATTGGTTGAGTATTTAAAATTATCATCAAATTCTCATGTCCTACCCATTACTTCAAATATGTCTGTTGTCTCCTTTCGAGTCTATAAAATCATAATTTTGATCAAATCACACATCGTAGTATACTAGGCCTTCTAATCCTTTAAGAGGTTTATCTAAAAGATTCGCAATATAACTAGGAAGACGTTTTAAATACCACACATGGATTACTGGGCATGAGAGTTTGATATAGCCCATTTGATACATTCGTATCCGAGAATCAACAATAAAAGATGTATTAGAACTAATATCAGAAAATTAGTTCCAAAACGACATAATAACTCATTTTAATGTGAATGCTAGTTCTTCGTCATTCATGTTATATAATACTCCTTGATTTGACAACACAATATCCACTTTTGACCGCTTTATATGACACACCTATATTATGTAATTTTTATATGCATAAAATATGATATTTCTGAATGACATCGTTGATTTGACAACACAATGCTCATTTTTACCGTTTTATATGATACACTTATATTATGCAACTTTTACATGCATAAAATATGATGTTTCTGAATGACATTCTTGATTTGACAACACAATTCTCACTTTTGACCACTTTACATGACATACTTATATAATTGAACTTTTATAGGTCTTGCTCGGTTAAAAAACACACATTTTAAAAATGCCTAAAAATATTACATTCAATAGTTAGAAATAGACAAAAACGCGAGGGTAGCTCAAGAAGGCCTCATGGTATGATAGAAACAAACACAATTGAATCATATTTTGAAAAAAAAACTAGTAGGATGTTATACAGATTTATCTGATGACAAATGGTATGGTGTTATTCGTCCCTTTGAAAATCAACCAATTTGTATTAATGTTGATTTAAAAGTTGTTGGACACATAATTGAGGGTGACACACACTTTTTAAAACCCGAAGGAGCTATAATTTGGGGTGAAAAGCTTCAATGGGTTCAATTATATTCGAAAATGTGTG
The DNA here is from genome assembly GCA_029783415.1 of Anisodus acutangulus. Lineage (NCBI taxonomy): Eukaryota > Viridiplantae > Streptophyta > Magnoliopsida > Solanales > Solanaceae > Anisodus > Anisodus acutangulus. The sequence goes on from CM056489.1 coordinate 43,979,161, forward strand.
ATTATGAGGTATTATGTCAGTGACATATTTTCGTTGTGCCACAAACTTTGTATGCTACATTTCAGACCTCCAAATTCAAGGATGAAGTACTGGTTATCCAACACTTGATGAGAGAAATTTTAGAAATGCAAAAAGCACTAGACATGTATCATGCTTTGGACGATCTTAATTTTCGAGGAGCAGATGAAGAAGACCATTGAAAACTATTAGAAATAAAAATCTTCATCGAGACTCTTCTTATATAATTTATCCAATAATTTAAGAATTGATAGGTCTTCCAAACTATTTATCACAAATATTAGATCGTGGAGTGTCATATTGTTGTGTCAACCAAGCAAGTGCTTCTAATGATGATAGTTGGGATCTAAACTACAATGAGAAATATGAAGAAAGAAATGAAGAGGAAAAAGAAAATGCAAGTAAGGAGGAAGATGAAAATGATGACAATGACGATGTGGTGCCAGAAAGCAACGAATATTTTTTTTTTAATTACTGTATTTTATGATATTTTAATAGAACTTTCTTGATAAAATGCATAATTCAAGTCGCTTTATTAAAAAATAATAATACATCATTCATAACAAACAAAAACATACTTAAGATTCATAATTCAAAAAAATTTGAATACATCAAGAAAAATTAAAATACATTCATAAAATCACGACCACCGCTAGAAGTTCTGCCACCACGAGAGGTTCTTCTACTATGAGAAGTTCTTCCACTATCAGAGGTACTTGCACCACCAGAGTTACTTGCACCATGATAGGTACCACCATCACATTCCCATAGGGGACATAAACGCTTATCATGACCAAATTCCTTACACATCGAGCACTTCTGAGAGTATGTCTTATCTGAAACATCCATTTGATTGGGAATCCGAGTTTGTGCGTTAACACATAATTTACAGATATACTGTTTGTTAGAAATCATATAAAATGACTCTTATAGCCAATAAGACTCATCACCAAGTGGGTAGAAACAAACAACATACGCTTTAAGATAACTTTGCACGTTGTAATCCGATGCCACATATTGTGATGCCATCTTTATAATTGGCTCGAAACACTTGAAGGCATGAGAATATGACATGTGGTATGATTACCACTTACCATAAATGCACGTTCTCATAATCTCATAAATACTATGAATGTTGATTCCCCGACCTTAATAAACACATGTCTTGATTTTAAATACACGTTCAACATGGTTATACTCTACCATCGTATGTTGCTCATATTTTTTTCTATGATGCTCAAATAATTTTGTAAGATTTGGTATCCATTTTCTACCATCTGTTAATATGGCTTTAGCCTGTTTTGTTCTAGCAATGAACCGCTCCACAACTTGCTTGAAAGTCATTCTCACCATTGCAATAACGGACAGTCCCCGTGCAGATTTTAGCAAATCATTGAATGACTTCGAGATGTTTGTTATTAGCATCCCCATATTTTGCCTTCGTCCGCATGTAATGTCCATGCGTCAACATGGATTGACTTCAATCATTCATAGGCTTTCACCTTCACTGTCTTGATCATCTCCATCCGCATAATAATTTTTTTTTCTTGATGCTTTGTTGTAGCCGTCCACATCCATTTATTTAGTGTGTTGTTTCTAAAGACATTTTAAAAATTTACCTTTATATGCCTTAAACAATAGCGATAGTAAGCAAAGTGAGGTTGTCACCCCTCCAAATGAAACATAATGTTTAATATGCCGTAATTTCGGTTAGATAGCACACATATGCCCCTTCAATCCTTAATAACGTATTGCCTCAAATATGTCAAAAAATCTCCCATGTTTCGTTGTTCTCATTAGTGGCAATGATGAAAACAAGAGGGAATATCGACCCATTGACATCTATTTCTACTGCAATCAGTAGCTTGATGTCGTATATCCTGTACACATATGTGATATTTGGATGGCAATGATCAAAACCATCAATGCATGGTTTGAATGTCCAAAACACAAAATTAAAAATATTATCGAGCACATCAGGTTGAGTGTTGAACTTCCATTCTACAATAGTACCAGGATTGAAGTGTTCTAGAGCTGCCATATATCTCAGCAACTTCTGGAAAGAGTCCTTTCATGTACCATAAATTATCTCAAAAGCGTGCCTATGCCTAAGATATATCGTTCTCCTACTTATCATTTTGCAATATACTCTCAAAACTGCTCTAATGCAGTCTTTGATGGGGAACCTTGATAAATTTAAACAAATAATATTTAGCAATGATAATTTAATTGACGTCAAAATTAAAATGAACTTGAGCGAATAAGGTACCTGGGGGTTTCGGCAATGTCAACAACAACACTTGAGCAATCATATTTGTATCTAAATTAAAATGATCTTCTCGACAGTCATTCACATCACAAGTGTGACGTGAGTGGAATTTTGAGATAGTCCACATACTATCATGAGTATCCTTACCCCGAAGTATCCATTGACAACCTTGATAATCACGTCTGCATACAAATCACCACACTTTTCAGGCAGAATCATCAACTCTAAGCTCCCTCATTTCTTTGATGCAATAAATTTTAACGGACCTTTGCAATGCATTTTTTGAGGTGAAAATCATGCCTTTTGCAAGTTCAACAATACCTTTTATAAGATCGTCTGGTTCTTTTGACATTGCTTGGCGATTGGTCATCATCTCTAGTAAATACAAAGGCATCAGGACGACCTTGAATATTATCAAGATACAGAATCACATTAGAATGCCATAGGATTGGGGATGCTTGCGGAACTGATTCTTATTGGTGAATTGGGATTTCTGCCATCATTTTTTGCTGGTATGACCGACTTACCATCATATCTAGTAATTGTTGTTCCTGTACATGAGGATGAATATCATCCTCACCATCCGAGAAATTTATTTCATCATCGGATACTTATGCATTAGGTATATCATCGCTATCACTTGATGATGTTTTTATATGATTTGGATAATCCTCACCATCCAGTAAATGTTTTTTCCAACACAAACAATATGTAACATATTTTAACTATCAACATCATAATATATATATAGATTATTTAATATCAATATGATGAACCTACCGATAATAATCAATAATGCATGGGTTTGAAGAAGTATCAACTACACCAAAATCAACACTTGGTACCACTGGCGCGTTTTTTGAGTAATGTTCACTACATAGGCAAGTCAAGTATTGTAAATACTAAACATCAAATTATTTGTATAATTTAATTATTAAAAAGTATACCTATCGATAATAATCAACTGCACCGAAACTTGATGTTGGAATGTTCCGGCATGATTCCTCCATCCGGACTAATATGATGGCTCAATATTATTCATATCAGGTGTATAACCCCTAAAAGATATAAAAATATTATTATTACCATACGTTTAATAAACATGTGCTACTATACAAAATAACAATAAAAATATTGGATATTTATCAATTTTTACCATAATTTTTGTCACGACCCAAATTACTAAGTCGTGCGGGCACCTATCATTTCTCACATCGTTAGGCGAACCAGTCCCTTAAAGATTCACCAACAACATACATAAATAAGAAGAACAGTAGAAGTCTAAAAACATAGATATTTGATAATGCGGAATACAACAACTACCCAAAGGATCTAGTTTGAATAATATAAGAGCTTCTAAGTATACAACTTGAATGAAGGTTACAACTACTTTAGAAAGAGAATTAAACATAAAATCTAGATGAACTCTATGAGATCCTTGAAGACTAACCGAACCTCGCTGAAGTTCCTGCAACAACTCTACACTCGAAAATGATGTAGCAAAGGTAGTATCAGTACAAACACTATATATTGGTAGGTATCATAGGCCGAACAATAAGCTAACATATATATAAAAAAGAAATTGAAGGATAGACATAGGGATGGCAGGTGGGTATAATTTTGCGGATTCAGCACCGCACCCGCCCCAGTTGGGGCATGTATGGGTATAACTTTGGCGGATAGTAGGCGGGTATAGGTATTGAAAATGTACCCGTCAAGGGTAGGCGGGTAGGTGGTGGATTTGCAGTCATACCCGCGTACCCGCCCGCCCCAAGCCCAAAATATTAGCAGTCCATAAGTCGTGCCTTCATCCCATAAGTCACGACAAGTCTCTCATTCTCCAACAAAACTCAAAATCCTACGCCTTTTCAGTCCTTCATGCCTTCACGCCTCCCTCTCTCTCGTTCCCCTTCACGTCGTCTCTCCTCCCTCTCTCATTCTCGACGTCTCTGGCTTTTTCTTTAAAGGATATGCTGATCGGAAAATATTGATGTCTTTGTTTTGTGCTTTGGGGTTGTCTTGGTGAGGTCAATTTTTGTGCATTTGTTAAGTTTTACCTATTGGGTTTATGAAGTTCAATTGAAAAAAGTTGAAAAACTTTAGCTTATATAGCTAAAATAATATCTGGGTTTTGTCTATATTTATAATATATAGCTATTTGGGTGGATAATTTTTGGGTTTTCTTGAAAATTTTATTTTCTTGATTCTTTGTTGTGCAAGGGGGAAGAGGTGAAAAAAATGGGGAATTCCGATGGTGAAAAAATCCGGAATTCTCCTCCCTCTCTCCCAAAGAAAATGAGACCGTGACAGTATTGATTCTTGACTCAAAATTTTGGGATATTTTTTGGAATTTGAATTTTTGGGATCATGTTGATCACAAATGAATTGATTACAAAATATGGCAGGCGGGTATTGGCGGGTGACGGATATCCACTTGGGTGGTGGAGCGGGTGTGGATTTAGGAATATACCCGCCTAGGTGGGTATGGATGTTGAAAATTGTACCCGCCATGAGTGGCGGGTATAAAATTTTCTGACGGGTACGGGTGCGGGGGTACCCGCACCCTTCCCGCCCAATTGCCATCCCTAATAGACATGCTCGCAATCAAGTACAAGTAATATCACAGTCCAGAAATAATCAGCCCAAGTATAGATAATCCAGTCAGAATCCAAGAGATACGAAAATGAAGTAATTACTAAGCACACCCGAGTAAGATTTGCGGTAAGGTGAATTATACTAGATCTCAATATTCTACAGTCATAACTTAGGCAGAATCTCTAGTCCTCGAATCCATCAAATGTCTAAGTAAGAGATTAACGAGTAAATATCGTCCCAAGTGAATTAGCAATTTAGGAATCAAGATTGAAACACATCACGCAACATAATAAAGCAACAACCAGAATCAGAGATATGAGTGGATGTAATGTGAATGTATGTGTGATGCAATGCAATGTAATGCAATGACCTACTATCTCATATCATACATATATGCTCCGGGCGGAATATATCATCGTCCCAACAGTTATGACCCATGAGACCCGCGAAGTCTATGTACCAGTCATTTCGTATCACATTGCCTAGAGATGACTTTTTCACCCACCACACCGCTAGCCATTCTGTATCACGCGATCTAGAATGGCTACGCAATCAATATATCATAAGAATCAATGTTGTTTCTTTATCACTTATCACCATCATGCTAATCACATGTAATATCAATATGTCACGGAATCACCATCATGCCAATCACATGTAATGTCAATGTATCATGGAAATGAGGATGAATGCATGTATAAATGTCAAAATCAACACTTATCATGAATGGAATAAATATAACAATATTTGTAATTCAACTACTAATATGAACTTATTCCCAAATCTTTATAATGTCACGTCTGTAACACTTTCACTTTGGACCACATAGGTAACAACAATTATATGTGCAAGAGAGGCCATACGAAATAATCACGTTGCAAAAACTATAATAGGAAGCCTTAGATGTTTCATTTTACCTCTTGTCATTATTAATGCCAGATCATAATTCACAATGATGTATCATGTATAATGTGTATGAATGATATGCGTGTATCAATCTCAATTGTAAATCATAATCAAATCCCAATCGGGCCACACATGGACACATATCAAAATATCAGTATCAAGTCAAGTCCTTTCCTCTATCCATTGTAATACCAAAATAAATGAGAGACAACTATATCACAATCAAGATATGACAAATCAGTGCAAATCCAAGGTCAACACTAAACAGTCAAGCTAATAAATCACAAGAGACAACAAGTCCACAAATCTGTCAACCGCAGTCAACCTAAGTAATCCATCCCAACCTCATACCCGAAGGTATACATGTTTTCTTCAACATATCTAACTATACATACGCTTCGCTAATCGAAGTCTAACCAGAAGGTAAGTTGTAACCTACCTGGATGTCGAGCGAGAGTCACAACGAATCACACTTGAGCTTTGCCCTTCTGAGGATCACGACCGTACTCGAAATCTAATATTATCTAAATCTAAGTTAGAGAATAAAATTAACAATACCCATAATACTCTACTATTCCTTTGAATCCAAATATAATAGAGGAGGAAGGGGGAAACATGCCCACAAGGATAAAATGGTCATTTTAAAAGTGAAATATGAAATTCAATATTCTAGGAGTCCAATCCTATTAACCAATTACTAAATTAACTCAAGACTAGGCCGATTTCATCACAAGAAAAATCTCCAAATTTGGGTATGAACCCTAGTTTTTCCAACAATCAATTTCATCAGAAAATGGAAGATTCAAACCTAACAACTATTAACTAGTGAATCCCAAGCTTCGAATAGTAAAACCCACCAATCAATATCCATTTTAAATCTTACCAATTAAATAAATCCTAACTAGGTTTAACTCATCTTCCCCAACTAGATTCTAGGTTGTTTCCATCATTTAATCAACTTAAGAAACTAATTAAAGAAAGTATAAGGTTAAGAAAGCATACCACAAGAAGAAACCACCTAAAATTGCTTGAATCACCCTAGGAGTGCTTTGGATAACTTTTTTTCGAATGAGGGAGTGTAGGGTTTTGACACACTTAAAAATGATTATGGAAAACCGTCGTTAGCTGCAACGGCCAGATGCCCGCTGCAGCGGACCCGCACTTGCGGTCCCAAGCCAAAACCAAAAAAACTTGTTGCAACGGATCACCGTTCGCTGCAACGGTCCCTTCTACTGGGGCGTATTGAGGCTTGTCCTAGCAAGTACACCAGAAAAATCAACAACAAGTCTTATGCAATTTCAACCCTAAATCCGACAATCACTTGAGACCTCCTAGGCACAAATTAGATATGTACACATATGTAAAAGTATGATACAGACTCACTCGTAGTCTCGGAATTTCCATCGGAGTTCTAATTCTCCGGTCAACCCTCAACTAGATAAACTAGTTTTCCAACCAACAATCAAAAGTGCTCCCGAGGGCCTCAGAAACCGAACCAACTATCACACCAAGTCATAAACGATCCTTCGGACCTCACGGAATTGACGAAATTTCGAAAGAGGTCCGTCTACACATAAGTCAACTATTTGTCAACACTTTCACTCTTTAAGGTTCTAATTTCTCAACTTCTACTAGAATTGTCCGATAACTTCGGAGATTGGGTAAACATGGATAAAATAGTCAAGATGCATGTAACGACTGAGCAGGTCATTACAATTTTGATTAAATTGTTGACTTAAAGTTTCCAGCGATATTTGACTAGTCAGAATATCTTCATGAGAACTCATGTCCAGATAAATATTACCATGAGTACGCTGGACTTCATGGATTTTAGGACGAGGCACAGTCAACACTTCTGGGACTTCCTGACGAGTCCTGGCCAAGAATTCACGATGATTGATAGGTTTCTTTTTAATATACATTTCAAGAACATTTAGGGTGATTAAGTCCCTATATTCTTCCAGTGCCCTTAAATATTTACTCAGCGACTCATCATCAATGATATTCCACTCGACATACATCACTAAACCTTGCGGTGGAAATGATATTGGATATCTGCCTATTACAGATAATGCAAACTCACGCCTACTAACTTTCATTCTTTTATGTATGGCAGTGAGTAATGTAGAGTGATCCAAGTTAATTGGAAACTTAACATGAAATTTAGGTGGAATACTACAACGAACAGTGTTATGATCATGAAGAATCTATCCTTCCCAAAATAATAAAACCTTAATAGTTGGAGGAGGAGACGTCATTTTTTATGAACTGGAGAGTTGGATGACTTTTTCAAGAACTTGAGATTTTGATGACTTAAACTTTGGAAATTGATGAGTCTTTATCTCATCCAAAATTCAAGTTAAATAAAAAAATGGATGAGTTCTTGCAATAATTTCATAGTGTCATTTCAAATCAAGTACAAATGAGTAGCTGAATAATTGATTAAAAACACAATAATTTATTGTGTAATTGGATTAAAATGGACCTTTTAAAAATGTGGGTTGCTAGGGTTTATAATACCCCTATTGTGCAGTAATTTACTGCCCAAAAGGTACTTATATCACATTTTTTGGGATATTGTGGTTCACTTCCCCACTTTTTGAGTCATTTAAGTTCACTCTAGCTACTTACAACACAAACACTGCTATACAAAACAAATCAACTACTCCTAATTAAGGCGCGATAAATGTATTAGTATTAAAAATGCGGTTTAGGTGACACTGCAAAGAAATTAGTTATACACATACATACATGTATCTTGTGTGGGATACAACAATTATAGGGAACGAGAAGTAAGTAAACATTACAATTGCTAGAAAGGATACACTATAGATTACAACAAAACTGGAAATCAAGAATGAAACAAACCCCTTGTGTGATTTACTGAGTCGAGTGATGGCACACTGTCTTTAAGACAAGATTGCCCCGTATATCTCCTTTTACGTTGTCGGGCAATAGTATCCCAAGATACAACAACAACTTAACAATTGAGCAAAGGAAACTCAAATGTTATTCTTGAAGAACTTTGAGTATAATAAACTTGCTAGAGAGGAAAAAGATGAATTCAGAAATTCTGTAGTATTTTTTTAAGTGTAGTCCACAACAATTGAGCCAAAGGCCTCAATTTATAGTGTAAGGAGATGACCCCTCAACTAGCCAACTAATGGCCTTTAATAGACAATGTAATGACACTTATTTAGAGGTTACATTCAGCCAAATAATGGCTGAATTCATGTGTCAAGTAATGGAGATTCAATGCTCCAAAACCATCTCAAATGTCAGAACTTTCCAACTTTCTGTCGCAGCATTCTGCCTCCGAAGCGCCGCGACTCAAGTGACTGGCCACCCAATTAGCACCGTAGCACGGCCTTGGACGCCCGCGGTGCCGGAGCACCGTGGCTCCGACGGTGTTAGGCCGCGACCCTTCGCGACGACTTCCGACTCATTTCATCTTACACTTCGTACACTTTTTCCTTCGTTTACCAGCGTGGAATACTTTGTCATTAGGCCAATAACCGTCCATCATTCTATATCTCAAACATATTACATACGTACAAATATCTCTTTCACTAATGAAATTTGCGATACTTGGCACTACGTGTGCACGTGTGTGAAAATGACATTTCCGACGTGCGGGGCCCCAATTGTTTGAGTCATAAATAATGGGATATACTTAATTCCACATTAGTAAATTTCCAGCAATTCCCTCTTGAAAGAGATTTTGGCGCACTCACATGGTGCCTTTTCCAGAAATCTTTCAGCGGACCGATGTTGCATTTGGCTAGGTAGCTTCCGCTTTGAACCTTTCATAGTTGAATACCATCGGACTTACTTACTGCGCGGTGAACGTGATGTCTTGAACCTTCAGCGTTTAGTGTTATCCAACTCAACGGTACCAACACAACAACTTCTCTTACTCTGTTCTTCTTAATGTTTTGTCCGTTGTGGCCGTGGACAATTCTTGGATTCTTAAGTGCGTTCAATTGAGGCGGCCTGTCCTCGCACTTAAATAGGTGGTCTCCTACAAGGTATCTTACTATACCCCACTTTACAAGTGATAGGAACCACAAAAAGCTTCCCCAACCCTAACCTCAATCGGTGAGGATCATTAAAGGTTTTGAAAACTTAACCTTTACCCACACTGTAGATAACACTTATAGTCTATCACGAGAACGACTTTGGATTTGGTGTTTCTTTACAGAAATCACTATCTGAAGTGCTCATGCTTCCACCGAAGCACTCAACTAAACCTTTACAACTTAGTTTTCCCATTGAACCTAATTCTTGAGATCTCCAGTCAGTAAGGTTGGGTTACCACCGTATTGGTCCTTATACCTTGGATTTTAAGCCCATTCCCCTAGACAGGCAGAACATCTGATCTTTAGGTAAGCCATTTGTCAGTGGGTCCACTATGTTATTCTTTGACTTTATATAATCAATAGATATTATACCCGTGGTGATCAGCTGCCTAACGATCTTATGTCTCCGTCGAATATGCCGAGACTTGCCGTTGTACATAGAACTCCGTGCCCTTCCTAGAGCCGACTGAGTGTTGCAGTGGATCAGTACAGAAGGTATAAATTTGTCCCAACAATGAACATCCTCTAAGAAGTTGTGAAGCCACTCAGCTTCTTCTCCTGCTTTATTTAAAGCGATAAACTCTGATTCTATCGTGGATCGTGCGATACAAGTTTGCTTAGAGGATTTTCCAAGACACAGCCCCACCACCAATTGTAAATACATACCCACTGGTGGACTTGTTGTTCTCTATATCAGATATCCAGTTTGCATCACTGTACCTCTCTAGTACAGCTGGATATCTCAAATAATGCAACCCGTAAGTTAGCGTGTATTTCAGGTATCGTATTACCCGATTCAATGCCTTCCAATGATCATTACTCGGATTATAGGTAAACCTAGCCAACTTGTTGACTGCATAAGCAATATCAGGTCGGGTGCAGTTTGCTATGTATATCAAACTACCAATCACATGTGCATATTGCTCTTGACATACTGGTGCACCACAAATTTTATCAAGCTTTTGATTTCTATCCATTGGTGACTTCATAGGCGAATTGTCAAACATCTCAAACTTTCTCAACACATCCTCGATGTAGTGAGACCAAGATAAGACTAGTCTGTCAGACGCCTTAGAGATCTTTATCCCTAAGATGACATCTGTGATACCCATATCCTTCATGTCGAAGCATTGTTTCAACATGTTCTTAGTCTCTAGAATCAAGCTAGGACTGCTCCATGTGATCAACATGTCATCTACGTACAAACATATCATGACGAACGAGTCAGAGTTACCTTTCATGTAGACACATTTGTCACACTCATTAATGGCGAAACCCTTCGATAGTAGAGTACTATCAAATTTTTCGTGCCATTGCTTTGGGGCTTGTTTCAACCTGTACAGAGATTTGACAAGCCGACAGACTTTCTTATCTTGCCCTGGAACCACATACCCCTCGGGTTGTTCCATATAAATTTCTTTTTCCAAATCACCATTTAGAAAGGATGTCTTGACATCCATTTGATGTATCTCAAGGTCACGCAATGCTGCGATCGCAATAAATACTCTTATGGACGTCATCCTAGACACCGGGGAATACGTGTCAAAGTAGTCAATGCCTTCCTTCTGCCGATAGCCCTTGACTACCAACCTATGCTTGTACTTATCCATACCCATCTGCTTTATACTTTCGTTTGAGTATCCATTTACAACTCAACGGTTTATTTCCTGGAGAAAGATCAACCAACTCCCAAGTATAGTTATGCAGAATGGAGTTTATTTCACTCTCAATAGCTTCTTTCCAGAGCGGTGCCTATGGAGTTGACAATGCTTCAGCAATTGTCCTTGGTTCATTATCAACCATATAAGCTACAAAGTCAGGACCGAAGAATTTATCCTTCCTGGCCCTTTTACTTCGCCTTGGTTCCATCTCTAGAGTCTCCAAGTTTTGAGAATCTGGAACACTAGATTCTGGATATTCAGCCACTTCGAAGTCCACTAGATCTGAACCATCTAGATTCGGGAAGTCAACGACTCCCGGTTTATGAGAGCTTTGTTCATAACTTCATTTGTGAGAGGTTATGTCTTTTTTTCCTTTCTAGGAAATGTATCTTCAAAGGATTGAGCATTCATTGATTCCATGATTGTACCCCCGTAGATATCTGGAATATCTGACTTATGCACTAAGAAGTGATAAGCACTACTGTTATTTGCATATCCGATGAAAATGCAATCTACAATCTTAGCCCAATCTTGACCTGCTTTGGCTCGGGTACTTCAGCCTTTGCCAAACAACCCCACACATTTAAATATTTATAGGTGAGTTTCTTTTCCTTCCATGATTCATATGGAGTTTCGTCCTTACCCTTATGTGGGACTCTGTTATGAATTGTATTAGCGGTAAGGACGGCTTCTCCCCACATGTTTTGGGGAAGATCGAAATTGATGAGCAAGGCATTCATCATTTCCTTCAATGTGCGGTTTTTACGTTCTGCCACACCGTTTGACTGAGGTGAGTATGGTGTCGTCGTTTGATGAACAGTGCCTGATTAGGCACAATATTCCTCAAATGGATCTACGTATTCTCCCCCTCTATCGCTACGAATGGATTTAATCTGCATACTTAGTTGGTTCTCAACTTCTTCTTTGTAACGTCGAAACGCTTCAAAGGCTTCATCTTTACTTTTCAACAAGTAAAGGTAACAATACCTTGTGCTATCATCAATAAATGTCACAAAGTACTTGTTCCCCCTAGTTTGTGCAAACTTTAAATCACATATATCTGTGCGAATAAGTTCTAGAGATGCGGTATTCCTTTCGACGGATCGAAAAGAAAGCTTTGTGAGTTTTGCCTCTACGTACACCTCACACTTATGTTGAGGGTTTACGTCAATAGACATCAAAAACTCCAACTTAACCAACTTTTGGATGGACTTGTAATTGACATGTCCTAATCTATGATGCCATAAATTAGATGACTCAAGCAAGTAAGAAGAAGCTTCAATATTATTGCCTGCACGTATTACAGACATGTCGTTAACCTTGAAGAGACCTTCACAGATGAAGCCTCTTCCCACAAAGGTTCCATTCTTGATGATTACAAACTTATTGAACTCAAATACTAGCCTAAAACCATCATTAACCAATAAATGACCTGAAATTAAATTTCTCCTAATCTCAGAAACATGCATCACCTCCTTCAAAGTGAGCTCCTTTCCAGAAGTCATCTTCAGGACTACCTTTCCTACCCCCAGCATGTCAGAGGAAATGTTGTTACCTATGAACAACTTCTTGTTTGTAACTGGTGTATAAGTGGAGAAGGCATCTCTATTGGAACAGATGTGTTTTGTAGCACCCGTGTCCATCCACCATTGCATGAGATTCTCAACAAGGTTTGCTTCAAGTACCACCGCTGATAGACCTGTTCAAAGGTTGGGTCGGGTCGGGTCGGCCCTGATCAGTCAGAATTTTTTGGCGGGCCAGGGCCGGGTCGTGTCGAGGATTTTTCTTTAAAAAAAATAAAATTTCCAAAACTGAAATTGACATTCACCCCTACATTACCACGAAATTTCGACATTGAAATGTATTGTATATCGTGAGATCTTGACTAAAGAAAAAGAAAATTAGAAATCGATTTGGGAAAAAACACAAATTGATTGGGAAAACTGACGTTTTTCTAAAAATTGGCTGTGCCAAACTGCCTTTTGGCAGTTTGACCGGCGCTGTCTCGAAAAAACAAGCAATTTTTTTTTGGTAAAACGGACATCCGAGCGTAGAGTTATGACCATTTAAATTTTCACCAATTTACAACTACTTTCTCTCCCTACATTATGCTCCCGTGATATTAACAGAACGACTAATAATATAAATATATAATTAATAATCAGCTACCGTTTTTATCTTATTTTATGTCAGCTCAATGTAGATTAGAGCAATACATATATTATAAAAACATGCATTATATCACTTATTAATGTCAAAAATATATTTAAGTACAAAATAAATATTAATGAAAGAAAAATAATATAGATTATATTAAAAAAATATGCGGGTCGAGGTTGGGCCGGGTCAGACGGGTAAAATATTCTGACCCTGGCCCGACCCTGACCCTGATCGGGTCCCCGCTTTTTCAGGTCGAGTGGCTCGCGGGTCAGCTAAGATGACCCTGGCCCTGGTTTTTTCGGGTCGGGTCGGGCGGGTCCCCGACCCGATGGACAGGTCTAACCGCTGAGAACTCCTCAATCATGTCGTCCATAAGCCTATCTTTGACGACGTTAGCCTGAGCCTTGACCTTAGCCTTGGCCTTCTCTTGTTGCTCAGTCTTGAGTTTGCGGCAGTCCTTGATCATGTGACCAAGTTTCCCATAGTAGTGACAGTTTCCTTTAAGCTTCTCCGCCGCTTGGGTCTTGTCGGCTTTTTGGAATTTGCGCTTCTTGCTTGGGTTCCCTTTGGCCTCAGCCAGATTTGCCTTTGCCTCAGCGGGTTGTTTACCCATAGGCAAGGCCTTCTTATTATCTTCCTGAATCTGGAGTTTGATAATAAGTTCTTCAAATGTCATTTCCTTTGTTTTGAGTTTCAAGTAACTCATAAACTCATTCCACAAGGGAGGTGACTTTTCAATTAGCGATGCAACCAAAAACTGCTCATTTGATTTCATACCTTCCAAATCCAGGTGATGTAGAATCAGTTGGAATTCTTGGACTTGGGACATTACTGTTTTACTATCCACCATTTGAAATTTCAGGAATTTCCCAATGATGAATTTCTTAGTACCTGCATCTTGTGCGTTGTACTTCTTTTACAGCTTCTCCCATAACTCTTTGACGGTGCCAACGGTGCAATATACTGTTTAGAGAGGGTCTGACAAGCAGTTCAAAATATAGTTCTTACACATGAAATCACTATGACTCCATGCATCAAGAACCATCTTCATGCCATTAATGACATGGATACCTTGGCCCCCTTCAGCCGTTTCAGTAGGCGAATGGTCCATTTAATCTTCAGCTTGTAGAGGATCTTCTGTTAGGAAACGAGCTATTCCCATAACAGTCAGATAGAATAACATCTTCTATTTTTCATCTCTTGAAGTTGGAGCCCATGAACTTTTCAGGGCGTTCATGGTGAAATTCAGTGGGTAGAGGAATGACAATGTTCCCTTGAGCAGCAGAAAAGGTGTTGGATGAGCCTTGAGCAACCGGAAAAACATTGGGTGTGCCTTGAGCAGTGCGGAATGCAGAGGGGTTGCCTTGAGTAGCAGCAACAGCAGAATCAGAAGCGATTTGTTCTCTTCCAGTTATCTTTCTAAGCACTTACAAGTTACAACAAATCTTGTCTTAAAATTATGGGATACATCAATTGCAAGGAACGGGAAGTAAGTAAATATTACAATTGCTAGAAATGATAAACTATAGATTACAACAAAACTGGAAATCAAGAATGAAACAAACTCTTTGTGTGATTTGTTGAGTCGAGTGATGACACTATGTCTTTAAGACAAGATTGCCTCGTATATCTCCTTTTATGTTGTCGGGCAATAGTCTCTCAAGATACAACAACAACTTAACAATTGAGCAAAGGAAATTCAAGTGTTACTCTTGAAGAACTTTGAGTATAGTAAACTTGCTAGAGAGAAAGAAGATGAATTCAGAAATTCTGTAGTATTTTTTTAAGTGTAGTCCACAACAATTGAGCCAAAGACCTCAATTTATAGTGTAAGGAGATGACCCTTCAACTAGCCAACTAATGGCCTTCAATAGCCAATGTAATGACACTTATTGAGGGGTTACATTCAGCCAAATAATGGTTGAATTCATGTGTCAAGTAATGGAGATTCAATGCTCCAAAACCAGCCCAAAGGTTAGAACTTTCCAACTTCCCGTCGCAGCATTCTGCCTCCGAAGCGCCGCGGCTCTAGTGACTGGCCACTCAATTAGCGCCGCGGCGTGGCCTGGGAGGCGTCGCAGCTCCGACGGTGTTTCCCCGAGGCCCTTCGTTGCTCCGCGGCGACTTCCGACTCGTTTCATCTTACACTTCGTACACTTCTTCCTTCGTTTACCAACATGGAATACTTTGTCATTTGGCCAATAACCGTCCATCATTCTATGTCTCAAACGTATTACATACGTATCAATATCTCTTTCACTAATGAAATTTGCGATACTTGGCGCTACGTGTGCACGTGTGTGGAAACGTCGTTTCCGACGTGCGAGGCTCCAATTGTTTGAGTCATAAATAATGGGATATACTTAATTCCAAATTAGTAAATTTCCAACATCTTGTATATACGTATTAGAAGTACACCTAATATCGTTGATATATTATCTAACGAAACAATAGAAGATACAAAGGAATGTTTGGAAGTTATTTTTCCGAAGTTTGAAAATTAGATTTTCTCATAAATACTTTTGAAATTTTGACCAAAAATAAATAGTTATTTTAATATTAATAATTTTTTTAATTAATTAACTAAACACAAACTGATACACAAAAATACTTTTCAGAAAAATACTTCTATCAAAAGATTTAGTACTATTAGTCTCTCGTTAGAAGTACCACCGCACCTAACATAGCTAAACTAGTATTAGTTGGTAGCTGTACCACATAAGGTGAACCACAAATATATTATAGTGTTTTAAATGTGATTTTTTTTTTGTATTTTGTCCTTGCACTTAAACAGTAGTAGCCAAATTACAAGTTGCTACATGCAGCCAAATAGAGACAACAGAAACACTTCCAATCTATGTGTGAATGAAGTTGTTTTTTAACAAATACTAGGAGAAGTATTGTGTTTGACCAATTCTAGAGGAAAATTTATATTTGAATCTAGGGGCGGAGCTGGAAGTCAACAAACGGGTTCACCAAATTCAATAACTCTACTTTATAATTAGTATTTATATTAAGAAATTTATTAAATATATAAAATCAAATAAAATAAAATAAAAATTAGAATACAATCACTAATTCTTAATATCAATATTTTAAAATTTATAAAGTTCAAATCTTAGCTGTCATCTGTTCGAATTTATAGCCACCAGTCACAGCATTATACAACTGTAAACCTAAATCTAACTGCCGGCTATTGTATATGAGGAAATAACCAATATGGGAATATAAGTACATTATATTGTTGTATGATGTATTCAATAAGTGCTTTATCTTATATTAATTGATAAATTCTATGACTCAGAATACTTCTTTACACGTGTAATGTGTATTATTTAATTAGGTAGAGTATCTCACTAGTTCTTATTCATGAGAAATTTAAAAATCTAATTAAATAATAAAATTCACATTTTCAAAGTGAAAAAATTAAGTAAAGTCAAGCAAATACCATAAGAATAGTTGACAAAATGTATAAACTTCTATTTGATACAACTAGTGTTAGTATAACTTATAAATACAACAACAACAACATGTTGACGAGTTAAGGTTCGATCTATTTGCATTTAATAATAGCCCGAATCTGAATAGTTAAATCTTAGCCAATTAAGGGAGTATATTTTATCTTTTTCTTTCATAGTTATCATCCGTAAATATATTTGAACCAATTTGATCTTGTATGAAATTTTATAATCATTAAGACATTCACTTATGTACCACTATTATATTCATTATTAATGCTGATCACCATCGTAGCCAACCACCACCCACAACCTATCACCAGTACATATCACCTTTATTATCAATCACTGCTACATAATTACTATTTATTTAACACTGCCATTATATTAGCTTGAGAAGATAATGAAAGAAATAATCCCCTTGATTATTTTCATTGATTGAATAGATATATATACAAGTTACATATTTCCATAATAGGAAAATCCTTTTCCTATTCTACTTCTAAATCCTTATTCTACCATAATTCTAACTATACAATTATGGTAGGTGTATAACTCTAATTAAGGTATCCTATTCATAATATACTACAAATATACAATTTGGACTGCTTGGCCGAGAATGGCAAGGCTGGAATGAATTTGCTGGACTGCTGGAATTTCCGAAATGGGCTCTTTGGATCGGGCAAACCCTGCCATCGCTTTGTTATTTCTTGTATACTGTGATATATCTTGCTTTGTATATTCGGTGTATATCACGGTATATTACCTCTGTTTAACACACCCTTGATCATAGCGGGCGGTTTCGAATCTTGAGATGTCCTAAAATCTTCAAAGAGAATCATTTGGTAGACCCTTTGTAAAGATGTGCGCAATTTGATAACGAGACGGGACATGGCATACACGAACTTGACCTTTGCAACCTTTTCACGGACAAAGTGAATGTCCATTTCGATATGCTTAGTGCGTTGGTCTTTGAATCTGGATTACCTGGCGGTAGATGGCACTAATGTTATCGCAATATACCAAGGTTGCCTTACGAATTGGACAATGAAGCTCAAAAGCAAATTACGTAGCCAACATGATTCGGAGACCACATTCGCTACCCTCGATATTACGCCTCGGCACTCGAGCGGGATAGAGTTGCTTGACGTTTGGTGACCAGGAGACCAAGTTGTTGCCAATGAACATACTGAAGAGCAAGTCGGCCGTGCGGTGTCGGGACAACCACCCCAATCGGCATCCGTGGTACGAGACAAGTGTGGATGTAGAGGAAGGATACAAGTGCAACCCATAGTCTAGTGTTCCTGAATATACCGAATGATGCGTTTGATTGCATTCATGTGCTCAATTCTGGGATCATGCATGAATAAACACACTCTTGAACCGCATATGTAATATCAGTGCGGTAAAGGTAAGATCTTGGAGGGCCCTCGCAAGATCGCGATAGCGGTCGGGTCCTCGTATGGTGCACCGCTGCGGCGCTTAGCTTTGGGTTTGCATCAATCGGCGTGGAAGTGGACTTACAGGATGACATCGACCCTCTCGATGATCTCGGCCGCATACTTCGTTGAGGCGAAACAAACCACCTGAATGACGTCGGCGGCAATCCCCAAAAAATAACTCAACGGCCCTAAGTCCTTCATAGCAAATTCAGAACTGAGCATGGCCATGATAGACTGACGCAAAGCATCGGAGGAGGCAGTCAAGATGATATCATCCACATATAACAGAATATAGGCCAATGACGAACCACGGCGGTAGATGAACAAAGAATTGTCTGACCTGCTGTGTGTGAACCCAATAGTCGAAACAAAATCAGCAAATCGTGTATACCAGGCACGTGGAGACTGCTTAAGCCCATATAATGACTTCTTCAACAAACAGACATGATGAGGGCGGTTAGGATCCCTGAAACCCAACGGCTGATGCATATAGACTGTTTCCTTGAGATCCCGTGTAGAAAGGCATTCTTGACATCCAACTGATGGATTGGCCAAGTCTTTGAAAGAGCCAAGCTAAGCACAGTGCGAATGGTAGCCGGTTTGACCACCGGACTAAACGTCTCACCACAATCAATTCCAACCTGCTGAGTCTTACCGTCACCAACAAGTCGCGCCTTATGTCGAGCAAATGACCCATCTGAATTCTCCTTATGAGCAAAGATCCACATAGACCTGATAATATTAATACCATATGGACGGGGCACTAACTCCCACGTCTTATTATCAATAAGAGCATTATATTCATCAGTCATAGCAATTTTCCAATTAGGGTCATTTAATGCGGACACAGGATTGCGGGGCAAAGGGGATCTAGAGACATCAGAATGTAAATTAAAATGTCTTTTAGGTGTAAAAATACCCCGCTGACTACGAGTGACCGGTCTATGACTCGAGGAAGAAGTGAGTGAATTTTGGGAATTTTCCGGGTTCGAGACGGACTGGCGGCGATGGGCTCTTGGCCCAAATCGGTAAAGCGGGCTCCTCGGGTTACGGACCGGTTCGAGTGTGGCTGGCCCAATATCTGGAACTGTTCGAGCATCGAAACGGGGGCGATGATCTTGTGGGACCCGGCAGGCGGTTGTGGAGGATTTTGGGCACGGGAGTTGTCCGAAAAATTCCGAATAATATACGGGGATATTTGGTCATCCAAAAAATTATATGACTTTGGTTCGGGAGTATGAACTTTTGTAAATGGGAATTGAGTTTCATCAAAAATGACATGGCGATTGATTATGATTTTCTTGGAGGATAAATCAAAACACTTATAACCACGATGGTTTGACGGATAACCCAAAAACACACATGGGGTAGACCGAGCCTGAAGTTTGTTAATTGTGGTGGATGGGAATAACGGATAACATAAGCACCCAAAAATCCGAAGGTGCGAATAAGATGGGTTTTTATTATATAGGATTTTGAGGGGGGAAGAATATGTCAGACCTTTGGACGGAATTATGTTAAGAAGGTAAGTGGCCATTTGTAGAGCATGATGCCAAAAATATGGAGGTATGGAGGCATGGATTAGGAGAGTTCGGACAATGTTATTTATGGAACGAATTTTGCGTTCGGCTTTCCCATTTTGTGAAGATGTATGAGGACACGAAAAACGAAAATTTATCCCATTATTAGCACAAAACTCCCGAAACTCCCTATTGTCATACTCTTTCCCATTATCACATTGAATATTTTTTATTTCTCTTTCGAATTGAGTACGAATGAACGCTCTAAATTTTACGAAGACGGAAAACACTTGTGATTTATTCGCAATTGGAAACGTCCACAAAAATCTAGAGTAATCATCTAAAAATAGAACATAATATCGATGACCCATTGAACTAAGAACAGGAGATGTCCATAAGTCGCTATGAATAATGTCAAATGGCATAGAAGTATGAGAATTTGAGTCTACAAATGGCAACTTAACAATTTTTCCTAATGAACAAGACTGACAAATTGGAGTACGACTTGTACCCTTACAAGAAATAAAGCTATTTTTATCTAAAGCTGATAAAATAGAAGATCCCGGATGACCCAGACGAGCATGCCACATGGAAGGAGAGATGGCTGCGAAAGCTGATGGCAAGGCTAGACTCGATGGACTGAAACCGGGCATGATAGGATACAGATCTCCCCTACTATCACACCTCATGAGATGACTCCCCGTCTTGAAATCCTTCACAGAAAAACCGAAAGGATCAAATTCAACAGAAACGGAATTGTCATTTGTGAACTTTCGGACATACACTAAATTTTTAATCAATTTAGGAGCATGTAAAGTATTTTTCAAGAGGAGTGGTGGATTGGGAGGAGACAACGTTTTCTGACCATACCCTAGAATTGGAATAGAACTGCCATTACCAACAATTATTCCCCGAGGGGTGCTCAAATTGTAATAAGATGAGAGAGTACCTGAATCGAAAGTCATGTGAGTAGTGGCCCCGGTGTCCATGTACCAATTTGGGTCCGGTTGAGTCAATCCCAACGTGTGCATTGCGGCCTCGATATCGGTCTGAGTGGGGCCTGCTGCATGATGGGCTTGCGGAGGTCGGGGTCCAAGAACTCCTTGCCGAGCTGGGCCTGGTCCGTAACCGCTACCATCGCTGCCGGCCATCGGCGATGGGCCGCCATCAGCTGGGTATTGGGCTCGCTGGATCGGGCGACGACCGGCAGAAATCGCTGGCGGTGCCATCGCCCGGGGGCCCCACTGCTGGGCCCACGGTGGTGGTGGCCCACTGTACCCCGAATGGGACCCACCGCCTGCTTGTTGCTCACCGGAACCGCCACCAGAACCACCTCGTTTGCCCCCGCGGTTTTTGTTATTTTTGCGATTATTCTTGCCGCCACCATTATTATGGTTTTGGCCCGAATTATTAACAAAACCCGAAGGACTAGGAGAGGATGCCACCATGACAACTGGGCTTGCTCGTAGCGCCTTTTTAGCCAAACCGGCTTCTTCCAACGTCAGCATGGAGCGGGCTTGATGAAAGTCGGGAAGAGGATTGCTTTGGCGAAGGAGAGTTCCAACACCATTATAGGCCTCCGAAAGCCCGGCAACCAACTGTAGAACTAGACGATTATTTGTCACTGGTGCGCCAACATTACGGAGTTGATCCGCCAATTCCTTTAGTTTCTTGCAATATGCAGAAACGTTCGGAAATACGTCCATTCGAACGAGAGAGAATTCCTGCTCGAGTGTGACGATACGGGAATGTTGGTTGTCTTGGAATATGTCACGCAATCTATTCCATGCAGCCATAGCCGTCGTATCGGGCTCCATAATCGTTTGTAGAAGGTCCACTGAAATAGTGGCATATATCCACCGAAGAACGGTAGCATCAAGTGTAATCCACACCTCAGGATCCTCCGCAGGAAGGGGTCTAGCGGGAGGAATTATGTGATGAAGAACTTGATAAGAGATAGCGTGAATTTTAAACAACTCCACGTTGCATATTGAACGTTTTCCATCTCAAGGACAATAGGGATACTGAGCTTGATATTGGAAACCGTGAGGGCAGGGTGAAAATTGTTCTTAGACATATTTCAAAGAACAAAGAAGGAGGTTAAATTTAAGAGAGGTTTTTGAGAGCGGAAGACGAGATATTTGGAGAGAAAAACCCGAGGGAAGGGGGGGGGGGTTCTCGGCCAAGGATACAAAAGTGTGAGAGAAGAAAACTTTTGTTTAGACCTAGTCTCTTGATACCATGAAAGAAATAATCCCCTTGATTATTTTCATTGATTGAATAGATATATATACAAGTTACATATTTCCATAATAGGAAAATCCTTTTCCTATTCTACTTCTAAATCCTTATTCTACCATAATTCTAACTATACAATTATGGTAGGTGTATAACTCTAATTAAGGTATCCTATTCATAATATACTACAAATATACAATTTGGACTGCTTGGCCGAGAAAGGCAAGGTTTGGAATGAATTCTTTGGATTCTTTGGAATTTCGAAATGGGCTCTTTGGGTGGGTGACCCAGCCCTTTCGCTTTGTTATTTCTTGTATACCTGTGATATATACTGCTGTATATTAAGTGTATATCACAGGTATATTACCTCTGTTTAACAGATAAGTTATATAAATGAAGAATTTGACTTGGTTAACTATGTATTTAAAGAAACATGCCGATTGTCAAGTGAACACAATTCGAACTATTTTTTATGAGTTTGAATTAGTTGGAGCTTCGACACTACTTAAATTGCAACAATAACTACATTTCCGTTTCACTTAAGCTACAACGAAAAAGGGAAACAAAAAAATAATCACTTATATACTTGTAAGTGAGAGATATTTTTGTGTTATCTCATTTTGGGAGAATTGTCTAGTAAAGACGACGATCTAAATATCTCTTTTGAACAAATTGAACATATTATGAGAAAATATTAATTCACGGTTTGAAATTTTGTAGACATTAGATCCCTATATTACACGACAATCTAATATTTATCAGTTCAAGCGATATATTTGCACAACTTATAAAGTAAGGATAAACCTAAATGATAGCCAAAAAAAAGAACATTTGTGTAAATCAACCGTAAGTTGGGTTCTGAACTTTTTTATGTGGGCAGACAAGCCCAACTTCTTCACTGGAACTAGTTGGGTTGGCCCATCTGATTGTACCTGAAAATTGAACCAGTCCAATGTTGACATTTTTAGTCATGGACATAGTCACTCAAGATTTAGCTGGCCTGTGAACATAAAAACCTTCAAAACCTCAGTTCAGTTCCCCGGGAAAATCATCGCCGACGACATCTCCGGCGAATATCCGGATGTGTGCTACTTTGCGCCTTATGCGAATCAATTTAAAGTTGGGTCATTTTCCCCTATTTCCAACATCATTGTACACTACACAACTGCTAGTTTTACACTCCCACAAGTCACTAAACCCTAAAATTTCAAGATTTTCTACTGATAGCTCGTATTACAGTTCAAATTCATTAGTATATGTAAAGGGGTTTGATTTTCTTGAACAATTTTCCCCTTTTAAGAATTTAGCAAAATCTAGTACTTATACTGTCATTAACTCAAATGAAAGGCGTAAAATTGTTGTGGGGTTATCAAGAATGGTTAAAAATGAAAAGGGTTACCTTTTAGAAGCATTTTCAAGAGATAAAAGCCCATCATTTTTGGTAAAAATTATGAAGTTGTTGGGCGATAAAGAAGTTGCATTTGCATTTTTTAAGTATGTTGTTCAAGATTATTCTGAGAATACGGTGAAGTCATGTTGTATTAGTGCACATTTTTTGGCTGCTGGGGATTTGAGGCTATTAGCACAGGATATGCTTTCTTGGATCATTAGGAGGATTGGAAAATGTAGGAGTGATGAGGTTGTGGAGTTCATGTGGAGGGAGCATTATAAGTATGAGTGTGATTTTTCGGTTCTTGATTCATTAATGCGGGCTTTTTTAACCGCGGAAATGGTTTCGAGTGCATTAGAGATTATGAGTAAGATGAGAGAAAATGGATTGAGGCCGAGTTCGTCAGCTATCAGCATCCTATTTAAGTTGTTGCTTAGGATTGGTGATTATGGTAGTGTCTGGAAGTTATTTCGGGATATGTTGCATAAAGGTCCTCGACCTACTAACAATCTCTTTAATGTAATGATTCTTGGATATTGTAGAAAAGGTAGACTTCAAACAGGAGAAAGTTTATTTCATCTGATGAGGAAGTTTGGATGTGAGCCAGATGTTTTTACATACAATATTTTGATCAATGCATACTGTATTAGGGGATGGACTTCATATGCATTGAACTGGGTGCATATGATGGTCGAACATGGATGTAATCCCAGTATCTCTACCTTTAGTACGGTGATCAATGTTCTATGCAAGGAAGGCAACGTGGTGGAAGCCCGGAAATTGTTTGATGGAATGCAAGAGGTGGGTGTCTTTCCTAGCACTGTCACATATAATGCTCTGATGGATGGCTATGTCAAAGCACGGGAAATTTTTCAAGCAAATATGCTATATGAAGAAATGAAAAAGAAGGGTGTAGCTCCAGATGCTATAACTTTCAACATTTTGGTGGCAGGTCACTATAAGTATGGTAGGGAAGAGGACGGCGACCGATTATTATGGGATCTAACAGTGGCAGGACCTTTTCCAGATTATTTATTCTCTGATGTATCTATTGCAGGATTGTGTTTGACAGGAAGGTTGAGCGAGGCTGTGGCATTGTTGGATAATCTGCTTGAAAAGGGGATACCTGTTAGTGTAATAGCTTTTAATTGCATTATTGCTGCTTACAGCAAAGAAGGGCTAGAAGAAAAAGCATTTGAAGTCTATAATATTATGGTTCAATTTGGTCAGACTCCTTCAGCTTCCAATGTGCTTCTCTGCTCATGGGCTTGTCAATGACAGGGAGGCTGCAAGAAGCAAGAGATTTAATGGCTAAGATGATTGCAATGTCCTTCCCTATTAACATAACTGCTTGCACTGTGCTTCTGGATGGGTATTTTAAGAAAGGGGATGTAATGGGAGCTAGAACACTGTGGGAAGAGATGGAAATTATGGGAATCGCTCCGGATGCTGTTGCTTTTTCTGCATTGATAAATGGGCTTGTTAAAGCAGGATCTGTTGAAGATAGGTATGATGCCTTTTTTCAGATGATTAGGAAAGGGCTTGTGCCAAATAATTTTGTTTATAATTCGCTAATTACTGGTTTTTGTAAAAACGGAAACATGAATGAGGCGCAGAAATTAGAGAGGGACATGAGGGAAAGGGGTCTTCTCCCAGATGTCTTCACAATTAATACCATCATTAATAGTTTCTGCAAACAGGGAAGAATGAAATTAGCTATTGACAGTTTTGTGGAAATGCAACGAAGTGGTTTACAACCTGATATCGTTACATATAACACCTTGATCAATGGATTCTGTAAGGCATTCGATGTTGTTAATGCAGATAACTTTATGACGAGAATGTATGCCAGTGGATGGGAACCTGATATCACAACCTACAATATAAGACTTCATGGTTTCTGTAGTACTAGGAGGATAAATCGAGCTGTTATGATGCTGGATGAGCTCGTATCTGCTGGAGTGGTGCCAAATACCGTTACATACAACACTATGATGACTAGTGCTTGCAATGACATATTGGACCGTGCAATGATTTTGGCTGCAAAGTTGCTTAAGATGGCATTCATCCCAAACACTGTTACAGCTAATTTACTACTTTCTCACCTATGGAAGCAGGGACTACCTCAGCGTACGTTGATTTGGGGGCAGAAGTTGAGCGAAATTGGTTTTGAATTTGACGAAATAACATATAAAATATTGGACAAAGCTTCTCATTATATACAAGAAAACACAGATTATTGTACAGAAACAACAGAAAAGAGTCTCTTTCTAGACTTCCTCATGTACATTACCTACGACTACATATGTAGAAGTAGGACTTATAGTGATAATAATGATAGCCCTTTCGAACTAGTTGAGGATCGACCTTGTGGGTCCTTCAAATTAGTCAATAAAGCAACAGTGTACCCAATCTGATGAAAGAGCAAGAAACTTAATGACTACCAGCACGGAAATTCTTTTGGTAAGGACAACAGAAGAACCTACTGAAAGAACCAATGTGGCTTCAGTAATTTTCTTAAATGCTGAAGAAGCTTGGATCTTTTAGAACCAATGATGCTCCCCGACACGGAAGTTGGCAACTGCATCATGAAGCTGAAGTCTCTATCGCAAGTTGCAAGATTTGTAAATGGTGGTATATACTTTATACTTGGTATAGTTCTGCTTTTATATTATTTTCATGTGTACTTTCTGCAGACTCTTGTTCTTATGTTTTTAGTTTGAATCAACTTTAGAGATCTTTCTTGAATTTGAGCTTCTTTTTTGTTGGAGAAGAAGGTGCATTTCTCTTGTTGAAGTCATCAAATTTTTCTGAACTTGAATAACTCGTATGTACTTTCTCTTACAACAACATACCCAGTGAAATCTCACAACGTGGGGTCTGGGGAGGGTAGAGTAGAGTGTACGCAGACCTTACCTCTACCTTGGTAGGTAAAGCGGCTGTTTCCGAGAGACCCTCGGCTCAAGACAAAGCACAAGTATCGTATGTACTTTCTCTTGTTGAATGAAAAATAATTGATACTGGAATCTGGATAGGTTTTTGAGATGGTTTATGGGGTCTCATTCTCTAGAGGACTGTGGCAACTAGAAACGGGTAGGTAATAGCAGCAGATATGGAATACCGCCATTGTAAAGGAATGAAAATGAATTTGTCAGCGACCATACATGGTCTTACAACTTTTTGAAGCACCTATCTTTCTGGCTGACAGAAAGTTGAGTCATACTGCCTTATCTCCGTTAAACGAAGCACTATTTATGTATCATGTTTCTATATAGAATTTGGACAATCTCGGGCATTATAAAGGCAAGATCTGCATTAGTCATTGCTTATTCAGCCAAGATTTTTTTTTTGCTGTTAAGATTTTTAGATATATGAGATGAGATCTGTTAAGAGGGGTTAGAATAAACTACTTTGACTTTGTGCGTCATCGTTAATCTAGAAAACATTCTTCCAGGAATCAACATCTGACACTCTGGCTTCCATGATATCTCTCGCATCCTTCTTAATTGTGATGAGCCCTCAATATTGTGCCTCTCCTGAAGTCTACTTTCCTTTCTTCGTTCCTGAAGTCCGCAGTCTTGTTAGAAAGTTTACACTCTCACCAAAAAATCCCAAGTAACCAGTGACAGCATCCTGGCATGTCTATCACTCAATTTTCAATTGACTTAAAACATTCTTGGTTTCCAGACTGCTTTTCTCAGTGCATTATTTACATTATTAGTTCGATGATGATTCTGAAGCGATTTTAGGTTAGTTTATCACCAACTTTACATTTTTTAGTTCACTCTCAGTTTTGCTGTCACACTTTCATGTGAATAATGAGGATATGGAAAGTCTAATACCAGTGTGGATTCTTGCTTATAATTTATCCACTTGGTTGTGTAGAATCTGATTGACTATTAATCTTAAAAGAAGATGTTGAACCTCATTTACTTATTTTTCTTCCAGTTTTGAGTTTCAAATCGTGCCAGAGGACAGCTTGAAAAAGATTCTGTTACTACTCCTCTATCACCCTTCTGTGCATCTGTGGGAGAAGAAACTTAGATGCTGCTTTATGTCCGGAATTTGCCTGGTGTTTTCTTGAGTTGATAACGAAGGTATGGAAAGTAAATTATTGCTATCGCTGGTTGAGGATGTAGATTTGATCCTGAAAAGAACTGTTATGGTGATATAAAAGATCAAGAGCTGCGTTGTGGGAAACATAGTAACAGCAGTAAATTCCCTCCCACATGATTTTGCCCATCTTCCTTTCCTCCATGAGAAAACACTGCTCAGTGAGACAATGTAGTCAAGTCAATAGCATCCAGAGCAGAAGATTGATATATAATGACAGTTCAAGGATCGTGAATTTGTTATTGTAAGGTTTTACCAGCTGCTGTCGATCAAAAGGGGGTTTCGCTAGCTGCTGTCGATCAAAAAAAAATTTTTTGCCAGCTGCTGTCGATTAAAAAAGAATTTGCCAGCTGCTGTCAATCAAAAAGATTTTGCCAGCTGCTATCATTTTTACCATTTGAAGTATTGCAGACCTGGTCCAAATAGAGGGAAATGGATACAGAGGATTTATATGCCATCCCAACTATGGGATTTGGTGTCTGTTGATTTTTGCAAACTTCCCACGCATACAGATCTGGTAAGCAATTTTATGAACATATCTTCACCTAGTATAACTGCGTGTGCAACTTTCATATAAAGGTCTATGTCTCTGCAAATGCATTTAGGTCAAACATTGTGTTTTCCTTCTCTGAACGATGTTATTTCAAGGATTTACTCTGACAGGAAGTTTAATGTCATCCTTGCATTATGCTCGCAACCCTTTTCACTTTTCATCTTTTTGAATAATTGGTTTAAGTGTTCTCTTTATCCAATTACTTGTATTCCCATCAAGTATACATGAAGATGAACTGTATTTTTCCTGATGATGTTCCTTTTCCCTTAATGATGGATGTAGGAGTGGCAAACGGGTGGGTCGAGTCGGACACGGATTAAAAATGGATTGACCGAACCATATTATCCGTATTATTCAAGCCGTGGAAACAGCGTCTGTCAGAAATGCAAGGTAATGCTGCGTACAATAGACCTTTGTGGTCCGGCCCTTCCCCGTACCCCGCGCATATCGGGAGCTTAGTGCACCGGGCTGCCCTTATTATCCATGGCTTCAAGAATAGTCAGGTGAGAACACAAACTAAAAACCAAAATAAGCTTAGATTCTAAAAGAAAAAATCAAATATTTTTTTAAAAAAATATTTTTAAAAAAAAAAAATTAATTACAAATTTAAATTTGAACTAAAATTTTAAAAAAAATCTAGACTCCCATATTTTAAGTGGATTATATGGGTTGACTCATATTGAACCCATTTTAAATGGGTTCGGGTCGGGCGGATAACCATAAATTTTACCCATTCTGCTATTCTTAGATGGATGCATGACTAGAAAGCTAGAAGCTTTTGTTAGAAAGCAATAGTTATTTGTTAAGAAAGATATATTCATGGGTAGTCTAACAACACACGTGCAACATCGAGCGGCATGCACATGGAATATAGTGACATTAAAATACAAATAAGTCCTGTTTAATATTGCTATTTTCACTATGGATAACATGACTGAACCACTGGTCAATATCGATGCTTCCTTCCAAGACTCCTCTTCAGCTGCTGTTCATAGAGTGTGCCCTTAGTTAGGACTTGCAGCTTGCAGTCTAGTTGATGGATTTGTTAATCTGCAGTTGTATGAACTTCCATCTTCAGAAGATTACTGTTATTTAATCAGTGACAGAAAACCTAACTGAAACAAGCACTTTTTCATATGAACATACTAGCTATGATGAACTTTCTGTACCTTTGTGAGCCCTGTTAAGGTAAAATCTTCCGAGACTTCTGCAATAGTTTTCCTTGCTATCCAGATTTTTTCGCATTGAGATTTTACAGAAGAGCTTGGCATGATTGTCATTTCGTGATGAAGCTCCCCCCCCCCCCACGCCCAACTATGGCTGCACTATATTGTATTGATGAATTCTGCAATCGAGTTTTCACATTTCAGTGCCATATGGTCCTTTGACAACTGCCCTGGAGACTGTTGGAATGGCTGCACAAGGTTCTCGACTTTTGGGAAAGCTAGAAAGTTTATAACTTCAGTATCGGTGGGAGTCTCCACACAATAGATGTGGTTTCGATTCCCTCCTACCCCTTTCCCCTTACCCGATCCCCCCAATGTATTAGGAGACAAAAAAGAAAAAAGAGTTGTGTCATTTGATCAACAAGAAGTGCATCTCAGTCCTCATATATTTGTATGGTGAAGTTGTCTCCTTCCTTGCTCTTTTCATTATCTTCTTTGCTTTTTTTTTTGGGAGGGGGGGGGGGGTCGGGGTTAGGGGTTGGCTCCGAGATGGCATATCATTTGTGGTATACATGTACCAAACTTATGTTCTTCTGATCCTCTTAACAATAAAAAAAGAAAATCATTTTCTTCAATACGTCCAATGCATTCAATTCTGTGAGTAGTCAATGTCGCATATAGTTGACAGGTCTATATTGGTTTATTGCAACTATATTCGTCAAAGATGCCTTTAAACACGGTTGAACAAGTGCAACAACTGGCATTGTTTGTCAATATTGACTCAAGTTTTCTCCTTTCTTCTTTATCTCCCCCTCCCTCTTTCTTTTCTTTGTTTTGTCTCTCTTTTGTGGGGTTGGGTAGAGTGAAAGAAACAAGAATATGTTCATAAAAATTTGAGCATAGCATAGTGACAGATGGAAAATGTTTAATTTATTTCCATCTACCAAAGTCTTGAGGGAGGAAGTTACATGGTGCTTTTGCGGGTGGTGGGAGTAAGAATAGTTGACAGATAGCTGACGTGTCTGCAAGCGCAAGTACACCACCATTTTAAATATTTAGGAAGAAAGGCATATCAGCTTAAAAGATGCACAGGAGAATAGCGGCCTACAACTTTTTTTCCCTGATAACAGTGATAAGTCAGAATAGGGGCCTACAATGCAAATGCATAATCTGATGGCATGCAAAAAAACTCCAGACTACATATTGTTGTCTCTAGTCATAGCAACTACAATAATAACATACTCAGTGTAATCTTACAACTAATGAGTTGAAATAGCACTGCCTCATTTACACGTTAAACTAATTACACTATATTTCTCTCATTCAATAAACCAATACTCAACAAATTGATATCTCTGATATGCAGGCAAAAGAGAACTTTTTCATGTAACTTTAGCCTTCTGCATGATCATGAATCTTCTTCTACTTATTCCACCAACATGCTCACTAAGTTTAGCCAAGTGAGCCATTCGTCTTTTCGCTGATTCTGTGGCTCCCATCTGCTTTGGCTTTTCCTCTACAACAGGATCATTATCAACAATCAGAAAACTTGTGTCTATGGGGGTGCTATTTTCACCAGATATCTGAATGATCTGCTTCAGAGTTTCTACTATCTGACTCATCTTGGGTCGATCTTTTGCAGATTTTAACAAACAAGTGTCAGCTAACTTTGCCATCTTTCGAGCTGCATTAAGCGAATACTGATTTTCCAGCCTTGGATCGATGATCATACTGAATTTCTGGCTATCAGCAGGGTAACGTTTAACCCAATCGAGAAGTTTATGTTCTGATTTCGGTCTGTTCCTTTCTAGGGACCGTCGACCGGCTAGGATCTCATACAATACAACACCAAAACTCCACACATCACTCTTGGTTGTGAGATGTCCTGTTTCTATGTAATCAGGTGCTGCATATCCCCATGTCCCCACAACCTGGTCACAAAAGCATGTCATTGATGGTCATTTGCCATAGAGATGTCTGGTATATTACCATAATTAACTACTTTGTTTGACACCAAAAAGTACAAAACAAAATCAATTGTCTTTTCTTTCTCATTAATGGTGTAAACCTACAAATTTGAGCATGGATCAAAGTAACATACCGCCGTGGAAACGTGCGTGTGCATGCCGGTTGGGCCCTCTCTGGCAAGCCCGAAGTCTGAAAGCTTTGGCTTGAAGTCATCATCCAATAGCACATTTGATGACTTGAAATCACGATATATCACCTGTACAGTTGACAAAGAAAGAACATTACATTAACAATTGCAGTATTCAAGTTTTCTGCTGGCTGACAAAAGGTCGAAGAGCAAATATACAAGAGGAGGTTAACCAAAACTTCTAATTTCATTAGCAGTTAAAGATGCCAATTGCAGATGACCTTTTTATTTGAAATAGCTTTGAATAAAGACATTGCTATAATTTAGATACAACATGAAGTTGAAACAGAGACACTCCACTGTTAAAATCCTTTTAACTGCGAAAAAATCGGGGAAAATATACTAAAACATTTAGAAAAACTCTCCATAGAGGAACATTTTTTAGGTCGGAAAGCTGAAGCTATTTCAATGATCATTTACCTTCAGCATTGAAGAAATCTAACTAAAAGTTCACACTCTTGTAATTATATTAATGAAAATTTGGACGAAAACATCAGAAAATATTCAAAAAAAAAAACCTGAACTTCCAATTCTTCATGCAAATAAGCCAGTCCCTGAGCTGCTCCAAGCACTATTTGCAGTCTTCTTTGCCAAGAAAGAACTGGAAAGGCTGTACTGAAAAGATGATCTTCTAGACTTTTATTTGACATGAATTCGTACACAAGTAGCCTCTGAATACCTCTTTCCCCATCAACGGCACAATATCCAATTAGTTTGACGAGATTTGTGTGATCTACCACTCCCAGAAATTGCACTTCTGCTACCCATTGTTTATGACCCTACATAAAACTTAAAGAGGATCAACAAACTACTACAGCTTATAATAAGATAACAACTTAAATTCTGTAGCTTCCAAGATCTTGAGAAGTGAGATGCGTCAACCATAACTTGCTGCAAAGTAATGCTGAAAACCAGAACTTCCCACAATGGCAACAAAAGTGGAACAAAATGCCAATATTATCATGGTGCTCATTATACTTCACAGACATTAGTTTTCTGTTCAACTTGAAAGGGAGCTGCTCCAGCAATTGAATCAAGTTTCTACAAAACTGCTTGCTATATAGAAATGATCCACATTATAATCAACCTGAACCTCCACATATCAGAGTAGATCAGATTGCTAAAGATAGCTAAAAGTGACATGGAAATAGTATTGAAAGCACAGTGCAGGGAGCAAACAGATTGTATATGGAACAAAGTTGGCTATGATTCCTCTCTTCCACAAGCAAGATATATACGTATAACACGTACATTCTCCTGAAGCAGGTGATTTTCAAGGGCATCAATACTTTGCTCTATTTAGTAAAGATGAAAGATCAAACATCACCTTTCACCAAAGAAAGAAGCCAAATTGTTTCACTAACATAGCAACAAAAACAGAAAAGACAACCAAAATTACATTGCATACATAAACCTTTAAAGACAACAATATATGATGATATCATTAATGCTTCATTACCAGACAAGGATGCTATAAAAAGTTCCACAAATAGCAACAACTTAACAGATAAGGCCATACTCAAGCCACTAAAACACATATTGGGTATTAAAAATTTTGCACCTTGATCACTAAATTTTAGTTGCCAGCCAAACTTTAACACAAATGCAAAGATCTCTACTGAACCATACACCATAAAGTTTACCTGATAACCATCTCTGTTGAGTTTTTTAATGGCAACAATAGTTGAATCACCCTTTCCATCAGCAGGCTTAATATTACCCTTATATACACATCCAAAACCTCCTTCACCAATCTTAAGTAACCTATTAAAATTATTAGTTGCTTGTTTAAGCTCAGGGAATGTAAAGACCCTCAAGTTCTGAGCTTTCCCTTCATACAAATCAGAAAAGCTACGTGGAGAAGAAGTTGAACATGAAGACTTAGTCACCCTTTCTGCACCACCTCCTGAAATATCTGATTTACTCTGATATTGAAGTACCACTGGTGCTGATTTTCTTTCCCTATTTCTATTCCTATCTTTGAAGTAAAAGAAACACTTCATTTTCTTCCCTTCACAAATTTTCAGAGCTTTCAAGATTCAGTTTTTAACTCCCAGAGTCAAGGAACAGTCCTGCCATAAACCACAACATTTAAAGTAAGAGACTCTTAACTACATCAAGACCAAAAATCTAACTACACAGAGTAAAAACACATCAAAAATGGATATAAAACAAGGAAAAAATGATTTCCCAGATAGCAAAATGGCAAAAAAAAAAATGGTGTACAACAAAACAAAAAGACTAGTAAATAACACATGCAAAGACAAAAGGAAAAAGAGAGAAGATCATATCCAAGGAGTTTTTACTTTTTGGTTTATGTATTTGTATAAAATTTCCTGAATTTGTTCAACCGCTTGGACTCTTTTTGTTACAAGCAAAAAGTATCAGCTTTCCAAGTTGGTGGAAGAAGAGAAGAAATTAAGCTTCATTATGTAAATTATACTGGTTCAAAGTTCAAACTTGCTTTTGGTTCTATATATATCTTGAGGTTCTTTCAACTCCTTTTGGATTTGGTAACCATTCTTCTATTTTTTTTATATCACCTTCCCGGCTTATTTCAGACTATCCCTCAACATTACTATCAATAAATCATGAAATATATCTAAATGATCAAGATTTGAGAACAGAGTAACATGACCTGCAAAATCTTATACAAAAGAGAGCAAATTACTCCCATCGAATTGGACCAAAGAGCTCCCACCAGGGTTGGACCAAAGAGACTATTTTCCTTCGGACCCTTCCTTTCCTGTTTCTCTTTCCTCTTCAACAGGGGGTTGGGGGAAATTGATATTTTTTTTGTCAGATTTTGACAACTATGTGTATTTATAATTTTATATATAGAGTTGTCTATTTCATTTCTCTTTCTAAGTCTATTTTTATCATCACACACCCGTATAAGGCTGCGTACACATGGTCAAACTTATCTTTTGCTGCTTTATTTTTTTTATATGTATAATTTGCGCCGTTAGGTGGCGTCTTCCTTTATTTCAAAACCAAAAGATGTACAGTAGCATTGTATATAACTACTCTCTGCATAGGCAATACAATGCCCTAATAGCTAAGTAAAAGGACTGTACAGTGAGAGATATACTCTCTAAGCAAAAAATGAGCTTCCAAAAATCATAATCAACTATACATATATATATGTTTCTTCTGTTTGTGCCTGATAGCAGCCAAGTTTGCCGCATGTTTGCTGTTGCTCAAAGCATTAGGACGCTTTTGGAGTTATTGTTGAAATGGTGGTGTAGTTCTCAATCTTTCTTTCAAAAAAGAAGTAAGGCTATGGATATCATGATCGATCACTTTAGTTATTTAGATTCTTGATTGGAATTCTCTCTCTCAATACTTTTATCAGCACTTTCGTTGTCATATGGTGGAATTAAACTTACATTCAAGAATATAAAATATTCATTTTAGATAATGACACCACACTTAGTAAATTATATTCCAAACTTACTATGAGATCTATTGTAGATTTAGCAAAATCAACTAAAGAGATCATAACAATAGAAATGACCCAATAAATTAATGAAAGACTCGCCTTTCTTATTTTGATCCTAGGGGTTTTGAACTATTCTAATTTCTACTTATTGGTTTAATATTTAGCTGAATGTTCAAATTTTTTTATGATATATGATTAACTCTTGATAAGTTTGTAACTTTGTATTCATACTTTTAGATCCATATTTAAGTTTTCGTGTGAACCATTGAATTCAATTACACGCTTGAATAAAATGTTGCACCTATACATAAAAGCATTCAAAAGGATTTAATATTTTGGATGAGATATATAAATTGATATATTTTCATATGTTAATTCTAATGGAATGATTTTGGGAGAAATAAACCCTTTTCAGTTGTAAAAGTCAAACTAAGCTTAATATAAGAGTTCTGTTAGGCAATAACCAGAACGTATATATACTTTGGTGTTTAACATTTTTCAAATCGTTAGCAAAGTTTAATATTACTCGTTAATGCTTAAAATAATGGGAAGAAACATCAAACTCAAATAATTTTTAAAGGGAATAAGGGTATCCACATTTTAATAATCACAATAAATCTTTTGGTCGGTTCAAAGAAGAAGAAAAAGCACAGATAGAACGTGACATTTATCAGTTGGTGTGTTATTACTCTCTGTGACTAATATGGAATGAAATAAATAATCTTTTCATTATTTTCATTAATTGAAAGAGTATATATATAATTTATATATTTTCATAATAAGAGAATTATATTCCTATTCTACTTCTAAAACATTATTCTACTTGGAGACTAACTATATAATTATGGTAAGTGTACAATATTAATTACACTACAACACTATATTACATAATTGTACAAAGAATAGGAAAGCCCACGGGTGGGTTGTGACCGAGACCCATGGACTGATGACCGAGACCCACAATATACATAAGTATACATACTATACTCATGTATATTGTGTATATTTAACACACCCCCGCAGTCATAGCGAGCGGTCTTCGAACGCTGAGACTGTCCCTAAAATCTTCAAAAAGGACCGAGGGGAGACCCTTCGTAAAGATGTCAGCAATTTGATACTTGGAAGGGACATGGCAGACGCGTACTTGACCACGAGCAGCCTTTTCGCGAACAAAGTGAATGTCCATCTCGATATGTTTAGTGCGCTAGTGTTGAACCGGAATACCAGAAAGGTAGATTGCACTAACATTATCACAATAAACCAAGGTCGCTTTTTGAATAGGACAATGAAGCTCTAACAACAAATTACGTAACCAACATGATTCAGAGACCACATTAGCCACCCCTCGATACTCGGCCTCGACACTAGAGCGGGACAAAGTCGACTAACGTTTCGCAGACCATGAGACCAAGTTATTGCCAAGAAACATACAATAGCCCGACGTAGACCGTCTGGTGTCCGGACAACCACCCCAATCAGCATATGTATACGAGACAAGTGTTGACGTTGATGAAGGATATAAATGCAAGCCATAGTCAAGTGTACCCTGAATATACCGAATGATGCGTTTGAGCGCATTCATGTGCTCAACTCTGGGATCATGCATAAACAAACACACATGTTGTATGGCATACGTAATATCTGGTCTCGTGAATGTAAGATACTGAAGGGCCCCTGCAAGACTGCAATAGCGGGTAGGATCCTCGTATGGTGCGCCGACCGCAACACCAAGCTTGGGCTTAGTATCAACTGGAGTGGAAGTGGACTTACAAGATGACATCCCAGCCCTCTCAATGATTTCAGCTGCATACTTCCTCTGGGATAGGAACAACCCACTTGCATGACGAGTGACAGCAATCCCCAAAAAATAACGCAAGGGCCCTAAGTCTTTCATAGCAAACTCAGAACTGAGCATTGTCATGATAGACTGGCGTAATGCATCGGAAGAGGCAGTCAAGATAATATCATCCACATATAATAGTATATAAGCCAAGGAAGAACCACGCTGATATAGGAAAGCATTGTTCACATCTAACTGATGAATGTGCCATGCTTTCGAAAGAGCCAAGCTGAGCACAGTGCGAATGGTAGCCGGCTTGACCACCGGACTAAACGTCTCACCACAATCCACACCAACCTGCTAAGTCTTACCATCACCCACAAGTCGCGCATTATGCCTTGCAAATGAACTGTCTGAATTGTCCTTATTAGCAAAAATCCACAGAGACCTAATAATATTAATACCAGATGGACGGGGCACCAACTCCCACGTCTTATTATCAATGAGAGCATTATATTCATCGGTCATAACAATTTTTCAATTCGGGTCATTGAGGGTTGACACAGGATTAAGGGGTAAGGGTGATTTAAGCACATTAGAATATAAATTAAAATATCTTTTAGGTTTAAAAATCCCTTGTTGACTACGAGTGACTGGTCTATGACTCGGGGGAGAAGTGGGCGGATTTTGGGAATTTTCTAGACTCGGGAAGGACCGCCCAGCAGGCAGTGGGCCTACTGGCCCCTATCTGGAAACTGAAATGGAACCTGATGCCGAAACTGGCCCAGATTCTGGATTGGGCTCGGTAACTGGGCAGAACCTGGCCCAAGTCCAGAACTGGAAACCGAGGGTGGAATCGAAACTGTAGAACCAGCGGGCAGTGGGCCCGCTTGCGGATTTGGGGTGCGGGACATGTTCGAAAAATAGTGAGTAATATACGGGGATATACCATCACCCAAAAAATTATACGAACTATGCACGAGATTACTAACCTTAGCAAACGGAAATTAGGATTCATAAAAAATTATATGGCGACTAATGATGATTCTATTAGAGGATAAATCAAAACATTTGTAACCACGTTGATTAGATGGGAAACCCAAAAACACACACGGAGTAGATCGGGCATGAAGTTTATTAATTATGGTGGATGGAAATAACGGATAACACAAGCACCCAAAGATCCTAAGATGTGAATACGAATGAGTCTTATTATATAGAATTTGAAGGGGGGGAAGAATATGTCAGACCTTTGGAAGGAAGAATGTTAAGGAGATATGTAGCCATTTGTAGAGCATGATGCCAAAACGAAGGGGGTACAGAAGCATGAATCAATAAAGTGCGGACAATGTTATTAATGGTACGAATTTTACGTTCGGCTTTCCCATTTTGCGAAGACGTATAAGGATACGAAAAATGAAAATTGATCACATTAGTTGCACAAAATTCCTGAAACGCCCCGTTGTCATATTTTCTGCCATTATCACATTGAATATTTTTTATTTTCCGTTCGAATTGGGTTATAATGAAAACTCTAAATTTTAAGAAAATGAAAAAAACTTGAGATTTTTTCGCTATTGGAAAAGTCCATAAAACTTTAGAATAATCATCCAAAAAGAGAACATAATACCGATGACCCAAAGAACTAAGAACATGAGACGTCCATAAGTCGTTATGAATAATATCAAATGGCATTAAAGTATGAGAATTAGAGTCTACAAACGGCAACCTAACATTTTTTCCTAAAGAACAAGAATGACAATTTGGAGTACTACGCGTACCCTTACATGAAATAAAATTATTTTTATCTAAGGAAGAAAAAATAGACGACCCCGGATGACCAAGACGAGCATGCCACAAGGAAGGAGCAAGGCCTGCAAATGCGGACGGCAAGGCTTGACTCGATAGGCTGGAACATGGCGTGATAGGATAAAGATCTCCCCTACTATCACACCTTATGAGATGACTCCCCGTCTTGAAATCCTTCACAGAGAAACCAAACAGATCAAATTCAATAGACACAGAATTGTCAGTGGTAAATTTACGGGCAGACACTAAGTTTTTAATCAATTTTGGGGCATGTAGAGTATTTTTCAAGATAAAGGGTGGATAGAGGGGAGATAAAATTTTATGACCATAACCACGAATCGGAATAGAATTACCATTACCAACAATTATACCCCGGGAGTTGCTCAAATTGGAATAAGACGAGAGCGTACCTTGGTCGGTTGTCATGTGGGTAGTGACTCCGGTGTCCATGTACCAATTTGGGTCCGGAGGATTTAATCCAATCGTGTGCATTGCAACTTCGATGTCGGTAGAAGTGGGGGCCACTGCGTGATGAGCCTGCGGGGGTCGAGGCCCAAGCACCCCTGATTGCTGCCTCTGCCCAGAAGGCTGACTGAAACTGGGCCACTGCATGTTGGGCCGTGACTGAGGCTGGCCAGCCCACTGCCATTGAGGTGAAAACATTGGGCTGCTACTGTTTGGCCCAGACTGTGGGGCCCACTGCCACTGCATAGGGAGAACAAGAGGGATGTTATTCTTGATGTTAGAAATTGTAAGGGCAGGATGAAACGTGTTCCGTGATGTAGACATACTGAGAGAACACTATGTGATCGATGGATTTGGAAGAAAATTTTGGGAAGAGAGGAGAGACCGTCGGCACGAATTCTGAGGAGAATGGGCTCGGAAATCGAGGCAGTTTGACAGAAATTAGGAGGGTTTTTGAGAGAGGATTTTAAGACCTAGACTTCTGATACAATGAAAGAAATAATCCCTTGATTATTTTCATTAATTGAAAGAGTATATATACAATTTATATATTTCCATAATAGGAGAATCCTATTTCTATTCTACTCCTAAAACCTTATTCTACTTGGAGACTAACTATATAATTATGGAAAGTGTACAATACTAATTACACTACAACACTATATTACATAATTGTACAAAGGATAGGAAAGCCCACGGGTGGGCTGTGACCGAGACCCATGGACTGATGACCGAGACCCACAATATACATAAGTATACATAATAACTCATGTATATTGTGTATATTTAACATTGAAGTCTTTTTCTGAGATTTTTATTTGTGTGATTTATCGATATATCGGTTTGGTCAATTTCCAGTAGTTTAGGTTAGAATTTGACTTTTCATACCCTTTGAAAGAGGGAAATTAGAGTAAACAACTGACTAAGGTTTTGTTTAATTACTATCACCTTCATTCATGTCCCGTCAATTTACAGGGTAGGTAAAAAACCATAAGAATGGATCATCTCTTAATATTAGTGAACATTTTTTCCACCATGTTAATAGATAATTCAGATTTTTCCTTTTAAGTCGAGTAATCTTCTAGGAAAAAAAATTCAAAGATCATATTCTAAAAAGTAATAAATAAACATATTTTTATCTATTTTTCAGATAAAAACTACAAAATGTATGGCCTAAATCATACAGAGAAACTCCCCCCCCCCCCTGAAATTCACCATACAATTTACTAAAAAAGTGATTAACTAAAAAATTTAAAGTCGGTCTTAAACCCCAAAAATTAATAATCAAGAGTTATTGAATAAGTTTGTCCTTAAAGGGTTAAACAAGATACTCTTTTTTATCCTAATCTTAATTAAGAACATATAATTGTCAAAAAACGAACACTTGTTTAGTAGATACATCTAAGCATTATTGGATGGCTTAATTATTGCAGCCCTTGTTATAAGCCTTTTCATTTCCTATACCTATTTGATTTATATATAATGTTTAACAGTATTGGGGCCACATTAACTCCTTTTCAATAAGGAGTTTGGCTTTATAACTAACCCAAAGATCGAAAATAGATTAGCTAGCTTTCGTCCTTAATTTAATTTATGCAAATAAAACTTAACACTCAATTCTCATACTAATGAAATTTAGTCAAATCATTCTTTTGTATTGTCCCAAACATAGTGGTAAAATGGTCACAAGTCAAACCGCATCAATATATAAGTTATAGAGAGACACCCTTAACCTAGCATCATATTTGATTATTTACCACAATAGTCAGGAAAAGGATAGAAGAGTTAGAAAATAGCATGACTTTGAATTTTGGACAAGGGTAAGGAATTTTTTTTGATTATGACTCTCCCACTTTAGTTATTGTTTTTCTCAGCTCATCGGAAGGATTCACAAGTATAATTATTCATAGTTGCTCGTCTCCAATTGTTAAGTTTGTGGTAGGTTTTTTCCAGCCTATATATATACATGGCTTTTTCGTATAAATATGTATCATGTAACCATCTTTCATTGATAAATAATAAGAGTTGGTGATGGCGGCAGTTTTCTTCCCCTTGAAGGTTATTACGTAAAATTGTGTGTTTCTCTTTTTCATTATCATTGCTTTAATTCTTGATGTCTCGTAACATCAATATCTTCACCTTGATGAGATCTGGACGTAATTAGCTAGGCTAAATGATTTACATTGTCATGAGTTTGAATCCAATAAACTGTGCTAAATCTAATCGGGTATTATCTTCCTATTAACAAAATCATTCTTATTGTGATTTATTACTAATAATGATTTCATATGCAACTGCTGAATTAACGTAACGTGTATGGAGTGGAAGTCTTTCAAGACGTGTCTGCCAAAATTCAAGGAAAGGAATATAATGCGTTTGCTATTTGCTTTGAATGTTTTTGTAGTTTTACTCTTTTGTCAAACAATATTTGGTCCTTATCATTGATTGAATTCTCAATTTAAATAGTAGTTTCATTAGGAATACTTACAAGATATCATTTTGTCGTGAGAAGAAAGCCATTACCAACTAAATCAAAGAGGAAGCTTCCTTCATAGTATTTAATTTCCTAATATTTGACTCAACCATCAATATGTGACTTCATATGCTGATGGCACTCCATGATACGTACAATTGACAAATGCTTTCTTGTTGACTTTCACATGCATGGTAGAGTCCGGATATTCACCGAGACGATTCAAAATATAAAAAAGAGTAATAGACGATTCAAAATATAAAAAAGAGTAATTAAATATATGAAAAAGTCAAATAAAATATATATATATATATATATATATATATATATATATATAATTTAATCTTATATGTATATAGAAGTCAGGACAATATAATTTCTTACTAAGGGTTCGGATAAACTTTTTTTGCTCCCCTAGCTCCGCCCTTGTTTAGAGGAGCATGCTTTTAGATATTGTTATATATATATATGATAGACTGACGGTACAAAAACTCAACTCTATTTAAAGAGAGGTTAAGAAAAGTTTTTGACTGCTAATTAATTACTGTTCTCTTAAGATCTTAAATTGGCTACTCATGTATTTTCAAACGATATCAAAGTGGAAATCCTATTGTACTCACACTCAGAAGTCCACAAAAAAGTACATGTGAATTTCTGTCGAATCATGTGTCCAACAGATTATTAAATCAAATCTTAAAATTTTGAAATGAATGCTTAAAGAACATATTCTTTTGTGTAGTTAAAATAACTGAATTTTAAGTTGTTTGATCAAGTAAAGGAAACTAAATGAAATCCATAACTGTCTCAATCTTATTTTTTCCGTTTTTATTGTCTGGATATTCAGGAGCTAAGACAATTCCAATGGCCCTTTCCCGTCGGTTGTTGGAACGGCGCGAGTCGGACCAGTCTTCGTCGTGCAAGTGTAACACCTCGTAACTTCGGGCTATGGTTTGAATCGTATGATGGGAAAATGATGGAACCAAGATGAGGAGTGTAAGAAGTTTTTGAAAACTAATAAAGGCATAAGAAGAGTCTTAGAAAAAATTAGAGTCGGAAGCTACTCTACGGAGCATGTTTTAATGTGAGTTTACAACAGGCCTCCCTAAATCGAGTGTGAGGATAAATCTATAAGGAAATTGGAAAACATTCCTTCATGAAAGTTGTAGCCCTTTGAAATACCTTCCATCTATATAAGGTCCACATCAAACGAAGTTCTGTGCAAAAAGTTATGGCGGATTTATTGAAGATGTGTAAAATAAAAATCTCAATTCTTGTAGGATTATGTTTTAAAGTCCAAGCCTTTATGATTAAATACAATCCTAAAATGTTTTATGTAAGGATTTTCGACCAGAGCTGCTACCAAACACCTAAGGTGAGTTCTTATTCAAATCCCTACATCAATTATATTAAGTTAACACTAGAATAACACCGAATCATTATTTGGAATCACTAGATTTTGAAAAAATCCATTTAAGGTCGAATTTAGAATGAAGCTTTGGGATTTCTTCAAAAAGGTAAGCCCCTCAATCATTAACGGATTATATGGAGTTATTATTATATTGTAGACATGTAATGGTTGGTAGAATCATGAAATAGGATTGATTTAGATGCACTCCATCAAACGCAAAACCTAGTAATTTGTCATAGATTTTTCCTCCGACCAGCCCGCTTCCTTTGGAGTTTTTCAATAATTTAACCGTTTGATTGAGCCCAAATTTTAACTGAATGATCAAAACATATAGCTATTAAATATGAATGGTGGATATCGGATTTGGAGGTCCATAAAAATGTGGTTTGAGCTATGAACATTAATTACGAAAATGGGTGAAAACTCTTCTCAAGGTTTCAAGTTCAAAGTTTTGGATTTCTTCTTCAAACGTTCAAACCTTTTCTTCAAGTCTTGGAGCGACTAAGGTATGTAGAACTTCTATCTACATGTGGGAATATCCATGTTCTTCCCCACGCCATGTTCTTCCATGAAACACGAGCTCTTCATAAGTTTACGGTTTTGTTCCATTAGCATGATAACCCTAGTACATTTAATATTACACGTCATGTCTATATCACAATTCATCAATTGTATTCATGATGGTTCATTATAATTGTCATGAACGTGTCCTTAATCTATGAACGCACTCGTCGAATTCCATGAGTTCTTAAATACAAGTTATGATCATTATCACTCAGTTCCATGAAGTCATACATGTTTTCATATTTTACACAGTTTATATTATATATTTATTTAAATGTTAAATTATAATTATAAATCATGCTTTACAAGTTATTTCATGAAATTCATGGGCTTATAAGCCAACAATTTTCAAATACATATTTTGGGAGTTGCACAAATTATCGAGAAGGCTCAAATAG
Organism: Anisodus acutangulus; assembly: GCA_029783415.1. NCBI lineage: Eukaryota > Viridiplantae > Streptophyta > Magnoliopsida > Solanales > Solanaceae > Anisodus > Anisodus acutangulus. The sequence goes on from CM056489.1 coordinate 44,023,223, forward strand.
CCTGAAACTACGTATGCTAACGTAGAATAAGGGTCGCTCCGCCAGAGGACGATACCTTCTTATTACACATTGTGGGATTATTGGATCCATCATGTTCATATTCATGTCTCGTACTCCAGCAAGGTACAAGATGACTTAGTTGATCGGGTAGATCAGACTCCACGTTCACGCGTGGTGGTTCATGTCGATTTTGCAATGCTCTCCCACATATATACAGATACACAACTTTACAGATTTTATACATGTTTTATACTCATGTTCATGCTCATGCTCATGCTCATGCTCATGCTCATGCTCATGTTATAGTTTCAGTTTCATGTCCTATTATTCCATGTGTCTGCTTATTTCTTCAGTTGCTTTACATACAGTACAATTCAAATATACTAACTTCGATTTTCCCGTTGCCTGCACTTCACGGTGCTGGTACTGAGTTTCAGGACAACGAATCTGCTCATTAGGATTTGCCTCAGTATCAGCTATTGGTAAGCCCCATTTCATTCGGGGTGTTAGTCAGTTATTTTACATGTCATGCTTATTATTAATGATATGTCATGGCCTTACTCATGTGTCAGAGATTTCATAGACTAGACTAATTTAGCATGTCAGTCATGTCAGCATTATTTTTAGACTTGTTATATTTTCATATATTTCTGCAATATATTTTTCAGACTATATTTCAGTACCATATTTTACATAAGTTACTATTATCATTATTTCATGCTTTCGATGCCCGTGTTGATTCAGCAACCCATGTGGTTCACTCGGTCACATGCAGTCAGACATTGAGTGTCGTATTTCACCCAGATTATGGTTTGAGGCATTACGAAACTTGGTATCAGAGCATAGGTTCAAGTATCTTAGGGAGTCTATGAAATCGTGTCCAGTGGGGTCTCTGTTATGTATGTGAGACGCCCACACATGTAAATAGTTGACCACCAATACATCTAGGACTGTCTCACTTCTTTCATATTCTAGATCGTACAATTAGAGTAGTACTTTCAAGAATTCTCCTAACTCATGCCATGGAGCCTAGAGCAGCAAGTAACATTCTCTCTCCATAGAATTCTGAACATATCGAATGCGTAAGCGGCAAGAAGGAAATTCAAGGTCCAAGTAAGGATGACTACCCATTGGGGTATAATCGGGAAGTGCAGGTTGGTAACAGATGAGACTTGAGATAATATCAAAAGTTAGACAAATTAGTAGTTATTACAGACTAGAGCATAACCCTTATCAGAAAGTACAAAGGCAGTTATCATGTTTTATGGTTATCAGTTTACCTCAGCTACCAGCTATACAGTATTTCAGTTAATATGATTATTGTTATTCAATACACCAATGTTCGGTTATGTAGTTACCACATTTTAAATTTTCAATGTATCGAGATTCTTGTGACTTGGCTTGTGAGTATATAGCGAGGCCTATGAGTGATAAAAGAAAGTGTAAGTAACGATGACTATAGTGAAACATTCTCATGTTTAAGTCTAGGTTATGACCCAAGACTAGCCAAATAGCGCATGATGTATTTATCAAGTGATAGTACCATTTTAAGGACAAGTTTCGGCATGATAGTATACGTATGTTCTATACCTTACAGAATAAGTTTATTTGAATTTTTGGACCATAGAGATACCAGTATAAGGATGATAGTTCATATTTAAAACCCTACAGGATAACATGCTATGAAGTTAGCCGCAGCAGGCATAAACTGTCCACGATAGTTTTGAGCAGGAAAATAGCCTAAGAGCAAACCACTTGTGATTCTAGAATGTCTCGATTTTTCAAAGATGTATTTTGCCATATGACACATGCGCATGACTAAGAAGAGATTGTACACGACATGAGAACCATGAGCATACGATATTGAATTTCTGGAAATAGTAATAAATTATTTAAGTTTATTCAGATCAGAACCAGAGAGTAGGACGTTAGTAAGTTACTATAAGAAGTAGATATTACTATGAAAAGATAAGATGTGATAGTTCCCTCTAAGTTATGTGATTAAGTATTTACCTCTGGATGTGTATAGTATGATATGATTTTAAAGTGTATAGAAAGTTCGGGGGTTAGGTATTTCAATCTTTTTATTTAAGACTGATGAAATTTTCCCTAAGTGTGATCCATGTCTATATTCCAAAAAAATAGTATACGATCGCAGAATAGGATCGGATGATGAGGAAAGTTAGAAATAATATACGCTTCACTTTAGTATTAGGATAGAACCATGGAACATGATGCTAACAAGTGTTTAAAAGAGAATAGTAAATAAGTTTTGAGTAGATATAGTGAATTAGCAATTTCAACAGAGCCAGTAGAAGTAACATTGATTTTCTTAATCAGGTTGATACTAGTGAGTGAGTAGCAGTTTGAATACACTGAATACGTGTTAGAACCTAAATAGTTTAAGATAAGTATGAAGTACAATAACAGTGGGAGAAGAAAATTAGCTAGGCAGTAAGAGAGGAAATTACAAAAGAATGGTTTTTTAGAGTTATCAAAAAGGAGTCTCCATAAGATTAGCAGTGTGAGCGAAGTTAAGTTGTTAAGACAGATTATGCCAGTAATTCAGTCCATATATGTAATTCATTTTTCCCTAGTAAGGCAGACCGCTCAGACGTGAGTCAAAAGATGAGCCATCAGTGACATAAAGTGAAAAGAATTGCATAAGATAAGAAAGGTTAGTTGGATCCCAATGAGAGAGAAGGATCCCCAAATAAAAGATCTTAACGTTTGATCCAAGAGAGAGATGTATAAATTCTCAATAAGTGTAGTCGAATATTGAAAACTCGAAGGGTTAGCATGAGATATAAGAACCTCAGTTCAGTAATAAGGGCATAATGAGATAGTCTCTAAAGGTAATGTCATCGCATGAGACTCCATTTTTAGGATGTTGGTCAAAGACTTAGCGCACAACAGTAGTATGAGTATTTCAAGAAGCATCTCAGAAAGATATCAAGTATATATAGTTTAGCTCATATTGAGACATACAAGAGAATCATGATGGGAGAAGTTCATTGTTTAGCAAACCTAGGAGTGCAACTTTCGGACCCCGAAGATGGCAGAGTTATTGTACGGAACAAAGCCAAATCCTCCTTAGTAGTTGAGTAAAAGAGGAGAACAATTTCATGATCACTATCTATTGCAGCTAAAGAAAGAGATTCGCAGACATAAACTTATGGCTTCCAAACAAGGGGAAGACGATGGTACTCTAAGGTATGAAGGAAAATTTTTGCGTCCCAATTGTAGATAAATGCAAAGAGAGGATTATGGCAGAGGAATAATTTCAGCTATTATACCTATCTAAGCTCCACAAAAATATATCATGACCTCGAGTAAGATTTAATGGTGGAATGACATGAAAAAAGAATGTAGCCAATTTCGTGGCTAGGCTTCCAATTGGTAGCAAGCGCAAGTCGATTCAGCAAAAGATTCATCAAGTTATATATGTTCAGGAAAGTTTCAGGCTCCATGAAGCTTCAATGTACATTAGATCAAATCGAGATGTCAGGCAGAGCTCCCTATCCAGACACGCGAAGATATATTGAGCGCATGTGTCCTAAACTTTAAAATGTAATTGAGATGACCATTTGCCTCTCGTTGAGTTGTTTCTAAATATAAATATCATGCTAGTATTCGGATGGCATAATTTAAAACCTCATATGGGTGAAGGTGTTGATCACCTATTGGTTGGTATGAAGTTGGCGAAATAGAACAGACTTGGTCCATTAGGATGTTGAAAAAGTTAAATTAATTCAGGAGTATTTGAAAATGACTAAGAGGCGCAAGAGTTCTATGCGAATGTGCGGCGCAGATATTCAGAGTTTCTTGTTAACAATTGGGTGTTTCTAGAAAGTTTTGCCTATGAAGGAGTCATATAATTAGAGAAGAAATAGAAGTTAGTCTAAACTCTAAAATATATTAGACCATACAGGATCCTACGAAATATCGTCAAGTTCGCAAGTTGAGGACTAAGGAAATCGCTCTAGTGAAACTGTTGTAAAGGAACCAAAATGTGAAGGAGGCTACATGGAAAGCCAAAGAGGTTATGAAGATCAAATATCCGCACTCATTGATGGACAAGCAGAAAATGTCTAGGGTAACTACCTCAAGAAAATGTCTAGGTCCCATCTCCGCTCATCTTTCAGATCTCGTATTGTAACATTCATCTTTTCGGCAATCAAATATCATATTATGATATTCATATTTATACGTATTCATATCTCATGTCATTATAACATTCATGTATCTATGCCATCCAGTTTTCATGCATTCATGTCCCATGTCATGCTCATCACGTCCATGTAATCATGTCATGTTCATGTCTATGTTCCAGTACTCATGTCATTCGTGCCTACAAATTCTTTTTCAAATTCCATGTATAATATCCATGTATTCATTCAATTAAATATTCATAAGTTTTTGCCATACTGGTATTCATAATAGTTGGTATTCATGTATTCAAGACAGTTCATTATTCATGTTAGTCACGTTCATGCTTCAGTTACCATGTTATGTCTTGTCATGCGTATCAAGATGACATGTGAGGCTTATTTTGTACTTTGGTAAGCTGGCAGGTGTTAGAAAAATATTGAAACAATCCTATTTATAGAGGAAACCCTGCCGAATGTTTTATAAAATTTCAGAGTTAGTCATACTCCTAACTGTGAATCATTATTCGATGACGAATGATCCCAAGGGAGAGATATTGTAACACCTCGTAACTTCGGGTTATGGTTTGAACCATATGATGGAAAAATAATGAAACCAAGATGAGGAGTGTAGGAAGTGTTTTGAAATCTAATCAAGGCATAAGAAGAGTCTTAGGAATAATTAGAGACGGAAGCTACTCTGCGGAGCATGTTTTAAAGTGAGTTTGCAGCAAGCATCACTAAACCGAGTGTACGAATAAATCTATAATGAATTTGGAAAAACTTCCTTCATGCAAGTTGTGTCCTTTGAAATACATTTCCATGCATATAAGGCTCACATAAATGGAGTTATGTACAAATAGTAATGACAGATTTACTGAGAACGTATAAAATGGAAATCTCAATTCTTGTAGGATTATATTTTAAAAGCCCAAGCCTTTATGATGACCTATAAATATAAACGTAAAACGTTTTATAAAAGGATTTTTTACCAAAGTTGCTACCAAATACCTAAGGTGAGTTCTTACTCAAATCCCTATATCAATTATATTAAGTTAACACTAGAATAACACCGAATCATTATTTGAAATCGCTAGATTTTGGAAAATTCGTTCAAGGTCGAATTTAGAATGAAGCTTTGGGATTTATTCAAAAAGGTAAGTCCCTCAATCATTAATGGATTATACCAAGTTATTATTATGTTTTAGACATTTAATGGTTTATAGAATCATGAAATAGGATTGATTTAGATGCACTTCATCAAACGCAAAATCCTAGTAATTTGCTGTAGATTTTCCCTCCGACCATCCAGTGTATTTTGATATTTTTCAATCATTTAACCGTTGGATCAAGCCCAAATTTTAAATGAGTGGTAAACACAAATAGGTATTAAATATGAATGGTGAAGATCAGATTTGGATGTCCGGAACAGTGTCATTTGAGCTATGAACTGTAGCTACAAAAATTGGTGAAAACTCTTTTCAAGGTTTCAAGTTCAAAGTTTTGGGTTTCTTCTTCAAAAGTTCAGACATTTTCTTCAAGTCTTGGAGCGACTAAGGTATGTAGAGCTTCTATATACGTGTGGGAATACTCATATTCTTCCCCACACCACGTTCTTCCATGAAACATGAGTTCTTCATAAGTTTAGGATTTTGTTCCATTAGCATGATAACCCTACAACAACAACATACCCATTGAAATCCCACAACGTAGGGTCTGGAGAGGGTAGAGTGTACACAAACCTTATCTCTGCCTTGGTAGGTAGAGCGGCTATTTCTGAGAGACTCTCGACTTAAGACAGAACAAAAGCACAAGCAAAGCAACAACAAAGGCAACGCAAGAGAAATGGTCAGACCCGGTCAGAAAAATTTAAAATAGTATGAACATGCAGGTATCAAAAGTGCATAAGCCATGATAGTGCATTCCGAAAAAGTAAGCAGTAACTAGCGCATGTAAATAAGCTAAAAAAATACACTAAAGGACACATAACAGCAGAAATCAAACTACATGGGACTATAAAGCAATATTGCGCCTACTAGTATGATAGGCTAAGCGGGCCTACAATAATAACACTACAACTACTAGTTTGCAAGCGTAAGTCTACGCTCGACTACCTACTACCCTTCTACCCTAATCTGTGTCCTCCACAACCCCCTATCTAAGGTCATGTCCTCAGTAAGTTGCACCTATACCATATCCCGTCTAATCACCTCTCCCCAATACTTCTTCGGCCTATCTCTACCCCTTATGAACCCGTCCATATCCAACCTCTCACACCTCCGCACTGGGGCATTTGTGTCTCTCCTCTGCACATGCCCAAACCATCTCAACCTCACTTCCCGCATTTTATCCTCCACCGAGGCCACTCCCACTCTATCCCAGATATCATCATTTCTAATTATATCCCTCTTTATATGCCCGCACATCCATCTCAACATTCTTATCTCCATAACTTTTATCTTTTGGATGTGCGAAGTCTTGACTGGACAACACTCCACCCCATACAATATAGTCGGTCTAACCACCGCCCTATAAAACTTGCCTTTAAATTTTGGTAGCATTTTTTTATCGCATAAGACTCTAGAGGCGAGCCTCCATTTCATCCACCCCACCCCAATACGATGTGTGATATTGTCATCAATCTCTCCACCCCATTGGATAATAGACTCGAGGTACTTAAAGCTTCATTTCTTTGGAATGACCTGTGTACCAAGCCTCACCTCCACGCATGTGTCAATGTTGCTCCCGTTACAGAACTTGCACTCCAAGTATTCTATCTTGGTCCTACTTAGCCTGAACCATTTAGATTCCAGAGTCTATCTCCAAACCTCCAGTTTAGCGTTCACTCCATTGCGAGTCTCATCAATCAGGACTATGTTGTCTGCAAATAACATACACTATGGCACCTCCCATTTGATTTGTCGCGTCAGTCCATCCATCACCAAGACAAATAAGAATGGGCTAAGAATTGATCTCTGGTGCAGCCCCATCATCATTGAAAAGTGCTCTGAGTCTCCTCCCACTGTCCGTACTATGGTCTTGGCTCAATCATATATATCATTGATCGCCCTAGTACATGCCACAAGTATACATCTATCCTCCAATCATCTCCATAGAACCTCCATAGAAACTTTGTCGTATGCCTTCCTGAGGTCGATGAAAACCATATGTAAGTCTTTCTTCCTCTCCCTATACTGCTCCACCAACCTCCTAATAAGATTAATGTCTTCTGTAGACGAATGCTCCGGCATGAATACTAACTAGTTCTCGAAAATAGACACGTCTCTCATCATCCTCATCTAACAAAATTACCTCCAAGAAATCCCTCCCCCCCCACCGATTTTTGCATTTTCTTGTTCTTTTTTTTCCATCTCCATTATTGTTCTTTATATTTTCTTGTCCAACTTTGTGTATTCCAATCAACCATGTCTGACTCTAAAAATAATTTTCATCCAACCCTTACGGTTTCAAACATTAAAACACACGTTTTCATCACCCTGGAGATGGAAAATGTCCACTATGCAACTTGGGCTGAACTGTTTAAAATTTGTTGTCGCTCCCACCGGGTGATTCATCATCTAATCCCGAGTTGAAGGCTGATGATAACAAAGAACTCTGGGAAACTCTTGATGACAGAGTTCTATCGTGGATTTACACAATAATATCTTCGGACTTGTTACACACAATAATGGAACCGGATTCTACAGCCATGGAGGCTTGGAATCGGTTGCGGGACATTTTTCAAGACAACAAAAATTCTCGCGCTGTTACGTTAGAACAAGAATTCTCCACCATTGATATGGCGGATTTTCCAAATGCGTAAGCATATTATCAATGCCTTAAAGTCTTGTCGGATCAACTTCAAAACGTTGGTTCGCCGGTTACCAACAATCGCTTGGTTTTGCAAATGGTTGTCGGTCTTACCGACGCCTATACACTCATCCGACAAAGCAATCCTCTCTCATTATTTTATCAAGCACGTTCGATGCTTATACTTGAAGAGTCGGGCTTCACTAAAAAGGCCGCCACCGTCTCTAATTCCGCTATGATTTTTACTCCCACAAATGACTGTACTATACATTTTGAACTCACACAACAAAATCGGAAACAAAAAGGAAAAAATGGTAATAAAAATCAAGGTGGAAATCACTGAAATAATAAAAATGGAGGCCACCGGAATTCCGGTGGCGGTGGTGGAAATTCCGACAGGCAGAATACCGGCGGACAGCAGCTGTGGCAGCCCTGCGGCGGCCCAGCCCAGTGGGCCTGGCAGTGACCGTGGGCAGTGCCACCATGCCCCTACCCAATTGGGAACTGGGCCAAGCCCAATTTTCGTCCAAGTGGAATGCCTACTGCTGGGCCAAGCAGCTTTGGGCCCAAATTGTTTTCCAGCAACTCCAGTCACGGTCCAGCCAGTAATGGGCTAATGCCGAACCGGTGGCAGGAGGCCCATTCAATGATGGCTAGCCCAACCGACATTGAGTCCGCCATGCACACTCTTGGGCTCAACCCATCCGATGCAAATTGGTATATGAACTCCGGTGCAACGTCTCATATGACGTCCTCTCAAGATAACCTCTCGTCCTATATTAATTTGAGCAAAAATAATGGTATAATTGTCGAAAATGGTCATTCTATTCCAATTCGCGGTTATGGATCTACTAAATTATCACCCCCCAATCCACCACTAACCATAAAGAATGTGCTTCATGCCCCACAATTAATTACGAACTTGGTATTTGTTCGAAAGTTTACTACTGATAATTGGGTGTCTGTTGTATTTGAACCTTTTGGATTTTTCGTGAAGAATTTTCAGACGGGGACAATCCTAATGAGATGTGATAGTCAATGGGAGCTATATCCAATCACTTCACCCATTCACAATCCAAATTATCATATACTTTTACAGCTTTCAACCATTCGTTATGGCATGAACGTTTGGGGCATCCGGGGGCATCTGTTTTAGCCTCCCTCAAACAAAATAATTTTATTTCTTGTATTCAAACACAAACTTTGGATAAATATTGTTCATGTCCATTGGGTAAACATGTTCAATTTCCATTTACTTCATCTAATTCATGCACTTTATTGCCATTTGACATTATACATTGTGATATTTGGACTTCACCCGTTTTGAGCTCTTCAGGCCATCGATATTACTTGCTATTATTAGATGATTACTCTATTTTTTGTGAACTTTTCCCTTGTCTAAAAAATCACAAGTCTTTTTCACATTTCTAAAATTTAGAGCATTCATCCGAACTCAATTTGAACGGGAAATAAAAAGTATCCAATGTGATAATGGTAGGGAGTTTGATAATCGGCAGTTTTGTAATTTTTGTAACTCTTATGGCTTGAGTTTTCGGCTTTCCTGTCCACACACCTCTTCTCAAAACGAAAAGGCCGAACGTAAAATTCGAACCATAAATAACATTGTTTGAACTTTCCTTGCCCATGCCTCATTAACCCCCTCATTTTGGCATCATGCACTTCACATGGCTACATATCTATTGAACATACTCCCTCACAAAAACCTATCCTATCAGGCTCCCCTCAAAATGCTCTATTTGCGGGACCCCTCATATACACATTTACGGGTATTCGGGTATTTATGCTATCCCCTTTTTTCATCCACCACAATTAATAAACTCCAACACCGGTCCACACCTTGTGTTTTCTTGAGATATCCGTCTAATCATCGGGGATACATGTGTTATGACCTCTCCTCAAATAAAATACTTGTGAGTCGTCATGTCCTTTTTTATGAAACAAATTTTCCGTTTGGTAAAATTCACAAGTCCGGACCCTCCACCTATGCTTTTTTAGATAATGGATTGCCCCCGTATTTGTCCCATATTTTTCCCATCCCGAACCCACTGTTTCATCCAGCCCACAAAATTTGGACCACGAAACAGTGGCCCAATCGCAGGACACTATTGCCCAGCGTACTGGGCCGTCTGTTTTGAGCCCAAATATTTTTGGGACGTTACCAGTAGCCAAGAGCAGCACATTGCCCAGCAAACTGGGCTTAATCCTGCTGGCCCACTATCCAATGCAATTTCCATTCCTGGCAGTAGCTTAGGCCAAAGCCTAGCCCCCTGTCAGGTAGTGTTTTCCAACCCACCAGCCCACTTGAAAATTCAACCCGACGCCCTATCACCCGTAGTCAACATGGCATTGTCAAACCCAACACCAAATATAGCGTACACATCCAAGTCTCAAAATCACTTTTACCTCGCAATCCTGTGTCTGCACTCAATGACCCGAATTGAAAAATGGCTATGGATGATGAATTTAATGCTCTTATTAAAAATAGGACATGGGAGTTAATACCTCGTCCTCCTAATGCCAATATAATTCAGTCTATGTAGATTTTCAGTCACATGGAAAAATCTGATGGTACTTTTGAGAGGCATAAATTTCGTCTTGTAGGTGATGGAAAGACACAACAGGTTGGTGTAGATTGCGGGGAGACGTTCAGTCCGGTGGTGAAACCAGCGACTACAAGAACGGTCCTCAGTTTGGCTCTCTCAAAGTCATGGCCCCTCTATCAGTTGGATGTCAAAAATATTTTTCTTCATGGCCAGCTAAATGTAACGTTATACATGCATCAACCATTGGGATATCAGGACTCCAAGTATCCAAATTATGTATGCCTACTCAAGAAACCACTTTATGGGCTTAAACAGGCTCTTCGGGCCTGGTACAAGCAGTTTGCGGATTTTAATTCACACATTGAGTTTTCTAACAGTCGTTCTGATCACTCACTATTTATTTACCGATAAAGTAATAATATTGCTTATGTTCTGTTATATGTGGATGATATAATCTTAACAACCTCATCAGATGCTCTTCGCAAGTCCATCATGTCACAACTTGCCTCAGAATTTGCAATGAAAGATATCGGCCCTTTTCACTACTTTCTAGGCATAGAAGTGACACGTCATGTAGGTGGGTTATTCTTATCCCAAAAGAAGTATGCATCAGAGATTGTTGAACGCGCTGGAATGTCCTCTTGCAAACCATCCACAACACCGGTAGACACCAAATCCAAATTGAGTGCATCCTCTGGCAAGCCCTTTGCTGAACCATCTCTTTATTGCAGCCTTGCAGGGGCCTTACAATATCTTACATTCACCAGGCCAGATATTTCCTATGTTGTGCAGCAAGTATGCCTCTTCGTGCATAATCCGATGGATGATCATATGCATGAACTCAAACGGATTGTGAGATATATTCAGGGAACTCTAGAACATGGGTTGCACTTATATCCATCATCGACTTCCACCCTGGTGTCCTACACCGATGCAGACTGGGTGGATGTCCAGACACCAGACGCTCTACATCTGGTTATGGTGTTTTTCTTGGCTATAACTTGGTTTCGTGGTCCTCAAAATGGCAAGCCACACTGTCTCGCTCTAGTGCCGAAGCAGAATACCGAGGGGTCGCCAATATAGTGTCGGAATCTGCTCCTAGAACTCCATTGTCCAATTTCGAAAGCCACATTGGTAAACTGTGATAATGTTAGTGCTATTTATCTCGCAGGAAATCCGGTGAACCATCAACGCACTAAACATATCGAACTAGATATTCACTTTGTTCGTGAAAAGGTGGCTCGAGGACAATTGCATGTCTTACATGTCCCATCGCGCTACCAGATCGTGGATATCTTCATTAAAGGTCTTCCGCTGATATTATTTGAAGATTTTTGGGACAGTCTCAGCATCCGTCTCCTTCCCGCTTCAATTGCGGGGGAGTGATAGAATCATAATTAATTATTCCCATTAATTATGATTATTGTAATTATTGTAATATCTTATGTATATGGTAGGACAATTAAAATAGATTAGGATAGATTATGATGCATGATTTTAGAGAATCATATCTGATCATTACCTTATTTCATGCTTGTAATATTGATATAATTACCAACTCGTTGATAAAAAATAATTGAGAAAAATATTTTATAATTGTTACAAAAATAACAATTGTAGCAGTAATACTTCAACTAAGCAAAACCTTAGACTTGGACTACTTGTCAGTTTCTTCTGCTGCCAGTGCCACACTGTCATTTTATACCAACTCGTATAATCCCTTTTATTTAACGTTTTAAATTTAACTATCTTTCTTAAACTAATTTAATGAGACCAAATAATATATATATATATATATATATATATATATATATATATATATATATATATATATATATATATATATATATATATAAAGCTGTAAGTAAATAAAGGTATGTGAAAAAATTAAAAATATATATATAAAAAATAAAATTTTATGTGACATGGTATGTCAACTAGGAGAGAAGGATGATTTTTGTGTGTTTAGTATATTCTAAGGAAAATAGTAATAGTTGGATAATATTCTACTCCTAAAAGAAAGAAAAGTGATATTGATAGCCAATTATCAATACAGGAGTGACCTTTTAGGGAATTTACTCAATTAAATTAGTACTATAAATAGATGCTTTTAAAGAATAGTTTTAAACAACTAAAGTTACTATAATCTTACATGTTGCAATTTGTTAAAACCGCAACCCATTAGGTCATAATATTTGCGTCAAATAACATTTTATTATAAGAAATCATTTGATATTGGTACTCGACATTAATTAGTCTTTGAATTATTATTGTAGAATTGTATTAATCTCCCTTGAGTGTTTCTCATTAATACAAATATACAGTGTGTACAATGTGGAATCATAATACAGTAGGGATCATATTTCTACCATAATTATACATCACTAATAATTACATGAGATATAGTGAATATTTTAATAATATTCAGTAATACACCCCTTCAATCGGAGCGGGAGGAGGCCGGACGGTTAGACTGGATCTGAAGTCGAGGAATAGCTGTCTAGGAAGACCTTTCGTGAATATATCCGCATACTGATACGAAGAAGGCACATGCAACACCTTAACATGACCGAAAGCAACCTTCTCACGAACAAAGTGTATATTCATCTCTATGTGCTTGGTTCGCTAATGTTGAACAGGATTATGAGATAAATATATGGCGGATATGTTATCACAGTAAACCAAAGACGCCTTTCGCAAGGGACACTGAAGCTCCAAAAGAAGGTTGCGCAGCCAGCAAATCTCAGCAACAACATTTGCAACGCCTCTATACCATGCTTCTGCACTTGAACGGGATAATGTGGCTTGTCTCTTGGCAGACCAAGAAATGATATTATCCCCTACGAACACACAGTAGCCGGAGGTGAAGCGTCGTGTGTCTGGATAGCCTGCCCAATTAGCATCTGTATATGATAGCAACCTAGTCGGTGTTGAGGGGTATAGATGCAATCCATAATCAAGTGTGCCCTTAACATATCGAACGATACACTTAATGGCAGTAAAATGAGGCTCCCTGGGCATGCATGAATAAGCATACATGCTGAACAGCATAACCAATGTTAGGCCTGGTGAAAGTAAGATATTATAGTGCACCTGCAAGACTCCAGTAAAGGGTAGCATCAGACACTAGGTCACCATCAATGGCACTAAGCTTTGATTTTGAGTCAACCGGAGTAGACATTATCTTGCAGTTTATCATTTTAGCCATGTATACTATCTCCTCTGCATACTTGGGCTGACACAAAAATATAGTATCTGCAGATCTAGTCACGGATATTCCCAAAAAGTAACTCAACTTCCCCAAGTCAGTCATAGCAAATTCGATTTTAAGCAATGCAATGATCTCATTTTTCAACAAATTCAAGGTGGAAGTAAGCACGATGTCATCCACATATAACAACAAATAAGCAATGCTACTACCTCTATGAAAAATAAATAGAGAGTTATCACACTTGCTGCATACAAACTCAATCCTCATGATGTACTGTGCAAAGCGCTCATACCACATTCTAGGGGCTTGTTTCAAACCATAAAGTGACTTACGGAGACTACATACATACTGAGGGGCTGTTGGATGAACAAAACCAGGCGGTAGGTGCATGTAGACAGTTTTATTCAAATCTCCATGTAGAAATGCATTCTTCAATTCAAGCTGATGAATCGACCAATGCTTATCCATAGCAATACTCAAGACTGTGCGAATAGTAGCCGGTTTAACAACCGGACTAAACATCTCACCGCAATCAATACTCTTCTGCTGATTTGTGCCATTAGCCACAAGTCTCGCCTTATATCTCTCTAGATCACCATTGTCTCTGTATTTGTGTCGAAAAGTCATATGCAACGGATCACATTCACCCCCTCCGATCTAGGTACCAAATCCCAAGTGTGTTGTTTTGTTAAAGCATTAAATTCCTCACGCGTGACTGCATTTCAATTAGGGTCTAGTTTAGCTAATTTAGGGGTTTTGGGAATTGGGGATACGGTTTGTGCGGAAGGTTAAATTGGACTTTGGGTTTGAAAATCCCGTGTTGGGCACGGGTTTCCATATATTGTGTGAGGACAGTAGTGGGTCTGTTATATGGGGATGATGTTAGGTCAGGGGTTTCGGTGGCAGTAGCTATGTCGAGTGAGAGTTGGGTGTGGTCGACAGTGTACGGGGTAGAGCCGGTGGTGATGAGTTGTCGGATATGGTTGGTTGGGGTCGCGGATGTGGTCCGATCGGGTGGGCTTGGGATACGACCTGACGGAGCAAAGGACGGTGAATGGTGTTGGTCGACGGGGTTCTATGTACAGGTACTGGAGTTGAGTCGATTTACTGGAGCAGTGGTGGTGTCGGTGGTGGGTACAATCGGGTTGGCTGGAATGGCAACACATGGTGGTGGTGACACTTGAGAAATCGGTGACGGTGGTCGGAGGGTGGATGGGATGGTGACCGATCATGATGGGGTGATGATGCGCCGATAGTCGGTGGCAGTCGGCAACGTCAGGGACGTGGTCGGAGATGGTAACAATGAATTTGAGACGCTGTCGGAAGTTGCAGCAGTATGTGGCAGAGACGGGGATTTGGGGGTAATGTTGGCATTACATACTAGAGGGTTGCCTGACAGACCATCGGTAGTGGTAGTAGCGGGAGGTGGTGGTGACAGAGTGATGACTGCTGCTTGAACAGTGGTAGAATGACGGAGGGCTTGGTGGACAAGCGGTGATGTGTCCGAATCATCAAGAAATTTGTAATCAGTGACTCGGAATTTTTGAATGTTGTCAAACAGGAAAACATACTCGATAAATGTGACATGGCGTGAGATTATGATTTTGTCGGTGGATAGTTCATAGCACAAGTACCCCTTGGTTCGATGAAAACCTAGGAAGGTACACGGAGTAGATCTGGGTGCCAATTTGTGGGGGGGCATGGATGTCAGATTAGGGTAACACACACAATCAAAATTCTAAGATGGTCATAGGTAGGGGTCCGACGTAGAGAATTTCGGTGGGTGTCCTATTTTGAATCGCACGGGTAGGTAAAATGTTGAGAATGTGTTCTACCATTTTTAAGGCATATACCCAAAAAGTAGGGGGGAGACGCATGAAAATGAGGGTACAAATCATATTATTAATGGTGCGAATAATTCTTTCGGCTTTACCATTTTGAGAGGAGGTATGGGGGCACGAGAAACGAAAGATCATGCCATTAGC
This sequence comes from Anisodus acutangulus, assembly GCA_029783415.1. Classification (NCBI taxonomy): domain Eukaryota; kingdom Viridiplantae; phylum Streptophyta; class Magnoliopsida; order Solanales; family Solanaceae; genus Anisodus; species Anisodus acutangulus. The sequence goes on from CM056489.1 coordinate 44,038,941, forward strand.
CGCACAAAATTTATGAAATAGGGAATTATTGAACTCACGATCATTATCACATTGAAATATTTTTATGTCTTTTTAAAATTGTGTTTTAACCAGTATACGAAATTTAATGAATTTGGAGAACACTTGAGAGTTGAGTTTGAGGGGATAGACCCAAAGGGAGTGAGAGAAATCGTCCAAGAATACCAGATAATATTTGTGGCCTAAGTTGCTAGTTATGGGAGAAGTCCATAAATCTGCATGAATAATATCAAAAGGAGAGAAAGTAACATTCATAGAAGGCTTAAATAGTAGTCTAACATGTTTCCCTAGATGACACGAGAAGCAACTATGTGAAAGGTTCCCTTTATTACATTGGATTAAATTTCGGTTTCTAAGGGAATTAAAAATGTGAGAACGCGGATGACCAAGTCTACTATGCCACGTTGAGGGAGATATTGTTGTTAAGACAGTGGGAGGAGTGACGAGGGCAGCTAGAGATGTGGGAGGGGTGACACTGGCACCGGACGTATATAGGAAACGATAGAGGTCCCCCTCGCTATTGCACCTCGTAAGGAGTTTCCCGGTACGGAGGTCCGTTACAGAAAATCCAAATGGGTCAAAATTAATTGAAATGGAATTATCGGTGGCAAATTTTCTAATGGAGATTAGGTTCTTGATAATGTTTGGGGCATATAGGACGTTTTGAAGGGAGAATTGGGGATGCGGTGGTGGGGTTAGTGTGTGGCCAAACCCTTGAATTGGAATGTTATGACCATTTTCGACCATAATAGATTGCGGAGTATTTAAATTACGCATTTGAGGAAGATTACCAGAATTGTTGGTGAGGTGAGACGTGGCGCCCGTATCCATATACCACGCATTATCGGGCTTCCGAGGAGTCAACGTGTTGAAAGCCTAACCCAAACTGGATTGGGGAAGGCCCGGAGTAAAGAAGTGGGCCTGGCTTCTGTGGGCCGTCAGATGGGAAACCAGACTGCTGGGCCGTTGCTGGGTAGAAGGTTGGTGGGCCAGATGGCCTTGGCCCAACAGTTGGTCGAGCTGCACAGTTACTGGGACTTGGGCCACAGCTTCTGGGCTTTGTCTGGGGCTGTTGGGCTCAAGCTGGAAGCCTCGTTCCTAGCTCTCCCACTGCTGCCAGCGCTGCACCTCTGTCCACAGCTATATTCGTGGTGGTTTCTGACCATGGTGGCTACCAGAGATCGGGTAGGAGAGAGAAAAAAATATGAGGGGTTTGGGATGTATACAAGGCATATATGAGGCAGACACAGCCGTATACAAGTCGTATAACGTCTTAGAAAGGCTGTATACGGGTAGTATATAGTGGCATGGATGGTATATCAGCCATATACAAAGTGTATATCGCGTGTATAGGATGTATACAAGGGGTATACAGCATGTTGGAGAGATAGGGATGGAGGGAGGGTTGTATATCAGCAGTATACCAGGGGTATACAGGGTTGTTTAGCAGAATTGGAGGACTGAGAAGTTGTATATCAGCGTATATCGAAGGTATACCGGTGGTATACGGATGGTTCGGCGCCGGAAAAAGAGGGGAGTGGGCGGCCGAAATTAGGTTTTGGGTTGGAAAAGAGTTGACTTCTGATACCATGTAGAATTGTATTAATCTCCTTGAGGAGTGTTTCTCATTAATACAAATATATATATAGTGTGTACAATGTGGAATCCTAATACAATATGGATTCTATTTCTATCATAATTATACATCACTAATAATTACGTGAGATATGGTGAATGAATATTTAAATAATATTCACTAATAATTATGAAGTGTAAGATGATATAAAGAATATATAATTTCTCAATTAGGGAGTGTGGTTCTATAATCTTGAGATTAATTTCCTTTTAGATGGAAAGAAAAAATAGCTCTTTCATTCCACGTGTAAACGTTATATATGAAGGGTAAGATGATATAAAGAATATATAATTTCTGGTACAGTATAAGGATAATATCAGGCAAAATCAAATTTCCCTAAGTAAAGAAACGATAATTAATCAAACGGAATTTATTAACAGCTCACAGCTGCAAGCACAAGGCCTTCATTTTAGGGGGCAAGATGATGCAAACAAACAAAACTTCAAATCATTCTATGGAGTTAAAATTTTATGCGCTAACAATATAAAAGAAATTTATATAATCTGTTGATTATTGAAAAACATAGTAGGTTAACTTCTATAATAAATTAGCTGTAACATAGTAAATATAATAACTAACCTATTATAGTAAGTTAAATTATATTGATAGTATAAAAGTTTGTATATTATCAATATATTTAACTTAATTAAATACTCTTTGAAAGTGAGATCAAGTGGTGGCATTGGCCAACCAAAGGAAGGATACGTCGAATCAAGATTGGAAATGACATGTTCTTGGCCCTCAAGACATTTTGACAAATCCTATGTTGTATCGGAGATTAATTACTACTACTAAATACGAATTTGAGAAGTACTAATTGCAAAATCTGCATGTGATAAAGAGGTGAATAGTCCCTTGTCTTGTGTCTACCTTTACGCAAATACTACAATAATTATCGTACTTCAATATTATTAAGGTTTTGGGATTCCAGAAAGGACTAGAAAATGTGTGATTCCATCTTGATTCTCTGACCTCGTCTTTGATGTTGCAGAGAATCTGATACAGTCTCCAATTTTTCAGGAAGGCATTCATTTTAATTGTTGTTTTAACTCATTTTTTATTTATTAAAAAAATAAAAAATATATTTCTTTAATGTTAAGAATATAATTGAAAATAATTATCAATTTTAATCTTGAATTCTACGTTACCAATTATTTGGGACAACTTTTTTTAGCTAAAGTGAGTGGAAATGGGAGGGAGGGAGCATTCTTTTTTTCTCAAATTTAACATCTATTTATACACTTAGTGTATATATTTTTTACATTATTAGATCAGTTAAAAGACAATTGCAAGTAATTAACCCATAATACGTGAAGATTCTAATTTTAAAAATAAAGACAAATAACTTACCAACAGATAAAATTACATCAATCAAGTAAGAAAATACATTAGCAGTGTAAATAGGTTTAATATTTTTCCACTATATGTTAGAATTTCATGTTTTTAAAGAGGGACTGCACTTCTATATTTCATATTAAGTGTGTTTTTAAGTTCAAACCATTTAAAATAAATTATAGTAGTTGTCTTTAATCTCAAAGATTTGCAAACCGTTATTCCAATTACGAAACCGAGGTAGTATGGATCCAAGGTCGTGCTAGCAATCAGCGGTGTACAAAGCAAATCAATAACCACATTAAATTGATAAATTGAGTCAAATCTGTAAAAAAGTTTATTAGTAATTTAAGTTTGATTTGATTTGATTTGATATTAAAAATATTATTATAATATAATTTAAAATATTTCTTAAACTTTTTTATAGTTTGTGTTTCTTAACGTATTATTTCAAATTTGAACTTACAATATTGAATGGTCCGATAAATTTGTTATAGAATTATAGCCCATATATGTTTAGTAACTCAAATCAAACTATGTTCACTGTCATTATCTCTTATTAATAGAATAATATACTTGTTTTATGCTGCTTCTTTTTTTTGTTGGTGGCATTATATTTAAGCATAATGTCATGACTTATTTCACAATTTGTATTATTTTTCTTGAAAATATCATATATTGTTACTATATCTTACTAGGACAGAAGAATTAAGCATTAGTTACATGTTTCGTGTTGTGGAAGCTTTACTGGGGGGAAATTGAGCCAAATCGAAAAGACCAGTGACCAAAAAAAATTGATTCTTATTGGTTTAATTTGATTTGTATATTCAAAAAATCGATATAGCTAATTTGATTAGGTAAATACAAAGGTTGAATCAAACCTATATGTACACCCCTGCTAGCAATATTATATGGATTTAACGTTTTTTACTACAGTTAATTATCCATAAAAAATAGGATAGTTATTTGAAAAACTAGAAAAGTTACTTGGTACAAAGATTAATATAAATTTATTTTATTATTGCGAGTGTAATATATTAAATCTTTTTCATAGAGCACTTTTTTGGGCGGATTTCTCAAATTGTTGGTCTTTAATTTTTTCCACTTCGCTTAAAAAAGTGGCTGAATATATCTTGAAGTCTCTGGTTCAAACTCCACTCAGTTAAAAATTTTAAAAAAAATCGCAAAGCAAACTCTGTCTTAAGGTAGAGTTTGTCTTATGACTGAAGGCAAACTCTGTTTGCAGACAAATTATATCTTACGAAATTTAAACTCTATCTTAAAGTTTTTAAAAAAAAAAATTGACTAAACTAGGGTTCGAACCCAGAATTCAAAATTTTTTAAACGAATCACAAAAATCAAAGATTTTCAATTTGATTATGAAAGAAATAATTCCCTTGATTATTTTCATTGATTGAATAAATATATGTACAAGTTACATATTTCCATAATAGGAAAATCCTTTTCCTATTCTACTTCTAAATTCTTATTCTACCATAATTCTACATATACAATTATGGTAGGTGTATAACACTAATTAAGGTAACCTTTTACACTACAATATACTATAAATATATATACCATATATACACTTATTGTTTTGTAATTAATCTGGCCGAGAATGGGCTGAGTCCATCTTTGCCATCTTTGGGCATTGCTCGCCGAGAATGGGCTAAGCCCATTTGTTGAGACCTTGGCTGGTGGCCCATTCTTTGCTTTAGTCCTTCAATATATATGTGATATACACCGATGTATATTCAGTGTATATCACATGTATATTGCTTTGTTTAACACACCTTGATCATAGCGGGGCGGTTTTAACGCCGAGGCTGTCCCTAAAATCTTCAAAGAGAACATTTGGTAGACCAGGACCCTTTGTAAAGATGTACGCAATTTGATAACGAGGCGGGACATGACATACGCGAACTTGACCTTTTGCAACCTTTTCACGGACAAAGTGAATGTCCATTTCGATATGCTTGGTGCTTGGTGTTGAACTGGGTTACCTGAAAGGTAGATGGCACTAATGTTATCGCAATATACCAAGGTTGCGTTTTGAAGGGGACAATGAAGCTCCAAAATCAAATTACCTAGCCAACATGACTCGAGGACCACATTCGCTACCCTCGATATTACGCCTCTGACCAGGAGCGTGGCGAGTTGCTTGACGTTTTGCCGACCATGAGACCAAGTTGTTGCCAAGGAACATACTGATGGCGAAGTCGACCGTCTGGTGTCGGGACAACCACCCCAATCAGCATCCGTGTAAGAGACAAGTGTGGATGTAGACGAAGGATACAAGTGCAAACCATAATCCAGTGTCCCCTGAATATACCGTATGATGCGTTTGATTGCATTCATGTGCTCAACTCTGGGGTCATGCATGAATAAACACACCTGCTGTACTGCATATGTAATAACTGATCTGGTAAAGGTAAGATATTGGAGGGCCCCTGCAAGACTGTGATAGCGGGTCGGGTCCTCGTATGGTGCACCTGCTGTGGCACTTAGCTTTGGGTTTGCATCAACTGGCGTGGAAGTGGACTTACAGGATGACATCCCAGCCCTTTCGATGATCTCAGCAGCATACTTCCGTTGAGACAGAAACAACCCATCTGAATGACGTTGGACGGCAATCCCCAAAAAATAACTCAAAGGCCCTAAATCTTTCATAGCGAACTCAGAACTGAGCATGGTCATGATAGACTTGCGCAAGGCATCGGAAGAGGCGGTCAAGATGATATCATCCACATACAACAGAATGTAGGCCAAAGAAGAACCACGGCGGTAGATGAACAAGGAATTATATGACCGGCTGTGAGTGAACCCAATAGTGGAAACAAAGTCAGCAAACCTCGTGTACCAGGCCCTCGGAGACTGCTTAAGCCCATATAAGGACTTCTTCAACAAACATACATGATGAGGACGGTTTGGATCCCTGAAACCCAAATCTGATGCATATAGGCTTTCCTTGAGATCACCGTGTAGGAAAGCATTCTTGACATCCAAGCGATGAATTGGCCACGTCTTTGACAGAGCCAAGCTAAGCACAGTCACGAATGGTAGCGGTTTGACCACGGACTAAGCGTCTCACCACAATCAATTCCAACTCTTTGAGTCTTACCATCACCAACAAGTCGTGCCTTATGCCGAGCAAATGAGCCATCTGAATTCTCCTTATGAGCAAAAATCCACATAGACCTGATAACATTAATACCATATGGACGGGGCACCAACTCCCACGTCTTATTATCAATAAGAGCATTATATTCATTAGTCATAGCAATTTTCCAATTAGGGTCATTTAATGCGGACACAGGATTGCCGGGCAAGGGGGATTTAGAGACATCAGAATATAAATTAAAATGTCTTTTAGGTGTAAAAATACCCCGCTGACTCCGAGTGACCGGTCTATAACTCGAGGAAGAATTGAGGGATTTTTGGGGATTTTCTGGGCTCGGGACGGGTGGCGTGACAGCGGTGGGCTCTTGGCCCAAATCGGTAAATCTTTGGGCTCGGTTTACTGGACCGGTTCGAGTGGTGGACAGGCCCAATATTTGGAGCTCCATTCGATGGCGCTTCTTTGGCGTGGCGACCTTTGTGGGTCCAGTAGGCGATGGGCCATTGGAGGAATTTGGGTAGGGGAGATGTCCGAAAATTTTTGAATAATATATGGGGATATTTGGTCATCCAAAAAATTATATGACTTAGGTTCGGGAGTATGAACTTTCGTAAATGGGAATTGAGTTTCATCAAAAATGACATGGCGATTGATTATGATTTTCTTGGAGGATAAATCAAAACACTTATAACCACGATGATTTGATGGATAACCCAAAAACACACACGGGGTAGACCGAGCCTGAAGTTTGTTAATTGTGGTGGATGGGAATAACGGATAACACAAGCACCCAAAAATCCGAATGTGAGAATAAGAAGGGTTCTTATTATATAGGACTTTGAGGGGGGATGAGTATGTCAGACCTTTAGACGGAATTATGTTCAGCAGGTAAGTGGCCATTTGTAGAGCATGATGCCAAAAATATGGAGGTATGGAGGCATGTATTAGGAGAGTTCGGACAATGTTATTTATGGAACGAATTTTGCGTTCGGCTTTCCCATTTTGTGAAGATGTGTGAGGACATGAAAAACGAAAATTTATCCCATGAGTAGCACAAAAATCTCGAAACTCCCTATTGTCATACTCTTTCCCATTATCACATTGAATATTTTTTATTTCTCTTTCGAATTGAGTACGAATGAACGCTCTAAATTTTATGAAGACGGAAAACACTTGTGATTTATTCGCAATTGGAAACGTCCACAAAAATCTAGAATAATCATCTAAAAAGAGAACATAATATCGATGACCCATTGAACTAAGAACCGGAGATGTCCATAAGTCGCTATGAATAATGTCAAATGGCATAGAAGTATGGGAATTGGAGTCTACAAATGGCAACTTAACAATTTTTCCTAATGAACAAGACTGATAAATTGGAGTACGACTTGTAGCCTTACAAGAAATAAAGTTATTTTTATCTAAAGCTGATAAAATAGAAGATCCCGAATGACCCAGACGAGCATGCCACATGGAAGGAGAGATGGCTGCAAAAGCTGATGGCAAGGCTGGACTCGATGAACTGAAACCGGGCATGATAGGATACAGATCCCCCCTACTATCATACCTCATGAGATGACTCCCCGTCTTGAAATCCTTCACAGAGAAACCGAAAGGATCAAATTCAACAGAAACAAAATTTTCATTTGTGAATTTTCGGACAGTCACTAAATTTTTAATCAATTTAGGAGCATGTAAAGTATTTTTCAAGAGGAGTGGTGGATTAGGAGGAGATAATGTTTTCTGACCATGCCCTAGAATTGGAATAGAACTGCCATTACCAACAATTATCCCCCGAGGGGTGCTCAAATTGGAATAAGATGAGAGAGTACCTGATTCGGAAGTCATGTGAGTAGTGGCCCCGGTGTCCATGTACCAATTTGGGTCCGGTTGGGACAATCCCAACGTGTGCATCGCGGCCTCGATATCGGTCTAAGTGAGGCCTGCTGCATGATGGGCTTGCGGATGACGGGGCCCAAGGACGTCATTCCGTGATGCTGTTGGGCCGTAAGTGCTGGATATACTGCTTTTGGGCCACTGGCCAATGGGTCGCCACTGCTGGGCGTTGAGCCTGGACTGTTGGCCAGCCCATTGGCCGCTGGAAACTGTGGCTGGAGGGTGCGGGTTCCACTGCCAATGGCCCCACTGCTGGGCCCACGGTGGTGGTGGCCCACTGTACCCTGAATGGGACCCACCACCTGCTTGTTGCTCACCTGAACCGCCACAAGAACCACCTCGTTTGCCCCCGCGGTTTTTGTTATTTTTGCGATTATTCTTGCCGCCACCATTATTATGGTTTTGGCCCGAATTATTAACAAAACCCGAAGAACTAGGAGAGGATGCCACCATGACAACTGGGCTTGCTCCGGTAGCCGCCTTTTTAGCCAAACCGGCTTCTTCCAACGTCAGCATGGAGCGGGCTTGATGAAAGTCGGGAAGAGGGTTGCTTTGGCGAAGGAGAGTTCCAACACCATTATAGGCCTCAAAGCGGCAACCAACTGTAGAACTAGACGATTATTTGTTACTGGTGCGCCAACATTACGGAGTTGATCCGCCAATTCCTTTAGTTTCTTGCAATATGCAGAAACGTTCAGAAATACGTCCATTCGAACGAGAGAGAATTCTTGCTCGAGTGTGACGATACGGGAATGTTGGTTGTCTTGGAATATGTCACGCAATCTATTCCATGCAGCCATAGCCGTGGTATCGGGCTCCATAATCGTCTGTAGAAGGTCCCTTTGAAATAGTGGCGTATATCCACCGAAGAACGGTAGCATCAAGTGTAATCCATACCTCAGGATCCTCCGCATGAAGGGGTCTAGCGGGAGGAATTATGTGATGAAGAACTTGATAAGAGATAGCGTGAATTTTAAACAACTCCGCCCACGTTGCATATTGAACGTTTTCCATCTCAAGGACAATAGGGACACTAAGCTTGATATTGGAAACCGTGAGGGCAGGGTGAAAATTGTTCTTAGACATATTTGAAAGAACAAGGAAGGAGGTTAAATTTAAGAGAGGTTTTTGAGAGCGGAAGACAAAATTTTTAGAGAGAAAACCCGAGGGGGGGGGGGTTCTCGGCCACAAGAAAAGTTGAGAGAAAAACTTTTGTGTAAACCTAGTCTCTTGATACCATGAAAGAAATAATCCCCTTGATTATTTTCATTGATTGAATAGATATATATACAAGTTACATATTTTCATAATAGGAAAATCCTTTTCCTATTCTACTTCTAAATCCTTATTCTACCATAATTCTACCTATATAATTATGGTAGGTGTATAACACTAATTAATGTAACCTTTTACACTACAATATACTATAAATATATATACCATATATACATTTATTGTTTGGTAATTAATCTGGCCGAGAATGGGCAATCTGCCGTAGAGAATGAAATTTGAGTCCACTTTGCCCTTCTTTGGGCATTGCTCTGGCCGAGAATAGGCTGAGCCCACTGCTGCATTGCTGAGAGCCCACTGTTGGGCTGCACTGGCTGGTGGCCCAGCTGCTTCACTGCTTTAGTCCTTCAATATATATGTGATATACACTGCTGTATATTCAGTGTATATCACATGTATATTGCTTTGTTTAACAGATTAGTAAAAATTAAAGACCAAAATAAAGATAGATTTATTTTTTTTCCCTCACTGGAAGACCGCCCAAGTTTCACTACGTAGCCACGCTTCTCCGACAAACTCCAACACCATGAACGTTCAGCGGCAGGAAAATGGGAACGGGGAAGCAGAAAGTTTTCTTACTTTTTAACTATGCGATGCGTTGGACTACTGTAGCAACAAGCTTACCTTGTGCTTCTACCACCTACTAGGATACCTTTGCTGATTGATACAAATTTCGGATCCAAAGAATGTCATGAACTCAGGATTCTTTTCCTTCTAAATAAAGGAGCATTATATAATTAGATTCATAATTTATTTTAAATCTTAACAGGGGAGATAGGAGTTGTATTATTGTTGGTGTTTTCTTTTTAAAACTCATGTCTGGGATTGTTGAAAAATCATCTGCTGTTATGAATTGATGATTATGTATGAGAAGATTGGGGGAATGGATATTGCAAGTAAAGTGTTTGATAGAATGTCCGTGAGAACTAGTGTATTATTGTTGTATCATATGTGTATAATTAGTGAGTATACGTTAATTATATATTTATTATACATAAATTATATAATAATAATATATTTTTTATATATATATTGTGACCCAGACTCCACGTTGTGGATTTCACTGGGTATGTTGTTGTACATATACTGTGACGATTCATTTTTTACATAATAATGATATAATTTTTATACATATGATACATTTTCCATACGTATGATATATTTTTTTAATATATTTTTTATACATATATTTTGGGGATACATATTCAATACAATAATGATATAATTTTTATACATATGATACATTTTTTATACATATACAATAATGATATAGTTTATATACATATGCTGGACTTAGTTGAAAAATTGCTAGAAAATAGAATAATTTTGAAAAGGTTAAAAATGACTTTTAAAATTCTTGGGCCACCGGATATCTATTTCACCCGTATGGCCATTTGTGTCCTTATCCCAAAATTAGGAGTAAATTGCTCGATTTATCAAAATAACTTATTTTTCAAAATTATTAATATTTTTTTATAAAATATCTATATAGTTTGATGAAATACACAATTTGGTAAAAACATCCATTGGCGTACAAAAAAAAATATAATTATTGTATGTATTTTGTATGTCCTGTTTACGTTGTTGTATGTCCACAAATACATTGAATATATAAATAACATACAACTTACTGTTCTTCGTTTTCTTCAAGTTTCAATATGAAATTTTAACCAAAATCAATTCTAATCTTCATCAAACTACCTAAAATTGACATGTAAACTCCAAAGAATACTCCCAATCGTTTGCAATAACACTCAGTTAAATAAATAACAATTTAACAAAACTTGATTTTCAAAATAAATCTTCGAAGCTTTTTAATGTATGTTAATAGAACTTTTTATGGAGTTCACAGCTTTGGATGTGTTTGGTGAGAAAGAGCGAGAAATAGGGAAGAACAGAGTCTAAATGGGAAAGATTGAAATCTGATTCCTTGTTTTTCATATTATCTTGCTATAATTAGTAAAGTATTATTCTATTTTTGTAATTAAGTGTAAATACCCTAAATAATTGTAATTAAAATTTAAAAATAGTTTATCCATATAAAATTCCCATTCTATATTGGAACGGGTAAACAAATTTGAATGGGTCGGAGAAGTAGATTGGAACCCGTAAGAAAATTTGAACCCTTCAAATTCATTGGTCTTTACTTTTTGCTCTTTCATATCTGTGGTTTTTTATTTTTGCTCATGTTGCTTATTTAATAAAAATATTCAGATATGTTTCGTTCGGCATAAGTATTGTAACATTTTTATCTTCGAAAATTATTTTATCTCACTATACACAAGTTCGGTAGGAATTAGGTTCCATTAAATAATATTTAAATTTAATAACTTGAAAATGCGGTATAAGTTGTGTAGCATTTTTCATATTATGTTGAGTGTTGAATGTTTTGTCTTTTCCGACATAACTTGTGTGGATATGATGATACATAAGCCGAAGCTAAACACTAATTATGTCGAGCGAAATCTAAACTTATGACTTTTTTTTAGATTATATTGAATGTTGATTGTCTGGCATAACTTGCGGGGTAATACATATGATGAAGCTAAACGCTAATTATGATGATCGAAATTTAGTTTGTGTTGCATCAAAAGTGTTGAAGGACAAAAATTAAAGATCACAAATTTGAGGAAGAAATTAAAAATCACCCAAAAATATGGGCCATTTGTACGCAAAATAGGCTGGAGAAGTATTAGATGTCCAACCAATTGGATATTGCACGATCCAATAGTCTATTTGCACAAATGACTCTATTTCGTGGTGGTCTTTAATTTTTTTCCCCCTCAAATTGTTGTTCTTTAATTTTTGCTACGTCTAAAAAATGGACAAAAATACCCCCTGAGGTTTTGGGTTCGAACCCAGGAAAATCAAAAAAAGAAAAAAAAAATCGCAAGGAAAATTTCAAAGCAAACTATGCCTATTCGGGCAAGTTATATAGAAATTATGCCAGTGAAAAAATATTTTTTTTTATTGAACTGGGGTTCGAACCCAGAACTACAGAAGTTGTGTCTTAAGGCATAACTTTTGCGAAACATTTATCTTGAATTTTTTTTTTTACTGAATTGGGATTCGAACCCGAATCTCTGATTTTTGTAAATGTGCGAATAAGAATATTTTGATCCAATTTTTTAATAAATGAAAAATAGGGGGGAAATTAAAAACTAGCGATTGGAGGGGCAAAATTAAAGACCAACCCGTGTGAAGGACAATCCACACAACAAAGATGAAGTTGTACGGGCCGACACTTTCTGGACCAATTATTTCAAATTAATCAATATTCGAGAATACTTTGAAAAGTGACGCTTTTAATACAAGTAATTGCATGGTGTCTCTTCAAACGGACTTGTGTTTAATTTTTTCCCTTTAAATGGGTTAGTTTTTAATTTTTTCCCTTCAAAATTGAACTTATGCCTATAGGGTACATAAGTTATGCATCATAATATTCACAAATTATATAAAGAATTTATGCCCTTACATACATAATTTCACTTTTGAAGGACGAAAATTAAATACCAACACAAAATAGAACCAAAAGTGCAAATGACCCCTTTTAATACGAAAACACCAAGATAGTATATTATAGATCTCAAACTTAAGTAAGAGAATAATTCCGGATATTGAAATTCATGATAGTGTTATGAATTTCGAACTTTAAAAAAGTGAAATTTCCATAACAATGTCCTCAACGAAATCCAGGATAATGTCTTGGAGTTTTTTTTTTAATTTAAAATTCGTGACACCATCATGGATTACAAAAATTGGCTACTAATGATTTGTGAATTGGTAACTATTTTTCAATTACAAATCTGGAAAATGTCTATTTTCCAATTTTTCCCTACTCACGATCGAGTTAAGCGTTTTTTTTAATCCAAATATCACATGCTTTACGTTTCAATGATAGATATCTGTTAAGTACCTACAAATGTTTTGTAGAACGGCAGAAGACGTTTTTTATTAAAAAAAAAGGGTCAAAAAATGACCCTAACATATTGAAAATGACTTAAAATTGCTCTCCTTTTATATATTGGATCTCATTACCCTTAATACTAATTTTCGGGTTAAAAACACCCCTCATTTTACCGAAATTATGAAATGACACATATCAGACTTTAATTATATAGGTTGCACTAATTTTTTTGGTACACGGGTGCTAACCATAAATAACCTGACCCATCCGAATTAACCCAAAACAACTACACCATTTGATTTCAACAATGCTGGAGTCAGTTCAATAGACAAGAAACCGTCGAGTTCAGCAATCTAACAGACTTTAAATGAAAATAAGTTATAATTAGTATATATTTAACAACTCAATAGTTCAGGAAAACTCCATAGTTATAATTCGAATTCCTTGCAAGGTTCCTTGTAGAAATGATCTTTTGAAATCCAAGACTCGAAAACACCCAATTGATCCTGCAATAAATTTTCGAGTTGAATATTTCAACTAAAGCTCGATGATCATTCAACAATGGCAATCCAAAATTTTCTGGAACAAGTTCAGTTCCAACAAGTATTGACAAAAGTGGAGTTAATAATGGTTTATCATCCTCAAGAATTGAACAAACTTCAAAAACCTTACAGAGACTTTGGAATTGTTAGTATCCAATTCCTTCAATGCTTCACCTTTAGCAACTGAATGGATTCAAAAGATAGTAATGTCTTCTTCGTTTGAAAGAGTATATTGACTGAAAACCAGTGCAAACAAGCTCCAATCAATTTCAGATCTAGGTTCAGTTCAATTTCTGCATCCTTTAACAACAGCGGATTCAAGGAAATAGAACCTACATGTTCCTCACTGAGAATGAGGCATAATGACATGATCTCTACGTTCTATTCCTTTCTCGTTGGGAAGTTCTAATTTTATAATAAGCATATGATAGTGAACACTAGAAGTGGCCGAGATATTAAAAAACTTAGTTCATCCTATTGCTATTTGCAGTTCCAAAAAAATAATGGTACTGAAAAACATTCAAGGATATAAACCCTTATATTAATCACCATTTAAATATATATATATCTGCAAAATTAAAATGTGCCCTAAAAACTAGACATGAATCTCTACCAAGATACAATCCCTCCCTATTACCTAAATAAACTTGTCAAGCTTCCATTGCTTGTTTGAACCTTTAGGCCGGAAGTTCTCTAGCCGCATATTAGAGCTTCTGCAGATCTCTGACACGACCGAATCACCTTGATCTAGCCTTATCATCTCCAATGTGCTCCCAAGAACTTCAGCAGCAAGCCCTATTTCCACAAGGCGTCCTTCCTCTTCCCCGCCTTCGTATATCAAACGCCCAATTTCATTAAAGGGTATCACCTTTTCCAATATTACCTTCGCGAAGATGCGACCAAGAAATTCTGCTGCTCTAGGGGCATCATTTACAGCATCCTCCAAGGTAGTCAGAACAGATTCAAACCTGACCGAGTAATAAACACAAACATAAAGTTAAACAGAGAATCCAAGTGCTTTAAAGGTTGAACTTGCATTTCATAGGAAAGCACAGCCACCTACCCTTTAACTAGCTGATCTTGACTTATCGCCACATCTCGAGAGTTACTTAGATCAATTATAAGCTTTGCCAAAAGGTCCCTTTCCATATCCTTCCTCTCAAAGGAGTCGGTAACCCAAAGTGAAATCATTGATGGATAGAAACTGGGGGAATTCAGATCTTTTACACACAAAGCAACCTCTTTCTCATCTTTCACACTGAAATGAAAAGAATCAAATTACTCAATACTAAACTGAATAAAATCACAATATACAGTACAGAATTATGTGCCGAAAAAGCTTGTGTAGAAACAATGCTACATTTATTGTTCACGACTAGGGTATTAGGAGAATCACACATTGCTGCCAGATGATAAGTTTAAGATGACAGATGATAAAAGAGCCTCTGTTTATGTAAACTTAAGTACTAGAAAATAATAACTATAATTTCCCTGGGAAAATAGGAGAGAGAAAAGTTGGGTAATGAGGAGATGTGCATTCTCAAACAGTGAGTAAATTCTTCCATTACACCCATCCTCAGTTAACAAAATACCGAAGGTCCTTGTACTTAAAACTCTGCCAAAGAAAGCACACCAACTCCTGAGGTGTCCTCACGGGCTTTCTAAGCTAGCACTGCATCACTTCTGCCAAAGAAAGAACACCAACTCCATTCATGGTACTTACTTTAAGTAGATAAAACAACAATTCCATAAATGGTGTGTGCACTGCACATAACCCATAGCCAGAACAATACCAATATATTGCAAGTAAAATAATAGTCGGGGCCCAAAAGTTAGTTTAGAAAGTACCTGTAGAATTCCTTGATAGCAGCCATAGACATGTCCCGCAGACGTTCTTCTGGCCAAATCTTGTCAGGAGCAACATTCTGTGTGGAAATTGACCCTCCACTTCTTACAAGTGGTGAAGCAGGCCGAGATGTATCAAATCCATGACCCTTGCTCCCATAAGTGACGTTCCTTTCTGGTGCACTTGCTTGATCATGTTGACTAGATAATCGCTCAGGTATGTATTTCGGCATAAGATCCTCTCTTGAACCATAAGGAGGGCGCTCTGGAAAAGAACCATAACCATTTTGGGCATGTGTCATCCTACGAGGGTCTCCAAGACTTTGCATATTATCAGTGAATGGACTACTTGGTCCTGCAGGTTGGCCCCTAGAAGACATTCCCCTTGCAAGACCACCTTGGGGCCCAAGTGTGATCGGATCATCACCAAGAGGCCTCTGGGTCAGGGGAAGTGATAATGCCCTATTCTCGAAAGAATGTCTCTTATCCACCCGTACATCCTGCATGCCATAGCCACGGACCTGTGGAGACATAGCACGGAAACCCCCCATCTGGGAGCCCGGAGAAGGCAACATACTCCCTCTTGGAGCAAAATCCATAGGTTGCCTTTTACTAGAACCTCCCAAACTAGGAGTACGAGCAAGCCTAGTAGCTTGTGCATGTCGTTCTTGGGCAGCATCCCTATGCACTTCCTCGATCTTCTTAGGCCCTTCGACTTTTCTCCTTTGCTGCCATTTATTCTCTCTTAGATCAATAGAATCCTTCAACATAAACCTCACCCTAGAAGAAAGTTTCATGTTATTTGATAACTTTTCCATCCTATCAAAGTATGCATCCATATGTTCCTTCGCTTTGGCATGATCTATCATCTCCCCAATTGTACTCATCAACTTACACAAAGCTTCAATGTTCTCTTCATCGGGATTTTGATAGTCACCTAACAACTTCTTGATGCACTCGTGCATAATTCTCTCCGTCAACATTCTCTTCTTATACAGTTCACCAATCAGTCTTATATTGCCCAACATTTGTCTCCGTGCTTTAACTCTTTTTTCCTCCCTCTCCTCTGCTGACAGTTTTACTTCGCCTTCTTCGTTAGTCACGTTAGCTTCTTGTTCTTCTCTTTCCCCTCTCTCAAACTCTTCCTGACATTTGTTTAGAAGTAACCTTCTAAAAGTGATTTTTTCATTATCTACGCTCAGATCAGGCAACTCAGCTGCTAGGTGCTGACAAAAGTTGGCATACATCTCACAAAAAGTTGGCTCCATCAGAGCTTTGTCAAAAATCTGAGAAATTACACCATTGAGAGTCACATCATTGTCAATATTGACTTCTTTCACTTGCTGGAATAATTTTTCGAAGTTCTGGGGAGTTAGCTTATTTAAGATAGATTTCAGCTGTCTCTGCTTGGCTTGCTCCTCGTCTGTTACCTTACCAACTTCATACTTTCTTTCAGCTTTGTGCATAATCTGCGTCGGTGTCTGAGGAGAAGGCATTAAACTCTTTTGGAAAGCAGTTACATGCTGCCACCTGTCAGCGTCAACTCCATTTCTCAGGCCTCCTCCCTGAGGACCAATGGATTGCATTGGTCCAGATGGTATACCCCCGGCATACTGAATAGGCATCGAAGCTCGAGGGTGCAGCAAAACACCATAATTGCCTCCTGGACCATGTCGAAATCCCGTAGCATTTCCCCCATAAATAAGGTCTGGCGGTAAATCCCGCCCAGGCATAAGAGGCCCAGGTGTCTTATTCCATTTATCTACATCCCCAATGCCACTTCCGCGACGTTCACGATGTCCACTAGATGGTCTATCAATACCTCTTCCAGGACTAGGGCTCGGCTCATGGGAAACATTGGCGTTAGCATTTATCAAAATATCAGCTATATCAAGAGGAACTTTAAAACCCTCAGGAATATCAATGCATTGCTCTGCAAATTTAAGTAAGAAATCTCTTGAATATTTCTTGGTAGTCGCATCATCACCATCAACTTTCTTTCCATGTTTTGGAGCAGCTTCTAGTTTAGGAGTAGATATATCTGCAGCATCCTCCCAATCATCTGGCTCTGATTTAACCTCGCCAACCTTCTTTGTTGATCTAAGATCTTCCTGAGGCACATCGTCAGATAGAGGCTTCGAGTTATCACTAGAAGTGAGTTCACTGGTTTCGATAGATTGAGTAAGTTCATCCTTTTTCTCTGGACCTTTATACGCCATATAAAGGTCAGAAGTTGCACCAGCAGCATCTGCCTTCTTAAATAAGTCCTTTCTCCTCTTTTTCACCTTAGCCACAGTAACCTTAGGCACATCGGAATCCACCAAAGATTTCTCCTTGACACCAGATGACGACTTAGAAGCTAAACCGGTGTTATTAGTTTCAGTATTTTCATCTTCGCTCTTTGAAATGGCCTCATCAGAATTCTTCACCAAATCAGAGGCAAACTCCTGACTAGCAACAACCAATTTTGTAACAGGAGCTTCTTCGGAGTCAGCAATATCCGATTCCTGATCATCTTGAGCCGATAGACCTATTGCTGACGTGCAAGCCTCAGTATTTGTGGAATCCTGGTTAGAAGTGGATAGCGTTATGCTATCAGCCAAGTTATCAACTCCAGTTGAACAAGCTACAGATTCATTCATGTCTTCCACTCCAATATCTGGTAGACCGTTCTCAATGTTGGCATTTGTTGCTCTCTTTGAAGACCCCTCTTCAGTTAGACCATACACCTCAACAGAGTCTACCGGAAGAGATTCTGAAGATGGATTCGAGCTATTAATCTCGTCCTGCTGGCCAACCTCAGGCAATGCTACTTCATTTCTATCCCCACTTTTAAGTACTGGTTTGCCTGCTACTTTATTTCGGGAATCCAAAGGTTCAGATGAATCTTCCTTTCCGCCATTTCCAGTAATGTGACTTTTCAATTCAGTGGACTCTGAAGGAGTGAGACTTTGCCTAGTGTTCACAGCAGTGATCACTGAAGCAGCAGTATTGACCTCAAAGGGTCTGGCTAGCGCATACTGTGAAGGTTGACTTGAAACTGAGGTAGAATTCCCAGGAGCCTGCAAGGAACTTTCAGTCATAAGTAGGAGCGAGATAGTATAGTAGTGCGATTATTCAAGAAGCATGCAAATAATACCTTATCCTGGATAGTCAACTGTCCTCTAGTTACTTGTTTTTTCTGTTGATCTTCAATGGAGTCCGGGCCACCAAGTATTTCACTTGCTGCATCTACACTACTATCTTTAATTAGAGATGTCGAAGACTCAATGGGAGCCTGAGAGGTCAATGACAATATCCCAGCTGCTGGGCTCTGCCCTGAGATGGAATCAGCCCCTTTAGTAAATTGTATATTTTCTACGGGCCTTGAAGCAGATTTTGAGCCATCACCAATCTTTGACTGTGTGGTGGAGCTCTGATGTAAAGTGTCAGTGTCTATTTGAGGGTGAGCTGAATCTCCTCCATGAGGCTTCGAGAGCCTCACTGGATCTTTTCCGAAAGCAGCTGAACTGACAGATGGTGATTGCTCTTTTCCTGGATGTGTTCCTCCAGCAGCAGGTTTCACTGTCACCTACAGTTGATTTGCATGTGAGCATATACAAAAATTTAATTGCAAGCCAATATAACTCCTATGTACTGATTTAAATGATAAGCATAAAGAAAATTGAGAAAGAAAAGTCCATGCAGGATTTGGGCCTCGACTAACCTGACTAAAAAGCCTTGGTGGCTGAGAACCCTGAGTGTTACCGAGAGGAAGAGAACTTAGAGCTTGAAATAAAACAGAACTGGAATTATAAGAATTATGATAATAGTTAGGATGACCCGGAGGAAATGATGCAATAGGCTGTGATTGAGGTGTCATATTAGGGTGTGACCTCGAACCAGTAGCCCCTTCAAGCCTCAATTCTTCATGTGTTTCTGGATGAGTTATCTTCACTTTACGTGCACCTACAAACTTTCCTGCCTGCTGTGGAGAAAACTGTGATGGCATGTTCATGCCCATGTTACCCAACTGTGGAGGCAACTGAGGTCCCATTCCTGATGAAAAATTCAGGCCCTGCCCCTGATGCATCATCCCTTGAGACTGCATTGGGTGGGGTTGAAGACCTGAGAGAAACATTGGCTGCTGCATAGGCGGATTGCCAATCGGTAGATGCATCTGCATTGGTAATGACGTAGCAGACATGGAATGAGATGGAATTTGTGGTCCAGGGCCACCAAATTGAACAGGAACTTGTGGTGGCTGGTGAAATGGAAGTTGCATGCGCATTCCAGGCATGGGATGTGTAGAAGAATTTTGTGTTTGGGTAACAGGGGGTGGAGCTGAAATTTGTACTTCTCTTTTGGTCTTGCTGGCCACCCCACGAGTCTCGCTGGGATTAGATTGGTCGACGGGTCCTGCATCCTTTCTAGGCATAGGCTGCTTGGAAGTGGATGTAGTTGGAAATGAAGGCATAACTCTTGAAGTATCGCTCCGAGCCTGCCAAAATGAAGAGGGAATCAGAGCCATAAGCTACTCGGGGCCATGAATAGATTTGTCTATGGGCAAGAATAACATCAAAACTTTCCAACAATAACAAAGAAGCTGGAAGACAAGCTCTGTTAATCAGATCAGGTATCAGAAAACTCATAATCAGACACAAGAAGGAGAAACAAAAACCTGGGCTCTTTTCTGCTCGTCCAAATTTGGTGGAGCTGAGCTCGTTCGGGCAGGTATCTATACAGATTGTAAAAGCAAATGCCTTCCATTATCAGGACGGAATTTTTCAAATTAACCACACACAAAAAAAAAACCTCTCTGGTGGAGTCTAGAGATACCTGTAGTACATTCATGACACCGGGACTTATGGATCCAAATTGAAGTGGAAATGACCTAGATGCATCTCCTGGATCTAGAAAATGAGAAAGTAATATCATTCAATAGTTGGATCTGCAACTATAACAAAGATAGAATACATAAGAAGTGCCATATTACTACACGCCATCCACCCCCCCCCCCACACACACACACAAAACCGAAAAAAGGAGCACAAATAGACATATAAAGGCTAAGAAGATACTCTTTGCAGGAGTGACAGGCGTAGTCGACTCAGGGGTTGAAGGGACAACATTAGAAGTTGGAGCTCTTGGCACTGCTCGGGTAACCTTCTGAGTCGAAGCATCAATTGGCTTAACAGCAGCACTTGGAATAGATGCAGCATCCGCACTAGCAACAGATACATCTAAGGCTCCTGCAACAACATAAAGTGAACTACATTACTCAACTGGATTTGAAGTAAAACAACAATACTACTAATACATTATGTCGCACCAAATTATCACAAACGCAAAACTCAAAACCTATATATCCCATTTTAGGCTTCAAAACAAACTACTTCACAACCCTAATATGCATGCAAAAAGATATATAAAGTCAATTGACGACATACCTCGCAATGGTTGTTGCTGATGAGCACCATTCTGATGAGAATCCGAGCCAGCACTCCCACCCGCACCACTTACCCTAACTTGCCCTCCTTGAGCATTATTATACTTCTTATTGTAACTAAAACAAACCAAACAACAATCAATATCCAAGAATCATCAGTAAATATCGAAAAAACCCTAATTTTTATTTTTCACAAAAAAGATAAATTTAACAAGCAAAAACTTCACCTTCTATTATAAGAAAAGGAGGGATTGGAAGGAGGAGGGGCGGTGCCACCGGCACCACCACCGCTTCCTCTACCACCACCGCGGTGCTGATTAAAGATACCGGATCGGCCGGTTCTGCTGTACTGAGATGACGACTCACGAGTATCACCCCTTGATTGATTTTGGGACATAAATCCAAACCCTATTAAACCGCTTTGCTTTCTGTGTGTGTTTTTCAATCTACAATACAAACAGATCCACCAATCAATTCAAAAAAAAAAAAAATCAAAACTGTGCATCATAAATCAAAATAAAAGGGAAACCCAGTTCAATAACAAACCCGATTCTCTAGTTTCTCACCCGACCCGCACACACCCTCTCTACAACCAATTAACAAACCCTAGAAAGAGTAATAGTTGCAGTGGGGTTACCTAGAAAGAGAAGAGTGATGAAATTAGGGTTTCAATGAGAGTGGCGATTGGTGTAGTAAACCATGACCCGACCACACTGGCAATATGAAAAGGGAGGAGAAGAAGAATGAGAGGAAAACGAAACGGTGCGTGTTGTAATGTGAAGAGTTTGTGTCGTTGCGTTGGTAAGGAAAAAAATTTATTAGTGACAGAATCTAACTAATAAAATTATTTATGACTAAATACAAAGAAAAAGGAATATTTATATTAAAAAAAGTGTATTTTTCTTTTCCTTTTTTCCTAGTTCTATTTGGTAATAACATTGGATTAACCTAGTTGGATAGAGAATGATGGTGAAATTGGGGAAAATACCCAAGACAGTAGAAAAAAATATTTACTTGGTATCTGTATTTATATTGTAACGGCTTGACTTTATCTTTAACACGTGTTATCATTGAAATTAGTTTGTCTAATGTGTTATTTATTTAAAAACTAGAATGAAAAGATTATAAGGAAATATAGAAATTAAAAATTACTAAATTTCCTTCTTTTGTTTGATTTATTAGTACTCTTTCTTTTTCTTTTTCGGAATAGTTATCTAAAGTACCCAAGAGTCGCGGAATTTCTAATAGGAGAAATTCAAGGATTAGTTAGCACTACCTCAGATCCAAAAGGAAAGGAAGGAGAATAAGGGAAGGTGACAAGCCTTATTGCAGCACGAGTAAGGGCGTAGCAGCTGATTGCTCATTTCCAAATAGACGGAATTGGAGCTAGCCATCTTTCATGGAAGCTTTTGAAGGAGGAAAAAATAAAATAAAAAAGAATAGGCATCGCAAAAGCAAAGCAGAGAGATCAGAAAGAAGTAGTGCTATGAGGAGACGACATGTGTGTTGCACGTGTATAATGAATCATGTAGTACATATTTGTGTAAAATAATATCAATATCTTTATAAGAAATTAAATAAATGATTATACATGAAAAAATAATGTGTGAGTTTCTTTTAATGTGAATCATCATACAACAAGTTTATATAAGAAAAAAATATTTATCTTTTGTCTTGTTTCCTAGTTCTTTCTGTAAAAAAATAAATTGACCTATTTGAATGTGAAATAATGAAGGTGAAACTAGAAAATTATTAGTTACCGGGGGCTTATCTAAAAAGAAGAGTGAAAAAATCAGGATTTCAATGAAAATAGCATTGGTGCAAACCATGACCATGCACACTACGAAGAGGAAGGAGAAGAAGAATTAGTAAAAAAGAAAAACAATGTGTGTTTTTTTCTGAGAATTTATGTGTTATTGATAAGGGAAATTCTACACAAATAAAATCATTTATAACTAATTAGAAAATTTATCTAATGTAAGAAAGGAATATCTATATTTAAAAATATGTATTTTTTTATTCTTCCTAGTTCTATTTGGTAATGATACTCAATTGACCTACTTGGACGGGGAGTGAGGGAGAAATTGAAAAAAATGCCTACCAGGTAAAAAAATATTTACGGTTGAACTTTACCTTTAATATGCATAGTTAGGGGTGGCAAAACCAAACCCATCCACCCAAACCGTCCAACCCGTGTAGTATTTTTACGGGTTGGGTCATGAGTCGTTTGTTGAATTTGTTGGTACTCTATTGTACTTTATAAAGCAGTAAGAAAAGTAAATAACTATTACAAGTGTTCGAAAGGATAAATAAATGGTCAATCTTCAAAACTGCCTCAAGCTTGTTGTGTCTTGAATCTTGATAACCTTGCAAAGCCAATGTTGAGAACTATCGCAAGCTTGTTGTGTCTTGAATCTTGATATCCTGAAATCAAGAAACAACTAAATCTGGATGGTTACAACATTGTGTGTTGAGTCGAGGAATTGCCCTATGTCCTTAAGACAAGATTGCCCCGTATATATGCTTTTACGTTAGCGGGCAATAGTCTCCCAAGATAAAACAACACTTTAATCTCAACGCTACAAAGTCAATAGGTTGAGTCTGACGAATAAAACAAATATGAATTGACTTGCTGAAGATATGGAATAGGAAGGAAGAGTTTCTCTTTACTCATCTCTTTTGTCTCTGTGTATATAGTGTGTCTCTGTTGTGTATATCTTGTGTATATGTGAGTGTTTGCTCACTGTTTTTCAACACAGTTTTGCTCACTGTTTTGTGGTCTGTTTGGGCTATTTTTGTGACTGCTTTTGTGCTGAAAAACGCTGTGTTTCTCTTCTATTTTTTTGTCTGTATTCAGTCTTTTTCCAGCCTCTGAATTGAGCCAAAAGAGACTCAATATATAGCATGGAGAATGGGTTGTACAACTGCCCAAAACATGGTTGTTAATGGCCATTAGGAGGGCATTAAACAACCAAGTAATGGTTGTTAATTGCCATTGAAGAAGGCTGAATAATGAACATGAAGGAGGGTGAAAAATGAGGAGCTAATCAGCCAAATAATGGCTGGTTAATGCTCCAGAAAACTGTCCAACGGTAAGGCAGAAAGTTTTCTGCCTTCCGCCACCCCAAAATCAACTTTCCAGAAACTCTGGGGACCAAACTGTAAAATATTAAACTTCAGAGACTAAACTGTATATCTGACAAAGTTCTCTGGTCCAAAAAGATAATATCAGAAAGTCCCCACAGCCCACAGCCCGAGACCGGACGTGATGGGACGGGCGGGCGGCGGCGGCGCGCGTGTGGGCTTAGCCTTGAACGTAAGCACATCTAGGTCCTCCCTCCTTTAAACACATGGGATACCCCTTGGGGTCCCAACCCCTTTACCACATTAGAGACTTAGATAGAGAGCAATTCTTCATATTCCCACCGATGTGGTAGATTTGTCCCACACCACATTTCCATGCCTCAAACACCTTACTTCGTGGACCAATATCTCTTTTATTTCTCAACGAAATTTGACGATTCTTGGCCCTACGGTCATCTACTCACTTCGTAGATATGCATGTGCGAAGAGACAAGGTATCCAACATGCGGAACACTAGTGTTTAATTCATCAAAGATGGGTGGACGCATCTCCCCGCCAAAGGCAAATTTCCAACAGAATTGACCCAACGGGTTGAACCCAAAATGAACCATCAATCAATCGGGTCAAAACGGGTCAAAGTAGTGTAACCCGCCGAATCAAAATGTACCCTATATAAACAAGCCAGAATATTAAATAAAACTATATGTTTGAAACCCAATAGAATTATTAAAATATTAAATTGATTCAACCCATTTTGACACAAGCAAATAATATTACTAAATGTTCAAAGAGGGGAGAGGTTGGGTCATGTTGGGTGGGTTAGGTTATCACCCTTTGTTTGACCCATCTTAATCTAACCCATTTGATCAAGAAAACTTTGAGCGGGTTGGGTCTTGGCCCAATAATTAATATGATATGTTTTAACCAGCCGGAATTTGTCTCAACCCGCTCATTTGTCATTCATATGCATAGTGAAAGATGTGACACATGTTACCATTAAAAGTAGTTTGTCTAATGCATTATTTATTTAAAAACTAGAATGAAAAGATTATAAGGAAAGATATAAAGTAAAAACTATTAAATTTTCTTCTCTTATTTGGTTTATTATTACTCGACACGTATGTTGCACGTGTATATCGAATCATGTAGTACATGTTTGTGTAAAATAATATCAATATCATTATAAGAAATTGAATAAATATTATACATGAAAGAATAATGTGCAAGTTTCTTTCAATGTGGATCATCATACAACAAGTTTAAATATAAGAAAAAATATCTATCTTTTTTTATTTCCTAGTTCTTTTTATAAAAAAGATGGATTGACCTACTTGGATGGAGAATAACGAGGGTGAAACTAAAAAATAATTAGTTACAGTTGCTTACCTGAAAATGAGGAGTGGGAAAATTAAGGTTTCAATAAAAGTCGCGATTGATGCAAACCATGACCACACAGCTAATATGAAAAGGGAGGATAAGAGGAGGAGAAGAATGAGAGGAAAAGGAAAAGGGTGGTGGTGTATTCTGAGCGTTTATGTGTTGTTGGTAAAGAAAATTTTTTATTAGAAACACAATCTACACAAGTAAAATCACTCATGACTAAATAAAAAAATTATCTAATGAAATAAAAAGGAATACTTATATTTAAAAATGTGTATTATTTTCTTTTTCGTAGTTCTTTTTGGTAACAAAATTAGACTGGCATACTTGGATGGGAAATAACGAGGGTGAAACTGAAAAAAGTATCTAGGATGGCATAAAAAATATTTACTCACAACTAATATTGTTAAGAGTCCCACATCGGATATGGTATGAAAACATGGATTCCTTATATGCACTTGGACAATCCTCACCCTACCAGCTAGCTTTTGGAATTGAGTTGCCAAAATCCATTCTTTACATGGTATCAGAGTCAAACACATTTCAATTCTTTGTTCACCGATGTTGGACCCCCAAATTATATTATTCACGCTCTAGTTAACAAGGTCTGGGCGCGCGGGGGAGTATTGAGAATCCCACATCGAATATGAAATGAGAACATGGACTCTGTAACGACTGAATTTTACCTTCAACACGTGTAGTGAAATGTTATTGATTTATTAGTATTCGGCACATATATATCGAATCATGCAATATATGTTTGTGTAAAATATTATCAATATAATTATAAGAAATCGAACAATTTTTTATACATAGAATAATGATGTGAGTTTCTTTGAATATGGATCATCATACAACAATTTTATATAAGAAAATATTTCTATTAGAGCTTCTGCAGATCTCTGACACCACCGAATCACCTTGTTCTAACTTTATCATCTCCAATGGGCTCCCAATAACTTCACTAGTAAACCCTATTTTCACAAGGTATCCTTCCTCTTCCCCGCCTTCATAAATCAAACGTCTAATTTCATTAAATTTTATCACCTTCTCCAATATTACCTTCGCGAAGATGCAATCAAGAAATTCTGTGGACACATATTACCACTAAAACTAGCTTATCTTTTATTTGATTTATTACTTAACAAGTGCGTTGCACGTGTAAACAGCGAATCATGTGGTATATATTTGTGTAAAATTATATCAATATCATTATAAGAAATTGAAGTACTTATTATATGTGAAAAAATAATGTTCAAGTTTCTTTCAATGTGAATCATCATACAATTATATAAGAAAAATGTCTATCTTTTTTCTTGTTTCCTAGTTATTTCTGTAAAAAAAAAAATGAAATGACCTACTTGGATGGGGAATAATGGGACGAAACTATAATAATAATTAGTTACAGTGGACTTACCTGAAAAAGAAGAGTGAAAAGATTGCGGTTTCAATGAAAGTGATATTGGTGCAAACCATATCACACTGCTAACGAAAAGTGAGGAGAACAAAAGAAGAAGAATGAGAGGAAAAGAAAAAGGATGTGTGTTATATTTGAGCGTTTATGTGTTGTTGGTAAGAGAAATTTTGTTTAGAGACAGAATCTATACAAGTAAAATAATTTATGACTAAATAAAAAATTATTTAATAAAAGAAAAAGAAATATTTATATTTAAAAATGGTGTTTTCCCCTTTTCCTAGTTCTTTTTGGTAATAAAATTAGATTGGGGAATAATCAGGGTGAAATAAAAAAAATTTATCTAGGATGGTAGAAAAAATATTCACTCACAATCGATATTTATTTGTAACGGTTGAACTTTACCTTCAACACGCGTAGTGAAAAATATAACACGTGTTACTATTAAAACTAGTTTGTCTAATACGTTATTTATTAATAACTAGAATGAAAAGATTATAAAGAAAGAAAGAAAAAATTACTAAATTTCCTAATCTTATTTGGTTTATTAGTACTTGATATGTGTGTTGCACATGTATACTGTATACTAAGCCATGTAAATATATTTGTGTAAGATAAGAAATTGAATAAATTATTATAAATGAAAGAATAATGTGCAAGTTTCTTCAATGTGGACATCATATAACAAGTTTATATAAGAAAAAATGTCTATCTTTTTCTTATTTCCTAGTTATTTTTTGTAAAAAAAATGGATTGACCTACTTGATTGGGGAATAATGAGGGTGAAATTGGAAAAATAATTAGTTACAGTTGACTTACCTAAAAAAAAAAGAGTGAAAAATTAGGGTTTCAATAAAGTGGCATTGCTTCAAATCATGACTACACTGCTAACGAAAAGGGAGGAGAAGAATAAGAGGAAAAGGAAAAGGGTGTGTGTGTTGTATTCTGAGTGTTTATGTGTTGTTGGTAAAAGAAAAAGGTTTATTAGAGACATAATCTACACAAGTAAAATCATTTATGACTAAATAGAAAAATGATCTAATGAAAGAAAAAAAATTATATTTAAAAATGTGTATTATTTTTTTTCCTAGTTATTTTTTTAACAAAATTAGATTGACCTACTAGGGTGGGGAATAATGAGGGTGAAACTGAAAAGAATATCTAAGATGGTAGAAAAAAATATTTACACACAATCGATATTTATAACAGTTGAACTTTACCTTCAACATCACGCAGTGAAAAATATGACATCATTAAAATTACTTTGTCTAATGCGTTATTTATTTTAAAACTAGAATGAAAAGATAGAACTTTCCTTCTCTTGTTTGATTTATTAGTACTCGACACATGTGTTACACGTACATATTGAATCATGTAGTACATATTTGTGTAAAATGATATTAATATCTTTATAATAAATTGAATAAATTATTATACATGAAAGAATAATGTGATAGATTTTTCCTACCGTTGATTTCAACTTAAGAAAGGTAATTAAAGTAAGACAATGTTAAGGAACTTACCCGGGAAGAAATCCACCTAGAGATGCTTGAAATCGCCCTAAAGGTGCCTTGGAGAAATTTTTTGGGAATGAGAAATGAAAGACCTAATTTAACACTTCAAAGGGTTTTGATTTTTCGTCATCCGCTGCAGCGGAACAGTGCTTGCGTCCTCTAGCCCGCGCCCACGACCCACGCCAAAAATCCCAAGGCTCCATTGTAGCGGCTGGATGTCTGTTACGGCAGACCCCTCATCCGTTGGGGCACACTACAGCTCGCCCCAGCGAGACAATATACACCATAAAATTTCCAACAGTCAATTCCAAAATCCGACAATCATCTGAGACCTCCTCGACACAATCCATATATGCACACACACGTAAAAATAAGCTACGGACTCGCTCGTGGTCTCGAAATTCCATCGAATGTCTATTTAAATGAGTCAACCCCTAACAGCCTAAAACCAACTTTCCAACTAATAGTCAAAATACTCTCGAGGGCCTCGGGAACCGAACCAACTATCCCATCAAGTCATAAACAAACTCATGCACTTAAAGGTTCTAATTCCTTCGACTTTCACTAGAATCGCCCGATAACCTCAGAAATTGAGTCAACATGGGTAAAATAGTCAAAACACACATAACGACCGAACGGGTCGTTACAAAATCTATGATTTAATATATCATTCGACTTCGTATGCGTAAGACTAAAATAGATTAGTAATCGCAAGGTCTTTATCAGATCGAGTAAGCATTGGATGTGCAAATTGTGCATTAGCACCCAGAGTTACAGTCTACATTCGAGGATGAATGTTCCTAAGGAGGGGAGGATATAACACCCTGTACCTTAGCGTTATGATGTGTCGTATAAATCAATATGAGATTGATGAGATTAAGGTCGTCACAAGCTAGCGTTCATAAATTCCTCAATAATTGGGTCATTTTCGTCATAGGATTTCTCCCTGTGTATTTATGGTTACATGTTGATCCACCTATCAAATCGAAGGTCTACGAGTCTAGTTTCCAACACATCAAACTGTTCATCATTCGGATTTTTCCTACAAGGAGATATGATTATTTTACTAGAAGATTGTAGAAGCGGTAATTTGTGTGTTCGGCGGCATTTGATCAAATTAAAATTTGATAAATTATGTAAGTGTCAATAAGTAGTCAAGAGTATTATTTTTGTTAATAAGTTGATTTTGTTACCATGTATAATAATTACTTAGTCATATTGCTTAATAGAAAAGTTTTAGTATTAATAAATTATTATATAATACTTGATAAATTTCTAGGAATTTGTACTTAGTGACTGTGGTTATATGTTAGCCTTACACTTAATTAGCAAATTCATCCCATAGCCACCTAAGGTACTAGTGTTCTTTATCCACTTACACGTACATAAAGTAGTTGCTGGACATTTTGCTTATAAGATATATTTACCTTTTATGTATGTAACAACAAGTGAGAAACTCTTACTTCTCTTCTTTTTTTGGAACGTACAAAGTGCAGAAATAACAATGGAAGCTTTTATTTTTTCTCCATCAATTCTTTCAAGTTCTCTCAAAATAATTTAACTTCTGAGTTTAAATACGGTTAATCCTCCATCAATTTTATGATTGTGATCTTGATTTCCTTCGGATCCTAGCAAGTCGAAGACAACGTTGCAGTGAAGTAAAGTCATCGTAAGCTTTTATAAAGGCGATCCAAGCGCGATTCATTATCTACAACATTTCACGAGCTCGTATAAGCGATTAAGATGAGCTTGTAATAAAGGTCGAATCAAGGTTTAAGGCTGATCTTTTCTTCGTTTGACATGATCCAAGTTACGAAACGTAAATATAATGTTATCCCATAAATGATTTTATTCTTAGTAGTTAAAGATGTCCATATAATTCATTCCTATGAAATTTATTTCAAAGCATGTCTAAATATGTTCCTAGGTCCCTATTGAAGTATATGGGAAAGGTGTTAATAGTCATAACGTAATCGGAGGGTGAACGACTATAGGTCACTTCGAAAGATGTCCTAATGATCCTGAAAGGCTTTTCATGCATTGTATGTACATAGGTAAATGAGTAATGGCATTATATACATATATACAATACCTATAAGAGCATGACTATGTAGTTCTATTTACCACAAGGCAATGACTGGTTAGGCAATTACCACCAATTGAGCAGTTATGAATCATTATTTATCGTTGGTTAGACAGACACATTGTTTACCACCAGGTTACGACCGGTCAGGAAGTTACCATGGGTTGGGCAGTTATATATATATATCATTATTTACCATCGGTTGGGCAGACACATTATTTACCACCAAGCTATGGCCGGTTGGGCAGCTACCACTAATCAGTTGGACAGTCGAGCAGTTATATTTACAACGTTTATATAGTGGTATAAAGTAAGGCTATAAGATAAGAATGATGAATATATATATATTATAGGCCTCGATGACATTTCAGGAGTTTAGGTTAATTCATATCTCTCTCTCTTTTATGATTACTACTAATGTGTTTTATTTTCGCCTTACATATTCAGTACATTATTTGTACTGATGTCCCTTTGCCTTGAGACATTATGTTTCGGGCCACACAGGTTCAGGTAGGCGAGGAGAGGATCTGTCATCATAGATCGCCTCTAGTTATCAGCTTTTATTGGTGAGCTCAATTTTCTCCTGGAGTATTGCCGAGTCAAGGTCATATTTATATCTTTTTTTGGTATTATTGGTATGTTAGGGCCCATCCCGACTTATATGCTATATCATTGGTTCCTTTTAGAGGTTTTGTAGACATGTCATACGTTGTATAACTTGTTTAATATGGCCTTGTAGGCCTGGATGCAGTTAGAGATTTTGTTGGCATTGTCGGCCTTAGTATGTATATATGCATAGGCTAAGTTCTTCTCTTTGCAGGATTTTATGTTATGTTGCTTTA
The DNA here is from genome assembly GCA_029783415.1 of Anisodus acutangulus. NCBI lineage: Eukaryota > Viridiplantae > Streptophyta > Magnoliopsida > Solanales > Solanaceae > Anisodus > Anisodus acutangulus. Next base: position 44,070,273 of record CM056489.1, read on the forward strand.
TAATTATCATTCTGAGGCCTCGTCGGCCCAGACGGTTACATGTTCACGTGATGATATTCATGTGGTTCGCCCATGTCGTCCAGGCGCCTGGTGTCGACCACCCCCATCCCTCCCAATGTTGGGGTGTGACACAAGTATCATCAGTTGAAGATCCGGGCTGAGAATGTTCCCACGGCGGCTTTATGGACTCGTTATGGTCATTACGAGTTCCTGGTAATGTATTTTGGGCTTACTAATGCCTTGCACCATTCATGAACTTATTGAATGAGATATTTAATCCATATTTGGATTCTTTTGTGATTGTGTTCATTGATGACATATTGACATATTCAAAGAGTCGGGAGAACCATGAGCAATATATGAGAGTGATTCTTTGGTTATTAAATGAGAATAAGTTATATGCTAAGTTCTCAAAGTGTGAGTTTTAGTTGAGTTCTGTGGCATTCTTGGGGCATGTGGTGTCCAAGGAGGGTATTATGGTTTATCCTAAGAAAATAGAGGTAATAGGTCAACTTCTGTGATAGAGATTCAGAGTTTCGTGGGCCTTGCTAGCTACTATCGCTGGTTCGTCAAGGGATTCTCTTTTGTTGCTTCTCATCTGACGCATTTGACTCAAAAGAAGGCATCGTTCCACTATTCCAACGAGTGTGATGAGAGCTTTCGAAAGCTCAACTCTTTTTTTACCACATCCCCAATTTTGTCCATTCTGATGGAGGGGGAGGACTTTACTGTATATTATTATGCTTTGAGAATTAGGTTGGGTTGTGTGTTGATGTAGGAGGCTAAAGTTATTGCTTATGCATCGAGGCAGTTGAAAGTGCACGAGAAGAATTACCCTGTTCATGACTTAGAGTTGGTTGTTGTTGTGTTTGCTTTGAAAATTTGGAGGCATTATCTTTATGGTGTCCATTGTGAGGTGTATACCGATCATCGCAGTCTTTAGCACATGTTTAATCAGAGGGATTTAAATTCTAGGCAGCATTGGTGGATGGAGTTTTTGAAAGATTATGACATGACTATTTTGTACCATCCATGCAAGGCCAATGTAGTGGCGGATGCCTTGAGCCGAAAGGCAGTCAGCATGGGGAGTTTAACTCATTTGATCATTTCTGAGCGTCTGTTGGCATTGGAGGTTCAGTCATTAGCCAATTGTTTTTGTGAGGCTTGATATTTTGGATCCGGGAAGGATTCTGGCTTGCGTTGAGGCGAGGTCGTCTCTTTTGGATCAGATTCGGACCCACTAGTATGATGATGTGAAGTTGTGAAAAAATCGGGATAAGGTGATGAGTGGTGAATCCAAGGAGTCTATTGATACGCTCAAATTACACCTAAGTTATGATGTAAAGCGGACGTTGTCAAATATAGTAATCCAACAAGGTTGGGGTCGAATCCCACATGAAATATGGTGAGAAAAGGTTATTATTGTAGTGTATCACTTGATGTAGGTCTTTGTTCTAATTCCGTAAAGGTTGTAAAAAATTGTGTAATACTAACAGTTATATTGACTTGATTAAAATTCAGATGATTAAGATACTAAAATTGTGTCCCCGTTTAGGTTAGATGCTAAGCTCTAGGTATTAACGTAATATAATCCTTATGAATTACGTATTGTATGCACATAATCTCTACGTGACTTCCTAATATTTTCCAATAGTTAGAAAGTATTTATCTTCATGATTTTCTCAAATATGGAAGATTGATATAAAGAATGATTAATTATGCCAAGTAAAACTCCTCTTATTCCTATGTGAGTTTATTAAATGAGAGTTAACGTACCGGGTCCTTGTTAATTATTTCTACCAAACCTTTCTAATTTTCCCAAGAAAAGAAAATTTATTGGCTTAGATTAATGTTTGCAACCACTAATCAACATGAACGAATAAGAAATCATTAAATACTAACAATCCACAATTCGTATATTAATATTAAAAACCTATTGCATAACATCCACCATTAGGTTCATAATCTCAAACTCATATTATTGATAATAACATAAAGCATTGAAATTGTCATTATAACTTACAAACGAAGAGTCGAAGATTGAACAATGGAACTTGTTCTTGAAACCCTCAAAATATGCTAAGTATTTGATGCTCTCAGTACAAGTCTTAAAACATATGATAATGTAATAATATAGAAGTGATTAGCTTTTCTTTGCATCTCTCATTGAGTGTGTGAATCCAATCTTTTTCCTACTTCAGTCTGCCCATTATTCAATCATTTCTCAAACTCTAAAAAGTATTTATACAAGTCAAAATTTCGGAATTAAAAATAGAATAAACAACCCATGTCGCTAAATTTGACGGACCATACAATTAATTACAGTCCATCAATAATTTGACGTTGGAATTTGACGATCAAATCGACGGTCCATCAAACTTTGAAGGCATTGTAAAACCAACTTCTGAGAATTGTATGATTGCAGAACTGAACTTGACGAAACGATTATCCGGAACGTTAAAATATTGACGGTCCATCAAATCTCACCGTCATTTCTCTGATAACTTGCAAACTCTCAACTTTTTCCTCTCATGCCTTTTGACGGCTCAATTGTATGGCCCGTCAAATAATTGACGGTCTGTACAATTCTCAAAACTGGGGACTTTGTTTCTCTTTTCTTGCTTTTGCTTTCCAATCGCTAATTACCTGAAACATAAATAAAACACATCAAAATGACACAAACTTGCTTAAAACAAGTAAAACTTATTAATGGTACAAATTTCTCTTTCGGTCTTTCCATTTTGTGAGGACGTATGAGGACAAGAAAACCGAAAAGATATGCCATGAGCATCACAAAATTCCCAAAATGACCCATTATCACATTCTCTGCCATTTTCACATTGGATGTTTTTAATTTCCCGTTCAAATTAGGTATGGATGAAAGCTCTAAATTTTAAGAATGTGAAAAAACTTGAGACTTTTTAGATAAAGGAAAAGTCCACAAAAAATTAGAATAATCATCCAAAAATAAAACATAATAATGATGGCCCAAAGAACTCAAAACGGGAGATGTCCATAAATCACTATGAATAATGTCAAAAGGCATCGACTTACTAGAAGTAGAGGCTACAAATGGTAATCTAACATGTTTTCCTAGAGGACACGAGGGACGAATATGAGTACTACGCGTACTCTTACAATTAATAAAATTATTATTTTTAAGAGAAGAAATAATAGACGACCCCGGATGACCCAAACGTGCATGCCACAAAGAAGGAGCAAGAGCGACAAATGTTGATGGAGTGGCTTGACCCGTGGAAATGGTGGTGGTGGTGATTGGATAAAGTTATCCCCGATTATTACATCTCATTAGAGGTATTCCCATCGTGAAATCCTTCACAGAACAACCAAAAGGGTCAAAGTTAACAGAGACCCAATTATCAGTTATGAATTTTCAGACAGACACCAAATTTTTAATTAAGTAAGGGGCATGAAGGATATTTTTTAAGACTAGAGGTGGATGTGGGGGGACGAATTTGTGTGACCATGACTACGAATTGGAATTTAATAGCCATTACCAACAATGATGCCACGATTATTGCTCAAACTTAAATAAGATGAGAGATTACCTTGCGCATACGTCATATGAGAAGTGACTCCAGTGTCTATATACCAATTTGCGTTCGGGGGATTTAATTCAAGTGTATGCATCACGACCTCAATATCCATAGGTGTCGAATCAAAAACTGGCCCCGCAGCAGTGAAGGCCTGCTGAGGCCGAGGCCCAAGCAGGCCATCCTGCTACCAGGGCCCAGTCCGATTCTACTGGGCAGCTGGTTGCTGCTATGCGTAATTGGGCTTGGCCCAATTCAGGGGGAAATAAAGGGTGGTATGGGCTACTGGCTACTGGCCACTGGCCCAGCCCCACGGCCACTTTGCGTTGGGCCAAGGCTGTGGCCAGTGGTGCTGCGGCCCAACTGATCCACTACCACCGCGTCCGCCACTGCTGCCACCGTCACGACCACTGCCACTGTCGCCGACACTGCTGCCGCCATTGCCGCCGCCGCGGTTCTTGCCACCATTTTTCTGTTTTTGACCTTTTTTGACGTCACCCGTGGTTACGATTTTGGCTAGAATTATCCGAGAACGAGTGAGGGTCATCGAACGTGGCCATCATCATGACGGAATTTGCTTTGGTAGCCGCCTCTTTAGCCAAACCGATCACTTCTAATGTTAGCATGGAACGGGTCTGGTAGAACGGTGGGAGCGGATTACTTTGACGAAGGAGTGTCCCAATGCCATTATGGGCCTCGGATAGGTCTGCAACCATTTAAAGAACAAGACGATCATTGGTGACGGGTGCACCAACGTTCTTGAGTTGATCCGCCAATTCCTTTAGCCTTTTACAATAGGCTGAGACATTCGAAAAATCCTCTCCTGCTAAAGAGTGACGGCATGAGAATTTTTGTTATCTTGTAATATATCACACACCCTATTCCAAGATTCCATCGTCGTGGTGTCGGGTTCAATAATCGTATGTAACATGTCTGTAGAGATAGTGAAATAAATTCACTAGAGGATCGTAGCATCAAGAGTCATCCATAACATAAGGTCATCATCAGCGGTAGGCACATTCTCATTGTCTGTTTCCGCGGGGATGATGTGATGAAGGACTTGATGCGAGCGTGCGTGAACTTTAAATAATTTCACCCACGTCGCGTATTGGACGTTTTTCATCTCAAGAACGACAGTGATATGGTTCTTGATGTTGGATACTACAAGGGCAGGATGAAACATGTTCTTTGAGGTAGACATAATGAAAGAACAAGAGGGGAGTGAGGGATTTTGAAGAAAATTTGAGAAGAAAAAGGAGAGGTGGTCGTCGGCTACGATTCGAATACCGAGAAGGGGGCCGCGGAAGAACGGGTTGGAGAAGAAAAATATTTGCCCTAGACTTCTGATACCATGAAAGAATATAATCTCTTAATTATTTTTATTAATGAAGAGGTCTATATATACAATCTCTAAATATGAAAAATCATATTCTTAATATAATATTAATATCCTAATTACACTTGTACAAGAATTCTATAAAAATAAGGTAAGAAACTTAAATACACTTTTACAATTGTTACGATTTCTATCATTCTCCAATATTACCTTTCACGAAAATAGACCAAAAAATTATGCTGACACGTGTTACCATTAAAACTAGTTTATCTAATGCATTGTTTATTTACAAACTAGAATGAAAAGATTATAAGGAAAGATAGAAAGTAAGAATTACTAAATTTCCTTCTTTTATTTGATTTACACCATTTATTTTAATTTATGTGAACCCTTTACTATTTGGAGAGTCTACGAAATGGATCTTTGATCATGTTTTCCTTATATTTTTTCTAAATTATTTAAATTATAAATTATCATGACTAATAGTACTTTTAATGTAGTTTCTAAATATTTAAATTTTATTTTTACAAACTTGAAAAATCTATATCAAAATTTAAGGTCAAAATTATAAAGTTTGACCGTCGTACTCCAAAAAGATTCACATAAATTAAAACGAAGGAAGTATTAATCAACACGTGTGTTGTACGTGTATACCGCGAATAATGTGGTACATGTTTGTATAAAATTATATCAATATCATTTTAAGAAATTGAATAAATTATTATATGTGAACGAATAATGTGCATTGTTCTTTCAATGTGAATCATCATACAATTATAAAAGAAAAATGTCTATTTTTTTCTTGTTTCCTAATTATTTTTGTACAAAAAATGAAATGACCTACTTGGATGGGGAATAATGAGGGCAAAACTAGAAAAATAATTAGTTACAGTGGACTTACCTGAAAAAGAAGAGTGAAAAATTACGGTTTCAATGAAAATGGTATTGGTGCAAACCATATCACACTGCTAACGAAAAGGGAGGAGAAAGGAAGGAGAAGAATGAGTGAAAAAGGAAAAGGATGTATGTTGTACTCTGAGCGTTTATGTGTTGTTGTTAAGAAAAAGAAATATTTATATTTAAAATGTGTATTTTTTCCTTTTTCTAGTTCTTTTTGGTAACAAAATTAGATTGACCTATTTGGATGGGAATAACGAGGGTGAAATTGAAAAAAAAAATATCTAGGATGGTAGAAAAAATATTCACTCACAGTCAATATTTATTTGTAACGGCTGAACTTTACCTTCAACACACATAGTGAAAAATATGACACGTTTACCATTAAAACTAGTTTGTCTAATGCGTTATTTATTAAGAACTAGAATGAAAAGATTATAAATAAAAATAGAAAAAAAAATACTAAATTTCCTTCTCTTATTTGATTTATTAGTACTCGACACGTGTGTTGCACATGTATACTGAGTCATGTAGACATATTTGTGTAAAATAATACCAATATCATTATAAGAAATTGAATAAATTATTATACATGAAAAAAGAATAACGTGCAAGTTTCTTTCAATGAGGACATATAACAAGTTTATATAAGAAAAAATGGATTGACCTACTTGATAGGGGAAATAATGAGGGTAAAATTAGAATAATAATTAGTTATAGTTCGCTTACCTAAAAAAGAAGAGTGAAAAAATTAGGGTTTTAATGAAAGTGACATTGCTTCAACCATGCTAATGAAAAGGGAGGAGAAGAATGAGAGGAAAAGGAAAAGGGTGTGCGTATTGTATTCTGAGCGTTTATGTGTTATTGGTAAGAGAAAAGGTTTATTAGACACATAATCTACCCAAGTAAAATTAATTATGACTAAATACAGTAAAACTTCTATAAATGAATATTTTTGGGACCCGGAAAATTATTATTTTATACGGAATATTAATTTATCGATAAATGAATATTTTATTAATTTATCGATAAATTAATATTTATTAATTTATAGAATAAATTTTTTTTTGTACATTATATTTCTCAAATTAAACAATTAATTTTTTTCGGTAACTAAGAAAAGAAAATAAATAAATAAATAATTAATTAATGATGGTACATTGTATTTAAGTTTATTAATCTTGTCAAAAAGAAGTTATTAATCTTGGGTTGATGTGATTCAAAATAGAATGCATGTACATTAGAATATGAAGTGTTATGGATTGTTTCAAGTACACAATATAGAGTTTATAAATAGACACGTGTACTTTAACTTCATCTACCAAAATATAAAAATTCATATATTATATATTCTCTTCCATGGCTACTTATTTGAAATGTGTAAAAAGTCTACGCTAACTGATGAGATGAAAAAAACATTATGTGAGTACAAAAATACAAATCATCAAGTTATGTAATTTTAGGAAAGCATAAAGTTTGAAATAAAAATTATTTAGGAAGTGCTTTATTTTATGAATATATATGTAATTTTCATACGTATTTAATGAATTATTATTTTATATTTTCAGCGGGCCTCAAGGAATTTTTTTTAAATTATTATCTTATGCATTTATCGAGGTTATTATTTTATCCCATTGGCCCAAGTCGGGATCGGAGAAAATTATTATTTAATCGAGGTTATTAATTTATCGAATATTCATTTATTGAGATTTTACTGTAGAAAAACTATCTAATGAAAGAAAAATAAATATTTATATTTGAAAATATGCATTGTTTTTCTTTTCCCTAGTTATTTTTTGTTACAAAATTAGATTGACCTACTAGAATGGGGAATAATGAGGGTGAAACTGGAAAAAATATCTAGGATAGTAGAAAAAAATATTTACTCACAACTGATATTCATATTGTAAAACACTCGTAGTGAAAAATATGACACGTGTTACCATTAAATGTGAAAAATATGACACGTGTTACATTCTAATGTCTTTAAATCTCCCTTGCCCCGTAATCCCGTGTCTGCCTTAAACGACCAGAATTGGAAAATTGCTATGACTGATGAATATAATGCTCTTATTGATAATAAGACGTGGGAGTTGGTGCCCCATCCATATGGTATTAATGTTATCAGGTCTATGTGGATTTTTTCTCATAAGGAGAATTCAGATGGTTCATTTGCTCGACATAAGGCGCGGCTTGTGGATGATGGTAAGACTCAGCAGGTTGGTATAGATTGTGGGGAGACGTTTAGTCCGGTGGTCAAACCGGCTACCATTCGCACTTGCTTAGCTTGGCTCTTTCGAAGACATGACCTATTCATCAGTTGGATGTCAAAAATGCTTTCCTACATGATGATCTCAATGAAACTGTCTATATACATCAACCGATGGGATTCAAGGATCCCAACCATCCTCATCATGTATGTTTGTTGAAGAAGTCTTTATATGAGCTTAAGCAGTCTCCACGGGCATGGTATACAAGGTTTGCTGACTATGTTTCAACTATTGGGTTCACTCACAGCAGGTCGGATAATTTTTTGTTCATCTACCGTCGTGGTTCGTTCGTAGCCTACATTCTGTTATGTGTGGACGATATTATCTTGACTGCCTCTTCCGATGCCTTGCGCCAGTCCATCATGACCATGCTCAGCTCCGAGTTTGCTATGAAAGACTTGGGGCCCTTGAGTTATTTTTTGGGGATTGCTGTCACTCGTCATTCCGATGAGTTGTTCTTATCACAATGGAAGTATGCAACCGAGATCATCGAGAGGGCTAGGATGTCATCATGTAAGTCCACTTCCACTCCAGTTGATACCAAGCTCAAGCTTGGTGCCGCGGTCGGAGTCCCTTATGAGGATCCGCCCCGCTATCGCAGTCTTGCAGGGGCCCTTCAGTATCTTACCTTTATCAGACCGGATATTACGTATGATGTCCAGTATGTGTGTTTATTCATGCATGATCCCCGAATTGAGCACATGAATGCACTCAAACGCATCATCCGATATATTCAGGGTACACTGGACTATGGGTTGCATTTATATCCTTCATCGACATCCACACTTGTCTCATACACAAATGCTGATTGGGGTGGGTGTCCAGACACCAGACGGTCTACGTCTAGCTACTGTATGTTCCTTGGCAACAACTTGGTCTCCTGGTCTGCAAAGCGTCAGGCGACTCTATCCCGCTTAAGTGCCGAGGCTGAATATAGAGGGGTAGCCAATGTGGTCTTAGAATCATGTTGGGTACGTAATTTGCTTTTGGAGCTTCATTGTCCTATTCAGAAGGCAACCTTGGTATATTGCGATAATATTAGTGCCATCTACCTTTCTGGTAATCCGGTTCAGCACCAACGCACTAAACATACCGAGATGGACATTCATTTTGTCCGTGAAAAGGTTGCCCGTGGTCAGGCTCGCGTATGCCATATCCCGTCGAGATATCAAATTGCTGACATCTTTACAAAGGGTCTTCCCTCGGTCCTTTTTAAATATTTTAGGACGGTTTATTGAAGACACTTGCTATGGCTAGCGGGGTGTGTTAAATATTATTATGTGTAATTTATGGTAAATTTTTAGTATCCTAGTTTAGGTAAGGTTGTAATATAATTAGTATTGTATTACCATAATTAGTGTATTACCATAAATGTATAGAATAAGGTTTTAAGAATAGAATAGGAATAGGATTCTCCTATTATGTAACTTGTATATATAGCCTTTCAATTAATAAAAATAATCAAGAGATTATTTCTTTCAGTTCCTAATTTCATTTATAATTTTTAAATATGTGAATTTTTAAGTCAAGAATATGACATTAAAGGTGCTTTAAAAGGTGCAATATCCTATTTTTCCTTCGGGATCATTCGATAAAAAAAACCCAATCCTATTTTTTTTTTAGAAATATAAAACATTTTCCCACTTGTCTGCACACTGTTTTAGAAAAAAAAAATCTAAAATGATAAAAAGTGCATTGACAAGTTTTTACAAAAATCTATTTGACATAATAGCAGAAGCAAAAGCTATTTAAGTATTTTTTTTCCAGAAAATCTTTTTATACAATAAAGCTAGGTATAGACAAAATGACATGACACCCCTATATGACTTTCATTGCTATTTATCTTTTTTCTTTTCTTTTTTTTGTTGACTTTTTTCCTAATTTTATCATTTATGTGTTATATAGAAAAACTTAAAATAAATCACTCATTAAACTCTCTTAATTTACTACTCCTCCACTATTCTTCTTTAATGTAAAAACTTAATGGTCTTTATTTTTATTAGTTTCATTATTTTTTATTACCATAACTCCTAAATAATTAATAGCCATGTTCATGACATCATTTGGTATTCCATATTATAATCCTATAAATAGAAATTTGTTGTAAAAAGAAATGATCACATTATTCAAACTATAAGTGGTATTGTAGTGTAAGCGTAGAGATTACGTCAAGTGGCATTGTAGTGTAAACATATAGATTACGACAAATGTGAGTATGCCATGAAATTGTTGAGGGGAATTTCTCTCCAGGATTACGTCTTTCCAATGTAGAGGTTTGTTTCTCTTAAATTTTATGATTCTTTCTCATTTCCATTTTCATTTTCTTCATTTCAATTTATGATACAAATTCAAAAATTATGTCATGTCTGAACCAACGAAAAATAAGTCCAGAAATATTTACTATTAAATTTACAATCACCTCTTTCCTAAGATGGTTAAGTGATCACATTTTAATGTTTGTGCACGCTCTCAATTAGTCAATACCTATTTTGAATTTTTTCAACAAGTATGTTTTCTTCTCAAGTACTATGTTCCTTTTTAAAATTATTGAGGATGATTAGTTAATTGGTTAACTCGTAATAGTTGTTAAAAGGCCTACACACATATAGGAGTTTTTGAAGACCATATTTTGAGGTCTTTGAAATGTTTGGTCAAATTAATATCTGAAGTATCATTTATTTCAAATATAAAATATGAGGATGAATTATGCAAAAAGCTGAAACGAATAACATGGGCAACTGGACGAGAATAAGGTGAATAATATAATGACCCCACCAAATGAAAATAATTAGTAGTATAATGCGACTCCTGCGTAAGAGATCTCTTTGATTATTCATATTTGTCATCTTAGAACGTTATTTTCTGATTTAATACCTTTTTATCCTACCTTTTTTACTTTTTATGTGATTTTTATTTCATTCTTGGTGAGTAAAAATGTTTTCTATGCATGTCAGAGAATGATTTTTTGTTTTTTTAATATCTCACCTAGGTTAGTTACACATGTGTACAGAAAGATGATCATGTTGGGGATAACCGGAATGAAAATCATGAGCAGAAAGAAGATAGTTCACAAGACAACTGCAAGTCTACGACCGATGGCAAAAGACTACATAATACTTATCTTTTCCTTATTTTCTTAAATATAGATTTAATCAGGTTCAATCTTACTTATTGAGATTCATCATTATATAAAGTAATGATCCCTTGCTAAGTGGAACTAAAATAATAAGAATAAATATTAATAAAGATAATTGATACGTTATTATCTAATTAAGAGACAATGAGTAGAAAGGGAGTTACATTAATGTGGAACATTCAAAGAGCAGATTTCTCATAATATAAGAATAGTTTTCTCATAAATTAGACCGTTATCTCTATAATAAATTTGTTTTAAAAAAATTCTCAATGGTGAAAAAGGCAAACATGCATTTTAGATTACGAAGAAGGGATCGTTATAATTTGTTTCAAAGTGACACTTTTGATTATTGCAATGAATTTATGTACTCTCTCTTTTTCTATTTCAATTATTTCTTGCATACTTTTCTTATTCATTAAAATAAATCTGAAAAATATATATAATTAATAAAGATTTAACTATATTAATAACTATTATGGTGCGGCTAAATACACTAGTTGTCCAAAACGGTCAAAAAAGTGTTTTTCCCAAATGCTACATTAGAAAAAGAGCTAAATGGGCCTGGGTCCGGGAGTAGTCCATGTTAGGATCCATTGAAAGAGACTCGAATAGGGCGACCCATATATACTGATTCTTTGCAATCTAGGGTTTTATTGCAGCAGCGGCGGCGTCTTTCTCTTCCATCAGGTCTCAAGGTGCTACCAAAATGGTACTCTTTTCTCTTCAATCAATCAGCCATTACTTAGCAATTTGAATACCACTCGGACTCGGTTAGCTCATTGTATGCATAGCCAGGGTAATGGAAAATTATAGAATCTTAAAACACAGTGATTAAATGATGTATTTTAATATAAATGGCATAAATAGTTTGAGCGTAAGGCAATAATTAGATTTGCTCGCGTACTAGTTTTTCCCTTACTCTTACTTTATGGTTGTCCAACTTGTACGGGTAACTGATTGTTTAACAATTTAATCTCTTGTTCTCCGTTCTACCATTTCTATTCTCATTTTAGCTTGACATGCACTCTTTTATCAATGCAGACCAAGAGAACCAAGAAAGCTGGTATTGTCGGCAAGTATGGTGTGTATCTAAAATGCTAAGATGCTTTTTTGTGTTAATTTTGTATTTTAATGGTGAACTACAAGTAGTGTATTCTAGAAGATTGCAATCAATGAGTGAGATTTGGGTTAAAAATGCTTCTCATAAAAAGTTGATGAGGATATTCTTTTAAACAGTTAGTGTCTGCTGTAACAACAACAATTATATCAGTAAAGTATGTGAAGTGCAGTCTCCATTACTTCATTGTTGGTAATTATTTTGTTCATTACCTGCATCTGGGATCCTGGCAGTTTTCCTTTTCCCTTTATTTCTTAAATGTATTATATAGGGGAGGCGCATATTATATTTAGTCATCAGTTTGTATAATGAAGTCCTTGAATAACCTCCCCCTTCTCCCAAAACATAGGTACCCGTTATGGTGCCAGTTTGAGGAAGCAGATCAAGAAGATGGAGGTCAGTCAGCACAGCAAGTACTTCTGCGAGTTCTGCGGAAAGGTACAATTCTCTTGTGTTTTATATGATAGTTGGCTATAGAGCATGGATTCATAATTACAATAATAACAACGTCACTATGTTATTCCTTTCAAGTATGCTGTCAAGAGGAAAGCTGTTGGTATTTGGGGTTGCAAGGACTGTGGCAAAGTGAAGGCTGGTGGTGCTTACACATTGAAGTAATTATCATCTGAACTCTTGCTGTTCTCTTTCTTGTTCTATGCTTTAAGTACTGATTCTTTTTGCTCTCTATTTTTCCAGCACTGCTAGTGCTGTTACCGTAAGGAGCACTATTCGAAGGCTTAGGGAGCAGACAGAGAGCTAGTCATTTAGTTCGACATTAAGTGAGCTTGAATCTTTGTTTTTCAATTAGAGAGCTGTATTGTGTACTGTTTTTGAAAATTTTGATTTAGCCTAAGCACTGGAACAATATTTTTCCCAGTGTGAAATGTCCCAGATCTGATTTCCTCCTATCTTAATCAAGTTGAAGTGGAAATGGTTTCATGTTTTCTTGCTTTGCTTGTGTTTATGTGGTCCGCATTGCATTAGAATTCGGCACGTTTGTTTGCAGATGTGCTCTTTCATCATGATATAACTTCGAACATCATTTGATGTTTGCCCTGTTCTGGCGGAAGAGCCAATTTCTCCACTGGAATTTACCCAATTTCCTCTTATTAATCAAGTTTGAAGTTGAAAGGGCTTCACGTAAGTACCCGGTGCTAATTTTCATAACAGTTAGTGTGATCTGTCACTTATTTTTATTTAATTACTATATACTATTATAAGTTATTTTTGTAATCGCTTCACTAACAAGAAAATGAAAAAAGGTTAAAAGAATCAAGGGTGAAAATGTTTCCTCTTTAATTTTTCTGTAAAATTATTCCCCTGTTAATTAATTTGCTTATTCGTAATATTTTCACGGATAGAACCAAGTTAATTATGATCGGGTCTACATTTTAATAAGAAATGGTTGAAAAAGAGAAGAAAATCTTTATTTAACAAATTGCAACCCAATATGCCAATTAGGTAGAGAAATTAGCAAACATGAGAGTTTTTATTTATCCAATGACGTGGTTATAGATTGAGCTCAAGTTTAAAATAAAAAGGATATGCTTATGAAAATTTATTCGTACAATGAGAAAAAATAACCTTGATATTAGGCACTTGTAATTGCTAATAAACTTACATTCTACTATATGAAAATGTGTCATTTTATGTATTTCATATTATTTTTAACAAATTTTTCTAGCCTTTTTAGATGAGCAGTCATTAATTACTGTTTTATAATCGATTTGTTTTAACAAATTCTTTTCAATTGATAATATAGCTAATCCATTTTGTGAGATTGTATCAATTCCCTTGGGGAGACTTTCTCATTAATACAAATATATATATATATATATATATATAGTGTACAATGTAGAATCCTAGTCAAATAATGAATCTTCTACTTATCATAATTATATATACAAAATGTATGATACCATGTGAGATTGTATCAATTCCCTTGGGGAGACTTTCTCATTAATACAAATATATATATGGTACAATGTAGAATCCTAGTCAAATAATGAATCCTCTACTTACCATAATTCTATATACAAAATATATGAGATATATTCTAATTATGGTGGTGAGATTGAATTGAGATTCTATATACGCGTTAATACATTTAATCTTTCTTGGGACATTGTTGATCTAAGTAATATTTTATCAATTTTTAATTTCAAAAAATTTCTTTCGGCTGAGACAACAATTATAGAAACTATTAACATTATTCTGTAAGCAATATATGTATTTGAAAAGAATTAAGTCTTTTTATTTGTAACTTGTAAGCCGCAGTAAGTTGTCGTTTGAGAGACTTTTCAATATTGACAATAGTAATAGTAAAAGGGAGAATGAAAAAGGAAAATACATGAATAATAATTGGCCCCATATCAGTTTTTATGATATAACTGAGACAATAAAATAAATATCCAATTACCACGTAAAGTTATTCCATTCTCAATTATTACAAGGATCACCACATTATAATGTAAAATATTATTATACTTTCTCTCCGAAAAAATTCTTTAAATTTAATAGTACACACAATTATTTTTTAATAAAATATATATAAAATACAAATTTAAATAAAAAATGGAGCCCCCCCCCCCCAACAAAATTGAGCCCCAATTTTACTGGACTTAAAGTCCGACCGTCCCTGTTCAATATCATAAAAAGTCGTTATCATCATCACTAATCATTTCCTGATAAATTTCTTCGAAATTCACCCCGCCCTCGATCCTAAATTAATAATCACATGATGCATAATTCCACTCATGAATCACGATGAAGAATTCTCTACCAATGTTTTCTTGAAATATAAAAGTTATTCTTATTTAAGAATAATAGTTAATAAGAAGTGAAATTTGTTCCAATATGTTTAATTACAAAAGAATTATAATTTTAATTTTGTGATTAATCTAATTATATATATTTTCATCAATTGTTAACTTAATCTTAATCATACTTAATAATTTATTAAATTTTTATTATCTAAGTTAGAGAAATTAAATAAAAATCCACAGAGAGAATAACGATGAACTCATTATATTGTTTCTTGCATTGAATTAAAATAAAAGATTATATCACTATTTATAGTGAACTAAAGATAATAAAATTAAAATAAATATGATACTTTTGTTGTAAATCTTAATGCAAAAGAAAAATAAATATCTACGTAAATCCTAGAATTAGAAGAAAAGTAAATATGTTACAGATGTTCTTAAACTAATAAATAAATAAATATTCTACCATTCATATAATTCCTAAAGTAAAAGAAAGTAAATAATCCTCTGTTTTTGTCTACTGCCCGTCTGCCCTTGAAAAAAAAACCCGACCCTTTAAGTTGCAATCCGTTTCCAATTCTGAACTGGGAAGTTGGAGCCGTCGAGATTTGTATATGCCGGGAAACGGAGAAATTCATATAATCTACCCCAGATTCTAAAACCATAAACAGTTAGGACAAATAAATAACCAACAAAAAGTATCTCAAAATTATCAATTTCTCCTATAAGTTACTCAAGTTTTATTGGGTAGTCATCTTGCTCTCAAGTCTCTGTTTATCAAGGTACCTGTAAAAAAATAATCTTTTTTTTAATTGATACCTCTTTGGATGCTCGAGTTAATTAAAAGCTGTATGAAATGTAGTTCATCATTCTAAACCTTGGATGTTTTGGTACCTCATTAAATGATTATGGAGTTTGCAGTGGATGAATTGATAATTAGCTGGATTTGACGTTTTTTGTCATTGACCTTGTTCTTTTAAGTTGACAAAGCAAAGCAGCCATGTTTAATACATTCCATAATGACACTGAGATATGTCAGGTACGTTGTACACGGGACAAATGGTTTTGTAGCCCTTTACAAACTTATTTTTAGTTTTATGTCCTTTTTACAACAAATCTTTATTTGTACAGAGATGTGAAAAGGCCATTTTCTTCTATTCAATTTGTAAGTGACCATAAGAGACCATTTCCTCTTTATACATTTTTGACTTTGATTCAAATAAAGCAAAAGTACTCGCGAGTTATGGGGTTTAAATCATATGAGTTAAGGATTGTCAAATCATAGCATGTTGCTGATTGTTACAAATAAAGAATTCATATCCACCTTCGTGTCCATTGAATAAATTCACAATTTCTTGTTTTTTTTTTGTTTTTGAATCGGCATGAAATTCCTTGTTAAATATGCATAAATCTGACCATTATAGTTTGAACTCTAAGGCGACTTTCAACGAATTTCACAAGATGGTGTATTCTTTGAGTTGATTCAGGTTACTTCGAGCATGGTGTGGTGTGTTTATTGTGCACAGGACAAGCCGACTGCACATTTGGATGGCAAAATGTATGCTTCATCGACATCACCTACAATTCTTTTTCGTTATAATACTCCTCTCGTCCATTTTATTTTATGTATATGGTTTATTCATTCTAAGATGCTACATTTGTGTATATATGTTCCGTTCTAAGATGCTTCTTTCCATTAAATTATAGATGTTGTTCCGACTGTGGAAAAGTTCTTGAGGAAGATAGTTTTTCTAGTGAGCCCACTTTTGTTAAGAATGCTGCTGGACAGGTTAGTTCTTTGTTTTTTATTCTTCTTCTTGACGCATATGGGTTGCTATGTTTTAGACCGTTTGTTTTGTTTCACTCAGATTCAATTCTATGTAGTTTGGGCGGTGTGCTTAATCTGTCTTAGCATTGTTATTAATTGTTAAAAAGGAGTTTTCAAGGTGCAATGTGAGCATTGCTTAGAAAGTTGAGGGAAATTTCATGAAAATGACCGAGGAACATGTGATTGCGGATAAATGTTTTCTTTATAAGTGACCGTAGTTGTCTGTGAATGTTATGAAGTGAGTGAAAACCATGGGAGACTAGAGTTCAAATCCCAGCAAAGACAAAAAAACTCTAGGTGGATACTTCCATCTGCCTAAGCCTTAGGCGGTAGAGTCAGTGGCGGAGCCATATAGAGTCAAGAATGGTCAGTTTAACACCCTTCGCCGAAAAATTATAATGTGTTATATATATATATATATAATACGTATGGACCCCCTGAACTTGACACTTTTTATTCAGTGCGCACCTGAACTATTTTTGTCCTAATTACTCCCTTGAACTTGTCAGCGAAAGTGGATACACTCTTTTAAGGCGTGTGAAAGTGATGAAAAATTGAAAAATCAGCTTACAAGTGGGGTACTTTTCAAACGTCAATTGCGACGTATTCATATACAATGGTTTTTTATTCCAACTATGTATTTCTTTTTACATTTTCTTGATATACCACACATATTTTACCTCAACTTTGTAATTTTTATTTTTTTCTTTAAGTGCAATGGCTATTTGTTCCTACTATGCCTTTATTCTTTTCGGGCCAAATATGTAAAACATACATGACCAAAACCAATTACTTTTAGCTAGAAGAAAGTTTTAGCCGAAATAATGGAGTCCTAATTATGTATTTCATTTTATTTCTTCTTTAGATAGAGTCCTAACTGAGTAATTTTGTTTTTCGTCAATTGTAAAAAAAAAACTTTTGGCTAGAGTGACATTATTTTTAGCCAAATAAAAGCTCAAATGTGAATTTTCTTTTTATTTCTTATTTTGATGCAATGATTGTTTATTCCAATTGTGTACTTTTTTTTTGGTTGAATCTATTAAAAAAATTCTAGAACTCCATTATTTTTAATTAGCCAAGTATTGTTTTTTGCCAAAATAATGGATTTTCAATTGTGTATTTCTTTTTGTTTCATCTTTAGATCCAATGACAATTTGTTTCAACCGTGTATTTCTTCTTTTTTTTCCGGGCCGTATATGTAAAGAAAACTTGGGTGAAACTCCACTATATTTAACCAAATAAATTTAAAAACCTAAATGATGAAGTTCCAAACATGTTTTTTTACAAATTTGGCTGAAAAATGATTTTAAAAAATTAATGAATTTAAAAAGGTAAAAATACATATTTTATTATTAAAAATGCCACATGGACATCGAATGCATCACACCTCCTTATGCTGAGGTTGTCCAGGGGGTGAAGGCTATCTAATTGCCAAGTTTTGGGAGGTAATTAAGACAAAAAAAATAGGTCAGGTGGACATCGAATAAAAAGTGCCAAGTTCAGGGGGTCCCTATGTATTATGCCTATATATGTATATTAAATTTTGAACACTCTTAACAAGATTTCTGGCTTCTCACTGGGTAGAGTTACCCGATACTTGTGTTGGAGGGAGATAGCAAGCACTCGCAGAATAGTCAAGGTGCGCATAAGCTGGCCACACTACCAATTTTTGTAAAAATGTTACCATCAATTACCTAAAAGATCTTATGAGCTGGAAGTACATTGAAAAAACAACAACAACATACCAGTATAATCCCACAAAGTGGAGTTCGAAGAGAGTAGAACGTACGCAGACCTTACCCTTACCTTGGAAGTATGTTGAAGATTCTGGAAATTAGACAATACAAGAAACCTATTATCCTCGCTGCCTTACGTATGCATTGGGCAGTAATGCTTACTCAGCTGTTTAAGCATGTTAAAATCACTTGTTGAAAAGTTGCGTCCTGGCATGTGGTTGGTGCAGCTTGAAAAAATTGCATTCGATGGGAATAAGTTTTGTACTTGAAGTAAAGTTTGTTAATAATACGATCGTGATGTGACATCTTCGGAATACAACAACGACAACAACATACCCATTGTATTTATACATATGGGGTCAGGAGAGGGTAGAGTGTATGCAGACCTTATCACTACCTCATAGAGAAATGTGAAAACGGTGGGATGGCCCAGCAAAAGGCCAATCACCCCCAACCATGAGCTTGGGTTTGAATTACCAAGTGAGCAAAGTGGAAAAGAACCACCCTTGGCTCCTGGTTAGGAGGTTTTGTGGCGGGGTTTATATATCCAAAAAGATAGAAAAATTACGACATCAAATCTTCGTCCTTTATGTACGTTACCCTCAAGTAGGATGATGTAGTAGTTCATTAATTATATACCAGGAACGAGGTTACACCATTAGAATAAGTGCACCAATTTTACAGCTTATATACCTAATTTGCATTTTTATGATGAGTCCATATGCCTAATCAACACAAACACTCAGTTCTGAGTAACCTTGCCTTTTTAATATCTGCTTGACCACATTTTTATGTGGTTTCTGATTTTTTAGTTTCTAAATTCAGTAAAAGCTAACTGCTTAGGTATGTTTAGACATCCAACTAAATCTCATCTGTTTAATGTGTTTTCTTTAACTTTTAGGCTTAATACATCGACAACTCCTTAAACTTGCCAGCAAATTTCATTTAGACATGTTTGTTCCAATTGAGCACTTGAACGCATGATAAAGTGTTCATATTAGACACTTTAGATTCAAATGTTGGAAAAACTTTTGCGCGTGTTCTCAAGTGCCTATTACGTAGATAACAATAAAGACACCAAGTTATCATTATGTCTACCAATTTACCTGCCGTTTCGCCTTGCATAGTTACACTTGTAAAATTAGAAAAGCTAATATCTGCATGCTAGAGACTGTAATTTTGCTTTATGATATTTGTGATAACTACTTTCCTTATCGTAGTATTTACTGCTTTAATATCTAGTTGTTTGGGGGAGTAAAATGCTGTTATTTTTTTAAGGCACCAGTCTGAATTTTTGAAAATTTAACGGTGGGCAATTGACTTATGTCACTTCTATTATCTGCATACAGTTATTTATTGAGTGTACTTGTCCAAGAAAAAACGTACTTTAAATGTGAACTGAATTCTGTGCTGATAGTGGAGCTAACTAATACGGTGGCTAAGTAAAAGAACTGATACATTATTGTTAGATATTGTCAGAGAGTATTCAACTATTAGATATTGTATCAGATAGATAGTCAAATATTGTAGGTAAGATATGTTGGAAATTTGTCTTTGGTGGGAGGTGCGTCCACCCATATTTAATGAATTAAACACTAGGATTCCGCATATTGGAGGCTTTGTCTCTTCACACGTGCATAATCTACTAAGTGAGTAGATAACCGTAGGGCCAAGAATCGTCAAATTTCGTTGAGAAATGAAAGAGATATTGGTCCACGAAGTAAGGTGTTTGAGGCATGGAAATATGGTGTGGGACAAATCTACCACATCGGTGGAAAAATGAAGAATTGCTCTTTTTATAAGTCTCTAAATTGGCTAAGGGTTTGGGACCCCAAGGGGTAACCCATGTGTTTAAAGGAGGGATGACCTAGATGTGCTTGGGTTCAAGGCTAAGCCTACACACGTGCCGCCGTTGCCCGTCCGGTCCGGGCTCGGGTCTCGAGCTACTTGTACATGTGCTCCCCTGTGAGTAGCTTAACAGCCAGGTCCATTGCAGTCTTGTGTGGCATGGATGTTGAAACAGCCTTCCTAACCGAAGAGTTGGAAGGGGAGGATCAGAGTTGGTTTGTCGGACTGTTGAGCTTCTTCCTGAACTTTCATTTTAGTCCCTGAAATGTTTACATTTTGGTCCTGGAAGTTTCAGATAAAACAAAAACAATGAATCTGACCACAGAAACATTGACTCTGAAGTTAGAAAGCCAACAGTTGGAAAACCAACAGTCTGAAAGTGGAAGTTATATTGAAACAAAAGATACGGGTATCACAGATGACATCTTAGGAATTGGACATCTAACGGACTGGTCTAACTCCAAACTCAATTGTGAGATAGTAGACAGTCTCGTTGAAGCCATCAATGGATATGAATCATAGAACTGATTGGAATTATGGTGCACCTATAGACAAGGAGCGATATGTGCAGGACACGTGTAGTTCAATGTATTGTACACACTACA
The DNA here is from genome assembly GCA_029783415.1 of Anisodus acutangulus. Taxonomy (NCBI): domain Eukaryota; kingdom Viridiplantae; phylum Streptophyta; class Magnoliopsida; order Solanales; family Solanaceae; genus Anisodus; species Anisodus acutangulus. The sequence goes on from CM056489.1 coordinate 44,091,365, forward strand.
ACCGACCTGATATCGACCTACAAATAAGATCAGTTGAACTAAGGTTCACTCGTGATTCTGGAAATAATCTATAGAAGGCGTTAAGTCGGATATGACGATATCTGAAATATTCGCTTATCTATAGATTATGGTATTCTGGATGTCCAGCGGTTCTGGGAGAACACAGTAATGCAAACTGGACATCAGATGTGAAGAACACCAAAGCCACAAGTAAATGTGTATGGTGGGTCTTGGAAAATACTCTAAGCAAACCTGCATCGACCGATTCATGATGGAATCGGAGTTTATCGCTTTATACAAAGCATGAAAGAAGTTGAGTAACTTCACGACTCCTTAGAGGACGTCCCTTATTGGGAGAAACCTGTGCCTTCAGCAGTTATACACTGTGGCTAGCCGGTCGGCTTCAGGAAGGACACATATGACGGCGTCTGGACATATCTGTCAGGATCTGTCGAAGACATAAGACCGTATGACAGTTGATCATCACATGTGTCACTTCCTTGATTACTAATAAAAGGATATAGCGGACCCCTTTTAACTAAGGGACTACCCGGAGATCAAGTGTTCTGCCTGTCTAGGGGAATGGGCTTAAAACCCAAACAATACGAACCTTTGCGATGGTAACCCAACCATACTGACTGGAGATCCCAAGAATTTGGTTCAATGAGAAAACTAAGCTGCAAAAGGTTCAGTTGAGCGCTTCGGTGGAAGCAAAAGCACTACAGATGATGATTTCTGTAGGGAAACATGAATCTAAAGTTGTTCCCGCGATAGACATTAAAGTGCTACCTGCATGGTGGGTAAAAGTTAAGCTTTCAAACCTTTAACGATCCTCAAATGGTTGAGGTTAAGGTTGAGGAAACTTTTAATGATTCCTAACACTTGTGAAGTGGGGTATAGCAGGATACCTTGTAGGAGATCACCTATTTAAGCACAAGCAAAACAAAACCAAACGCAAAGCAAGTCTTTGGTCAAATTCGTATAGTTAGCATAACGAGAGCAACAAATTTGAAAACCAAGCCAGTCACCTTGGGGAAGATATAACAATTATAAAAGTGTAGGAGACATGAGACACAATGTCAAGTATACAAACATGTCAAAGAAGACGCCGAAAAGACAATTTCATAACTTAGCCAGGTAATTGCTTCCAACATATCCTCCAACAGCATAGAACACACTAATGAGTTCTGCTGCAGCAAAAGAAAATCGCTGCAAATACTCCAGTATTTGTGACAACAAATTTGATAATCTCTAAGCTAGAACTAAGACTTGTCCCGAAAGGCTATCCAATGACACCCACATGCATTCTTAAGCTAGAAAACAATTTGACTCTCTCCATTATGGAATAGTGATATAGGTTCAGTTAAATATATTCACCAATCAAACCAACTACTCCTTGAATAAAATATCAATCATTCTAAACTTTTAAAAAAGAAATTCATCAATCCACTCATGAGCTCACAGACCCATTTTCTTCAGTTTAGCAAGAATTTGAAAAGCCAGAGAGCAAAAAAATCACAAATATACTTAATGTTTGAGAGATGAGAAATTTTATCATGTCAAGAATCAATGTTCTAGTACAACATAGAATTATCAATCTTCACACAACAATTTGTCACATTTAACATTCTATAAGCACCCACTAACCGGGAGATGACTAATAGAAAAGTTAGAACATAATCCACATTTCAATGAGAATTACACTATGGTCTTCAAATATTGCTAGTATCTCCTTAAAAATATCACGATGCACTTATTTAAAAAAAAAAGATTTAAGAAATTACATTCTGTTTTACAGTACAAATTTCAGCAAAGATGTGCATTCCTTTCATGTTTGGAAGATAAGTAATACTAATAATTATTCTCTACTACCGAAAGTAAAATAATGTAAAAATATTATCTGCACCGTAGTTTTACTCTAAATCAATAGAAAGAGTTACAATTTAAAGATTCAAAATGAACTAACTTGTTACTCCCTCCGGATCAAAAAAAGTGTTTACTTAGTTATTTACACATCCCTTAAGAAAATACTAAAATCAAAAATATATAATTTGACTAAAATATCCATAATTAAATAGGTATTGAAATTTGATTACCTAACACTTAATAAGAACAAATATAGAAAAATAAGGTTAATTCTTTCTTGATTTTATAAGTGAACATTCTTTTTTACTCAAAAAATAAAGGCTAAATGGACACTCATTTTGTTCAGGAGGAAGTATTATAATTTGAAAAGTTAAGAGAACGATTCACACCCACCCTAAAGAAAAATAACTTCCAAATATCCACTATATTTTTGTCAAACTCATCAATATGCTTGTCTGGACATGAATCTTTTTCCAAAAAATATTTTCTAAATAAAATTGTAGTGTTTCACGTCGTTTTATAATGCCATGCATCAACGACATGAAAATAAACTTACAATAGGGTGCAGGTATTAAAATAAGCCACCGAGGGAGTACTACAAATGTAAATGCAATTAGTGTGCAGGTATCAAAACTAGGGGGTGACAATAAGCCGGGTTCGGGGCGGGTCCCGGCAGGAAGGGACACGACAGGACTGGGAAGGGCCCTCCGGCGGGAATGGCCGGCCAGGACTGGTGGGATCCGCCGATGTACCATCCCGTTTCTGGTCACATCTTATCGGGCGGGGCGGGATCGGGTTTTCAATTTTTTTTTGCACTTAATTTTAAAAAAATAACATATATAAACACCTCAATAATTGAACAAGATAGTGTAATAAGAACATCACAGTGCTGTTTTTATGTCTCTTATATTATTTAATAGAAATATAATTATTTTGTAATACAATTTCAAAATTGCAACTTTATGGTGTTGAAGGTTGCAAATAACATAGTAAAATTGCAATTAAAAAAAATCACATATTTATAAACACATTTTTTAATTTTTTCACAATGCCTTGTGATTCTTCTGTTGGAATTGGAATTTGTTGGTCAAATTGTTCGACGTCGTTTTCACCTCCGTCGGATAAGATTTCGTTGTAGTTTTCATCAGCTTCTTCTTTGATCTCCGATTGACCGCACCTTCTACGCTCCGCTCGTATCCAATCTCTGAATAAAACTGCAATCTCCAAGTTGTCTCCCGCTAATGAGTGTCTGTGCTCTCCTATTTGAAATCTTCCGGCAGAAAAAGCACTTTCAGACGATGTTGATGACGCTTGAATGTTCAACACATCTCGGGCCATCTTTGATAGTGTCGGAAATGTCTTCTCATTCTCCCTCCAGTATTTCAGCAAGTCTTCACATCCTTCTTCATTGAAAACTGCTTGGTACGTAACAACACCCTACAAAACAAAAACATCAAACTCGCTAACTTGATTAGTAGTGGTACCACTAAACATTTTATGTCTACGGCTTTCAATACTAGCCGCAGAAACAACATGTCTTTTTTGAGGTTGTATTGAATAAGAAGAAGAAGATGGTATGGAAGTCGGTTGGTTGCTAGCACTTTCTTGTTGGTAATGCGTATATACTTTTTGCATTCATTGTGTATGTTAGGCAAAACTTCTTTAGTTGGTTCCTTAGGTGGTTGTTCATTTGAATTTTTTGGAGTTGGAGGTGGAAGTACTGCTATATAATCATAAATAGTTTCAATAAGTGTTTTACAACCGTCTATTTTAATAGTCAAATTTAATAGAGCACCAATAATATAAATAGTGGGAATATGAAAAAAATATTTTTTTAATAGGTGTCTTATAAAATAATTTTTTCATATATTCACTAAGTAACAAAAATATTAAAGCTATATAGAATAACATAGTTGAAATAATAAGATAATATATACCACTAAAGAATTAAAAATACAATAAGTTCTGAAATTTTTTCCCAATCGTTATCTACAATCATATCAGTTGGATTTCGATTGTGGACGTTAAAAAATAAATTTATAGGTCTTCTATAATCATAAGCAACAAGTAGTTGTTCATATAAAGAACTCCACTACTTCTTCGAAATTTTTTCTATAAAATAGTCCACAATCGTGACAATCTTTTTTATATTTTTTTTTCTTTGTATTCTATTACTTCTAAAAATAAAATTTATAGCAAATTGTACTTTATTAAGAATGTCTTCAAAAAGTGATAGACCATACTTTACAACTAAGTTATAAATATGGCACGCACATTTTATATGAAAATGATTAGGTTAAGATGGAGTTAAAAGATCTTTTAAAAGTCTAATAGCATAACTATTAGAAGAAACATTATCTAACGTAACAATCATTATTTTGTCAGTTATACCATAATAATCGCAAACTTGATGAATATTTTCTGTGTGCATATCATCAATATATCTATATGCTAAAATACGTTTTTGCATAAACCATTTATAATCTATCAAATGACATGTTACAGTTAAGTAATTATGGTCGTTAGTACTACGGTCTATATCAGACGTGATAGATACTTTGTCAGGAAAATGATATAATGAATAACGTATATATTATTGATATTCATGTGCAAATTTAAAAACGTCTCTCCTAACAGTTGATCTAGGAAAACCGTTAAAAGCGGTATTATACACATCTCTAATGTAATGTAATGAATAAAATCAGGAGAGGAAGGAAATGAAAAAGGCAAACCCTCTAAATCCTTCCATTTTAATTATGCAAATATATAATTAAAGATAATTAAATTAAGTGTGATAATTAAAATAACAATAATAATTTAAATGAACGAAGGTACCAAACGCCGACATAACGTCGACGTGTAATCGAGGTTGAAAATTAAAACTTCGCTCGATGGATAATCCTCAAGTTAGTTGCCAACTTCACTCCCAATTTTTGAACTTTGATACAATTATACAAATAAACAAATAAAATATAATATTTAGTAAGCAGTGTAGACTTGTAGAGAGATTGTATGAAGATTTGTGAGAAATATGAAGAAAAAATGAAATATTTATAGTAGGGGTGAGCACGGGTACAGGGTACCCAGATACCCGACCGAAATCGACACTAACGGGTAGGTTTCGAATAGATATATTATAATAACGGATAGGGTCCAGGTCCTAAAATTAGGAACCGATCAATGTCGGGTCCGATTCCGATTCCGGCAATTAGAGACAGGGTACCCGGACCCGAAACCGATACCCAAAACCTATGAAATATTAAATATTTTTACTTTTTAAATTCTATTATTTTTAATTAATAAAAGAAAGCCCTAAATATACTCTAGAAGGCGACGCTCATTCTAACATTCTCTAGAAAGCCCTAAACTCTCTCTCTCTCACATACACAGTTCGATTGAAGATCGAAGATCAAAGATTGAAGCTCGAAATGACGGTAAGCTTGACTCAATTTGAAGATTTTTATTTTATTTTTATTTAAGATTTTGAATCAAGCTCGGTTCTATGAAAATCGAAGCTTTTTATCTGGTTATCTGAGGTTTGTGTAATTAATTTCGATTTTATCTATTTATTTGAGATTTGTGTATAGGATTTCGATTTTCTCCATATATTATTTTCTGTTATTGAATGCAATTTTTCAGTCAATATCAGTTGCATGTGGATTCTAATGATTGTGATAAATCAATATCAGTTGCATATGGATTCTAATGCATAGTTGCACAAAATTTAGGGTTTATGTTGTTTTAGATATCAATCTCGATGTGTATGTTATGCTAATTTCGAAAGAGAAATTTTGTGCACTTCACTTCTTTGTTAGTCCCGAAAGAGAATTCTCAAAATTTATTATGAAGAAAATCTGAAGCAATGTACTGAACTTTAGCAGAGACCTGCAACTTCATTTTTATTCAATAATATGGATTCTGCAATTTCATATTTTAGAATTGATATGAGAAAATAAAGGTGTACTTGCTGTTTATTTTAGATTCATCAATTAATTAGCGTGGTATATTTTAAAATCTAACGGAAGGTCTGAAATACTTATGTTAAGCTTATAATTGATATGAGAAAACAAAGATGGATCATTATAATTGATATGAGAAAACATGTTCAGTTGTGCTTATTGTTTTGAACTACAAATCAAGTCTAGCAATTTTAGGAACGACACAGTGTAAAAGTGTTCATTTCATCGGATTGTTACCCAACCCAGGACCGCAAGGTCCGAGTAGATTCCGAGTAATGATTGCTACGGGTAGGTTCCGAATAGTAAATTTAGGAACCAATCTTTTACTGGGTAGGGTGCGAGTAGTTTCAAAAAGTTAGGGTACCCGGACCCGCTCACCCCTAATTTATAGTTGAAAAATTGAGTTAAAGTATAAATATATTAACTTAGGGAATAAAAATAAATATTAAGTAGGTAGTGGGTAGGGGGTTGGGGAGGGGGAGGCCAAAAATGGCAGTTGCACAACGGCCAAAATATAAAATGGCCTGCACAACCATTTTACGCAAAGGGGAGGGGGCGGGTGGGACCGGGGCTAGATCGGGGCGGGTCGAGCCCAAGTCCTGTCTCGGGTTCGAGTCACGTGCCCATTTTTTTTAGGGGGCAGAGTCGGGGCGGGACCGGGCCAACCCGACCAGCTCTAATCAAAACTCAAGGCTTGAATCATGCCTCAGACTAATCGATCACAATTATATATTTTTATCATCATTATATCAAAGTTCGAATAAACTTAAGTACTGTCATGCGACATTACATGGGCAAGGAGCAAAACCTTAATGTATCCTATCCTAGCCTCCAGATGAGTGCCTCTGCTGGAAAATGGTAGCATTCAGTACTGAAGCACCAAGAGGACAAACAGATACCAAAGAACTACATGAGGAATAAATCCAATTCTCTAGCTACCTAGAAAAGAAATAAGCTTACAGATGCTCTTGTATTTCATGATGAAGTTTTGAAGACGGATTTCACTTGACAAGTTGGCCATAGTTGCTTCTTGATCAATGAATCAAGTTTTCTCATATCTAGAATACCTCCCGTCTTACCTGGGCTCTACCACGGAGAATTGTACATCATAGCCAGGTAAGAACCACTAGTGGCAGAAAAATGTAATATCTTCACAATATCACAACGGACTTCACTGTCAAGTTTTGTGGAGCTTGAAACCAAAGACCCTGGGAACATAAGTCTCTGTTGGTTTTTGTGGCTTGAGGTGTCCATAAGTCATCAAAAAGAGGTGTGGAAACGTTGTTCCAAAGTAAGCTCCATCAATATCTTGCGCCGTTAAAGAAATCATCATAGAGGATAGAAATGCCCAATACACGGCTACATAACGGCTAGTGTTCAAACTGTGCAATCAAGTTCCATGCAATTTAAAATAGAAGAACAAGCAGATTCACAAGAGCAGAAACTTAGGGGGAAAAATACACCCAACTCAACCACTTGGCATAATTGTGAATAGCTTCAGAGAAAACAAAAGAAATGCATAAATGACAAGAGAGTTTGGCATAATTGTGAATAGCTTCAGAGAAAACAAAAGAAATGCATAAATGGCTAGAGAGGAAAAGTATCAACAAAAAGGAACTTCAAAATGTGATAACAATAAAGGATACTGCCTTGGTACTTCGATCGGGGATAGTAGATATCCTCGCATTTGGGACAGTATATTTTTACTGTACTCGAACGTGGAATATCGGACTGACCAACTGGAAGGCAAGGCTGTCCACAGCAATAAACTCGTGGACATCTCCCAAAGTCGTAGTTCTTATACTTCTCTAACTGAAAAAGGTTTTCCCAGAATTTACATGAGAAGTGAATAAAAAAAGCAAGCAGACAACACAAAAGCACAGAAACAGCTAAGCATAAGAGACCACCATTGCGGCCATTCCCTTGCTAGTCAAAATGTACCGGACATGGATCAAACCATACAACATCTCTGCCGCTGACTCAACCAATTCATTCTGCTCCTCAGTGAACATATCACCTAGTCAAAGCAGAAAAGGTTACAAAGTTGTGATTCTCCAAACATGATAAAGATGAGCTATCCATTTTGAGAGCATACTATATATCCAGTGCCATAAGATCGACGATATGTACTTAGAAAAGCAAACCGGTACTTATTTTCAAAGGAAAAACAAGAAGAATATTGTGAAAGCAGGGGGAAAGAAGCCGTGAATTCGATTTTATTTCCTAAAACTGATTCCAAACCCATTTCAGAAAGCTTGTAAAATCACGTAAAAGAGATGATCCGGGGGTATCACATATTCACATGTATCAATTTTTAAAGGCACTAAAATTTGTTGAAAATAACAATAACACAAAAACAACTACATGCCTGTTCCATACAAAGAAGAGGTCTTAGCCCCTCTCAAGTGTGCCCCCTGTGAGGAGCAAAACTAAGATGCAAACCACCTTTTTCCTTCACTGCAGCTTTACCACCCAGATCTGGAGCTTCATATTTAACATTTTAGGGGATCAACTGGACAATGCATAAGTCAACTAGGGATTTCTTACTAATCTGGCATAGAGAAGGTGATTGGAAACAAGAGGTGAAGTACTTGCTACCAGAAAACTCAGCCTAACGAAACTAAGACATTTGGAAAGAAATCAGCTAACGTATTAGCCTCTACTGAGATTTGAACTCTGGTCTCCCATGGTTTCCATCTCACTTCATTGTGCGCTATGCCACACCCTTGGTGCAAGAAACCATCCAGTATCTTCTTCCAGAATTGATAAAACATGCACCCCCCCAATACCAAAGAAATCCTGAACTGCCGACTACGTATCCGCATGTTCACTTAACATGAGAATCAATATCATCTAGATAGTTGAAAGAAGTACGAGTTCCACATGCCAAAAGAAATGAAAACTAGCAGACCTGCAGTTTCACCTTCTTTTTTTCACAGTAGATCAGTTATCACATCCTTCTGTTGAAATAGTAAGACTAAAAAGAAGCTTTCTTGTAGTTCATAGCAATATAGGAAGCAAACATACTTACCATGAGAGGATTCAACATCAAGGACAAGGTCAAGTGCATAGTCATAGTATGGCACTTGACTGCTCAATCCACACAGATTAAAATCATCTTGAATGTATTCATCATCAACTTCACAGAAGAACTCATTTCCACGCAGGTTACAAAACCAAGAAATCCATGATGTATCTTCCCCATCAGAACCACTAACATCAGACTCTTCACTGTCTGTTACAGATTCATCTGCAAAAGACATGGGTATACACTCATATTTAGTTTGAACTATAAGAGACAAAATGAAAGAATTTATGTCTACTTAGTACATCACTACAACAATAATATAAAAAATTTCATGCAGAAAACTAGTTTACAGCTTGTCAAAAGTCAATATCATGAACCATTTATCAAAAGGAAATGAAAAGATAAAATACGATGAACCAACAGAAATTGTACTTAAATGATGATGTCAAAAGAGTAGGAGTAATGCAGAAACAAACTGAGTCCAAAGGTCTGTTGCAACGAAATATATTAACACCTCTATCACCAGCTGTAACTCTATTACATTGTCTCCAGAGTCTAGTCTAAACATTAGGGTGCAACTATGTGTAACAGTGCTCCAAGTACTCATGGAGCCAGTAAGCACGTGTGAGCTTCTGATCATAAGTCATTAATGACAATGGAAAACACCAGGGATATTCCCTGAGAATTTTTTCGCTCACCCAAGTGAGAATTCAAAGATTAGCTAGAACGAATATGAGATCATGCACTAAGAAAACCCCGCAGAATAAGAAGATGATCACAACTAGACCATCCATTCTCTTTGAAATTTAATAATCTTTTTTCTGATCCCATTCCATGATGCTCTTTGCAGACAAGCATAATCTATTGCATTCGGACAAGTACTAGATCTTATTGGAAACATAAAGCAGCGCCAGCTCTCAAATAACTGAAAATGTTCCAAAGAAGCCCCTAAACATATACATCTAAGTATGAAAGCATTTTGACTAGTCGTAAGACAACTTTTCAATTTACTTTAGAAAAATTCAGTTTTATGCTTACCCGCATTTTTTCCACACCCCCACAAATGAATTAAAACTCAAATCACAAAATTTGACAAATTCATATCTCCTCATCTCCTTAAGCTTCCCATAGCTACAAGGCAAGAGACCACAATACCACATTAACCTTACCCCGGCACGAAATACTCCCCGCCCAAACTAGGCAGCTAGACTGCTAGAGCGGGAGTGGACATATTAGGTGCATCCTTCTCCTTGCATTTCTTCAAAGAGGCTATTTCATGTATGCTCAGGAACAACTTTGTTGAGCCAATCCTCGCCCTCAGTGCAACATCAATCTTTTTTTTGATAACCATGGTGTCCGGCCAGCTTGCGCACACCTCGACTAATTCCAGGGTCACCACCCACCAGCAACAAACACCATGTAACTTTGTCCACCAAACAGAGGAAAGAAATCACCTAGTGTTTTTGTCTCTGCTGGAATTTAAACCTGAGATCTCAGAGTTCTCAATCACTTCGACCACTAGGAGCACACCCTTGGGTGCAATACAACAGACTTTTTTTTTATAACCGCGGTGACCAGACGGCTAGCGCGCACCTGACTAATTGTTGTGGCCTAATAATAATCTTTCTAGCTTTACACTAAAAAAATCACATAGACGGACACTTTACAACATTATACAAACTAAAGACTACATGTTAAAGCTAAAGTAGCATCTATACCATCAAATTAAACGCATTCAAATATCAACAAAAATATTACTATACAAGAAATGAGGAAAAAACATTTTTCTAACCATCTGAGCACTTGTTCTTCGTATTGCGATTATCGAGATGTTGCTGATGCAATTTTCCGGCACCAGCGGAGGAGGTAGAGAGTACCGCCTTATCCTTCAAAGCTCTAGATGTAGAAGGTGCGGATTTTTCCAAGTGCTTATCCAACGAATCGTTAATTCGTTTCCGATCCAACGGTCCTCCAACGATCTCCGACCTCGATGAACCACCACCTCGATCCCTATACATTTCTTTCTCTTTCCTTCAACCAAAACCTATATGTATGTATGTATATATATTTATGAACTTATCAGTTCTACATGTATGAAGATCAAATCTCCATAGAAACGGAGATAAATGGAACGGGAGACTGTGTATGTGTGTGTGTGCGAAGCGAGGGAGATAACTAGGGTTTCGTCGACATTTGAGAGAGATGACAGGAAAAAAGCTCCTCTGTACTTCGCCGTTTTCTCTCTCTTCTATTTCTTTGGTTTTCTTATTGTTAGATCTTTTTCTCTTCCTCTTTGGGGTAGGGGGTGTTTGGTATACGAAAAAATGTTTTTTCAAAAAAATGTTTTTCTCATAAAATAAGTAATTTTTTAATTTAATATCAAAATTAAAAATTATCATTTTAAGAACATCTACGTGTCTTCAAAGAAAAACACTAACAGATTTTTGAATACGGAATCCAATTTTTGGCACCCTAGGGTGAGGAAGAAGAGGAGAGCGGGGGTCGGGGGGTCATGTGGTGAGTTTGGGATAGAGGGAGTTAGGGCAGGAGTGGGGTTAGGTTAGGGGGCGTAGGTGGGGTTTAGGGTAGGGGGTATGGCGGGGGTGTTGGGGTAGAGGGCAGGGGTGGGGGTAGTAGTGAGGTATAGCGGGGGAGGTTGGGGGTTGGGCGGGGGTGGGGTAAGGGGGTTGTGGTGGGGTAGGGATAGAATAGTGGGTAGGCAGGTAGGTTGAGTGGATTAGAGATGCGTTGGTGTGTTTTTATTTACCAGAAAATATTTTTAAAAATTTTTAAGAAAAATATTTTTCAAAAAGTAAACAAGAGAAAATAGAAATATTTTTTTAAAAAAAAATTCCGTCGTAGCAATCACACCCTTATTTTTATTTGTTTTATTAATTAGTACTAGGACTTGTATGTTTCTAATTATTGTAATGTTTGTTGACAGGTGAATGTACTTTTAAAAAACATAAATACTTTCCACTGATATATTACTAGAAAATGAGCATGCTTGATACAAAAACTTTCTCGTACAAATCGACTCAAATGTTAATTAATACTCTATTATTCTTTATACTTATAATATAAGACATTATAATATAGTAAATTAATGTAGGACAACTTTATATCATGTTCAAGTTGTAGTTACAAGTTTAGAGCTGTAGATATTAATTTTTTTCTACTCTTTTCGTTTATAATGTAATTTGAATTGACTCATTGAGTAGATTTTGTATAACTTTTTTATTTATTCTTCTAATAACTTTTTTTTTCGATACTCCTAAAGTAGATCCTTCGACTACACGTGTTTCTACTTTCTGCATGATAGATATTATCGGTGGCCTTAATATTAAAAGTTTTCTAAGCAAGAAAAAGAAGCCTTTGGTTTTATTAAGATGAGTAAATAGTTGGAGCTCATAAATATAGGAATATTAGCAAGTGGAAAGATGTGATGTGTTGCTTTCAACGTGGATAACAAACTGACTAATTATTGAGATCGAATCAATCCCTAGTTTTCAACAATATGTCAATCTTAAAAGCAGTTGCCTGGTGCACTAAGCTCTAGCTATACGCGGATTTAAAGAAAGATCGGTTGACAAGAGTCTGTTATATGCAGTCTTACATTGCATTTCTGACAGAGGTTATTTTCACGACTTAAATGCACTACCTTACATTTCGTGTCAATCTTAAATGGACATTAAATCTAAGGTAGACGATTTGTTGTTAGAAAAATACTAAAATTAGTGATTGTTACTTCTTTAAGTTGTTTTTATGTATGCAAAATTTCCTAATGAAAATGTTAAAATAGAGATATCCATAATGCTTACACCAACATCCGTTTGATCTTTTCCCCTTTTTAAAAAAACTTTCTTGTGCACTGCACCGTGTTTTGCTCATACACTTATTTGTTTCAATAATTAAGAGCACCCTTTTTTTGTACATTGTATTCTCCTTTCAAAATAATTGTTGACTGTCCCCCCTGTTTGGCTCTTCCTCTAAGGGTTGTTGCCCCCCCCCCCCCAACACACCAAATTATTACGTAAAGTGACGAAGGGTATAACTTTTTAGTTTACACAACTATGTCGGAATTCTTTCAAATTATTTTATGACGATTATTTGATAAGGAAAATTTCATGGTAATATTGTTTAGTAAAAATAATAAATCCAATCCTAAACAAGTTTGGCAAACTACTTTTTTTAAACATCAAACAATTTATTAGGTGTGAACAAACAACGTGTATCACACATGTTTAATTGATGATATGAGTCACTCTAAGATGTCTCTATTTTTTACTTTAAGTTCAAAAAATGATAAAATCTGATAAGGATATTGAAACAAAGCAGTAACAAAAAGATATAGATGGATTTGACTAGTCTCCTCTCTTTTCTTCTTATCAAGAATTTGTAGTGAACAATCAGGTAGTAAAGTAGCGGTAGTGAGGTTTGGTATCAGAATTATTTTGCGGAGGGAAGCCTTAGAAAAAACAATAAAATTGTTTCTGATTTATAAGTCACAAAATATTTGAGTCGTAAAATTAGCTACTTATGTTTATTTAATAATAACCTACATTAAAGCCCTGAAGTAAGACTCTTTCCCAAGTCATGCATAAATACTTTGTACATCGAGGTATCCTTTTTTCTATAAAAATGATAAAATTACCCAACATGGTTGATGAAGAGATTACTACAGAAACAGGCAACAAACAAATCAAAGAAACTCCCATTGCTAGTGGGTTTGCTAAGTTAACCACATAACCACATATAATATAGACAAAGATATGACAAAGCATGAGTCCTTACGTAAGCTTACCCAGAGTGTATCCTCAAGTATAGTGTTCAAGAAAAAAAGTACTAATTTATTTTTCGTTTGGTGTGTATTTCTTCTGTTAAGATTTTGTTATTTCAGGATATTGACTCTAAGTTTAGAAACTATCATGTTATCATATTACACCAACAACAACATATTCAATGTAATTCCATAATTGAAAATTAAATAGGGAGAGGATAGGATATCCAATAATTGTATAAATATTTTTACTTAAACTCAGACTAATTTATTTACACGTGTCTGAAGAATTGACGATAGAACTTCTGTTTCTGTCTGAAGAATTGACGATAGAACTTCTGTTTGACACAAATCCAAATCAGTCACTAAATCTACATTCATAGGTGTCTGAAGAATTGACGATAGAACTTCATAGGTGTTCAAGATTTGTGTCAACACCTATGAATGTAGATTTAGTGACTGATTTGGATTATAATGTAGAACTCTACTATAGGAATACAACAATTAAATGCTGCTTATAAAGTTTCTGGTTTTCAAGATTTTTTCCAAGCATGACAATGCTAACAGAACACACTTCTCTTAGGCATCTCTAAAGTACACAACTCATCCAGAAAGGAAATAGATATAAGAAGAGTAGTACAAGCTGTATCTGTAGAGTTCAACACTCATCATTCTTTCATTAAACTTGCCGATTCTGTACAACTTTTGTCATTTTCCACTCAACGTACCACTCCTTACATGTCTGTAAACAATATTTTGCTAAAAAATATGCATAGTTGCATACATACGATAGGTGTTAGAAAGGTTATGGAGAATAGAAATTAGTTTGAGGCATGTCAGGATGTTTCGCCCACACAATGAAGAAAATAATTAGGCGTATCCCCAAAATTCAACAAACTCTTCCCGTTACAAACTGGGAGCAGAAACAACAAATTCCAGAAGAGAAGGAATCTCGATTGTACAGAATAGCAGATTCGACAAGCTCTTCTTAATCAATGAGGGACACACTCCCTTTTGGAATATTGATATTTTCTTGCAACAATAGGCACCCCTTGTAATTAATACAAAGGGAGATAAACCCTTGAAATGATCGCTCCTAAACTCAAACTCACTTACGACACGAATAGCGATAATAGGCTGACACTACTTCTACAAATTGCCAAAGTATGCCACTGAAGTTCAGATAAAGCAAGCGATACTGAATCATCTTGGAGTGAATTAGGATTCACATACAGCTATCGCCCTTCTAGTGAGAATTTGAGCCAATGCGGCTGAAGTTCAGATAAAGCAAGCGATAATGAATCATCTTGGAGTGAATTAGGATCACATTATTTATTGAACAACTTTGTCAAATATCTGTAGGCAAAATTAATGTGATTCTGACAGTAATTAAAACTGCTAGCTAATAGGATTGTCCATCACTAATCCCTTTATACTAATTTGTTCAAAGAACTTGTAATTTTCCTACCCTAAGAATATTAATTTATTGAGATTACATTTTCATACAACAGGATGATTACCAGAAAGTATTAAAAGTTATAACAAAGTGATGCGGCATGTTGCTGAGTAAATTTCTTAGGTTAAATGCATTTCTGGAGCTCTTCATCTGAAGAGTTTCTTTTTGGTAAGTTCCTCTTCTTAAAAGTTCTTCCAGATCAGGTTATCATCAAATGTTCACATTCTTTTGAAGAGGCAGCGAAAATGTTTTTAAATACCACTACTCAGTTATAGTAGCTAAAATCATTTCTGCAGAAAGATGGCTGTTCAAGCACGACAAATTAAATCATAAAAATCAGCATAACTAGATTGAAGATGAACATTAACTAATTCTACCTACATCCCTCGCAAAACGAACTCAAAGAAATCAATAACAGCTTTCGGAAGTCCAGCAACAACCAATGCAACTACAGAAGAATCATGTTTAATGTCCATAGCACATATTTGATCCTCTGCTTCCTCTCTTTGAACCCCAAGAAAACAACTTAACATAAGGGCATCCATATCATCAAACAATTATAAAAGCAGACAAGAAGGAAAAAAACAAACTTAATAACTTTTTCTTTATAAGAAAAAAACAAACTTTATAACATCTTATCGCACTAGAGAGGGGGAGCAAGTCTTACAATTTGTACTCGCAAAAAAAAGCTCCTTTTCAGATATCTGCTACACCTATTCAAGAGTTGAACAACCAAATACTTTGACCATACACATTTGGCCAGTAATAGCATCAAAAGGAGCTGTTGGTGATTAACGAACCAACCAAGGATGTTATGCAGTTGTAAGTAAATTAAATAATTTGTTGAGTTTTTCTACAAGCACAGGGGTACTTTTTTCCAGTGCTTCTGGTCTCGCCATGCCAATTTCTCCGGCTGAGAGAAATGGAAAAATCTTATACAAGTGTGTTACAACTAAGGAAGAAAGGTTTCATGATATAGCACCTTCTAGAGTATGTTGATCATAGCCAGGTTGAAATAGCGGTCTATGGAGTGGTTCAGCACCATTTAGCTCGAGGGGACTGGTGTCCTACCCAGAACATAATTCTGCTTCTTGGAAGTTAGATCATACTTTTCCGTATGGTTTAGCAATCATAATACATCTTTGATCTGTGCCATCTGCTAGAGGCTCTGCAGCTCATAAATTTTACCAGGCAAGCTTCCTGAAAGCAATTTGCCACTTGCTGTGTCAGCACCGAAAGCTCTACAATCAAAGTTAGCCTTTGACATTAAGTTGAGTATTTTAGGTCCCAGTAGCAAAATGCTCCATACAGCATTCAGACAAGTAAAATAGGATCAAGCACTCAAACCAGCCCAATTTTTGAAAGCAATAAGTGCCTCCATTTTACCGCGATTTTTCCTTCTTAACTTTGAAATTCTGAGCTTCTTATGTTTCTCCATGAATGCTTGTTTATATCTCCATTTATCAACAAATATCTTCATCTCTTGAGATTTCTCCACAACTTGCATCACTGCATCAAAGAAGCCCCCTTTAACCAACACATACAGAAATGTGTCAACTAAGGTATTATCTAGTTTCATCTTCTTCTCTCCTTCTGCTGAAACCTTTCTTTTGACTTCGTTCCACAGCACCAAAACATTGAAATACTTCTCCATGGTCCCATATCCATTTATTAGAGAAAGATACGTCTGCTCATTTGGTTCAAACTGAAGGAAGGTCATTCTCCGGAAAGTCCTCCTTGCATCTTCTAGCCGCCCAGCCTTGCAGAAGGCATGGATGATGGAGTTCCAATCATGTGTTCCAATTTCAACCCTAGGATCCTCAACAATCTCATCCAAGTAAGCTGCCATGAGCTCAGGTCGATGACTTTCTGTTAAACCAGTCATGATTGTCAAGTAACTCCCTTGCAAGTCAGGTATTCTTGCTTCTCTCATGTCCCTAAACATAGAAAATGCAGACTGAAAATCTTGGCATTACATCGACGCTTCAATTAGAGCATCATAGGTAGCAACATCCAACTGGAGACCTAAACTGCTTATGTCTGTCACCAGTTGAGCAGCCTCAGCGGTTTTTTGCTCTTTGCAATATGCCTTTAATATTGGCAGATAGACTCCAAGACCTAAAGAAGCTCCCTGAGCATTCATTTCATCAAATATCATGTGTGCTTTGCCCAGTAACCCGAGATTAACGCAAGCACTAATGATGCCATATCCAACGGATCTCTCAACAATCACGGATGGAGATTCCAAGGTCTGAGTTTCACCTATCAAAGTAGGCTAAATCTTTTATGCTCCCATTTTGAAGAAATCCACTTACTACTTCATTATAAGTTCCTTCTCCAAAACATAATCCTTGTCCATCAGTTACTCTTACACCTTGAAGAATAGTTGCTGAAACAGACGCCAAACTACCACACTTTACAAACCCGCTAATCAAACTACTAAAAAAAAACTTTATCCAGGAAACCAAATCCACGTATTAAACCTTCTAATTCAGCTATTTTCTCTTTTAGACCCTTCAATGCATACAAATAAGCTAGTAACCCAAAACTAAATTCATCAGGCCTAACACCTAAAACCGACAATGTCTCCACCACTTTCTCCGCATCAATAATCGATTCAATCTCACGACAACAACATTCTAGTGAAGCATTACAAGCTACCAAACTAGGTTTCAAGAAATCCAACTTCTCATCAATAACAACCCTACAATTCTCATTGAAAACTTGCAAAAACCCATCAAAGTTACCATTTTTCCTACAAATCTCGACAAGAACATCACCCCACATACTAAATCTGTTCTTGAACATACACTTAACCAATGCAAAGGCAGGAACAGCACTATTAACATCCCTCATTGAGTCAAAACATGTAAAGTTTCAGGCTTTAACAGTTCTTGTTTCTTCTCTAACAAGTAAACTACTGATGCAAATGCTCTTTTTATATTATGGGTATCATTCAATGTGACATATGAGTGATGAGTGAATTAGTAAGTGACTTACTTGGGAAAAGAGAGTAATTTGAAAGGGTCTTGAATGATTTCCAAGCTTAATCTATGTTGTTAGTTTTTATGGAATCTTGAAGAGTGAGTTCAAGATTGGATTTGTGTTCTTGTGTTAAGGTTAATGGGGTTTGGTTATGGGGTTGTTGAAGGTGGTTGTGTTCTTTTTTAAGGAGAAAATTGAAGGTTGTAGAAAGGAATATAAACCGGGTATTTCAGGTTGTGAAGAAAAGGGTCTGTTTGAGAGTATACAGAAAGCTCTTCTCCACATTGTTGGTCACTGTGTTGTGACTGATCGAGAGAGAAACTATGTATGTGAAAGCCCTTTGCAGGCACTGTAGAATATGAGGAGAAAAAGTCCAAAATGGTCCACTATTTTTGGATTAAGGGTCGAAATAGTCCTATTTCTTTTCTATGGAGCATTAGTAGTCCGTTTTCTTTGATGAAGTAATATACTTATGGTCCTTTAAAATATAATAAGTTCTTGAGATTTAACTTATTGTATTTTATATTTCACCAATTACTCCCTCCGTCCCAATTGATGTGATACATTTTTCTTTTTAGTCTGTCCCAAAAAGAATAATACATTTCCTTATTTTACAACAATTTAACTTTTTATCTTTACATTTTACGCTTAAGGAAATGATCTATAACCACACAAATATCTTTGACTTGTTTTAGACCATAAAATTCAAAAGTTTTCCTTTATTTCTTAAATTTTGTGTCGAGTCAAATTATATCACATAAATTGAGACGGAGAGTATTAGATTTTGAAAAATTGAAGGAGCTTCTAAGTGTGTAGATTCGTGTAAATGTATGTGTTTGTTATAATTGTGCTAAATTATATGGAATTGCTTGTTGACCTTGTTTATTTTCATGGTCAACTTAACTTTCGATCAATCAAGGCTATTTTCATGATATATGTAGGAGAATATTTTTGCATAAGTTGATTCCATAAAAAATTTAGGCAAAATTCTTCTATTACATGAGAGAAGGGAAAGGAGAGAAGAAGAGCGAAAATCAAATTGAACTTTCACCTATTGCATAAAAGATTTTGATCGATATTACTAAATTATAATTTTAATGATAAGGTCCGAATTTTAAATCATCCTCTATGATGTATAGTCAAGATTTGCAAGTTTTCCTCTTTAGCCTACATGACTTGGTTGATATAATCTCCTTACGTTTCATTTGTCCATCACAAAGTTGTCAACAAATTAAATTGCTTAAAATGATATATTAGAGCATATTCCAATTAGATTAGCTGAACTTGAGAGCACATATGATCATGGTCTATCATGTAAAGATAATTAATATCCTCGCAACTTCTTGAACATGATCAAAATTTGTTCCTTTTACATAAGATAAGAGTGGAAATCCCAAACACAATGTGGGGGGGGGGGGGGGGGGGATTGAAAATGAAGAGGAAGTCTCAACTCCCAACTGCAACCAAATCTACCAAAAGAGAAAGCTGGACTAATGCCTGATGGAGGTCCAGCTGCAGAAAGCCCAATTTTAACGAGTTCATCTAGGAAATAAAACTTCAGCCCAATAGAAATGGACTCAAGCCCACACAAAAAGGAGAAACGAGAACAAAAATATAACAGAGAGGGGCATTCCGAGAATTGAACTCGGGACCTCTCGCACCCTAAGCGAGAATCATACCACTAGACCAAATGCCCTGGTTTATGTTTATAAAATAAAGTGTTTTTCTTATTATCATTTTGTCCTTTTAAATTAGAGACATGTATATGGAAACAGAAGCTTTCATTGCCGTGGAAGTTGGAACTAGTTACACCATGCTAATGTAACACGTATGTTACACCTTGCCATTATGTCTTTTTCAGAGTTTGTTAAATATTGAGCAGAGATCAAAACTATTCAAAGATATAATTAAGGGATTATTTACGACTTATCCTAAACATAAAGGACCATTTTGTCATATTTTATTCAATGGGAAGAGCATCAGAAAATTTCAGCCCCTCAAATATTTAAATCTTTTATCCATTCATAAACAGATTCTTTTCAAAGGTATAATTAAGGAAGAACATTGGAAACATCAGTTTTAGAGGAATTTAAAATGGAAATAGAACAGTTGCTGAATTTTCCAGCCAAGATCATTTTATCACTTGTTTTTGGTGGATCTCTGGTGTTCTTTGCACATCTCATCAATGTTTTACTTTTGTATCCAAGAAAATTGAGATCAAAATTTCAAAGCCAAGGGATTAAGGGGCCTTCACCATCTTTTCTCTATGGAAATCTTCCTGATATCAAGAAGATTCAACTTCAGAACCAGAAACAGCCAAGGCCAGAAACCAATAATCAAGAATTAGAGGAAAACAACGCTTTGCAACATACATGGCCTTCCAGAGTGTTTTCACATATAAAACAGTGGCAAATTGAATATGGTAAAGTCTTATAGCCTGTTTGGCCAAATTTGTGGGAAGCTAAAAATGCAAACTTTAAAAAAAAAATTTATTTTAGAGAATTTAGGTGTTTAGCCGAATTCGCAGGCTTTGAGTAGTAATAGAAATTAAACGAGAGATGAAAAAGGTGATTTTTTTCAAAGTACTGATGAAACCTTGGACAAGCACAAGTTGCTCCTCTAATATTGCAAAAGTGATTTTCAAATTGATTACTCAAACACAAACGGCTACTCCCAAAGTACTTTTTCGGAAAACAATTCTAACAAAAAGCACTACAACCTTCATATTATTGATTACTCTTTCTTCAGTTTTGGCTTATGTGGTTTGTTGTGTTTAAAATACAGGATAAATATTCATGTATTCATCTGGAACCATACAGATACTATGTTTAACTGATGCAGAAATGGTAAAAGAAATAAGTATGAGCACTTTTTTAAACCTGGGAAAACCAACTTACCTATCCAAAGATCATGGTCCTCTGCTAGGCCAAGGCATTTTCTCTTCAAATGGCCCTTACTGGGCTCACCAGAGAAAGATCATTGCCCCTGAATTTTATCTCAACAAAGTTAAGGTACATCTCCACTCAAAGATATATGCACTTGTTCAGTTCAAGACTAGAATTTCAAACATCTACTGATTATGCGGGAGATGGTGAGGCTGATGGTCGAATCCACCAGTAAAATGATCAAATTATGGGATGATGAAACTAGAAATTCAGAAGGAAAACTGGAGGTTAAGGTGGAAGATGATCTCAAGAGTTTATCAGCAGATATAATCTCAAGAGCTTGTTTTGGAAGCAGCTACGCCCACGGGGAACAAATCTTCCTAAAACTTCAAACTCTACAAATGGTTATGTCCAAGGTTCCCACTGGAGTTCCTGGATTGAGGTAAAAACTATTAAGTTGCTAAATTAGAACTATGTTTAGCTCTGCAAAGTGTATGGGAAGGGAAAATGGGTGAGAAGTATCGATCCTTTTTTCGCGTTTGAAAAGACTGATATCATCTATCCCCTCTTGCTACTTTCCATTTTGCATCTCAAGAAAAGCTTAGTATTAAAGTAAAACTCATGGGAATTAATGATTTTCCCACTATGTTCAGAATGACTGGATTGTGACAGGCATATTCCAAGTAAACATAATAGGGAGATATGGAGATTGGACAAGGAGATTAAAGCAATGATATTGAAGATAGTACGAGCGCGGAGAAATCTTACTTATGAGAAAGACCTTCTGCAACTGATTCTTGATGCTGCTAAGAGTTATGAAGAGAGTGATTGTGATCAACTACCAGCTGACATTTCTGCTGAAACGTTCATTGTTGATAATTGCAAGAGCATATTTTGCTGCCCACGAGAACACTGCTCTCACAGCATCATGGTGCTTGATGTTACTAGCTGCATATCCAGAATGGCAAGCTCGTGGCCGTGCTGAGGTGCTTGATGTCTGTGGTAGTGAGTTGCCAAATGATGCTATCCTTAGACGAATGAAAGTGGTAATCTAAAAACCATATTATCGAAAATCAAATGTATTTTATACCTGGATCTCTAACATGTACACATATTTGATTGGCAGCTGACGATGATCATCCATGAAACGTTGTGTTTGTACCCACCAGTAGCTTTCGTGGTGAGAGAAGCATTGCAGGACATAAGTTTCAAGAGAATTGAGATTCTGAAAGGGACTAATATTGAGATTCCAATCCCAATCCTGCATCAGCAGCCGGAACTCTAGGGACAAGATACTTGTCAGTTCAATCCAGAAAGATTTGCCAAGGACATTGCAAAGGCTTGCAAAGTCCCAAGTGCTTATATACAATTTGGCATAGGGAGTAGAACATGTGCGGGGCCAAATTTGGCAATGATTGAACTGAAGGTGATCGTATCGCTGATTTTGTCTAGGTTTACATTTTTGTTGTCCCAAGGATATCAGCATAGCCCTGTTTTAAGACTAGTCTTAGAACCTGAGCATGGTGTTAATCTGTATCTCCAATTCCAAAGAGTTTGACATATTTTCCTTCTTTGATATTTGACAATGCCTGTAATCTACTAAATTCAATTGATCTAGAAAGGTAGATGAGGTTCATCATTATTTTATTTTTTACAAGCCGTCTGTCTCCTAAAGCAATACAACAGAGAAGCAAGAGAAACTACTGTTGTTTTCTTCTTTTTTTATATAAAGGAGAAACTACTGTTGTTCTCTTGTGCTGTCAATAAATGATGCACTTGTGCTATTCTTCAATTCTGAATTCAACACTTTCTCAAAGCAACAACGAAAAACTCATAAGAAACTCAAGATGCTCCTTCCATTTATCTATTTCAGATCCTGACAACTAGATCTTAAAGTACTCGCCACAGATGCAATGAATGTTAGTTAGCATCGTTGCCAAGATCAAGATGAGGATAAAAGAATCATATCGAGTATAGACAAGTCTTGATCATGAATCGCTTTGACATTAGAACTTCCCAGTGAATCCACCTGAGGATGAGAAGAGAAGTAGTCGCCAGTCTAAACACACCAACATCTATAACTCTTTTTCGTTTACAAAAAAGATTAGGAACTCGAAGATTTGCACCAGGAAAACGATCAAAAATAGAAAACATAGCCCAATACTCGCCTATAATCAACACTCAAATATCTTCAACACAATCCTGATCATTTTAAAGGAGCTCCAAATAAAGTAAATATTGTTGGGCTATATAATTCTTAAGTGACAAAAAAGCATCAGAAGAGCATGTTCTCTCTATAGATTCAGGTCTGAGTATAGTTTGCATTGATAGTGATCCAATCAAGGACTGGCTATTGGCAAGAGTAAATAATTTAAGTAACATATAAACAAACCCTAATAAGTATTCAATCTTACATTGACACAGATCGGAAAGTTTTTTACAAGTTCATCACACCCATATAAGAAAAATACCACTCTAAGTGTCCATGGAGAACCTTTCAAGGTCCACTTTACAAGGAAAGCTACTCTAAATCAGAGGGGTAAAATCATTTTGTACTTTCTTGCACATTACCAATTTCATCATAACATAATTTCTCGTGTATTTATCACAGGTTAGAGCACATATAACTACTATCATCCTCATCCACATACATAGAGATATGGAAGAAACTGTAGTTAACATGCATACCTCCTTTTTCTTGCATTCCTTGTAATTATCAAAATGTTCTTGACATTTGCTCTTGTCTGAGTTAAACTGTTCCAAACCTGCAAAACGTTCACAAATTAAGCAATCCCCTGAAACAACTGCATAACGGGACAGTAAATACGTCTTTGAATAAATTGATATGATCGAAAAGCACTTTCCACAGTTTCCACTTTCCACCACACAAATTTACATATGATGATTGCATTTAGCAATGACATCTCAAACTAAACACGACGCTACATATTGCAAGAATTTCATGGACAATGTCTTGTGTGTGTGTATATTTCCATGAACTCCAACAATCTGTATTAGCAAACCTAAACATCCACACTTAAAGGTCCTTGCAACCTTCCCCAAAACCTTCATCTCAATAATAGAGTATTGCATCAAGCTACTCAATTGGTCTCTGATCAATTACCAAGTATTCTTCAAACAAATTATGGGTAATTTCATATGCAATTATCTTTACTAACAACAACAACAAGATACACAAGTGGGTCTCGGGAGGGCAGGATGTACGCAGACCTTACCCCAACTTTTATGGGATAGAGAGTTTGTTTTCGATAGACCCTCAGCTCGAAATTATACAAATAAGTTCTGCTCAATTCAAATTTGAAAGAGAAAAAATCGGTTTTTAAAAAAAAAAAATCAGCGAGTAGGTTTAAATTTGCAGCTTGGGGACAAACGGCACTTAATTTATTACCAAGAAAACTTTCCTTACCAAAACAAATACAAGAATTCAATACCCAGATACTAAAAGAATATCAAAATTCCAATAATGATCATGAGTATAATTTTTTTCTAGTCAGTAAATTTCCAAATACTACAAAAAACATAATATGATTGAATTCGAACAAGGTAGAGGTAAGTTCTGCGTACACTCTATGAAAGTATGTATGTCCTAGAGATAATCATTATTAGGGACAAATGTACTTGAACACATTCATATTATTAATAAGATTAATATTTATGACATTTGCGATTTTTGAATTATTATTTGATTGTTTGTAATTATTCATTAATGAGCATCCCCTGAGATTACGTTGTCATTAATAGAGTGATTTATTGATGATAGAGCGTAACTCTAAAATAGCATCGACTAATGATCATCGAGAATGAGATATCGATGATATGTTATAAGTTGACATGTAGTCTGCATCACATTCTTAGAGAATGTAGTATGTCTCACCTGCTACTAGTAATGGTTACTAGTGATGGACATATGAATACTTTTGGAAAGTATTGGTATACCCTGCTGATAAACTATTTGTTAGACATGTCTAGAGTGTTATCAGCGTGTGGGATATAAAGGTCCTTTGACTTGAGGTCAATACGCACCTTGTTTACAGAGTAATGTACTTTGACCCTGTCCTAAGCTAAACTCCTTATAGGATAAGACACAGCTTGTGTTGGGTACATTATGATATAAATTAAGGTGGTAATTGAGTCAAGAATATAATTCACTCCTCGATTGGATATTCGAGAGAGCACTTAACTTCTTAGTGATATTAGGTCGACCAAGTCATTGGCCAATGCAAGAGACATATTTAGAATATGGTCTAATTGTTGACTAATATAGATGAGATAAAGTGATCAAGCCATTTGGATAGACACATGTCAAATCCTAAGCTTGATCGAGTGTGTCGCGAATGAAAGGAATTTATCATCTCACATAAAGATTATGTTTGCTGGATTCATGTAAACGTACTTCATATATTGACTTCGTCGTACGGCGCAGTCTAGGAGTTCCGTATGGACCTTAATTGGATTAGTGCCGATATATGAAGGACTATAGGGTCACACTATATCGATTGTCTCTTCGATCTAAGGGTGTATTGAGAAAGTATTAAATATTCGATTTGGGATCGAGATATTTAAATTGATAATAACTATGGGATAATTTCTATTAGATGAAAATTATTTAATTAAATCAAAATTAGATTTTGAATTTAATGTGTTGAATATATATATTAAACAAAAACGAAAAACAGAAATTTACGTAAGGCACCGCGGCGCCGACCCGGCAGTGGGCCCAGTCAGACTGGCCTATTGCACCTCGATTTTTGGGCCAGGCTTGGAGCCTAACCCTAATCTGATTTTTTGCCCTAATTTCAACTATAAATACATCACACCCCATAAGTTAAAACACACTAATTCTCATAAACAAATTTTAGACTTAGAGTATAGGATAAAACCCTTTCAAACCTCTGCCAATATTTCTGGCTTTCTTGACAGAGGAATACACCATAACATAGTGCTTGCAGTCAAAGGGACAGTCGCGTGTAATCCCTAAGTAAAGACTCCAGCTAATACAACATGTAAGTGTTCATGTTTTATGTTACATGTTTTTTATTATCATATAACCATACCATAAGTAATTGTTGGGGTAAGTAAGAACAAAATTTTAAACTTCCGTTGTGCCTTACTTATGTGTTTTGAACCCAACAAAACCCATCACTCTACACTCCCAGTCCCACATTATGGAATTTCACTCGGTAATATAATTGAAAGAACAAAGTGGGAGTGTAGTGCAAGTTACATTTGAGAGAAGCATTGTATTGAGGATAACAATCAGAATCAACAAGTCTTGCTGCACTTGGATATGCCGGTGTTTGAATTTTCGTATTTGCCATTTTTTGCCCTACCTTTTTCCGATGAATTCAATTGTGTATTTTCACTATTTATTCTTCGGGTCGAATTTCGCCGACTGTGAAGAAAGATGACCCGGAAAAGAAACAGATCGGTCCATATCATTGGGCCTAATAAGAATCTGCCTCTACTTGGCCCAAAATGGAGTCCATACATGAACTGTATTACTAGGTTTTAGGCATGTCAATTAGGGAGATTTGCACAAATAACATCTTTTAATGGCTCTACCTAAATATAAATTTTGATCTCATTTTAAAAAAAATTGCAAAAATAAATCCTCAACCATCATTAACTAGAAAAATCCTGAAGATTTACTAGATTTTAAATTATTTGGCAAAACTTGTCAGGTTATGCAAAATCTACAACCAGATTTTGACCATAAATCTTGATATAGATTTCTCATTCATAGCCAAAATTTATAGTCACAAAACCTTGATATGTCACTAGTGTTGGAGTTATACATCTATTTACATTACTCTTTTATTTCAAGTAATGCAAAGTCAAATAATCTTTTTTTATTTCCTGACTCTAGTGAAAAGCACTTTGTAACACACTCGTGGTGAAAAGATCTTTATTTCTCTTTATATTGAAAAGTGTTTTATTGGGTTTGTAAATGAGCTAGAACAAGAGAGGGACCTCGTACACATGAAAGTTGGGCTTCATAGGCAAAACGGGTCGATTTACCCTTCCCCCCCAGCTCTCCTACCTCTGGAGTCAGTTGTTACTGGTCAAGACTTATTCTTCTGGAACCGCAATTGTCCCGGTACCAGTAGAGACTTCATTTATTAAAACCATAAAAAAATATCTTCTTCTTCAGAGATTTTTTTCCTCCTTTGGGCAAAATACTTTGTGCAAACTCCAAACTTTCAGCCACTAGTGCAAATGTCTGAAAGTGTTGTGGAACCTTGGGGAGCAATAGGCCTAAACGATTTGCATCGGAGTCGGTCCGAAATTGCTTTCCAGGCATTGGCATGCCACGACACAGTTGTGATTGATAAGTTGTTCTTTACTGTTTTATTCTTTATCAATATTGTCCCTTATTTTACTGACAATTTGAAAGTGATTTTATACAATATTGACAAGATGGTTGTTTCTTTGAACAAAACTCTTTCAGATTTATCAAAACTTGAGCCTTTGGACGGAAATAATTTTAAACGTTGGTCTCAAAAGCTTTTAATTTTTTTTTTGAACAATCAAAAGTTGATTATGTCCTGTTAACCCATGATTATGTGGAAATATGAAACACTATGTAGTAATTAAATCCTTTCACACATACTTCTTATGTCCTATATTACTTAGCCACATCACTAAAAATATTTATCTCAAATTATTTGATTATTTTTTTAAAAACAAAATAGAATTAATTATTTTTTTCTACTTTATTCTTAGTATTACTTATTTTTTAAAGTAACCAATATTAATTATAATGCAATTAATTAGAGAAAGATAAAAATAATATAATTAGTATTTTTTTCCCGTGACAGCTCAAAATAAAGTGACCTTCACTACTTTCCGGCCGAAAAGGCTCTTATAAAATCTTTGTTTTTGCTTTTTCTTGTTCCCTCCTTTTGTCCCACATCCTCACTAAAATATTGTACCAACAACACTTTTCTTCAAAGGGTTCTTGAAATTTTTCTCCATTTCACCTTCATAGATACTCAGAATATTGTGTTCTTTTTTTGTTCTTGTTTTCTTGATTGATGAGATAAATAGTAGTACTAGTGCCAGTAATAATGTTCCTAGTGCAACAGGAACAAAGTTTATTAAATGTGTTACAGTTGGAGATGGTGCTGTTGGAAAAACTTGCCTTCTTATCTCCTACACTAGCAACACTTTTCCAAATGTATGCAACTATTCACTTTTTCTCTATTTTTCATCTTATTTTTATTTTGTGGGAATTTTAATTATGTTTTTTTTGTCTTTTATCTCTCCAGGATTATGTGCCAATTGTTTTTGACAATTTCAGTGCCAATGTCAATGTTGATGGGAATATTGTGAATCTTGGCCTATAGGATACTGCTGGTATGATAAACCTGTTGGATATAATTGCTGGAATCAAAGCAGTATGAGAAGTAAATAAATATTACAAGTGTTCGAAAAGATAAACAAACAACCAATATTATAATTGTCGCAAGCTTGTTGAGTCTTGAATCTTGATAACCTGAAATCAAGAAATACTAAATCTGGATTGTTACAACTATGGCTGAGTTGAGAGATGACTCTATGTCTTTAAGACAAGATTGCCCCGTATATATGCTTTTACGTTAGCGGGCAATAATCTTTATAGATAAAACAACAACTACTCAACACTACAAAGCAAATAGGTTGATTCTGATGAAGAAAACAAACATGAAACGATTGCTGAAGAGTGGAGATTTAGAGGAAAAAGAAGAACTATTCTGGATTGTTCTTGTTCAAGACTTGTCTCTCTCTTTTCCTGTGTTATTTTCTCCTCCTGCCTCAAATCTGTTTTAGGTCTCAATATATAGTGTTCAGGAGGAGGAGATGTATTAAGAGGAATATCATAAGAGAGGTGTTAAGAGGTCATGGCAGCATTCCTGAAACTCCAGGAACCAAATTGTAAACACTAAATAGTTTGGGGTCCAGAAGAAAATATCAGAAGTAGCCTAGAAGCCCACGACCCGAGACCCGAGACCCGAGACCCGAGCTCGGACGGGACGGGCGGGCGATGGCGGCACGCGTGTGGGGCTAGCCTCAAACCCAAGCACACCTAGGTCATCTCTCCTTCAAACACATGGGTTACCCCTTGGGGTCCCAAACCCTTATCCATTTTTTAGGCTTACAAAAAGAACAATTCTTCATTTTTCCACCGATGTGGTAGATATGTACCACACCATATTTTCATGCCTCAAACAGCTTACTTCGTGGACCAATATCTCTTTCATTTCTTAACGAAATTTGATGATCCTTGACCTTACGATCATCTACTCACTTAGTAAATTATGCATATGTGAAGAACCAAAGACTCCAACATGCGAAACCCGAGTGTTTAAGTCGTTAAAGATGAGTGGATGCAACCCCCATAAAAGACAAATTTCCAACAATCCCCTCTTGAAAGAGAATTGGTGCACACGGGGTGCCAAAATTCAGCAATCTTTCAGTGGAAAGATATTGAATCAGGAGAGGTAGCTTCCGCTTTGAACCTTCACTAGTTGAATAACATCGAATTTACCTACTGCGCGGTGAACGTGATGTCTTGAACCGCCATTGTTTAGTGTAAGCCAAGACAATGATACCAATACAATAACTCCCCTTATTCGTTTTCATTCTTATTGTTCTGTCTGTTGTGGCCGTGGACACACTTGGATTCTTAAGTGCGTTCATTTGAGGCGGCCTATCCTCGCACTTAAATATGTGATCTCCTACAAGGTATCCTGATATACCCCACTTCACAAGTGTTAGGAATCATTAAAAGTTTTTCCAACCTTAACCTCAACCGTTTGAGGATCGTTAAAGGTTTGATGTTGAATTGTATTAATATCTTTTGGGGAGACTTTCTCATTTATACAAAATATATATGGGTGTACAATGTTGAATCCTTCTATAATAAGGATCTCAATTCTACCATAATTATACAACACAAAATATGGTAAATATGTGCATTATTACACTGTTAATACACCCCCCTCAGTCTGAGTGGAGGAGGCCAGACACTAAGACTGGATCTGAAGTTAAGGAAGAGCTGTCTAGGAAGGCTTTTTGTGAATATATCTGCATACTGATAAGATGAAGACACATGTAATACTTTGACATGACCGAGAGCAACCTTCTCACGAACAAAGTGGATGTCCATCTCAATATGCTTGGTTCGTTGATGTTGAACCGATTATGAGATAGATAGATGGTGGATATGTTATCACAATAAACAAAAGACGTCTTACGCAAGGGACACTGAAGCTTCAAAAGAAGGTTTTGAATCCAACATATCTCAACAACTATATTTGCAACGCCTCTATACTCAACTTCTGCACTCGAACGGGATAGGGTGGCTTGCCTCTTGGCAGACCATGAAATGAGGCTATCCCCTAAGAATACACAGTAGCCGGAAGTGGATCGTCGCGTGTCTGGACAATCTGCCCAATCAACATCCATTTATGATAACAATCTGGTCAGTGCTGAGGGTATAGATGTAATATATAATCTTGTGTGCCTTTAACGTATCGAATTATATGCTTGAAGGCAGTAAAATAAGGCTCTCTGGGGCATGCATAAATAAGCACACATGCTGAACAACATAAGCAATAT
This sequence comes from Anisodus acutangulus, assembly GCA_029783415.1. Lineage (NCBI taxonomy): Eukaryota > Viridiplantae > Streptophyta > Magnoliopsida > Solanales > Solanaceae > Anisodus > Anisodus acutangulus. Next base: position 44,121,945 of record CM056489.1, read on the forward strand.
CAGGTCTGGTGAAAGTAAGGTATTATAGTGCCCCTGCAAGACTCTAGTATTGGGTGGGATCTGACACTGGATTATCATCAACAACACTAAGCTTTGATTTAGAGTAGACACGATCTTGCAATTTGCCATTTTGGCCCTGTACACAATCTCCTCTACATACTTACGCTGACAAAGAAACATAGTATTTGTAGATTGAGTCACTAAGATCCCAAAATAATAGCTTAACTTCCCCAAGTCAGTCACAACAAATTCAGTTTTGAGCAAGGCAATAATCTCATTTTCAGTAAATCAGAGGAGCCAGTAAGCACAATATCATCCACATACAATAATAAATATGCAATGTTATTACCTATATGAAAAATAAATAGAGAATTATCACACTTGCTGCATACAAATCCAATTTGTAAAATAAATCATGCAAAGCGATCATACCATGCTCGAGGGGCCTATTTCAACCCATACAATGACTTATGAAGACGACATACATACTGAGGGACTGCTGGATGAACAAAACCAGGCGGCTGGTGCATATAAACAGTATATTTCAAATCTCCGTGCAAAAAATGCATTTTCACATCAAGTTGATAAATAGGCCAATGCTTACACATAACAATACTCAAAACCTTGCGAAGTGTGGTGTTTTGTTAATGCATTAAATTCCTCACATATGGCCGCATTCCAATTGGGGTCTAGTTTGGCTAATTTTGGGTTTTTTGGAATTGGTGATATGGTTTGGGTTGACAAGTTAAACTGGACTTTGGGTTTGAAATCCCATATTGGGTAAACGTTTTCATATGGTGGGTGGGGGTAAGGGTATTTTCGGTGTTAGGTTTTAGACGTTGGATCTGGGAGGGGGGGTTGACCGACTAGGTGTGATATTTAGGGGAACTGCGTACGATGATTTGGTGGAGTGTTGGGTTTGTTGTTGATGGATCTGTCGGTGGTGGGTTGGGGATGGTTGTCGATGGTAGTGTTGTGAGGGTATCGATCCGAGTTAGAGGTTGGTTTACGATGTGGGAAAATTGATGTGGCGTTGGTTAGGTAATGTTGGATAAGGTGTTGGGGTGGGTTGGGGCCTAATCGGTGGTTTGGTGGTATGAGGGTGATAGTCCGGATGTCAGTGGTGGTTGGGTTCGGGTTGTTAGTGACTGGGGAAGAGTCAGATGGAGGGTGGTGTACTAGGTGGTTGACAATGGTGTTTTCTGGTGGCGGAGACACAATAGTGTAATGGGGAATTCGATTATCGGTGGTGTAGATAGAGACGATGCGTCGGTTGCCAGGAGTGATGGCAGTCAGCGACTGTTGTGACCGAGATAATGACGGTGTTGTGATCGAGACAGTAGTGGTGGCAGATCGGACTGTTGGGGATGGGTAGCTGACGACCGGACTGTCGGTGGTGGCAGTTTGTGCGCCTGCCGCCTGTCGAAACAGTGCCAGTTTAACAGAATGCTTGTTGGACAAGCGGTGATGGGTCTGAATATTCGAGGAATTGGTAGTCAGTGACTCGAAATTTTTTAATGTTGTCAAACGGGAAAACATACTAAACAAAAGTGACGTGGCGAGAAATTATGATTTTGTCGGTGGAGAGCTCATAGCACAAGTATCCCATATGGTTTGATGGGAAACCAAGGAAGGCACACAGAGTAGATATGGGTGCCTATTTGTGGGGGGCGTGGATGTCAGATTAAGGTAACACAGACAACCGAAAATTCTAAGATGGTCATAGGTAGGGATCCGACGGTAGACAAATTTCGGTGGGTGTCCTAATTTGAATCGCACGGGTAGGTAAAATAGTGAGAATGTGTTCTACCATTTTTAGTGCACATACTCAAAAAGTATGAGGGAGAGACGCATAAAAAATGAGGGTACAAATTATATTATTAATGGTTCGGCGAATTCTTTCAGCTTTACCATTTTGAGGGGAGATATATGGGCAAGAGAAATGAAAAACCATGTCGTTAGCCACACAGAATTTATGAAATAAGGAATTATTAAACTCACGACCATTAGCACATTGAAATGATTTTATGTCATTTTCAAATTGTGTTTTGACTAGTGTACGAAACTCGACAAATTTGGAGAACACTTGAGATTTGAGTTTGAGTGGGTATACCCAAAGAAAGTGAGAGAAATCATCCAAAAATACTAGATAATATTTTTGGCCTAAATTGCTAGTTATGGGAGATGTCCATAAATCAACGTGAATAATATTAAAGGGAGAGAAAGTAGTATTCATAGAAGTCGTAAATGGTAGTTTAACGTGTTTCCCTAACTGACAAAAGGAACAACTATGAGAAAGATTCTCTTTGTTACATTGGATCAAATTTCGGTTTCTAAGAGAATAAAAAACGTGAGAACCCGGATGACCAAGTCTACTATACCACATTAAGGGAGATATGTTTGTTAGAACGGTGGGAGGAGTGACACTAGCAGCGGATGTGGGTAGGAAATGATATAGGTCCCCTTCACTATTGCATCTCGTAAGGAGTTTTCTGGTACTGATGTCCGTTACAGAAAATCCAAACGGATCAAAGTTAATTGAGAGAGAATTATCGGTAGCAAATTTTTCTAACGGAAATTAGATTTTTGATGATGTTTGGGGCATAAAAGACGTTTTTAATAGATAAGTGGGGATGCGGTGGTGGGGTAAGGGCATGACCAAATCATTGAATTAGAACGTGATGACCATTACCGACCATAATAGACTGTGGAGTATTTAAATTTTGCAGTTGAGTAAGATTACCAGAATTATTGGTGAGATGAGACGTGGCGCCCGTATCCGTATACCATGCATTATCGGGCTTCTGATGAGTCAATGTGCTGAAAGCCTGGCCCAAATTGGATTGAAAAATTCTTGGAGTGGACTGTTGGCCCCCAGAATATTGGGACGGATAGAGGTGCCCTGTCTGCAGATTAAAATGGGCCGCAGTTGCTAGGCTATGGCTAGAGGCCGCAGTTACTGGGCTGTTTCTTGCGGCTGTTGGGCTTAAGCTGGAGGCCCAGTTCGCAGGCAAGTCTCATCTGCCCTTACTGCGCGGCTAGTTACTGTTGCTTCCGGTGCTGTTTTCGATTCCGACCATGAAGGCTGCCGGAGATTGGGGAAAAATTAGGGGAGGGGTTCGGGACCTAGGCGCAGTGTATATGGGCAAAAACAACTGTATACGGGGTGTATAACGGCTTAGGGAGGTTGTATACAAGTGGTATGCAGTGGCAGTGAGGGTATATCAACCGTATACAGAGTGTATATCGGCATGTATAGGCTATATACGAGGGGTATGCAACTTGGTTGAGAGATAGGGTTGGGCAGCTGTATATCGGCATATATCTGAGGTATACCGGTGGTATACGATCGGTTCGGCGCCGGAAACAGACAGAGGTGGACGCCCGAAACTAGGTTTTAGGTTGGGAATGATTTTTGGCTTCTGATACCATGTAGAATTGTATTAATGTATAAACTAGGGGAAGAATGACATACGCGCATTGGCACATGTATATTTGATTATTATTTTCCTTATTTTTTCGCTTTTCTTATTTTTTTCTTTCTTCTTCTCTTTCGTCATGTTTTCCTGTGCAAGCCAACAATGGGTGTTGTAAGCCCACGTCCTCTTTTCTTTTCCTTTTTATTTCTTCTTCACTACGATCAACCATGGAAACATTGTTGTAAGCCCACGTTATTTGAAGCTCACCGAAATATTGAGAACAATACTTCATGGATTTATAAATTTGGGAGGTTTTCCGATCTTAGATTTACAAAATTGGGGGTTTTTCGATATTTCATGGAGCCCACGTTCTCCTTCTCAACCTGATCTTAGATTTTATCTTTCTGGTTTGGAGTTTTACGGTGCCCTTCTCCGGTGTTAACAAAATTTTTGGAAAAAGAAAGTAAAAACATAAAAAAACTTAAAGTTACAATGATAATTAATTAGGTGTAATTAAATGTAAAGTATCCAATAAAAAAATGTGTATGAGTTAATAAGATTTAACTTAATTTTTCTCTCACATGCCTTCAAGATAGTGAACACTCATTGCCACCTCAGCATCGAAGAGTGTTATTACACTTTAAAATAGTTTAAGGGGGTAATAGAACCTCCGTAAAGATAAATTGTGTCGTTGGAACTTCAGGTATAGTTCAAGGTTTAATAGTGTCATATCCCTTATTTATACTTACTATACAAAATCTATATATTTACCTACTCTAATTTATGACTATTTTTTAAATTAAATTACCGAAAGGTATTAGACTGTAATTATCTCTATTATTTACCCACTCTATTTTACCTATCAAGATAGAAGTAAGGTCTGTGTAACTCTCTCTTCTCAGACCTCACGTTCCACGTTGTGATATTTCACTGAATATGTTATTATTGTTATTGTTGTTGTCTGTTTTAATTTTTTTTCTTGCTTTTCTTTTTAGTCCATTTGAAGAAACATGTTTTTTTCCTAATTTGATACTCTTTTTAATTATAATACTTAATCTTATAGGTTTAAGATTATAAGATTAATGTTATTTTTATGTATTATAAATATTTTTAATTTAAAATAATAAGATTTAATTTTTTTTAACTTTTTAAATTTTATGTTCATTCAAATTAATACAAATAAATTGATTTAAGAGAGAAATAATTTTTAAAGGTTGACAATCATCCGGTGATGATTGTGATTGCACATTTTTGTCAATTTTGTTTGGTAGGACACGTGTAAGGAACTTAAAGAGGATACTTACCTTTCTGATACTAGTACTAAGTATTTACCTTTGACCGTCAGAAATAAAATTTTCATGAACCAAAGGCTGATAGAGAAACTTTTCCCTTTGCTACCTATTTTGGTACTCAAATCAGATTGCACCAGTGAAATATATATCTAAGATTTTAGATTTTATAATTGTACATTTACATTTTTATTTTTTTATTAGCTATTATTAGCACTCAAATAATAATTTAAGTATTTAGCTGAATTCAGTGACAACCGAACTGTTTCAGAGCCGAATTTACTCCTAGTCCTCGACTACAAGAATTTCATCGGCTACTAAGGCATCTTAGCCGAGTTGTTAGTTAGAGGTACGACTGGACCCACTCAGATACAGACGCCACAACGACCAAGTGAAAAGGATTTCCGGACCCCTAGAAGCAGTAACGGCCAACAACAGCTAAAAGAAATGACCATTATCATAGCAAGAGGAGTAGAGAGCGAGAAAATCGGCATCATCTCCCCCATAGTCGACCATTGAACTTAGTGAGTTACTTGATGGCTGACATGGGGGGGGGATCATGTTGTACAGTTTCTTTTTCCTTTTTTTGTACTATAAATAGGATCATTCTTTGTATAGAACACACAACTAATCAATCAAACAATTCAATTTTTATCTATCTTTATCATATTACATCATTTTATCCTTTACTTTACTGTACTCAGTTGCATTTATGTTTCTTACCTCTTAGTTTACTCATACCACCGTCCTAACGCTTTCTAGAGTAGTTGGGGAACCCATTGCTGAAAATTAGAGTTTCGTTTCCAACCCAAATCGCTTAAGTTAAGGAATCAATTTGTCTTCCGATTTCGTCAGCCGATAAAATGGCGGACAACAGAATTCGGGGCGAAAACAAATTTGGTACACCCAGTGGGACCATAGGTGAATTAATAGCAAAGTTTGATTCTCCAGCTCAGGATCATTCTTGGCGTATGCGTCTAAGGTCCGGTAAGAAAATGAACCCCGAGTCCAGTCCACATCCTAAACAAAATCCTCCCAGAAAGAACAACGAACCAACATCCTCCTCGGGTATGCCTACATCAGTTGATACCCCTCCACTTCCTCCATCAACTTAAGATATGGAAGAATCTAACCAATCTGAAGGTCCAACCATAATGACCACGTCTTTTATTAGACAACAAATCGACTTAGGCATCCACGATATTATGTACCAAGTTTCTAAACAGTTGGCTGATATTGTGAAGTCGATGGTACATAATGAGGTTCAGCAAGTGAGGGAGATGAAAACCAACCGAATGCACCCAGGAGAATGTTCGGCTAGTTCTGCCATCCCTCTGACGAGCGGTGTTGTTCAGCATGAGACCGTGACTCCTGGTGTTGTTCTTCAGCTGCATGTGCATCAGCTAATGTCTACTCAAGCCGGTAGCGCACTTAGGAACACAAGCCCAATCGTCTGGCAACCAGCACACTGTGTGGTCGCCGCCAAACCTTGGGGGGGGGGGGAAATGTGCCACTTGACCAAGTGAGTCTGCAGTATGGGCAGATCAACATGGCTCGGAGACCAGTTCAGGCTCTAGGACACTTTGGATTGCCGTCCGTTATGTCGTACATTTCTACGAACGACTCTACGATGCAGGCGAACAATGTTGGTCATCCGAATTGGCAGCCGATGGGCCCTGTCTATGACTTAGCTCGACTATCTGGTGACGCTGTTTACAATGGAATACCATTCCAGCAGTCATTGCAGTACCCAATCCATACCTTCCATGAAGCATAAATTTTCTAAGAACGGCCGACGTCCGAGGAGAGTAGCCATAGAATATTGTTCCACCTTATCCTTAGGCTCCATTAGCCATGGGGCATTACCCCACCTATTGGTAATGGCCAACAGACCACCTACAACCTTCAAAACCCTGTCTAACAAAGTGTAGAATGGAGGCCGGCAGTGCAGAACGCCTACCAGCCGAATCAAATCGAGAATTAGCAGGGGATGTCACAACTGATAAACCTGGAAAATATTGCTAATACCATGTGGAGGTACTTCGGCATCCAACTGAAACCTTTAGACAAGCCTGTTTATAAGAACCCTTACCCCGATTAGGTTGATCGAATAACACCTTTGCCGAGGGGCTTCAAAACACCGGAGTTTGCCATCTTCTCTGGTGACGAGGCTGGCCAGAATGAGTATCACAAGTTGCAGCTATTCCCTCTCTCTCTAATGGGAACAACCTTCACATGGTACTCCTATTTAGCTCATGATTCCGTACAGAGCTGGGCTGACATGAAGGGTTGCTTCCATGATAGGTTCTATTTACCCTAACCTTAGGTTACCGTGACTGATCTAACAAATCTCAAGCCGCAGGTCGATGAATCGGCTGCCGATTTTATCGAGAGATTCAGAAAGAAGGTTGGGAAATGCACCGTACACTTTTCCGAGTCTGAGTGTGCCCACATGATAATCAACAACATGCACCCTCAGTTAAATGAGAAGTTGGTGGGACAATCCTGTTATGACCTGAGCTAGTTAGCCGAAAAGGCTAGCCAAGTAGAGCAGTACGTCCAAGAGAAAGAGCGGAGAAAAGCCAGCCAAAATCGAGGCACCCACTTGGTATCCATCATTGAATCGGATGAGTCGGACTCAAAGTCAGCCGACTGCGCGCTAGACGCAATGGTGGCCGAGATTGTTAAGGGTAAGGTTTACTCTTGCCCAGCCTTGAAAGCCGTAAAAGGCAAGGAGACGAGTTCATCTGATGACATGGTCGGTTACTCGTTTGACATCACAAAGGTAGATCAGATCTTTGATCATCTGCTCAAAGATAAGCAGATTCGGCTGCTTGATGGTCATAGGATTCCGCCTGCCGAGGAACTCAAAGATAAGAAGTATTGTAAGTGGCATAACTCATACAATCACTCTACTTCTAATTGTGTGATCTTCAGAAAGGTGATCCAGAATGGCATCAAAGAGGAGAGGTTCAAGCTAGCCGACAAGAGTATGGCTGAAATGTCCATTAATACCGACCCCTTTCCCGCAATACCAATATCTATGGTATCTTTTGCTAAGCCCGATGAGTCAAGGGACACCAAAGGGAGACAACCGATGAAAAGGGTGTGGGTCCCAAAGAAACCTATCGAAGGGGAGAAAGCCACAAAGACCTTTGTGTTCAATCGGTTAGGCAGCCGATATGACCTTCGTGATGACAGGCAGCCAGCTGAGAGCAGTTTTCATGGCCGCCCTAAATACTTAAGGGATGTTGAACGAGAACTTCAAGAACAAACCATGAGCAGACATAGGCCTGGGGGCGCAAGTATGGATGCCAACCAACCGGCAACCGAGCATGCCTCGAATAGATGAAGAACCACTCCCTAAAACCAAACAGAGGGTGGTCGAGTTTAACGTAAACGAGGGTGTTTCATCCTTACGTATCACGATGAGAAATGAGGACCAGACGAGACCCTGTAGAATGATTAAACCAGCCGCCAACACATAAGAGGGGAAATTGTTTGTCAATCAGGCTCCCAAAAAGAAAAATGCACCACTGAGAGTCGCATCCAGGACTTAGAAAATGAGGATGCAATATACCAAGGCCTTGCGTAAGATGCAACAGACATTGCATCTAATTTACAACACTAAGGCAGCCAAAAATCATGAGATTCATGAGTCTTCCGTAGCCGAGGCTATCGAGCGGGCATTCGACTATGTTGCTTCAGGGGCAATGTCGCCTGAAGGAGAGACTTCGGGTCAACCAGAGCTGGATGAACAGCCTACCGATAACCCGACGAAGGAATCCGACAAGAGAACATGGCCCCAGATGGACCTCTAACTGAGGCAATCCCATAGATCGTGCAGAGGATTCAATCAGATGATCCCTAGCCAATCCCTCATCTGTCTCCAGGAAATGGAAGATATGAGCTTCTGGTTAGCCGAATTGGATGAAGGAGAGGACTCCATCATCGATTTATTTAGCCATGACCTGGTTGATGAGATGTGGGCAGACATTGAAATGGTCAGCCTAATCTCATGTGAATTCTGGGCCAGCCGCTCCTCGCTGGATAACCTAGAAGGTGATGTTTGCGTGGAAGACGCATAATGGGCAATAATAGCTGATACCCTGGCTAGGAACAATTTGAGCACCGTATTTGGTGCACATACATAAGTTATGGTTAAATACCTCAAACCCCTTTACGTCAAGGCTTACATTAACGGCAAGATTATTAGTCGGGTGTTTGTCGACAATAGGGTTGTGTTGAATGTGATGTCGCTGCTTACCTTAAAGGATCTTAACAAAACAAAGGAGGATCCCATCCAAACTAACATGAAAATGGCTAACTTTAAGGGAGAAGCCTCTGAAGCATTGGGGATTCTAGTAGCAGAAATCACTGTAGGTCCTAAGACGATCAAGTCTGCCTTCTTTGTAATAGATGGCAAGCCGTCCTACACCATTCTGTTGGGTAGGGACTAGATTCACACCAGTCGATGCCTTCCTTCTACCATGTATCAAAAGCTCATATTTTGGGAAGGAGACAAGTGTCGAGCCCTATTTTGACCTGCTCGGGTCAAAGTTTGACCTGCTCGGGTCAAAGCGGAGCACGGACGTGTTCGGGTGATTCCTGGGAAAAAGGGTTGAGGAGTCGCCACCTAATTATTTTTACGGTGAATTAGGACACCTAAATATTTAAACTAAGTGCTGCTATGTAAACTCCAATTTTAAGGTCTGCAAAACTAGCGAGATTCTAGGTAAGGGTTCTTTATTATCCTAAAGGGAAGGGGTTAGGCATCCTTTAAGATCCGCTAACTTGCGGTTATCCGGTCAAACTCAGTTTAATTATTGCTAAAAAATGCATGTTTTTACAAGTATAATAGATTAAAAAGATGTTTGCAAATAATTTAGTAAATGATGCATTTTATACAAGTACGTATTCAGATGACATAAAAAGAAAGATACGTGTAAAGTTTTGAAAAATATGTGTTTTGTGACAATAAATTATTTTATACTATCAAAGAAGTAAAATTTTGGGAATCATTGAATTGTAAATTGACAAAAAGATAAACTTATCCGGAATGATTAATAAAGCAAAAAAAGATGACAAAGTTGTTTTTTGAAAATTTTGAATACGCGTGACGAGCCTAAAATAAATAACTAGCGAAGGATTTCTAAGTTGGAATTTAACCGAGCCTACAAATAAATAAGCTGGCGACGGATTTCAAATCTTAAACTAACCTATGAATAAATCCTAAGTTTGCCTATTCTAAGCATTTCAATAGTTACATACGTGCGATAAATAATATTACAATACAAAGCGGGATAAAGCTGAATTAAAGAAAGAAATAAAAATAAATAAATAAACTCCGAGGAATAATTGCCCCTTTTTACTTTAATCCCGCAAGTTGTCAAGAACAAACGGTTAGAAACAGTTAAATACAAATAACTTCATATCCGTATTCAAAGCAGTTGAATGTTTTGATCGCGGAGGGCTCAGAACTTAAATTTTTGAAAAGAACATTCCAATCACGTCGTGGCTGCAAACATATGACTAATGTAGTTTATTTTGATTGCCTCACCTACTAAACGTGTTGGTCTCTCGGGTGAAATAGAAAAGATCACTATAATCACGTCGTGGCTGCGAATATATATAACTTGTTGGTTATTTTAGTCACCTCGCCTACTAAACATGTTGATCTCGGATAAAAGGTTTAAGTCTTCATCATTGCCCAGAAGTTATATTTCCGTCTTTGCAACTGTGTAGGCCTCAAAATCGACGGATATTTTTCATCGGCCAGTGTAGTATCGTGTTCAAATCAGTAAAATTTTAAATCGAACAGAAGCTTGTAGCGATTGATATGATAGCAGAAAAAGCGATGCGATAGCAATAGCGAGAAAAAGCGAGGCAGAGGAAAAAGCAGTTTTAAAATGACGCGGTGTCTAGTTTAAAACAAGAAAATAGTAGAACGGTAATTTGAATCTCAAAGCGATGGACCGGAACATGAAAGCAATGTTTGAAAGGTGCGGTGTTGATTTAAAGCGATAAAAATGATAAAACAAGAAAGCGATGTCTGAAGCGGGAGCAAACAAAAAAAAACAAACGCCCGGAGAAAAGCGGTATTTATTGAAAACAGTAAAAGAGTGATATCCGTCTTAAGAAATCTAAAACGATAAACTTAATAAAACAATAATATATCCGTATGCGGATATCTAAAACGATTAAAGCGAAAAAGCGAAGCGAAAGCGAAAGAAAAGCGCGGCCTTGAATTCAATTTAAATCGGCCTTAATGCGATATTAATAAAGCGATAAAAGCGATTGCCAAAGAAACGAAGCGGTGGCGGTTTAAAATATCCGACCCGAGTTCAAATTGGAAATATTCAAATCGGGTCGCTCGACCGGTCGATGATCTGACCGGATCGATGATCCAAACTCGAATCGATTTCAAAGACCAAACTCGGATAAACAATAACAAGAATATGGAATGCAAGAATTCGGAAATATCCAAATCGGGTCGACCGACCGGATCGATGATCTGACCGGATCGGTGTTTCAACGGATCGATTTCAACACCCAATTCAGATAACCAATAACAAGAATATGAAATGCAAGAATTACGAAAATGTTACCCAATCGGTCGACCCGACCGGTCGATGTTGACCGACCGGATCAAGAATCCAAACTCGAATCGATTTCAACACCAAATTCAGATAACCAATAACAAGAATATGAAATGCAAGAATTACGGAAATGTTACCCAACCGGTCGACCGACCGGATCAAGAATCCAAACTCGAATCGATTTCAACACCAAATTCAGATAACCAATAACAAGAATATGAAATGCAAGAATTGCGAAATGTTACCCAAGGTCGACCGACCGGATCGATGATCTGACCGGATCAGTGTTTCAACCCGAATCAAATAAATTCAACAATTTGGATAACCAATGATAACAACAAAGAATAATGCAAGAAATTTGGAAATTCAAATCGGGTCGACCCGACCCGAAATCAGTGATCCAAATCAAATTTTAACACCAAATTCAGATAACCAACATACATAAATATGAAATGCAAGAATTCTGAAAATGTTACCCGAACCGGGTCGACCCGTGTCGGGTCGACCCGACCCGAAATCAGTGAAGAAAATCAGAGAATCAAAATGGGAGAACAAACCTTTTCGGACTTGATTCTTGAAACAACAAAGAAGCCAAATGCTTTAAACTCAAGAACACAACAAAGTATCTTATGTATATTCCGAAAATCCTTCCAAAATCTATTTTTTCTTCTCCGAAAAATCTCCCCCTAAATGAAGAACAATCATGGGGTATTTATAGGTGGATTTCCCCCCAAGAACGTTCAAGGAATGAGTTTGAATTTCGAATTAAAGGTAAAGATTTCTGAATTTTGGAAGCGGATTTTGGGGGATAGGGTATGGTGAAGTGATGGGAGGGGCGTGGTGGTGTCAGGGTTTGGTGGTGAGGTGACCGGAGGTGTGGGTGTAGGGATGGCGTGCGGGTTCGGGTTGAAGGAGAGAAGGGTTTAGGGTTTTTTTTTGTTTTATGGGAAATGGGGGATTTTGGGTATTTGGGGAATTAAAAGGGGGTAAGGGGTTGGGCGGTTTAGGGGTTTTCGGGTGGGCCGACGGGTTGGTTGATTGGGGAGTGGGCTGGTCCGGTTGGGAGAGTTTTTGTTTTGGGTTTGGGGTTAAAGGGATAAAAGGGAATGGTTTAGGGGAAATGGGTATTTAATTGGGGCGTTGGGCCAATAAGAAAAGGGGAGTTGGGCTTCGATTTTGGTTGGGTTAAAATGAGAGAAGGGGTTTTGGGAGTTGGGCCGAATGGGTTAGTGAGTATTGGGCTGGTGGGAATTTAATTGGGTTAGGAAATTGGGTTGGGCTTGGACAAAAATGGGTTTTAGTTTGGGTTGGGTAGGGATTGTTTTGGTTTAGGAAATAAAAAATGTTATGGATTTAAAAATATAAAAGAGGGGTTTAATATTAAAATATATTATATATATATATATATTTTTGTAAAAGATGTGAATTATTTAAAATAACATAACGACGTGATAATAATAAAATATAATATTTGCGAAATGCTTAATGCTTAATAAAAGGGAAATGCGATGCAATTTTGCGAAAATAAAATAATATAGAATTTCGGATAACTTATGATTATTATAAAATATGCAAATGATATAATAAAAAATGCGAATAATAATAATAATGAGATATATACACACACACATATATATATATATACGCATGTATGTATATAGATTAAAATTGTTTTGAGGTGCTAAAAATAATTAAAACTGCAAAATAAATCGGAAAAGACGGGACAAAATTGGGTGTCAACAGATGCCCCTCTTTGGATGGAGACGATGAAAGAGTTTTCGGCCAAAGAAAGTTGACTGAGTAGCCAATTTCGTCCTGATCAACGGGACTTGAAGGAAGATCATGGGTAGAAATAAGATCCCAGGGGGAGAGAAATTATGGAAAAGTTGGTGTAGATTCAAGAAATGTTGCCCCAAAGGTCGAAGTTATGATGACACTGGTCGCAGATATAACAAAACTATTGGGAAAGAGCGGATCGAAGTTCGAAGTAGGTTGTTAGACCAAATTGCCTTGGTTCGCCGTGAGATATAGTTCCACGTTATGTTGAAAGCGCCCGCCGATTCGAATTCCTGTGGACCATTGCTAAGATAAAAGTTAGTGTATATGATTGCATATGATATGTATGTGAGAATATGACTTTGTAAGTTGAAATGATGTCGTTGCTTAATGTTGTGCAGATGATGGCGTCGGCGGGCGCCTGTTTACACTTTAAAATAAAATACCCGCATTAGAAGGTGGGCGCCTGATTTAAAATAAAATACCCGCACTAGGAGGTGGGCGCGTGCATTAAAATAAAATACCCGCATTATGAGGTGGGCGCTGATGAAATTTAAATACCGCATTAGGAGGTGGGCGCTGATGAAATTTAAATACCGCGTTAGGAGATGGGCGCTGATTTAAAACATACCCGATTAGAAGGTGGGCGCCTGATTTAAAACATGCCCGCATTAGGAGGTGGGCGCCTGATGTAAACATACCCGCATTAGAAGGTGGGCGCCTGATTTAAAACATACCCGCGTTAGAAGGTGGGCGCCTGATTTAGAACATTCCCGCATTAGAAGGTGGGCGCTGATTTAAAACATACCGCGTTAGAAGGTGGGCGCTGATTTAAAACATACCCGCGTTAGAAGGTGGGCGCTGATTTAAAACATACCCGCATTAGAAGGTGGGCGCTGATTTAAAACATACCCGCGTTAGAAGGTGGGCGCTGATTTAAAACATACCGCGTTAGAAGGTGGGCGCTGATTTAAAACATACCCGCGTTAGAAGGTGGGCGCTGATTTAAAATATACCCGCATTAGAAGGTGGGCGCTGATTTAAAACATACCCGCATTAGAAGGTGGGCGCTGATTTAAAATATACCGCGTTAGAAGGTGGGCGCCTGATTTAAAACATACCCGCATTAGAAGGTGGGCGCCTGATTTAAAACATACCCGCATTAGAAGGTGGACGCCTGATTTAAAACATACCCGCATTAGAAGGTGGGCGCCTGATTTAAAACATACCCGCATTAGAAGGTGGGCGCCTGATTTAAAACATACTCGCATTAGAAGGTGGGCGCCTGATTTAAAACATACCCGCATTAGAAGGTGGGCGCCTGATTTAAAATATACCCGCATTAGAAGGTGAGCGCCTGATTTAAAACATACCCGCATTAGAAGGTGGGCGCCTGATTTAAAACATACCCGCATTAGAAGGTGGGCGCCTGATTTATGTCGTGATAGTTAATGTGTGGACATAAGCGATGCAAAAGTTGAGTAGATGAGAATGCGACCCTGTGAGTCGAAATACCGTTCTTTGCGTTGACACAACACGGTTGGGAACATGTAGTTTAGCATGACGTCTTTGTACAATCTCCAAACAGGAAAGTGATTCTGTAGTGAGTTGCGATCACGGAGGCCCTTGCGATTCTGCTCATAAACGTTCCAGCTTCCCTGCTGTTTTCGACCTGAAGAACCTGTACTAAAATAAATTTATGAGTTTTGGGAGGGGGGAGTTGATTCGCGTTGACTTTCTAGCTTCGGCCTTGGTATCTGCATGTCCTGCTAACTCGGACCGTAGCCCTCTCTCGCTTCTGTCTTGGCCAGCCGTTAATGAAAACATTCAAAAACAATTTGTAGAAATGCATCTTAAAGAATAGAAACATAAAAAATTCTATCGAATTTTGATGAAAATGTTTGTTGAAAATATTTTGCTTATAAGGATTACTGCATATATATATATGTCTGTCGAGCAGTGACATGCGGTGAAACAAAGCAAACGTCTTATCCAAAATTCTCCTGGCTGAAGACTTAGTTTGCCGATGGTTTTCCATGTTTATCGGCGTCCTCTGGCAGTGATCCCTTAAAAATGCCCGATGTCGATATATGAGAATGACGATCTTTTGAACGGACAACCGAGTCTTGTGTAGATTTCTTGCCTGCCCTATCAGGGTGATCAGATGGGTGCATTTTGTCTTTTGTGAGATAAAGGAGAAAATATTTCCTAATGGTGGGACCGAAGCCGATTTAGGCCGCCTACGTATCCCCATGAGGGAATCAGTCGTGGCGTAGTTCATTACAAGCAAAAGAGGATTGTAAGGATTTTCTAAAATGGGACCGGCCGATGTGGCGCCACGTATCCCGCCGAGGGAATCAGGTCATAACGTAGTTCATGTTACAAAGAAATGTGTTTCGGGAAATTTGCAATCTAGGAAGCGGAACCCGACATGGGTTCTTTGCGTATCCCGCCAGGGAGCTAACTTTTACAACATAAGAAATGCATTACATAGAAAAATCCTAAATGTAGTATCTTTCACTGCATCCGCGTTGATAGCTTTGGCCATACTTCACCGTCCATTTCGGCTAGAATTAATGCTCCCGGTCAACACCGGTGAACCATATAAGGCCCTTGCGATTAGGTGCGAATTTTCCTTTGGCTTCATTTTGGTGCGGGAATATTCGTTTTAGCACCAATTGCCCGGTTCGAAAGTCCTTGGTTTTACTTTCTGTTGAAAGCTTTGGCCATTCTGTTTTGATAAAGTTGTCCGTGGCGACTGCGTTCAATCGCTTTTCATCAATCAAAGCAATTGTTCGTATCGATTCTCAGATCCATTTCGCCGCTCAAATTTCAGCCTTCTTGGATAATTCTCAAAGATGGTATTTCCACTACATTGGTAACACGACACATTCCATAGACCAATAGATACGGCGTTGCCCGATAGAAGTCCTGATTGTAGTGCGATAGCCTAAAAGTGCAAAAGGCAGATGCTCATGCCAGTGCTTGTAATTATCAATCATCTTTTGTAGTATTCTTTTGATGTTTTTGTTGGCTGCTTCGACTGCTCCGTTCATCTGAGGTCGATGCGAGTGGAATTGCGGTGAGTGATCTTAAACTTCTCGCATATCTCATTCATCGATTCTTTGTTGAGATTAGCCCCATTGTCTGTTATAATCGACTCAGGGATTCCAAATCGATAAATGATGTTATTGCGGACAAAATCAACTACCACTTTCTTTGTTACTGACTTGTGGGACGATGCTTCTACCCACTTTGTGAAATAGTCAATTGCCACTAGAATAAATCTGTGTCCATTTGATGCGGCAGGTTCAATAGGGCCAATGACATCCATGCCCCAAGCTGCGAATGGCCAAGGAGAGCTCGTCACATTGAGTTCGTTAGGGGGTACCTTGATTAAATCGCCATGAATCTGACATCGATGGCATCTTTGCACGAAGTGGATGCAATCTGTTTCCATGGTCATCCAAAAGTATCCTGCTCTTAGAATCTTCTTTGCCAAAGTGAAGCCATTCATATGAGGCCATACGTGCCTCCGTGTATCTCTTCAACTAAAGCGCTTGCCTCTCGAGCATCAACACATCTTAACAAACCGAGATCTGAGTCCTCCGATAAAGGATTTCTCCGTTTAGGAAGAAATGGTTTGCTAACCTCCTAAGTGTCCTCTTTTGTATCTTTGGTTATGCCTTACGGATATTCACCTATCTTGAGATATCTCTTAACGTCGTGGTACCAAGGCTTTCCATCCGACTCTTCATCTATATTGAAATAATATGCCGGCTGATTCGATAAGCTCACCTTGATGGGATCAATGTAGTTCTTATCACGGATGTTGAATCATGGAGGACAGTGTTGCGAGCATCGGCGAACTTCGTTTTGAGTTCGTGGGATATGCTTGAATTCTATCTTGCTTGAATTTTTGCATAATTCTTTCACGCAATGCGTAAGGAAGTATCTTCCCGTTCTTGGTCGCCCATTCGCCTTGCACCTGATGAATCAATAAGTCCGAATCACCTATAACCAACAGTTCTTGAATGTTCATATCAACGGCCATTCTAAGTCCGAGTACACAAGCTTCATATTCCGCCATATTGTTGGTGCATGGAAATCGGAGTTTTGCCGAAATTGGGTAGTGTTGAGCTGATTACGAAATCAAAGCGCTCCAATACCAACCCCTTTGAAGTTTGCAGCTCCGTCGAAGAACATTCTCCAACCCGGGTACTCTTCTGAGATGTCTTCTCCAACAAACAGTACCTCCTCGTCCGGAAAATAAGTCCGGAGAGGCATGTATTCTTCATCCACAGGGTTTTCAGCAAGATGGTCGGCTAGTGCTTGTCCTTTGATAGCCTTTTGGGTGACATATATGATATCGAACTCACTTAGCAAGATTTGCCACTTTGCTAGCTTTCCAGTGGGCATGGGCTTCTGAAAAATATATTTGAGCGGGTCCATCCTTGAGATGAGATAAGTGGTATATGCAGACAGATAATGTCTAAACTTTTGCGCAATCCATGTCAAGGCGCAACAAGTGCGTTCCAGCAAAGTATACCGAGCTTCATACGGCGTGAACTTCTTGCTTAAGTAGTATATGGCTTGCTCCTTCTTTCCTGTTTCATCGTGTTGTCCCAACACGCATCCAAACGCGTTCTCTAACACAGACAGATATAATAACAAAGGCCTTCCGGGCTCTGGAGGTACCAAAACAGGTGGGTTAGACAGATATTCTTTGATTCTATCAAAAGCTTGTTGGCAATCCGTCGTCCATTTGGTAGCAGCGTCTTTCTTCAGTAACTTGAATATCGGCTCACATATCACTGTTGATTGTGCTATGAACCTGCTGATGTAGTTGAGGCGACCAAGGAAACTCATTACGTCCTTTCGACTCTTTGGAGGAGGCAAGTCTTGAATAGCTTTTACCTTCGAGGGGTCCAATTCAATACCCCTTCTACTTACAATGAAACCTATGACTTTCCGGCGGGGACACCAAATGCGCACTGCGGGATTTAACTCAGGTTATACCGCCTCGGTCGGTCAAAAACTTCTCTAAATCTGTCAAGTGATCTCAAGTCCTTCGCGACTTGATAATAACGTCATCTACGTAGACCTCTATTTCTTTGTGGATCATATCATGAAAAATGGTAGTCATGGCCCTCATGTAGGTGGCTTTGCATTCTTGAGTCCGAACGGCATTACTCGATAACGATATACCCCCAAGGTGTAGTGAATCTTTGTCTTCTCTGCATCTTCCTCATCCATCAAGATTTGGTGGTAACCAAAGAAAGCAATCAACAAATGATTGTAATTCATGCTTTGCACAGTTGTCAATGAGTATGTGAATATTTGGAAGAGGGAAGTCATCCTTCGGGCTGGCCTTGTTGAGATCCCGATAATCCACGCACACTCGTATCTTTCCATCTTTCTTTGGCACAAGTACAATGTTGGCCAACCAAGTCGGGTATCTTGTGACCCGAATGACCTTTGCGTCGAATTGCTTGGACACCTCTTCATTGACCCTTAAACTCAAATCAGGCTTGATTTTCCTTGGTTTTTGTTTCACCGGAGGGTAAGATGGATCGATAGGCAATCTATGCGAAACAATATCCGTGCTCAATCCTGGCATCTCGTCATAAGACCAAGCAAATACGTCGATATATTGCCTCAAAAGATCCGTCAGTTCTTTCCTTTGTGGGGCGTTCAGATGGACGCTGATTCTTGTTTCTTTCACATTTTCTGCATCCCCCAAATTTATTGCCTCAGTTTCTTCTAAATTTGGCTTTGGTTTATTCTCAAAATGTTCCAATTCCTCTGTCAATTCTTCTGGTTGCGAGTCTTCCTCATACTCTTCGATGTCCTGTTCATCGTTTGGATTTTGTTTGTTTGTTTCATTACATGTCACATTCACATTATCGACAGATTTATTAGTTTGCATGCTGAAAGAGAAAAGAAAATTAGTAAACAAAACAAATTTTTAAATAGCAAAAGAAATGTGGATTTGTCATTTAAGCTTTCAAAAGATGGAGGCAAAACACATTAATGCATAGATGCGATTCAAGCCTCAATTAGAATCGCATTGTTTCAAAAAGTACTAAGGTAATTTCTACCAAGCTTCAGGAGAAAGCAGTAGGGCACAGTCCAATTTTTCAAAATATCTCCACGTTCTGCATCCCAAATAGTTGGGCCTTCATCAAAATCATCCGTAATTACATGGCATTCCATTTCTTCTTACGCAATAAAAAGGCTTTTGAGTCCTTCCGCGAGGTCGTCTGCATCATCTTCATTCGACTCGAGCGGCATATGCTTTGACGAATGACTGATTCAAGGGTGGAACAGGCTTTGGCAAGGGAGTGTCCCTTTTCTTTCGGAGGTTGGTGATAAGACTTCTTTAGAAGTGGGTTTGTATCCGAGACCGAAAGTATCCTTCTTCTTGAGCAAGTGAGCAGGCTCCACCATACCTTCTAAATTCAATCAGAGGCCTCGGCCGGGCTTAAAGCCATTCTTCAACATTTCTGGGCCACCATTGTGAGAACCAGGGTAACTTCAATATTTCACTTTGGAGGCACATGTAATTTCTCGACATGGAAGACAGACCCATCCGGTGTATCTACGCTTTCAAGGAGGATCCGTCGCCGGGACATATTGAATTGCTCCTTCTCCGTGTACCACGACCTCGTGATGATCCCAAACAAACTTCAAACTACGATGTAGGGTAGAAGGAACTGCACTGACCACATGGATCCAAGGTCTTCCCATTAGTAGGTTATAGTGGTAGATATGTCTAACACTTGGAATTCCACGACGAACTCCACGGGCCCCACTTGTAATGTCAAATCCATTTCTCCCATAACGCTCCTTTGGGCTCCATCAAAACCTTTAACTCTCGGATGACTTTCGCGAATCTTTCCAATGCTAATTCCCAAGGCTCGGAGAGTCGCGCGGGACAAATATTGACGATCGAGCCTCCATCAATCAATACCTTAGAAATGAACTTGTTCATGCACTTTCTTGTTATGTTCAAAGCTTTGTTGTGGCACAAACCCTCAGGTGGCAATTCTTTGTCATGAAAAGAGACTTTATGGGCCTCTAAAATCTGTCCGACCAAGGCCGAGAGTTTCTCGCCCGTGGTCTCTCTCGGTACATAAGCTTCTTTGAGTACTTCCAATAAAGCGCGTCCATGGTCCGGAGAATTCATCAACAATGATAGCAAAGAAATCTGAGCCGGTGTTTTCTTCAATTGTTCTACAACGGAATACTCATTGGTTGACATTTTCCTCCAGAACTCTTCTACTTCAGTCTCTGTTACAACCTTTTTTGGATTGTCTGCAGGGGCATAACATCGTCCGGATCTTGTCATACCAGTGACGACAACTTCTACAACTTGTTTCTCCTTTCCCCTACTCCTTTCCCCAATCGAATAGCTCCAAGGGGCAGTTTTGGTATCAACATACGACGTCACTATCCGCGATTTCGGAGGAAGTACTTCTACTTCAAACGGTGCTCTTACTTGAACTGTAATTATAGGGGTGATCAAAGCCGATGATTCAACCCTTTCCTCTGTTCGGATCGGCACAATGGTCCCTTCCAAACTGTTTTCTTCATCAACGGTAATCATGTTTATATTGGCATTGTCATGATTTGGCAAAGGGTTATTATTTACATTAGGGGGAGGTCCTTTCAGTTGGATAATTCCCTCTTTGATCAAAGCCTCGATCTTGTCTTTGAGGGCAAAACAAACTCAGTGTCATGTCCGGTGATCCCCGAGTGGTACGCACAATGCTTAGTTTCATCATACGACACGGGAATAGGATTGGGGATATGCCCTGGGATGGGTTGGAGTATTCTGCGGTCCTCAATCTTTCGTATAGTTGGGCTAGAGGTTCGGCTAAAGGTGTATATGTCTTGACCGCCTTCTTTCGTAATTTGCCCGGTGCAGGAGTATTTGGTGGATGGTTTTGCGGTGAGGCGGATGTGTGGGTTGATCTTGTGGGAATTTCTATAGGTGGGTGCTCGTGGTGGGCTATATATTGGTTGGGTATGATAGACAGGGTAGGGAGTAGGCGAGTGTTGATAATAAGACTGAGGGCTTTGTGTGCTTTGGCTATAGTAGGAGGGCTGATGATTTTGGGTGTTTTGATTATAGTAGGGAGGCTGGGATGACGGGCTTTGGTAGGTTGGCATTTGGTTGGACCTATGTTCCTGGACTGCCATGACAGGGGACGCTCCATCCCTCCTCTTCTTAATTGCTCCCCCGAATGAGTCTGACTGAATGGCCTTACTTGTCGCCTGCAATGCTGCTAAGTTCGTGATTCTCCCTGTTTTGATACCTTCTTCTATGAAATCTCCCATCCTAACCACTTCAGAGAAATTCCGTCCAATGACGCTTATCATTTTTTCGTAATAAGTTGCATCCTTCATAGATTGCACAAAGAGCGTGGTCATCTCACTTTCCGCCATTGAAAGTGAACTTTTCTTCGCTTAGCCCTCCACCTCATGGCATATTCTCTGAAAGTCTCTGTAGATTTTTTCTCCAATTTCATTAAATAAAATCTATCCAAGACTGTGTCGGTGTTAAACCTGAACCTGTCCACAAAATCCTGTGCCATTGTGCCCCAGTTATGCCATTTTCGCGGGTCCTGGCTTGTGTACCAGTCGAGCGCTTCCCTTGTCAAACTTCTTATGAACAACTTCATTATTATGGCCTGGTCCTTACCCACTCCAACCAGTTTGTCACAATACGATCTCAAATGAGCGCGAGGATTTCCCTTTCCATCGAATAAGTCAAATTTTGGCACCTTATACCCGACAGGCAACTGAACGTCGGGATGCATGCAGAGATCTTCATACTCGAGTCCTTCATGCCCCTTGCTGGTTTGAATGTTTTTAAATGCTTCTTTTAGGCTATGAATTTCCCTTGCCATACTTTCATCATTTCTAATCCTTGTTTGCCTTTCCATCTCTTCATATTGGTCTATCTCCTGGTGATGTATGTTTGGTATGGTAGAAGTGGAAGGTTGGGCTTCCGTTGCATATCTGGGTGGCACATCTTGCTTGTTAGTGATGTGTGCCATTGGTATTTGTTGGGTTACTGGTAATTTAGTGTGGGAGGGATATTTTGGATAAGTGGGGTAGTTTGGGTAAGTGGAGTTGGATGTATATATGGAGTGTGAAGGATCTTTGGGTCATTTTGTAGCGGGCTTTGTTGTGGGTGGCCTGCGGGTTGATAGGATGCGGATTGGTACGTTGTGGTGGCGAGTTGAGGATTGGTTACGCTTGGTAAGGGATTTCGGGGAAGGTTATGGGGAATGATGGTTCGTGAGATGGAAAGGTGTGTGGAGCGATTGCGCTCGTCTCTTGTTCAGCGATGGAGTGTTGATCCTGATGGAAAGATTGGTAAGATTCGAGCCGTTCGATCTCGGTTTGCATAGTTGCCATTTGCAGCGATAGTTAGGCGAGGTATTCATCCGGGATGGAAGTATTTCTCCTTTCCGATGTCTCTGGTTCACCTCCAGGAAGAAGCGACAAGTCGCAAACCGGTTTGTTCATTGCCCTGAATCAGTCATTTTGTCGGATGATTGTGCCTTGGATCTCGTGAAGTAATGGTGTTCCGCCGATTTCAATCAACGCGAATCAACTTTTGGAAAATAAAGCGAGCAAAATAAACCTTCTCTAAAAAATGAAACAAACCAAGTTAGTATGAGACGAATAATTATTGCTTTGAATAACATGTATAGAGTGGAAAAGCAGTAAACAAGTAGCGAGGCATGATTATACGGAAATTAAATGCGCGTCCTAATGTGCATGGGGCCTCCTTTATCTTGGAGGTGGGCTTAAACGCAAAAATATGCCAGATCTTGATAAATTGATCCAAGCCAAAGATTGTGATGCCTTTTGTCGGAAATAAAGGTTGACTTTCTTGAAATAATAATGCGTACAATAATAAAGTCGATAACATAAGATATTTATGCTCAGGTTCTAAATCTTGCTTTTGATCACCGAGATGAAGATGGGACCCTAACATTCCGGGTCCGACTCCTGCGTCCTCTAGATATTGCACTATATTTTGCATTTGTCGCCACATTTCGGGGTAACGATCGTGTCTCCGAGCCGGAAATTCCTTACCCAAATTGTCGTGGCCGATATCTTCAAAACCTTGCTCGCCATCGGGACTATGGTCCAGTACTCTGCAATCCTCTCGTAGCCACGCTTGATATTCGGGGTACCTCTGCTGACTACCTCCAATGTCTATTGTGTCAATATCGTTCCATTCATCGAAGACTTGCCTAGCTCGGGGACAATGAAATTCGGCCCAAATGGAATTTCAGAAATCCTCATATTTGCGGGAGGGGATTATCTCGCTCTTGTCCCAACCGTCGAGTACGCGGAGTGGAGCGTAAGGTTGGAGGCCTTTCAACCCGATAAGCTCAATATAATAAAGCCTTTTGCATCTTATGTAGGCTTTTTGGCATTTGGGAGCAGAGGGTATTTCCATTGGATCTGTTCACGCAGTGCGGGACGCCAAAAACCCATACCAATCATTCATGCCGACGAGCGATACGAATCGCTTGCTCGTCCGTAAAGTCGACGATTTTGTTCGACTCATTGAAGCATATGTCGACCATATTCGGCGCGATAGAAGTGTTCCATTGCCCACATCGCAAAATAAGGTTGCGACCTTGAAGAAACCTCGTTTCACCTCTTTTACATTTCCTAAAGCCCAAACATTTACGCTAAGATCATAGGGGCCAAAGTGAGTTGTGCTCCGTTTGCTCCTTCGAAAAGTGCTCGTGCCACGGAACATATGCAGTCTTGATCTTTCCATACTCAAGCGGGAATATCAGAGACCCTAGAAAGGCGACAGTAAATGCAATGGGTCGTTTGGTCCGCCAATGATCGGGGGTGCAAGAGAATTCATTTTTGAATGTCTTGTAACCGTCTCGACAACCGTACCTCTCATAAAGATAATCCATTGAGACCCAGTTGTTTTCAAAGCATAGGAGTTTCTTAGTGTTCTTTAGCCCTAAGTAGCGGAGAAATTTCTTTTCGGATTGGATGCGGGATAATTTGTCCTCTACCCTGGTAGATCAAGTTGGTGAAATAGTTGATTTCTTCCAAAGTAGGAGTCATCTCAAAATCTCGAATCAAGACAACCCGATCCGGATCCCAAAAATGGATTAGTGCTCGACCAAATGTTGATCGGGAAGATGTCGAACAACGAAACGAGGCAACCTAATCTTCTCCTAATTGCCATTTGGTCGCCAAGGTCAAAGTTTGTCCACCATATTTTCGGTTTGCTCGGAATCCCACTCACCATCCTCGACTTGCGGCATGCACTCCATCTATAACAAAATAAATAAAATAAATAAAAAATAAATATACATTTTCCGATTTTGGCATCTTGTTTAGGCTTGGATCCGTCCATCAATATCTGCTACACATAATATCTTTGATTGGTCGTTGGGTTGTGAGACCCGTCGACAATTTGGTGGTTTTCTTATTTGTGAAGTTGATGCCAAAGATCAACCCACCTAAGATGTATGCATGCATGACTTAAAATAAAGGGTGGTATAGC
The DNA here is from genome assembly GCA_029783415.1 of Anisodus acutangulus. NCBI lineage: Eukaryota > Viridiplantae > Streptophyta > Magnoliopsida > Solanales > Solanaceae > Anisodus > Anisodus acutangulus. The sequence continues at coordinate 44,146,594 of CM056489.1, forward strand.
TCTATCTTAAATTTTCTAAGATTTGGCTGACTAGACACAAGGTTCCCGAGCGGACTACTCGAGTGAGAAGGCTACGCGGCCACCGGATGGTCCGGTCACTCCGCGCATACGCCAACTCTCCTAAAATTTGGTAGATTGAAGGAAATTTGCGGGTGCGCGAAACACACCTCGCGTGTAGTGTGTGATAGTGTCAATTTTCCAGAGTGGAAGAAATATGAGCGGAATGCCAATTTAAGGAAAGCAGTAAGACAATATAGCAATTAAAGCAGTTTATGCAAAAATCTCATAAATGAAACACATCAAAGCACTAAATCAAATAAAGAACAAAAGTAAAGCAATAATTAATCCGAACTTGCTATGGTTTAAGAACCTGATGCTCCCCAGTGGAGTCGCCATGCTGTCGCGCCCTATTTTGACCTGCTCGGGTCAAAGTTTGACCTGCTCGGGTCAAAGTTTGACCTGCTCGGGTCAAAGCGGAGCACGGACGTGTTCGGGTGATTCCTGGGAAAAAGGGTTGAGGAGTCGCCACCTAATTATTTTTACGGTCAATTAGGACACCTAAATATTTAAACTAAGTGCTGCTATGTAAACTCCAATTTTAAGGTCTGCAAAACTAGCGAGATTCTAGGTAAGGGTTCTTTATTATCCTAAAGGGAAGGGGTTAGGCATCCTTTAAGATCCGCTAACTTGCGGTTATCCGGTCAAACTCAGTTTAATTATTGCTAAAAAATGCATGTTTTTACAAGTATAATAGATTAAAAAGATGTTTGCAAATAATTTAGTAAATGATGCATTTTATACAAGTACGTATTCAGATGACATAAAAAGAAAGATACGTGTAAAGTTTTGAAAAATATGTGTTTTGTGACAATAAATTATTTTATACTATCAAAGAAGTAAAATTTTGGGAATCATTGAATTGTAAATTGACAAAAAGATAAACTTATCCGGAATGATTAATAAAGCAAATAAAGATGACAAAGTTGTTTTTTTTGAAAATTTTGAATACGCGTGACGAGCCTAAAATAAATAACTAGCGAAGGATTTCTAAGTTGGAATTTAACCGAGCCTACAAATAAATAAGCTAGCGACGGGTTTCAAATCTTAAACTAACCTATGAATAAATCCTAAGTTTGCCTATTCTAAGCATTTCAATAATTACATAAGTGCGATAAATAATATTACAATACAAAGCGAGATAAAAGCTGAATTAAAGAAAGAAATAACATAAATAAACTCCGAGGAATAATTGCCCCTTTTTTACTTTAATCCCTGCAAGCTGTCAAGAACAAACGGTTAGAAACAGTTAAATACAAATAACTTCATATCCGTATTCAAAACAGTGAATGTTTTGATCGCGGAGGGCTCAGACTTAAATTTTTGAAAAGAACATTCCAATCACGTCGTGGCTGCAAACATATGACTAATGTAGTTTATTTTGATTGCCTCACCTACTAAACGTGTTGGTCTCTCGGGTGAAATAGAAAAGATCACTATAATCACGTCGTGGCTGCGAATATATATAACTTGTTGGTTATTTTAGTCACCTCGCCTACTAAACATGTTGATCTCGGATAAAAGGTTTAAGTCTTCATCATTGCCCAGAAGTTATATTTCCGTCTTTGCAACTGTGTAGGCCTCAAAATCGACGGATATTTTTCATCGACCAGTGTAGTATCGTGTTCAAATCAGTAAAATTTTAAATCGAATGTAAACAAAGCAGTAGAAGCGAATAAAGAGCGTAAAAACAAAGAGTAGCAATAGCGTAAAAACAGAGGCAATGGGAAAAAACAGCTCAAAATGACGCGGTGTCTAGTTTAAAACAGTAAAACAGTAGAACGGTAATTTGAATGCTGAAACAGTGGACCGGAACAGGAAAGCAATGTTTGAAAGGTGCGGTGTTCAGTTGAAAACAGTAAAAATGATAAAACAGTAATCTGAAACGGGGAGCAAACAGCAAAAAAAACAAACGCCCGAACAGACGCGGTATTTATTCAAAACAGTAAAACAATGATATCCGTCGCAAGAAATCTAAAACAGTAAACTTAATAAAACAATAATATATCCGTTGCGCGGATATCTAAAACAGTTAAAGCGAAAAAAGCGAGAAGCGAAAGCGAAAAGCGCGGCCTTGAATTCAATTCGTCGGCCTTTAATGCGATATTAATAATACAGTAAAACAGGGCCAAAGAAACGAGCAGGGAGCAGTTTAAAATATCCGACCCGAGTTCTGAAATTCTGGAAATATTCAAATCGGGTCGCCCGACCGGTCGATGATCTGACCGGATCAGTGATCCGAACTCGAATCAGATTTCAGCACCAAACTCAGATAAACAATAACAAGAAGATGGAATGCAAGAATTCTGGAAATATCCCAATCGGGTCGACCCGACCCGGATCAGTGTTTCAACCCGGATCAGATTTCAACACCCAATTCGGATAACCAATAACAAGAATATGAAATGCAAGAATTCTGAAAATGTTACCCAATGGTCGACCGACCGGTCGATGATCTGACCGGATCAGCAATCCAAACTCGAATCAGATTTCAACACCAAATTCAGATAACCAATAACAAGAATATGAAATGCAAGAATTCTGAAATGTTACCCAACCGGTCGACCCGACCGGATCAATAATCCAAACTCGAATCGATTTCAACACCAAATTCAGATAACCAATAACAAGAATATGAAATGCAAGAATTACGAAATGTTACCCAATCGGTCGACCCGACCGGATCGATGACCGACCCGGATCAGTGTTTCAACCCGGAATCAAATAAATTCAACAATTTCAGATAACCAATGATAACAACAGCAACAATGCAAGAAATTTGGAAATTCAAATCGGGTCGACCCGACCCGAAATCAGTGATCCAAATCAAATTTTAACACCAAATTCAGATAACCAACATACATAAATATGAAATGCAAGAATTCTGAAAATGTTACGAACTGGTCGATCTGACCGAAATCAGTGAAGAAAATCAGAGAATCAAAATGGGAGAACAAACCTTTTCGGACTTGATTCTTGAAACAACAAAGAAGCCAAATGCTTTAAACTCAAGAACACAACAAAGTATCTTATGTATATTCCGAAAATCCTTCCAAAATCTATTTTTTCTTCTCCGAAAAATCTCCCCCTAAATGAAGAACAATCATGGGGTATTTATAGGTGGATTTCCCCCCAAGAACGTTCAAGGAATGAGTTTGAATTTCGAATTAAAGGTAAAGATTTCTGAATTTTGGAAGCGGATTTTGGGGGATAGGGTATGGTGAAGTGATGGGAGGGGCGTGGTGGTGTCAGGGTTTGGTGGTGAGGTGACCGGAGGTGTGGGTGTAGGGATGGCGTGCGGGTTCGGGTTGAAGGAGAGAAGGGTTTAGGGTTTTTTTTTGTTTTATGGGAAATGGGGGATTTTGGGTATTTGGGGGAATTAAAAGGGGTAAGGGGTTGGGCCGGTTTAGGGGTTTCGGGTGGGCCGACGGGTTGGTTGATTGGGGAGTATGGTCAGGTTGGGAGAGTTTTTGTTTTGGGTTTGGGGTTAAAGGGATAAAAGGGAATGGTTTAGGGAAATGGGTATTTAATTGGGGCGTTGGGCCAATAAGAAAAGGAGTTGGGCTTGATTTTGGTTGGGTTAAAATGAGAGAAGGGGTTTTGGGAGTTGGGCCGAATGGGTTAGTGAGTATTGGGCTGGTGGGAATTTAATTGGGTTAGGAAATTGGGTTGGGCTTGGACAAAAATGGGTTTTAGTTTGGGTTGGGTAGGGATTGTTTTGGTTTAGGAAATAAAAAATGTTATGGATTTAAAAATATAAAAGAGGGGTTTAATATTAAAATATATTATATATATATATATATTTTTGTAAAAGATGTGAATTATTTAAAATAACATAACGACGTGATAATAATAAAATATAATATTTGCGAAATGCTTAATGCTTAATAAAAGGGAAATGCGATGCAATTTTGCGAAAATAAAATAATATAGAATTTCGGATAACTTATGATTATTATAAAATATGCAAATGATATAATAAAAAATGCGAATAATAATAATAATGAGATATATACACACACACACACACACATATATATATATATATATATATATATATATATATATATATATATATATATATATATACGCATGTATGTATATAGATTAAAATTGTTTTGAGGTGCTAAAAATAATTAAAACTGCAAAATAAATCGGAAAAGACGGGACAAAATTGGGTGTCAACAACAAGATTTTAATCATCTCAACGGATGATAACCCGTTTCGACCAGTGGTTCAAAACGTAGAAGATGTCCTCTATTCATCCTATGTGGCTCCCTTAGCCGTCACGGAGCAGTATGAATAAGGATCTTGGGAATCCTGTAATCTTACCTCGCGAGGGTTTGAAATAAAATAATTAGCCGAACCATGGCTTACCTTGGAGGATTTAAATGGTTGAGAAAACTCAACTCATACATGACCTGTGGCATCGGTTGACCACACTAAGTTCTGAGGCAATCCGTGGCATCGCAAATAGAGGACTGCAACAGAGAACTAACATTGGCAGCCGAGGACATCTAGTTGCCGATGGAACTTGAATCGCCCATAAAAAGGGCCATGCCTAGTTTTGAGTCTCAGGATCCCTTGGAAGGTATCAACTTGGGTACTGAGGAAGTCCTTCGGCTAACACATATTAGTGGCTTGCTGAAGGAGGGAGACAAACAAAGCATAACGGCTCTTCTACTTCAGTATAAGGACTGCTTCGCGTGGGATTATCATGAAATGCTTGGGCTGGCGCGTACTTTGGTAGAGCATAGATTGTCAAGTAAGGATGATTGCGCACCTCACAAACAACCGCCCAGGAGATATCACCCTCAGCTAATGCCTCAAATTAAAGCTGATATTGAACGGCTGCCGAAGGCCGGGTGATTCAGAACGGCTAGGTATGTGGAATGGTTGGCAAACATCATGCCAGTCAAGAAGAAGAATGGCAAGGTTCGGGTATGTATTGATTACAGGAACCTAAACTTAGCCACTCCCAAAGATGAATATGTCATGCCTATAACCGATATGCTAGTCGATGCGACGGTCGCTAACGCTTGCTGACATTCATGGACGGATACTCTGGCTATAATCAGATAGCAGTAGCCGAGGAGGATATTCACAAGACTGCTTTTAGATGTCTAGGAGCCTTAGGCATTTACGAGTGGATAGTTATGCCATTCGATCTGAAGAACGCTAGTGTCACTTATCAGAGAGCAATGAACACCATTTTTCACGATTTGATTGGCAAGACTGTGGAGGTCTACATTGATGATGTAGTGGTAAGGTCTAAGGACTTCAAAGATCATTTAGCCGATATGGAACATGCACTAAAAATAATGAGGATTCATAATCTAAAAATGAATCCAGTCAAGTGCATGTTCGGGGTATCGGCTGGAAACTTCCTGGGTTTCTTGGTACACAAGAAAGGTATTGAGATAGATCATAACAAGCCCGGGCAGTAATGGAGTCGACACCAACCAGGACAAAGAAGGAGTTATAGAGCTTGTTAAGTAAAATCAACTTCCTACGGAGGTTCATATCTAATTCAGCTAGCAAAATGAAGGCGTTCTCACCTTTGCTTAGGCTTAAAGGGACAAAAGAACTAGTATGGGGCCCAGAACAGCAAGAGGCATTCGACCAGATTAAAAAGGCCTTAGCAACGCCTCATGTGCTAGTGCCTCCCATGCCAGGAAAACCAGTAAAATTATACATCTCGGCTGTAGAGTTGTCTATCGGCTGCTTGTTAACACAGGATGCCGATGATGGAACTGAAAGGGCAGTGTACTACCTTAGCTGAATACTAAATGAAGCTGAAACTAGATATACCCCCTATAGAGAAGCTTGTTTGTCCTTATTCTATGCTTGTACAAAACTTAAACATTATTTAATGCCACATGTGGTTCACATTTTATGCAAGATTGACATTGTACTTATTGAACATACCTGTTTTGCAAGGACGACTAATGAAGTAGGCAATCAAGCTCACTGCATTTTCTCTCGAGTATAAGCCACTCAGGGCCGTCAAAGGCCAGGCGGTAGCCAATTTCTTTGCAGACCACCCCTGTGTAGATGTGGCGGACCCATGCGCCTCCTCTATCGCATGTATGGACGTCATTCCTTGGACACTGACTTTTGATGGGTCAAGAACCCAGAAAGGAGTCAGAGTCGGGATAATGATAACCGATCCTATAGATGAAATATGGAGGTTCTTTTATAGGTTAGATTCTGACTTGACAAATAACCAAGACGAATATGATGCTCTCATCATAGGACTCAAACTCCTAGTCTCTATAAATAAAAATACATCAAGATTCGCGGAGACTCTCAGTTGGTTATCAAGCAGCTGTCGTGGGAATATGACTGCAAGGATCAGAATTTGTTGGCCCGTTACGAAATGGCTAGCATGTTACTTAGTAGGTTCGCATCATCTACATTAAGTCATGTTCCTAGAGGCATGAATGTTGAGGCTAACGACTTAGCGCAAGAAACTTCTGGCTTTAGAAAGTCTATACTCACTTTAGAGTCTGACGAACTACCAGCCAAAGTGTTAGCCATAGACCAGATTGACTCATGGAAGCAGGTGTCAATTGGCTGCTTAAAAGATCCCTCCACATACAAAGACCTTAAGGTTAAGAGGAGATCCTTGAAATATGTGCTCATTGATAATGATCTTTACAAAAGGAGCGTAAATAGAGTGCTACTCAAGTGCATTGATAAGGCAGAAGCCTTAAGAGTCATGGGGGAGGTACATGAAGGAATATGTGGATCGCACCGAGCCGGGCCAATAATGAAGTGGTTGATCTATAGCCATGGCTATTATTGGCCTAATATCACGACCGATTGCTTTCATTATGTAAAAGGTTGCGAAGAGTGTTAGAGACATGGACCAATCCAACAGGTACCAACCGAGTTGTACACCCGATCGTGAAGCCCTGGCCTTTCAGAGGTTGGGCTATAAACCTCATCGGCAAGATTCACCCACAATCGGTCAAGGGCCATAATTTCATTATCGTGGCTACCGATTACTTCTCTAAATGGGTGGATGCACAACCGATGAAAATGGTTCATCAGACAGATGTCATTCAGTTTATCCAACACCAGATCATATATAGATATGGTATCCCTGAGACGATTACAATTGATCAAGAAACGATGTTCATTGGTTCTAAAGTGGCAGCCTTTGCTGAGAAATTTGGGATCAAAATGATCACATCATCGCCTTATTACGCACAAGCGAATGGGCAAGCCGAGGCATCCAACAAACTTATTGTGGACATAATCAGTAAGAACGTGGAGGATAAACCAGGAATGTGGCATCTCACTCTGGATGACGCCGTTTGGGCGATCAGGAATTCTAAATCTACAGCTACCGGGATGATACTTTATCTGCTAACCTATGGCCAAGATGCAGTGTTGTCGTTGGAAATTAATGTCAAATCCTTACGGGTGGCCAAACAGAACTCTCTAAGTTTAGAGGAGTATCAATAGGCCATGCTAATGGAGTTAGACCAGCTAGATGAAGATCGACTGATGGCCCTAGAGAAAATCAAAGCCGGTAAACGGAAAATGACTAAAGCATATAACAAACATGTTAAGCCTAAGAGGTTTGCCGAAGAAGACTTAGTTTGGAAAACCGCTTTGCTGATTGGGCTGAAAGATCGTAAATTCAGCAAATGGTCACCAAATTGGGAAGGACCTTTCGTAGTAAGCCAATGGATCGCCGGCAACGCATATCGACTAATAAATATGCATGACGAATAAATGGACAGGAATGTAAATGGTAAGTATCTAAAAAAGTACTATCCTTCGATTTGGGGCATGCATGAATAAATGATAGCCACATACAGCCTGCCTGGTCGCACAAAATAAGCTAATTCCCTCTTACGAGAGATGTATGGCTAAATGATAGCCACAGACCGGCTGCCCGGTCACAAAATACAAAGAAAGCCATTTCTTTCACACGCCTGTGTCGTAAGGTTGTCGCACTGCTCAAGCGAAGAAACGTCATACCAAGTAATCAAAGATAATGACCCATCAAATCTGCGGGATTTATTCTAAATTTGCTTAAGAATGTTGAGAGCAATGCTGAAGTTAAATGATGGGATATGGATTCCCACATCCACGTAAACCAAGCACAAAAACAGAGGCGCCGCACATACCCGAGCCCGACGTTACATCGAAAATCAAATTCTGACAGTGCGGCGACATCAAAAGGACACATGCGCCTCCATTCGGCTTCTGTGACCAACTTCACTCGGTCCAACCAACTCGAATAATGAGCAACCTTAGCCGGCCAAGTATGAAGGTTAGCTGAACAACGGCCGCCGGTGAACCAATCACAAGTAGAAAGAAAGTCATGGTTTATCGGGATGAGGTACTAAAACAAGAGAGAATCACCTTGTTCTGGTCCACCGTACGGAGTCAGAACCAGTTGTTCATCAACGAAGGCCAAGGCAGGGGTCAGGTCACTATCGGCTAGAATAATTTTTCCTGATCTTCGATATAAAAAAGACGGAGACATGGTTTCCGACTAAGAAAATGGCCAAAGGTTAGGTGAGAAACCTATGGGGGGGATACATTTCTTTAAATAACCTTCAGAGGCGCAACTGAGATTAATTTATTATTTTCAAAAGCACAACCGAAAATCATCAGAGCTAATTCGTGGTAATGGAGACGCCTCGGTTAAAGGGGAAACATGTTTCAAGAAGTGATCATCATTGCATGCACTGGAGACGAGACGATTGAAGTGACATGCGCGGCTGTCAGACTGAAACGACGACTACTTTCGGATACATCAACTCAATAGTCACACTCGAGTTAATGTAGGGGGAAATTGTTAACACTCAAAAAATAATTTTAAGTGTTTAGCCGAATTTAGTGACAGTCGAACTGTTCTAGAGCCAAATTTACTCCTAGTCCTTGACTACAAGAATTTCATCGGCTACTAAGGCATCTTAGCCGAGTTGTTAGTTAGAGGTACGACTGGGACCCACTCAGATGCAGACGCCTCAATGACCAAGTCAAAAGTGTTTCCGGACCCCTAGAAGCGGTAACAACCAACAACAACTAAAAGAAAGGGCCATTATCCGAGCAAGAGGAGTAGAGGGCGAGAAAATCGGCACCACCTCCCCCATAGTCAGCCATTGAACTTAGTGAGTTACTTGATGGCTGACATGGGGGGGGGATCACATTTTACAGTTTTTTTTCCGTTTTTGTACTAAAAATATAATCATTCTTTGTATAGAACACACAACTAATCAATCAAACAACTCAATTTTTATCCTTTTACTTCACTTTATCCTTTACATTACTGTACTCAGCTGCATTCATGTTTCTTACCTCTTAGTTTACTCATACCACCGTCCTAACGCTTTCTGGAGTTGTTGGGGAACCCATTGCGGGAAATTAGAGTTCCGTTTCCAGCCAAAATCGCTTAAGTTAAGGAATTAATTTGTATCCCGATTTCGTCAGCCGATAAAGCGGCAGAGAACAAAATTCAGGACGAGAACAACTATTATCACAATTTACTCAAATAGACCTCACTTTTGACCCACAAGAGTGTAATGGGGTTATTGGGCCTGATCCACTTAGTACCTTCCTCCCCTATTGCCCATATGAATATAGCTAATTTTGCAATTTGACAGGACACAGATGTAATGTGGCTCAGAAATCCAGTTTTGATGCTAAACAAGAACAATAAATTGGATTTACAAATGAGTACTGATTGGTTCAATGGAGACCCTTTCTCCAACTCAAATTCCATCAACACAGGCTTTTACTATGTGAGGTCCAACATAAAAACCATCTCATTATTCCAAATATGGTACGCGATGAGAAGAAATTCAAAGGGCATGAAAGAGCAAGATGTGTTGGCAAAATTGATACGTGAAGGTGTGAATAGAGAACTCGGTCTTAGAATCAAATTCTTGGACATCCTTCATTTCGGTGGTTTTCTGTAGTGATAATAAAGATGTTAAGTTAGTTGTTGGAAATTTGCCTTTGGCGGGAGTTGCGACCGACCAACTTTAACGGCTTAAACACTAGTGTAACGTATGTTGGAGAATCCGGTTCTTCACACATGCATGACCTACTAAGTACGTAGATAATCGTAGGGCCAAGAATCGTCAAATTTCATTGAGAAATGAAAGAGATATTGGTTCACGAAGTAAGGTGTTTGAAGCATGGAAAGTGTGGTATTGTGTGTAATTCTCCCTCATCGGTAGAGGAAGAAAGAATTGTTGTGTATATAAGACTCGAAATTGGTTTGGGGTTTGGGACCCCAAGGGGTATCCCATGTGTTTAAAGGAGGGAGGACCTAGATGTGCTTCGGTTCAAGGAAAGACCACACGCGCGCCGCCGCCGCCCGCCCGTCCGGTCCGGTTCCGGGTCCCGGGTTCTCGGGTCCTCGGGTCCTCGGGTCCATGGGCTGTGGGCTGTGGGCCTTCTGATATTATCTTTTTGGGCCAGAAAACTTTGCCAGAAGTACAGTTTGATCCCAGAAGTTTCAGATGTGCAGTTTGGACCAGAATTCTTTCAGATGTGCAGTTTGATCCCTGAAGTTTCAAGATGTACAGTTTGGTCCCTGAAGTTTCAAGATGTACAGTTTGGTCCCTGAAGTTTTCAGAATTTCGACGGTCCAGAACAGAAACGTTCCAGCTCTCAATTCAGCCATTTATTTTGGCTGAATTACACCTCCAATAATGGCCAATCCGTTGGCAATCTTTCACCATTTATGTTGGTGACTTTACTACCTCCATAATGGCCATTATTTGGCTATTATGGAGGCAGTTTTCAGGCAGCAAAACAGTCCTTCCCTCTCCTATATAAACACCCCCCTTACACCATTGTTGAAGAGAAGAGTTAACAGTAAGAGGTGCAGAAAAACAGTGCACGAAAATACACAACAAAAACAGTTTCTTCCTACACCTTCCAAGGCATCATTTAGTTACTCAATATTCTTCACGGTAGCTCTTGAGTTTCCTTTGCTCAAGTGTTCCATTGCTGTTTTATCTTGGGAGACAAATTGTCCAGGACGTATAAAGGATACATACGGGGCAATATTGTCTTAAGGACAGAGTGCCACACTCGACTCAGCAAAAACAATTTCAATTTTTCCATCTTCTACAAAACTGGAATTTCCAGTTTTCGTGTGTAACTATTGTAATTTCAGATTCCATGTTGAATTATTGAAATCTTTATTTATCCTTTCGAATACTTGTAATAGTTAAATACTTCCCGTACTGCTTTATAAAGTACCATAGAGCAAAAATACCCAACAACTTAAGACAATATTTGTATAGTATTACTATTAGTATTCGAAAGATGTCGGTCAAGAGTTGTGTGACCAAATCTGAATATGGCAATGGTTTTTTGGTAGAAGAGAGTGATGATGATGAACGTATTCATAGTGTCACCGTTACCAAGACTGGTGGGAACAAGCGCTCTCGAGAGCCTGAGGATGTCAACTGGGACAAGAGGAGAAGACTGAAGATGTACTTCTATCTTGCGTGAAGGCCTGTATCTATCCCGGACAAAAGATCCGAATAATGGTAAGAAGGAACTGGACACTCGGTCGATGAAGTGGTGAAGTGAGCGAGAATCCGAAGTGGGATAAGTATTTTTCTTACTTGTCAAGAATAAAGATTAGATGATGAGTATTTTTCTTACTTGTCAAGAATAAAGATTAAATGATGTCTGATTAAAAATGGATTAAAGTAAGGAGGAATATGAAAATAATTTATATTCCTTACGCTTTAAAAAAAATTCAGAAGTTTAATCACATCTTCTTTTCCGTTTAAAGATTGGATTGTAAAGCAACTTAAAAAGATCCGTTCTTTTAAGTGTAATTATTAAAAGTGTAAAGTATGTTCGCACATACGAGGGAGTAAGATCCACTGACTGTGCGAAAACTGTTACAACTCTTAAGTAAGCGCCAAGAATTATCTGGGCACCAATCATAACGGAAGAAGTCTAAAAGTTAAAGACGTAGAACCTCTCACACCATTTGGCAGAAGATCCTTCATAGGATGATATTGGACACTCAGTCATATAAAGCCTCCGGGCGACTGGAGTGGGCCAAAATTCTTTTTGATATGATGATATTGGACACTCGGTCATATAAAGCCTCCGGGCGACTGGAGTAGGACCCGAATTCATCTCATAAGAAAAGTAATGGACACCTAGTAAGGTGGGCCAGAGTTTCCAGGTCTGAAATGATCTGAAGGCCTAAAGAAAGGCAGAAAAGAAATTGGACACTCAGTCTGCAAAGCAACTGCAGTGGGCCAGAGTATCCAGATCACATATGATCCGGTTATGCCCTAACCACGGGCAAGAAGTTGTTCATGTGAAGCAACGCCACCTCTAAAATAGAAGGGGTTGGAGAGTTTGTCCTCAACATGACTTCAAGGAATGATATCACTCTAAAAAGAGGTGTTACACGTTCCTAACTTGGTTTAAGGGACGCTGTTGGTCAAGCTGGTTTGATACTACTCCAACAGGTCTGTAATAACTGAGAATGGTACAGTACGTCTGTAGCCGAATGAATGATATATTTGTAATCCGTGCATCTATGCCATCATAGATTAAGACACGTTAAATAGCAAGTCATTCAAAAGCTAACGATGTTGAGATTGTTGCATCCTTTCGACATAAACCCTCAAAATGAATGTGAGGCAGGCGAAGAGGCAAAATCACCTTTCCAAATTCCGTCAAGGGAATAGCGAAAGAAGCACCGCTCCTCTAGAACTTAGTCACACCTACTTGGGTGATTTGAAGTTCATACAAAATAGAGGGGGGAGACAAGTACGTTGTGATCTTCATTGATGATGGTACAATGTATGGAATCCTTTGTTTGAAAAAAAAAAGCAAAGATGAAGTTGTGGAAGCGGATAAGCGCTACAAAGCAGAAGTTGAAAATCAACTAAGCCTATGGATTGCGAAATTCATAGCGATAGAGGGGGAGAATGTGAAGCAGCGTTCATTAAACGACTGTTCATTACTCACCTCAGTCTAACGGTGTTAGCCAAGCGCAAACCCGTACGCCTAAATTATGTGGGGCAAGGCGATCCTTACCGCTAATGTGATTCTCAACAGAACTCCGCATAAGGATAAGGATAACTCTCCGTGTGAGACATGGAAAGGATCTCACATACAAAAGTTGTGATGTGGGGTGGCTTGGTAGAAGTTGGACTACCAAACAGTCAAGTTCGACCTAAGATCAGATTACATATCCACCGGATCTGTAAATAACAAGAGTACTTATCGCCTCTTGGCGTCAAAGAATCTTGAATTCTTATAAGATAACTTTCCTTGAAGAGGAAAAAGGAGTAATTGCTCAAGGTTAACAAGAACCCGCGAGGGTTCGATCGTCCGAACTAGACGCCCGTATCTACAGGACTCGAAAGTTCTTTGGCTATCCGGAACTCAATATTCCAGATCTGCAGAACTCAGGAATTCTAGATGTTGAACCAAGACGGAGCAAAGAGGGGACAAAGACTTGTTCCAGTCCTTCTAGCTTGTATGGTTAAGAACGAACCATGGACTATTAACAAATAATTGATATCTCCAAAAGCGCTGCTTTGGAAAGAAGCTAAAGAGAGAAATAAATTCCATATATAGAACCATACATGTGTAATGGTTAATCTTCCTCCGGGAAAAGAACCTTTGGGTTGTAAAATGTGCTCCCCTGTGAGTAGCCTAACATCCAGGGCCATTGTAGTCTTACGTGGCATGGATGTTGAACTAGCCTTCCCAACCGGAGAGTTGGAAGAAGAGGATCAGAATTGGTTTCTTTGAGCTGTTGGGCTTCTTTGAACTTTCATTTTGGTCCCTGAAATGTTAACATTTTGGTCTGAAAGTCTCAGATAAAGCGAAACAATGAATCGACCACGTAAACATTAACTCAAGTTAGAAAGCCAACAGTTGGAAAACCAACGGCCTGAGAGTGAAACTTCATATTGAAACAAAGTCTCGATATGAAAGATATGAGTATTACAGATGACATCTTAGGAATTGGATTTCTAAGACATCTAACGGATCGGTCGATAGTTGACAGCCTCGTTGAAGCCACCAATGGATATGAATCATAGAATCGATTGGAATCATGGTGCACCCATAGACAAGGAGCGATATGCTCAGGTCACGTGTAGTTCAATGTATTGTACACACTACAACCGACCTGGTATCGCCCTACAAATGCATCGATTGAACTAAGGTTCATCGATGATTTTAATACATGATCAATAGAAGGCGTTAAGTCGGATATGACGATATCCGAATTATTCGCTCATCTACGGATTATAGTATTACGGATGTCGGCGGTTCTGGGAGAACACAGTGATGCAACCTGGATATCAGATCTGAAGAACACCAAAGCCACAAGTAAATGTGTATGGTGGGTCTTGGAAAATCCTCTAAGCAAACTTGCATCGACCGATTCATGATGGAATCGGAGTTTATCGCTTTATACAAAGCATGAAAGAAGTTGAGTAACTTCACGGCTCTTTAGAGGACGTCCCTTATTGGGAGCAACTCGTGCCTTCAGCAGTTATACACTGTGACTAGCCGGTCGGCTTTAGGAAGGACACAGATGACGGCGTCTAGACATATCTGTCAGGATCTGTCAAGAGACATAAGACCGTATGGCAGTTGATCATCACGAGTGTCACATCCTTGTGTACTAACTAAGGGACTACCCGGAGATCAAGTGTTCTGCATGTCTAGGGGAATTGGCTTAAAACCCAAAATATACGGACCAATACAGTGGAAACCCAACTCATTTAACTGGAGATCCCAGTAATTTGGTTCAATGGGAAAACTAAGTTGTAAAGGTTCAGTTGATCGCTTCAGTGAAAGCATGAGCACTTCGGATCTTGATTTCTAAAAAGAAACACCAAGTCCAAACCCGTTCCCGCAATAGACTTTAAGTGCTATCTGCAGTATGGGTAAAGGGTAAGTTTTCAAAACCTGTAATGCTCCTCAACAGTTGAGGTTAGGTTTTTTGGGAAACTTTTAATGGTTCCTAACACTTGTGAAGTGGGGTATAGCAGGATACCTTGTAGGAGACCACCTGTTTAAGTGCGAGGACGGGCCGCCTCAAATTGAACGCACTTAAGAATCCAAGACGTTGTCCATGGCCAAAACGGACAAAACATTACGAAGAAGAGAGTAAGGGAATTTGTTGTGTTGGTACCGTTGTCTTGGCTTACACTAAACACTGACGGTTCAAGACATCACGTTCACCGCAAAGAAGTAAGTCCGATGGTATTCAACTATGGAAGGTTCAAAGTCGAGGCTACCTCTCCTTATGCAACATCGGTCCCTTTGAAATATTCTTTGAAATGAAAAGACACCATGTGAGTGCGCCAAAATCTCTTTCAAGAGGGGATTGTTGGAAATTTGCCTTTGGCGGGAGTTGCGACCGACCAACTTTAACGGCTTAAACACTAGTGTAACGTATGTTGGAGAATCCGGTTCTTCACACATGCATGACCTACTAAGTACGTAGATAATCGTAGGGCCAAGAATCGTCAAATTTCATTGAGAAATGAAAGAGATATTGGTTCACGAAGTAAGGTGTTTGAAGCATGGAAAGTGTGGTATTGTGTGTAATTCTCCCTCATCGGTAGAGGAAGAAAGAATTGTTGTGTATATAAGACTCGAAATTGGTTTGGGGTTTGGGACCCCAAGGGGTATCCCATGTGTTTAAAGGAGGGAGGACCTAGATGTGCTTCGGTTCAAGGAAAGACCACACGCGCGCCGCCGCCGCCCGCCCGTCCGGTCCGGTTCCGGGTCCCGGGTTCTCGGGTCCTCGGGTCCATGGGCTGTGGGCTGTGGGCCTTCTGATATTATCTTTTTGGGCCAGAAAACTTTGCCAGAAGTACAGTTTGATCCCAGAAGTTTCAGATGTGCAGTTTGGACCAGAATTCTTTCAGATGTGCAGTTTGATCCCTGAAGTTTCAAGATGTACAGTTTGGTCCCTGAAGTTTCAAGATGTACAGTTTGGTCCCTGAAGTTTTAATTTCGGTCCCGTAATCAAGCGTTCGGCTCTCAATTCACCATTTATTTTGGCTGAATTACACGTCCAATAATGGCCAATCCGTTGGCAATCTTTCACCATTTATGTTGGTGACTTTACTACCTCCATAATGGCCATTATTTGGCTATTATGGAGGCGATTTCAGCAAAGAAAGCAGTCCTTCCCTCTCCTATATAAACACCCCCCTTACACCATTGTTGAAGAGAAGAGTTAACAGTAAGAGGTGCAGAAAAACAGTGCACGAAAATACACAACAAAAACAGTTTCTTCCTACACCTTCCAAGGCATCATTTAGTTACTCAATATTCTTCACGGTAGCTCTTGAGTTTCCTTTGCTCAAGTGTTCCATTGCTGTTTTATCTTGGGAGACAAATTGTCCAGGACGTATAAATGATACATACGGGGCAATATTGTCTTAAGGACAGAGTGCCACACTCGACTCAGCAAAAACAATTTCAATTTTTCCATCTTCTACAAAACTGGAATTTCCAGTTTTCGTGTGTAACTATTGTAATTTCAGATTCCATGTTGAATTATTGAAATCTTTATTTATCCTTTCGAATACTTGTAATAGTTAAATACTTCCCGTACTGCTTTATAAAGTACCATAGAACAAAAATACCCAACAGTTGTGACCGTTCACGCCAATTGTTGCCGGAGCATAGAAGCTAAAGTGGTTGATTTAAAAAATGTGCTAATGGATTGGAAGAGATTCAGGGAGGGTCTTGTTGCTGCTGGTGAGGAAGAAAGGAACAACATTACAGTTGGAAATAACTTCAAATGGTCTAAGCATATTTCTTGTTCCAATTCATGGCATGTACTAAATTTCACTTTGAGCTAGAGAGCATTAGTTTTCTCTACACTTTAGTGACTCATAACATGGTAACACCTATTTAGAATAGAAACACATAAAGGTGAACAAATAGAGTATATCGAAACGCTTAGAAAATTATGTTCAGGGAACTCCGCAAAATAAAGCCTAACTTCAAGATAATCTTTCTTATTTTTCTATCTTTTGAAACTTTTCTAATGCTTTTAAGTTTTAACCTACTTATATTAAAATACTTAAATAAATATACTATTTATGAATCACGAATTGCTTTGATAAAACACTATATGTACTATTTATAATTAAGAGCAAAGGTGCAAATATACCTTTCAACTTTGCGATTTAGAGCAGATATATCCTCATTAAAAAAGTGGTGGATATATACCCCCGTCGTTACAAGATGGTGCAAATATATTATTTTTGCTGACGTTTTTTTAAATCATTTATCTTATTTTTTAATAGAAAAAAATGTCATGAGGCTTTAAAAAAAGTTTACCTATTTTTTTTTAGTAGACATATTTTTCTAAAGCCATATGATAATTTTTTTCCTGGTGAGTCAAGTCTCATTCGTTTAAAAAAATTGATAGACTTATTTTTTTAAAGCCACAGAAATATTTTTTAAACAAATCAGACCCGATCCATCAGAAAAAAAACCTTGTGGCTTTAGAAAAAAAGGTCTAGTAAAAAAATAGGTAGACTTTTTTTTAAAGCGATGAGACACTTTTTTAATTAAAAAATAAGCTAAATCTCTCTCTCTCTAGATTTTTTTTTAAAATCAGCGTTATCAAATCGCTCATTATTTCAATCATCTTGTGACGATCAGAGATTACATTTTTTTTAATAATTGGTATGTCCAGATCAATTTATATGAACTTCGATTAATTTTACGAGACATTTGGTACCTCTCATCAACAAAGTAAATAATTGTATCTAATTTAACTTATATTAGAATTCAAAAAGTAAATAAATGATTACTAGCAGGGAGGAAGGCATGACCTCATATCATAATGAAACTGTAGACTTATTCATCTTTCTGCACAATGTGAATTGCTCATATACGTAACTCAAAATACAAAGTGACCATCTAGCTTAATATGTAAGACTGGGTTTTATAGAAGGAAAAACATAGTAGAAAATCAAGAATTTGGGGGTCTCCTCCCAACAACAATGTGGATTGATATAATTAAGTCGAACAAAATTATAAAATGAATTAATATCTAAATATAAAATCCTTTACTTTGGCTGGTTTAAATCGATACAAAATTTAGCTTTAACATCAGCTTTATTTGTATCTCGCAAATAGTTTTTTTTTGTTTTTAATTATTTTTATTTCTATAACATGTTGTCATTATTCTATTTATTACCACGCTAACCACCAATACAAGATCATCACCACCTCCACAAATTATCACCACACCTCTACAATCGTCATCTACTGCAATCGAAACATCTCACACCGACCACCACAACCATAGCCACAACTGCAACCATCAACCACCAACCTTCACCTGACATTCCTATCGTCAACCACTTTTATCATTATTTATCGTCATTCAGAAAATAGATTCAAAATTTAAAGTATATTGATTATAATAGTAACTTTTTTTTTTCAAAACATGAGATTTTCTTTTTTTATTAACCGAATCATGATTCTATTGCCACTGTCAAAAGATTACAATGAAGGAGGACCAAACCTTGCCTTCTTGTACATAAGAGTTACTGATAAACAAACCTAAGACGAGAGCAAAAAATTAGAGCATACAAGTGGCAATAAGCTATTATTTCAAGGTGGATCACAGATATTAACACCATGTTTTCTCCTCGTGACTCAAAAGATGGAAGCTGCCATTTGTTAGTGTTAAGAAGACCCTTAACCCGGCTTGGTAAGTCATTGTAGATAGTGTAAAGACATGTATTAACAGTGTTGTAGCTAAGGAAGGCTAGTTTATCAGTGAAAATATACCAAAAACCACAATATACACGGTGTATATACCATTCGCACTGTTCTCAGTTTGACTCTTTCAAAGGCATGACCCATTCATCAGCTAGATGTGCAGAATGCTTCTTACATGATGATCTTAAGGAGACAGTTTACATGCATCAACTCTTGAGTTTTCGCGACCCCACATATCCTCATCATGTCTGCTTATTGAAGAAGTCCTTATATAGGCTTAAGCAGGCCCCACGGGCATGATATAAGCGGTTTGCAGACTATGTATCTACTATTGGGTTTTCTCACAGCCGGTCTGATAATTCTATGTTCATTTATCGTCATGGTACTTCCTTGACATATATTCTATTATATGTGGATGATATTATCTTGACAGCTTCTTCTGATGATTTACGCAAGTCTATCATGACTAGGGGTGAGCACGGGTACAGGGTACCCAGATACCCGACCGGAACCGACACTAACGGGTAGGTTCCGGGTAGATATATTATAATAACGGGTAGGGTCCGGGTAGTAAAATTAAGAACTGATCAATGTCGGGTCCGGTTCCTGTTCCGGAAAATAGAGACAGGGTACCCTAATTCTAACCGATACCCGGAACCTATAAAATATTAAATATTTTAATTTTTTTTAGAAACATTTGGACCACTTTTAACTTTTTCCAAAATTATTTGTTGCACGCCTGCACATTGATTTTCCCACCCCAAGACGTAAATATTTTAGCTTTTTCACCCCTTTATGCTTCTGTTCTATTTCAGGCGATACTCATCTTCAATTTGTATTACTTTTTTATTTGAAATGTAAATCTATTTTTAAAATTTGTGTATATTTTTATAGTTGTGAAGATGAAATTTAGGGATTTACTAGTATAATAAAGCTTTTCTTTTGTATCGAAGAGCTTATGAACACGAAAATAAGTTTAATTCAGATATTTTCAAATTTATTTTGAAATCAACACGTTCAATTAATTGAGTGTCAAATTTGGCTTGCAATTTTAGGTTTTGGTAACAGAATTAGTTTTTCTACAATGAATAAGTTTTCTAAAACTTCTTATAAGGGTACTAAAAACTCCGATTGCAGGCTAAAAAACTACTTGATGAAATTATTTTAGAACTATTTTTTATTCTCATAGGCTTAAAAATTGTTGCTTAATTTGTGTTTTTTATTTACAGGGTACCCGGGAACCTACCCGGACCCGCATCGGGTAGGTTCCGGGTAATGATTGCTACGGGTAGGTTCCGGGTAGTAAATTTAGGAACCGATCTTTTACCGGGTAGGGTCCGGGTAGTTAAAAAATGTTAGGGTACCCGGACCCGCTCACCCCTAATCATGACACTGCTCAGTTCTGAATTGTTATGAAAGACTTGGGGGCCCTTGAGTTACTTCTTGGGGATTGCTGTCACTCATTATGTCGGAGGGTTGTTCTTATCCCAACGAAAGTAGGCCGCTGAGATAATTGAGCGAGCTGGTATGTCCTCGTGTAAGTCTACTTCCACTCCAGTTGATACCAAACTCAAGCTAGGTGCTGCGGCTGGCTCACCTTACGAGGATCCCACTCACTATCGCAGTCTTGCTGGAGCTCTTCAGTATCTTACTTTCACGAGACCGGATATTATGTATGACGTACAACAGGTGTGTTTGTTTATGCATGATCCTAGAGTGGAGCACATGAATGCGCTCAAACGCATTATCCGATACATCCAAAGAACACTTGAATATGACTTACATCTATATCCATCATCAGCCTCTACACTTGTCTCGTATACCGATGCTGATTGTGGTGGCTATCCGGACACCAAACGCTCTACGTCTGGATACTGCATGTTTCTTGGCGATAATTTGATCTCATGGTCTGCCAAACGACAAACTACCTTATCACGCTCCAGTGCAAAGACCGGGTATCTAGAGATAGCCAATGTGGTTTCTGAATCATGTTGGTTACGTAATCTTCGTGATTCAGAAATCACATTGGCTAACATGTAAATCCGTCCTTGTTACTATCAATCATTTTTACAACACAATAATCAGATCCAACGCGAGTCACAATTTTACATCCATAACCTCTAGCTATCATCACGAGCCTCCTTCGATTCATACAACGACTGTCACGACCTCACAATTATCATCACCAACTACTATAATCATCAAGTATTGCCACTAGCTTTTACAGTGTGATTCATTAAAAAATTTATATAACATCATGTATATTTATATTTTCTCTAATATTTTATGGATACATTATTATTAAATAATTAATTTTAAATAAAAATATAGAACCGAACCGACCAGTCAAATGCGGTACTTACTTTTTTTCTTTTATATATAAAGCAAATTAGGGTTTCCAAAATTTCCCAATCCAACTTTCTCGGGTGTGGTCTTCTCTCTCAATTTTCTGATATCATAAATATACTTCCACCACAATACAAATCCCTCAATCTTTCAGATCATTTCATCAAAGTCCCAAAAAGATCCAATTTTTAGAATTCAATCAGCGAATTTACCTAAACAATGCCTCCGAAAGGTGTAAAGAAGACGCCGACTGGATCCGCATCGAAACGGGGCGGTCGTACAGCCCGAGGAACACCTAAATCACAGGAAAATCAACCGGTAGTCGTACCAGATGAACCGGTAAAACAAGAATTGAAACCGGAGCAACCGGTGGCCAATCAAACAGCCAAACCTGAGAAAAGTAAGTATTAGTAAATTTTTTTTATGAATTGATGTTATATAAACTTTTTTTGATTAATGTTTGTTTTGGAAATTTTGACAAGCTTGTTTGTATCATATGTTTTGGCGATTACTTTGGGTATTATAGTAATTTGAGATCTTGTTGCTTAATCAAGTTTTAAAAATACTATTTCATTGTAAATTGATGGTCAATGAGCTTTATTGATGAATTTATGGCTTGGAAATTCCGACCAGCTTGTTTTATCATACGTGTTGGCAATTATTCTTGGCTATTATGCTAAATTTGGAATCTTGTTGCTTAATCAAGTATCTTCCGGAAACAGCCTCTCTACCTTGGGTACACTCTACACTCTACACTCTACACTCTACACTCACCCCTCACCCCTCACCCCTCACCCCTCACCCCTCACCCCTCACCCCTCACCCCTCACCCCTCACCCCTCACCCCTCACCGTACCCTGCGTTGTGAGGTTTCATTGGGTATGTTGTTGTTGCTTAATCAAGTTTAAAAAGTTCAGTACTGAAGAGTATTTTATTATTGGGGGTCTTTTACTGTTATAGTAATTTGAATGTTGTTGCTTAATCACTATAACTTTTTATGCTATAGTAGTTTGGATTCTCGTTGCTTAATAAATTATAGAAAATATAGTATTAAACATTATTGTAGTACAGTGACAAAAAGGTAGTTGCTTTTATGGGTGTGGGTTCTCGTAATCCGGGCGAGGTTTTGTTGGCGCATACACTAGAATTAATAAAAAGGCAGTTTCTTTTATTGGCGCCAACACTAGAATTATTATAGTATAGGGTCAAAAAGATAGTTGCTTTTATGGGTGTGATTTTCATAATACGGGTGAGATTTTGTTGGCGCATACACTAGAATTAATAAACGAAGAATATCCAAGGAAGGATGGACACGTGGGGATGGAAGAAAGGGGTCATTACATGATATGACCTGCTAAGAATTAATTGATACACCACGTAGGCACATATTTGTAATATACATTTCTTGATAAAAAAGAATTAATTGATACATGTTCGTCACAACGCAATTTCTGCTTTGGTGTTAAGGATTCTTGGTTAGAGCCCTTAGCTGTATGAAGAAAGCAATGAAATAGAAAATCAATGAATCATGATGATTATGCATTTATGGTGATATTTATTCCCATAGCATGTTCTTTTTTTGGATAAGAAGTTCCTTAGCATGTTTGCGTGTTGATTCTCTATTTTATTTTTCATTAATTTATTTTGTACATCCTTGCTGAGAAAATAGAATTACCTATTTAAGCTCTAGGTGCATACGACAGTAAAGCAACCTGTGTCCTCCACCTTTATGAGGGAAAGGTTTGGGATCAATTTGTAATTATAGAAAACTATAGAGAAAGTGTAGCTTCAGGATTCATACAGAATTTGGAGATGGATCAAACTGTTGTTTATTCTTCCAAGAAGGAGAAACAACAAAGAAGGGTTACAGTGACGAGGATAGTTATGTTCCTGTGACCTTGGAACAAGAAACTTTCCTTTGAAGTACTTCCCTCTCCAGGGTTACAAGCCTCTTTTGGAGCATGTTTGCTTGATCAAGATATTGATTTGATTTCTCTCTATAGTTTTAAGTAGTTGACAACTGACAAGACTTACCATAAATCTGGTTACATGGGTCAAGGGGTTAGACCCTTCTATTTTCAGTTTATTCACTGGCCCGGATGGCTATTTTTTGATGGCAGAGGACCATGTGAAAGAGTCTGTTGATGAATATGAAAAAGGCGAACGATTAGATTTGGAGGATAATGATCCTGAATTTGAGCCCGAAGAGTATGGTGGTGTTGATTATGATGAGAGAGGAATTGAACATGAGGATATTCAGGAAGAGGATTATGAAATAGAGGAAGATCCCCAAGAGGGAGATGATGGTGAGGAGGAGGAGGGTGATATGGTTGAAGAGGAAGTTGAAGATGTGCACGAGGAAATTGAGGGTGAGGAAGACAATGAGCATGCAGCAGGGGAGGAGCATGCTGAGATGGTTGATGCAGCTGAGGATGAAGAACATCATGAAGTTGCTAAAGAAAGACTTAAGAGGAAGGAGTTCGAAATTTTTGTTGGTGGCTTGGACAAGGATGCTGTTGAGGATGATCTCAGGAAAGTTTTCAGTCAAGTTGGCGAGGTCACGGAAGTGAGACTCTTGATGAATCCTCAGACAAAGAAGAACAAAGGATTTGCGTTCCTGCGTTTTGCAACAGTGGAACAAGCCAAACGAGCTTGTATTGAGCTGAAAAATCCAGTGGTACTCTCTTGATTCTGTAGTTATCAGGCTGCCTGATGTTCATTACTTGATAAAGCTTATTTCCTAACAACCCAACTTCCAGGTGAATGGCAAAAAATGTGGTGTTTCTCCCAGTCAAGACAGCGATACCCTATTCTTGGGTAACATATGCAAATCTTGGACAAAAGAAGCTGTAAGTAGACTAAAGCAAATTCATATGATCACCAAACATTGACTTCTTAGGTTCGAAGAGCTGCTTAACTACTGTCTGATATATGTTTACTTTCGCTCCAGTTAAAAGATAAATTGAAGCATTACGGCATCGATAATGTTGAGGACTTGACATTGGTTGAAGACACTAATAATGATGGAATGAATCGGGGCTTTGCTTTTTTGGAGTTCTCATCACGCTCAGAGGCCATGGATACTTTTAAACGTCTACAGAAGAGAGATATTGTGTTTGGAGTTGATAGGCCTGCAAAGGTTTCTTTTGCAGATTCATTCATTGACCCTGGAGATGAAATTATGGCACAGGTAAGCTCTTCGGATCCATTTATCTGTTTTTGAAGGACTGTGACTCTGGCTAAGTTTGACCAATATATCTCTTCCATATGGAGTTGGTTACACTTGGCTTATTGGCGGAGCCTAGTCATTTTGCAGTGGACTATGTGGTATAACCTGTTTTTGAACTTGTTGCTGACGTAATTTATCCTCTGATGGTTTGCTTCCTACTCTCTTATTTTAGTACCTTATACTTCAACAGTAAAGAAAGATGGGTGATGGTGAGGCCACTGATTGTATTTACTGCTAATTCAGTTAGACTGGATAACTGTGTCCCAGCATTACTGGGTTCCAGTCCGAGGCTCTTTATCTTTTTTGCCTTTACTGGTTTTCTTGGTTGGGGTGGGTGAGTAGAGGGTAGCTAAGTGAGTTCGATTTTTTTCTTCCATGAAGGTGCTCTTTTGATGATTCTTTAGTTTTAATGTAGATCTTTTAGTGCAGCAGTTCATTATTTGACAATCAACGAATGTGTATTGATTTCAGGTTAAAACAATTTTTATTGATGGTCTTTCTTCATCTTGGGATGAGGATCGTGTGCGAGATTTACTTAAAGAATATGGAAAGATTGAAAAAATTGAGCTAGCCCGTAATATGCCTTCAGCCAAGAGAAAGGATTTTGGATTTGTCTCCTTTGACACTCATGAAGCTGCACTTATTTGTGTCAAAAGCATTAATAATGAAGAGTTGGGGGAAGGAGATAAGAAGGTCTGTTTTGTCTTGAATCTTATCTGAACATGTCATTCTTGTGCGTGCGTGCCTGCCTGCTTATAGATGTATATTCCAGGTTAAAGTTAGGGCCAGATTATCACGACCACTTCAGAGGGGAAGAGGGAGATATGGTACGCGTGATCTACGACCTCGACGTGGCCCCCTTGCTCCTTGGGGTCGTCCAGTCCCTCGCAGACTCCCTGTTCGTGGATCTAGAGTTAGTACACGTTTCCCTCCCCCTGCTGATCGTAGTTTTAAACGACCTGTCGCAGTGAGGGATAGGCGACCAGTTATGGCTGTGGCCCCTAGGGGCAGACCTGTGGCTCCACTATCCAGCAGGTCCTATGACAGGAGACCACCTGGTATGGGATCAGTTCTGAACTATTTTTTGCTCTACTGCTTCCACTCTACTTTCTTTCTAGATGACTAAAACTGAATTGCAGTTACTTCATATCCAAAGAATCACTTCAAGAGGGAATACACGCGACATGAGGAAATTCCTCCTCCTAGAAGCAGAGCTGCAGTGGACTATCCTTCTAGGTTTCCTTCCGACAGACGTGTCTCCTACAGGGATGACTATTCCTCTCGTAGCTCGGGATACTCTGATTTTCCTAGAGGTACTGCTCGCCCAGCGACAAGGAGAGCTTATGCTGATGATGGTTATGAACAACGGTTTGAAAGGCCTCCTCCTGCTTATCGTGAGGGGCGAGGTGGGGAATATGACTCCATGTCGGGCTCCAAACGTCCATACAGTGCAATCGTATGTAGTCTTAGTCAGAATATCAGATATTACTTGATACAGTGGGATGTTTTAATTCTTGTAGCTTTCTTGATCTACACAAGATGTACGATCTAATTTAGTGTGTCTACATGTCAGGATGATGTTCCTCCCCGCTATGCTGAGGCAGGAACCCGCCCTTCTCGTTCTCGTTTGGATTATGAACTTGGCGGTGCTAGTGGCACACAGTATGGGGATTACAGTGACAGGTGTGTTGCTTTTGCTTTTGAGATGATAATTATTATCTCCCTTGCAGTTCTAGTGTTATATACTGACTTCCTAATACTGAATAGCAGTAGGCTAGGGAGATCAAGTCTTGGATATAGTGGCAGCCGGAGTTCCCTTTCTGGTCAAGATTCTCATGGAATGTATAGCAGTCGTCAAGGAGGCTATGGTGGAGGTGAGTTCTTAGTGTTCTTTGACAATCTGGTACTCATGTGAACTGTTTTTGGGTTATGGTGGGTATTACAGGGTTGACTTTGGCGAATTGTTTTAACTTCTTTTTGGGGTTTGCAGGCTCTTATGATGGCAGTGATGTCGGTGGAATGTATTCATCTGGTTACGGTGGCGATTACGTGTCTCGTAGCAATGATGTATAATTTATTTTGACGATTATTTGTCTGAAGCTTTTGTGTTGAGTGTTGACTACGGACCATCGTATTTATGTGCTACTCCATTGAACTTTTCAGGTTGCTGGTAGCTCTTACTCATCAGCCTATTCCAGTCGTAGCATGGGTGGTAGCGGTTATACGGGCAGTGGTGGTTCTGGATCTTATTACTAAGGTATGTCCCATGTTTAAAGTTGTGTTATTTGATACGATTTTTCATTCTGGTGAACTGAGGATCTTACTGAACTAGCAATTCTTTCTCCATGTTAAGTTGCGGGGAGGGGAAGGTGTAGTTAGGAAGTTTATACTTATGTTTCTTCTCGTAAGAGCTGCAGTTGAAGATGAGGAGCATTCAGTCACCAGAAATTTGTTCATGGTACATAATTGAGTTGGAAAAGAGACTGCAGTTGGATGACTATATCTGGAAGCTCCCTATGCAATGAGATCCTACTGGAAGAAGCTGGAGATGGTTCATTGTTTATAGCCTCATTGTATAAATAGGGCAAGAGTACCTCTGTTTTAGGTTGTATTGCTCCAGAGCATGTTGGGTCAAAGAGACATCTGTTCCTTTCCTGCTGCAAGGAAAATTAAGCTTTTTAGAGTAAACAGACACTATGGCGTTTGAACATGCAATATTTTCTTATGGTATCTCCATGTAAGAATATACTTGAATAATAGAGGAGGTATGGTGCATGATTATTTCAAGAGCAAATGATTCATGAAAGGGCAAGTTGCCTACTATCTGGTTAAGATCCTCTTGGATATAATGTGTGTAGGGCCATTATATCCAATTGTTTGATATTCTCCTCACAAAGTTAACCTTCTGGACTGCTACAGAATGCGTAGTGTCATTAAAGAGTTTCGTTTACGTTATCATAGTATTTGGTAGTATATTTAGCTAATGGATGGACGTGCATTCCGGAATATCATCAACATTGCTTCTGAAGATGCGGGATTATGATTTTATTAAGGAAAAATAAGTATTGGTTAGATATGCTTGGCAGATTATGCAATCCTGATACAAAAGGAAGAAAGTCATTTGTTTATCAGTCACTCAATTTACAAAACCAACACTTGTTATTGAGTAGAAAGAAGAAGTTGATTTGGTGACGTGTGTTTGCCGACCCCTAATTGTGAATTCTCTATGCTTGTTTTCTTGGTGCTTCTATTTTGTTGATATAGTCCTTGGACTGTGAGATGCTATGAAGTTCTTATCATTGGGCATAAAATATTGTTGTCTGGTGGTTCAATACCTACCAGCTCTGGAATTATTTTTTGAAGCAAGGTTTTGAGTCATTTCTTATATATGATGCCTACTGGCTCCCTAATGAGAATACTCTTAGTGCTGTACATTTTGTGTTCATGAGTCACATTACATTTATTTCTGACAGCTTGAGCTGAAGTTGATATATATAGAGATAACTGAGAACTTGAGGTGCATTAGGTTGGTAATTCTTATATGAATGAGGACGAATACAGTCTGAAGATTTGCACTGTGCTGTTCTCGTTTGTTCTGTTCTGTTCTTTCATTACTTGACGCTCTCTAATGTGGTAGCTCCATTGTGAGTAGAATGATCAAACCTTGGAAAAGAAATGTAGTTAATCAAGGGGATCAGGATATAGTTTTTACAAAGATGGGAGTGGTGGTTTTATAAGTTCTATTGAGCAAATGTGACAGTTCATGAAGCTGCTAGTGTTTGTTCCTTGTAGAATGAATGATAAAGTGCACAAAAGTTTTATAACTTACTAGCTAATGGTACCGGAAGTTTGAGCCTTAGCTTTTGTGCAATTGCATTTTGTTAACTGAGTTTGATGTTACAGTTGAAGGCGGATGCACTATTTGGTAGCATTATTCTTGTACGGTGTTTCTGAGAGAACCTACTTTCCGATACACACACACATTAAGACAGGTTTTTGTAATCAGTAACATGATGGTAATGGTGAAAGCAAAAAAGCTGATTTTGCATTGCAACTTTGTATCAACTTGTCGTACTTGTTTGCCCCCAATATTTGGTAATTAGGAACTTGCCTAGCAGAAAGAGGCGGTAGTACTGTATTGTTCCTCTGTTCTTTTCAATCTTGAGTGGACTTGGAAGTCTTGCCCGTATGTAGTGGGAAGCAGAAAGACAACAACTTAATGACTTTTTTTTGTCATCAATCAAGATCACGATTCGTGACTCCCCAAGTATACTAATAACTCACGTACGTTCAGTCAAGCAAAAACTGATTATTGGATTTCAGAACGTGGGAGGAAATTTCCACCTAAGGGGTATACCTTCCAACTGATGAAAACTATTCAATAGCTGTTCGGTCAAATTTTTAAAATTTATTCCCCCGTCTCAATTTAAGTCTTACTTTTTCCTTTTTGATTTGTACCAAAAAGAGCGTCCCTTTCTATATTTAATAAATTTTCCAATTTCAACATTCTATATGACAAGTTTAAGACCACAATATTTAAAAAGACTACACACATCTTTAATTTAAGATCACAATATTCAAAAGTTTTTCTTTATTTCTTAAACTCCGTGTCAAGTCAAGCTAAGACACTTAAAATGGAACGGAGGGAGTATTTATTTTGATTTTTTTTTCTATCAAAGTTCTTTTCGAGAAAGTTCTTTGGAGAGTAGCAGTTTTTGTTTGATTAATCAAATTAAATAGTACGTTTGTCAATATAAGAATAACAATTTGTGTTTGGCAAATGTTCTAAAAGTATTTTCGAGGAAAAACTACTTTTTTAGCTGATGCAATTATTTAAAAACACTTATTTTTTCCTATAAACTTTGCCAAACACCTCAACTCTCTAAAATAAGTGTTCTTTCTTAAAAATTAAGTAATTTTGTAACAAGAAAAAGAAAATCCATTTTCAGTTGCAATTTAGTATTTAGTACTGCCCCGAGTAAGTTTACTTGACACTCTTTCCTTTCTAGTCATTTAAAAAAAGTATTGTATTTTATATTTAGTAACAATTTAATTTTATAATGTCCATTTTAATCTTAATGAAATGATCTTCCATACAAATATTTATGTGTTACTTTAGATCATAATTTTTTTCCTTAAATTTCGTATACATAACTCGGGGGTGAAGAGAGTACTATATACATTATATATATATATAGCATTAACAGTGAATTGAGTGTCTTGAGCATTCTATGCACTAAAATTTGAGAACAAGGAAGTAACTTTCGTAGCTTGATTCAGCGAAAGTTAGAAGGGATAGTAGGCTACTTGACGCTTCACGAATAGGAAACATTGAGGAGCTGATGGAGCTATTAAGATCTGATCCTATTATTGTTCGCCGCGTTGGGTTGGCTGATGGTGATTCCCCCTTGCACCTTGCTTGTTTGGGTGGCCACTTCAATTTTGTGAAAGAGCTCCTCAAGTTGAGGAAGGAATCAGCAGGGGAGCTAAACCAGAATGGTTTCAGTTGCTTGCACATTGCTGCTGCAATGGGGACTTGCACATTGTCAAGGAGGATTCCTCTTCACTATGCAATTGTCAAAGGCAGAGTTGATGTCATCAAAGAATTGCTCTCTGCTAATGTCGATTCCGTTGAAGTTGTGACATCTCGGGGAGAAACCGCGCTTCACCTGGCTGTTAAGAACAGTCAGTTTGAAGCACTGGAAGTGTTGATCAAGCATATCAAGATGTTCAACAAGACTGAGGTCTTTAACAAACAGGATGAACTAGGAAATACTGTCTTGCACCTTGCAGCTGCAAGGAAACAGCACGAGGTACAAAGATTACGTTATGCATGAGCATGAACTAGTATGCTACAATTTTCATACATGAAAGAATCATTAATTACAGTTACTACTATGAGTATAATAACTTTTATACAGTTTCACACTGACTTGTCACCTTAAAGATGATCAACTGAAGATTCGTACAGGTGAACGAATTACAGAAAACATGATAAGTATTATTAGAGAGACAACAACTAGATCGAGTATATTAGAGAACGGCCCCCTAGTATTAGATGATTTTCTAGTATGCAGTATAAACTATTATGGACCAAAATAAAACATTTATGATATGGAGGATTCATCCAGTTAACCCCAACTAACTTGTAATTGAGACGTTGTAGTAGTAGCTGTTATATGTCACTTAAAAGATAATCATAACACATAATAAGTGGACTTGGTAATCTGAAAACAAGGCGCACATAACTGCTATAACAGGTTAAATTACTATTAACAATGATAGTGTAAATAAAGATCATATCGTATACTATTACATGTATTGGGCTATTGTCTGTCTGCATTTAATACAACTCAACCAGTAAATGGCAATGATATTTTCAGGTGATTGATCTTTTGCTTAGTGGGAGCTTAGCAGCTAGCTGGGCAATTGGAGTGAATTCTTTGAATCAAATGGGTTTCACAGCTCTTGATGTCTTTTATCTTTCTCAAAGTGAAGCCGGCGATAGGGAAATTGAGGACATTCTTCGACGAGCTGGATGCCTTAGGGCCACAGATGTGGTAGGAATACCAATCAGATGTAATCAAATTTGTCCATCAAATAGCCAGCGTGGGGAGGTAATGTCTTACATATATATCAAAACATTCACAGGGTTTATTCTTTTTCATTCGCTCACATGAAAACTCTTTTTTGTAATACGTAACTGTGAGATTTAACCAGAGTCGGCACTAAGTCGGCACTAAATCTCAAGCTATTGTGGCGACAAAAGTTTCCTAAAGCTATAATGATCATTGTGGTGACTATAGTCGCCACTAAAAATCATTCTTCAAAGGCGACTTACCTGAAATTTGTTTTGTGGAACCATTTTTATATGGCTTATTTGTTTACTTTTGTGGTAAGTTTAGTCGCCAAAAAGTGTGTTTTTTTTGTGGCTACCCAACAAATCGTCACAAAAAACATTCAGTACCTGAAGCAACCTTTTTTTATAAGGTAATATATGTACTTGCAGCAACTTTAAGGTCAGACACTAAAAACATTTAATGAAGACTTTCTGGGAAGTGACTTTAGTTGCCACAAAAAAGTCCGATTTTTAGAGGAACCTCTATCTTCTCTATTATCTCATCTAAAATCTTAATTAACTATTAGAGGTAATAAACTTATATTCACTTAATAATTACTGTCTCGACAGGTAGTGCCTACGCGAAAACTTAAGAGTGGGTGGTTAGTGGACTTCAAGTATGACATAGATAGAGATGGCGCAGAATCTGTAAGAGAAGTATTGCTTGTGATAATGATGCTAGTAGCTATGGTCACTTTTCAAGCTGCTCTTAATCCTCCTGGCAACTTACAGAAACAACAGCCCATTAATGATTAGGCCTGGGCAATAAATCCGGAGAACCGAAAAAACCGAACCGAACCGGCGATTCGGTTCGGTTAAAACAAAGTAAAAAAACCGGTTTTAGAAAAAAACCGAATTAAAATTTGTAATTGATTCGGTTCGGTTCCTTTTATTTATTGATGCACTGAACCGAAAAACCGGGACATATTTGTAATCAACCATATCCAATATAAATTAAAGCCCTAATCGGCTAACCCCTAATTCCTAAATCGTTTTGCAGCTCTTTTCTCTTGCTCAATGTGTAGAGAAAAAACCCTAACTCATAAATCTTCAAGCCTCGACCCATAAATCTTCAAGCTTCAAGGCTTTAATCATCAAGCACCGACCCGACGACGTCCCGTTACTGTCAGTGCCACCACAAAAGGTAATCCAATTCCTTACTCATTTCTTTCTCTCAAGCTTCAAGGCTTTAATCAAATCGTTTTGAGCTTTATGGAGAAGCTATGAATTAGACGTTTTGTATTAGGTTATGTTCGACTATGTATTAGATAAAATTTTGATTTCTCATCTGTTTCATGTTATTACGGAGAAGCTATGAATTAGACGTTTTGTATTCACTGATGTTGTTAAAGTCATGTTCGACTGTGTATTAGGTAAAATTCTGATTTCTCATCTATTTCATGCTATTTTGAATCATGTTTGTCGAAACATTTGTCTGATGTATTGTATCAATGCTCATGAACTCTCTAATATTGTAGAATGGAAGACATTTTGGATGATGGAACAGAAGAGGTGAAACGAACCGACGAGGGAAAATTGAGATCAAAAGTTTGGAATTTTTTTACTAAGCTAACTGGAGGAAAAACCCGAAGAAGAAACTCATAAGACAGTTGAGGCATTAATTTGCACACAGAATTGGCTTCACTCAACTCTTATAGGATAACAAATTGTGCAACCAACCAAAGAAGAAACTGAGTTTTATGAAGAAGTTGAATTGAGTAACAATATTGTTTTTTATATATTGTTTTTAATAGAATGATTATACTTTAACATTTTGTTTATTTTATTGACGCTTTGACAAATTGTATGTAGACTTTGAAAAACTTTCAATCGTACCGCAATCACAAGAAGTAGAACAACCACAAGCAGTTTAGGACTTGACAATGGATTGATATTGACGTCATAATGGTAAAGTTCTCTAATCTACATTCCTTCAAATTAGTTTTTGCTGTTAGTATCTATCTGCACTGAACTCATAGCAGTCTTAGTTTATTTTTGGCTGCTGATTAAAGTTTATTTTTGGTTGCTGAAACGCTAACGCTAACGTTGTTGCTATTGCTGCTTCTGTTGATGTTTCCGGTGAAAGTTGATGATGCTGATCCTGCTGAAATTTGTTGTTGTTGCTGAAACGCTAACATTGTTGTTGTTGCTGAAACTCTAACGTTGTTGCTGTTGCTGTTTCTGTTTTCGGTGAAAGTTGTTGATGCTGATCCTGCTGAAATTTGCTGTTGTTGCTGAAATTTGTTGTTAAAATTTGCTGTTGATGTTTAAAAAAACAGAAACCATTTGGACTTTATATTTGAATTGAAAAAAACGGATATAAACCGATACGTTCGGCGATATAAACCGATATATCGATTTTTTAAAAAAAAGTTTGATTCGGTTTTTATTTTAGAAAATCGATTTTTATTTAAAAAACCGATTTTTATTCGGTTCATATTTTTTTGATACATAACCGAACCGAACCGATATAAGCCCACCCCTATTAATGATACTGCAGCTTCATCAACAGAAGGGAGTAACAATATTGTCGATCATTTGATTCAATATTCATCACACATATTCTTGTTTTTCAACTCGCTCGGATTCTTCATCAGCCTCCACGTGTTTCATGTTGTTACAAGGGCATTTCCCCTGAGACTTGAGCTGCTCTTCTCTGTTTTTGCACTTGGGATAACCTACATCAGTTGCCTAATAATCAAGCTGCCAACATATTTTTGCTATTATCTTTGTGTGGGCATGCCATTGTCACTTGTCTTGGTCTCAGCCTCCCACGCACGGCAAATTTGCACCCAAGAAAAATTGCAACAGCCCATCCTTCACAGGTTAACCAAGCTTGAAGGCATATTGGAATATACATATAATATATATGTAACATATTCTTAGAACTTGTTATGATTTCTATGTAAATGCTTTCTAAAGATCAGTTTTAGGAATGACTATGTATCGACCCGAGTATGTATAACTACACAGAGGCAAATTTAAAATGTATTTTTAATGAATATAATAGGTTTATGTTGAACCTACCCTAACCACTCTAAGTTCACCTCGGTACAAAGTTGATCCCAGAGCAAGCCAAAATCAGCTTATTTTGGAAACCACTGTATTAAAAAGTACTTCCTAAATAAGTGCCATAGAGAATCGGAGTAATAATTTGTATTTGATTAAATTATTTGCTAAATATCTTTGTTAGTAATTGTATTTCACTAATACCTTTTTAATAAAGCTTCTATATGAGTAAATATTTAATTCGATATGAGCATCATGGTATAAGAGATGTAATATTGTTTGAATAGATAAATGAATTTGTATATTGTGATTTGTAAGTTTTAGTTTAGTTTAGTATTTCTTAAATTTTGGAAAAGCGCAGGTAGGGCAGGTTTGGAGTGGCTGACGGAGTTGTTTAACGTCATTTTTAAGACGGCGAGGATGCCCAAAGAATGGAGGTGGAGTACAATGATTCATTTGTATAAGAACAAAGGTGATATCCAGAGTTGCAACAACTATAGGGGTATCAAGCTGCTAAGTTCGGGAAAGAGTCGTGGAGATGAGGGTAAGAAGAGAAGTGTCTATCTCCGATAACCAGTTTGGATTCATGCCGGGGCGGTCGACTACAGAAGCCATCCATCTTATTAGGAGGTTGGTGGAACAGTATAGGGAGAGGAAGAGGGACTTACATATGATTTTCATCGACCTCAAGAAGGCATACGACAAAGTCCCTAGGGAGGTTCTATGGAGATGTTTGGAGGTTAGAGGTGTACCTGTGACATACACTAGGGCAATCAAGGATATGTATGATGGAGCCAAGACCAGGGTACAGACAGTAGGAGGAGACTCAAAGCACTTTCCAGTGATGATGGGGCTGCACCAGGAATCAACTCTTAGCATATTCCTATTTGCCTTAGTGATAGATAGACTGACGCGACAAATCCAAGGGGAGGTTCCATGATGTATGTTATTCGCAGACGACATAGTCCTAATTGATGAGACCCGCAACGGAATGAACGCTAAGTTGGAGGTTTAGAGACAGACTCTAGAGTCTAAAGGGTTCAGGCTGAGTAGGACCAAGACAGAATACTTGGAGTGCAAGTTTAGTGACGGGAGTGACCTTGAGACAGGCGTGGAGGTGAGGCTTGGTACCAGGTCATTCCAAAGAAAGGGAGCTTCAAGTGCTTCCGGTCTATTATCCGAGGGAATGGAGAGATTGATGACGATGTCACACATCGTATTGGGTCAGGGTGGATGAAATGGAGGCTCGCATCTGGAGTATTGTGCGATAAAAAGCTGCCACCAAAACTTAAAGGCAAGTTCTATAGGGTGGTGGTTAGATCGACTATGTTATATGGGGCGGAGTGTTGGCCGGTCAAGACTTCGCACACCCAAAGGATGAAAGTTGAGGAGATGAGGATGCTAAGATGGATGTGTGGGCATACAAGGAGGGATAAAATTAGAAATGATGATATCAGGGACAGAGTGGGAGTGGCCTCGGTGGAGGATAAGATGCGAAAAGCTAGGTTGAGATGGTTCGGACACGTGCATAGGAGAGACATAAATGCCCCAGTGCGGAGGTGTGAAAGGTTGGCTATGGACGTGTACAAGAGGGGTAGAGGTAGGCCGATGAAGTATTGGGGAGAGGTGATTAGACGGGATATGGCACAGGTGTAACTCACTGAGGACATGACCTTAGATAGGGGCTTATGGAGGACACATATTAGGGTAGAAGGATAATAGGTAGTCCAACGTAGTCCTACCTACGCTTACAAACTAGTAGTTGTATTATTATTATTGTAGGCTCGCTTAGCCTATCATATTGCCTTATAGTCTCTTGTCGTTTGATTTATGCTGCTATGTGTATTTTGTTTACCTTATTTACTTGCATTAGCTATTGCTTCTTTTTGCTTCTTTTTTTTCCAGAATGCGATGTCATGACTTACGCACTTTGTGTGTCTTACTTTGCTTGGGTTCGTGCTTTGTCTTGAGCCGAAGGTCTCTCGGAAACAACCGCTCTACCTATCAAGGTAGATGTAAGGTCTGTGTACACTCTACTCTCTACAGACCCCACAATGTGGGATTTCACTTAGTATGTTGTTGTTGTAGCATTTCTTAAATTTGACTTTTTAATGGAATATGCTTAATTACCAAATAAGTACAGAAGCAAATGTAAACAAAAAAAAAATGATTAGATAATGTTACTGATACTCTTATACGTAATAAAGAATGTTAAAGATAAGAGAATACAATTTTCGTTGAATACTACTAATTTATTGAAAAAAATTAAAACAGTGTTTTATTTATATTTTTAGATTCCCACTTTAAGCATTTCTCTCGCTTACTATTACTAATATACATAGATACAATAGTAATATGAAAATTTAACAAATAGATATGAAAACCAAAGGGTTACCATACTAAATAGTTTGATAATATGAACTTTTAATATGATTATTCATGTACTAAAATAAATTGAAAACACTTGTTTAACAAGCCTTTCTCTCCGTCATCAACTTCCTTTCACAGAGCAGAGCAGGGCATTCTACCAATTTATGTATTCTTTTAACTTCTGTTTGAAAGTTACTAAAAAATAACCAGCACTTAATTTTTCACCAAAAATTCGGCCGAACATCTACATTTCTCTTTTTTTTTTGAACTGTAAGCACTATTTACCCATCAAAACTTGATCAAAGAAGCTTATACTAATAAGCATTGATAAAATGCTAGATTATTAATTAAGTGTTATAAAATAAATATACTAGAGCCAAATATATAGAGAATGATATATTATTCAATTTCAAACTGATATACAAATGAACTGAATTGACTTTCTATTCATAGCTGAAAATAAGCAGCTGCGAGGCTTTTCATGAAGCTGTTGACAAGCTGCTTGCTTGAGCTACTTGCAACCTGTCTGCTTGAGCTACTCGCAAGCTGCCTGCTTGATTGTAAGTTTATCCATATGAGTGTGTATTTGATTGTAAGCTTATCCAGATGACTGTGTATTTAAATGGACATTCATAATACAATGTATTTGTAACACATGTTTCATTAAAATCTTACTAGAAAAATTCAAGTGAAGAAAAAAGAATACAGACCTAGTAATACGCATTACACACTGCTTCATTAAAAACCTTACCAGAAAAATCCAATAGGATAAAACATCGGTTAAGGAAAAAAAGAGTACAACGCGTATTTTACTCCCTCTGATGAAGACCACAATTCGTATGTCTTAGTCTTCGCATCCTATCTTATTTACCATCTTATCAAAAGTTGAAGTCGGCAAATATTTTGTGAAGAAATCTACAGGATTGTCACTTGAACGAATTTGCCACACATCAATATCACAATTCTTTTGGAGATCATGTGTGAAGAATAACTTTGGTGAAATGTGTTTTATTCTATCTCCTTTTATGAACCCTCCCTTTAACTGGGCTATACATGTATTATTATCCTCATATATGACTGTGGGTATTTTTGTATCACACTTCAGGCCACATCTTCCTCTAATGAGACGTATCACTGATTTCAGCCACACATATTCTCTACTTGCTTCATGAATAACTATTATTTCAACATGATTTGAAGAAATAGCAATAATAGACTGCTTTATAGATTTCCATGATATAGCAACACCTTTGCATGTAAACAAATAGCCCGTTTGAGATCGAACTTTGTGTTGGTCAGATAAATAACCTACATCTGCATAATCGACAAGTTCTGCACTAACTTTGTTAGCATAAAACAGATCCATATCAATAGATTTCTTTAGATATCACAATATATGATTAATCCCGTTCTAATGCCTTTGTGTAGGAGAAAAGCTATATCTTGCTAGCAAATTAACAGAAAACACTATGTCAGGTCTTGTAGCATTAACAAGATACATAAGTGCACCAATGGCACTAAGATATGGTACATCATGACCAAAAAATTCTTCATTTTCTTCTTGAGGTCGGAACATGTCTTTACTCACTTCAAGTGAGCGAACAACCATTGGAGTACTTAAAGGATGTGCTTTTGTCCATGTAAAATCGTTTTAAAACTTTCTCAGTATAGGCAAATTGATGGATATAGATTCCATTTTCTAAATGTTCAATTTGCAGACCAAGATAAAATTTGTCTTTTCAAGATCTTTCATTTCAAATTCTTTCTTTATATATTCAATTGCCTTTTGGAGCTCTTCTAAAATTCCAATGAGATTTATGTCATCAACATAAACAACGAGTATAACAAACTCTGATTCTATTTTTTTTAATAAACATACATGGACAAATGACATCATTTATATAACCTTCATTTATCAAGTACTCACTAAGGCGATTATACCACATACACCATGATTGTTTTAGACCATATAATGATCGTTGTAATCTGATTGAGTACATTTTTCGAGACTTTGAACGATATGCTTCAGGCATCTTTAATCCTTATGGGACTTTCATATAAATTTTATTATCAAGTGATCCGTAAATGTAAGCTGTAACTACATCTATAAGATGTATTTCAAGATTCTCATGTACAACTAAATTGATGAGATATCAAAATGTTATTGTATTCATAATAGGTGAATATGTTTCTTCATAGTCGACACTGGATCTTTGGGAGAATCCTTGTGTAACAAGGCGTTCCCTGTATCTCACAATTTCATTTCTCTCATTTTCTTTTCGCACAAAGATCCATTTATGACCAACTGATTTTACACCGTCAGGCGTTTGGATTACTGGTCCAAAAACCTCACGTTTAGAAAGTGAATTCAATTCTGATTGAACTGCCTCTTGCCATTTTGGTCATTGACATCTTTGTCGACATTCTTCGACATATAGAAGTTCTTGATTCTCACTGTCTTTCATAATATTCATTGCACCATTATATGCAAAAATATTATCCACCATAATTTTCAATCGATTCAAATTATCTCCTCACCAGTAGAACTTAATGATAGTTCTTTACTCACTTGAGTCTCGGGTTCATTGATATCTTCAGGAATATCAGGAGTAATAAGATCTTGATTCTCTTCATGACATTCTTTTATAGTGCCATTTTGACCATTGCTTGTTCTTCTTTTTCTAGAATTTCTATTATTCAAACTCAATAGTCTACCATGCGTCAGGCGTGTATGAGATTCAGTAGCTATGGCACTAGTAGATGGTCCTGCTGGGATATCAATTCGAATAGACACATTCTCTGTAGGGATATGTGACTTAGTTATTCTCTTCAAATCAGTAAATGTGTTTGTCATTTGATTTGCTATTTTATGGAAGTGGATGATCTTCTGGACCTCATGTTCACATATAGAGACACGTGGATCAAAACGAGACAGTGATGAAACTTTGCACACAATTTCTGTTTTAATCTCTTTCATCTCTCCCCCTAATTATGGGAAATTTGTTTCATTAAATCAAAAATCTGCAAATCGAGTAGTGCATAAATCTTCCGTTAATGGTTCAAGATAACGAATAATAGAGGGTGATTCAAACCCAACATATATTCCTAACCTTCTTTGGGGTCCCATCTTAGTGTGTTGTGATGGTGTAACAGGCACATATACAACATAATATTTTTTTTTGGATATGAGCAATATTTGATTCATGACTAAATACTAATTGTGACGGGTAGTATTTATTATAATGAGTCGGTTTGAGATGAATAAGTGATGCTGCATGTAAGATAGCATGACCCCATACGGTAGTAAGCAACTGTGTTTTCATAAGTAGTGGTCTTGTTATCAATTGCAAGCGCTTAATAAATGATTCAGTTAGACCATTTTGAGTATGAACATGAGCTACATGATGTTCAACCTTTATCCCAACTGATAAATAATAACCATCAAAAGCTTGAGATGCAAATTCTCCAGCATTATCGAGGTGTATAGCCTTAATGGGATAATCCGGGAACTGCACACTTAAGCGTATTATTTGTGTCAATAATTTCGCAAACGCCAGGTTGCGAGACGATAGGAGGCACACATTAGACCATCTTGAAGATGCGTCTATTAGGACCATAAAATATCTAAATAACCCACAAAGGTGAGTGAATAGGTTCACATATATCTCCATGTAGACGCTGTAGAAATGAAGGGGATTCAATGCCAACTTCCATTGGTGATGGCGTAGTTATCAATTTACCCTGAGAACAAGCAGTACATGAAAATTCACCACTTTAAAAAATCTTCAGGTTCTTAAATGAATGCCTATTTGAATTTTCAATGATTTGTCTCATCATTATTAAGCTAGGATGATCATCCAGTCATGCCAAAGCACAAAAGTACATGGATCAGTAAACTTCTGATTTACGATAGAGTGTGCTTCAATTATATTAATTTTTGCATAATACAAGCCAACAGATAAAGTTGGTAATTTCTCCTAGATATATTTCTAGCCGGAGACATGCTTGATAATACCAAGATATTCAATATTTATTTCATTTAATGTCTCAACATGATACCCATTTCGGCGGATATTTTTAAAACTCAACAACTTTTTTGGGATTTAGAAAAGAACAACGCATCTTCTATAACAAGTTTCGTCCCATTAAGCAGAAATATATCTGGAACTTTCAATTAATTTGGAGTTACCAGAAATTGTACTAACATTTGCCTTTTTTCTAAGCAAGTGAGAAACGTATTTCACATCTTTGAATATGGCATGCGTTGTTCCACTATCAATCACACAAATATCTTCATGATTGATCACTGATCAAAATACTCTCGGTATTACTGCAGGGGCATACTCGAGGCAGGAAAAGTGGAGAATGTTTTCTCTAGCATATCATGATCACTGATATTTTCACCACATAATTTCAACTGAGAAATAATTTCGAACATAAAGGAATGATACTTATAGATAGATTTAAAATCTTGTAGCCTCTAATGGATCCAATCAGAACGTGCTTGTGGAAGAACGACCATCTTTAGGTAGTTATATCTATCACTTAAATTATTCCGCAGCATAAGAGGATCTTTA
Source organism: Anisodus acutangulus (assembly GCA_029783415.1). Lineage (NCBI taxonomy): Eukaryota > Viridiplantae > Streptophyta > Magnoliopsida > Solanales > Solanaceae > Anisodus > Anisodus acutangulus. The sequence goes on from CM056489.1 coordinate 44,187,545, forward strand.
ACATTGAGATATTCCAATTTGAGGCCCTCATCAAGGTGATAACGGAGGAATATCATTGCCTTGACACAATCTTGATTTGATACCTGCTTTTTATCGTTGATGGTGTCTGCCAGACCCATCGCATCAAGATGAATTTTAGCATCAAGCATCCAAGACAGGTAGCTTTTGTCTGATATATCCAGAATAACAAATTCACGTTTAAAAATATTTGCCATTAATGAAGAAGAAGAAAGTCAATACCTTCGAGGCTTTCAAAGTATTTTCTCCAGATGGTAGAGTCTTGTGCTAATAACGTGTTATAAAATAAAGACTATAAAATGAATACACTAGAGATAAATATAGATAGAGACTGATATATTATTCAACTTCAAACTGATATACAAATGATCTGAATTGACTTTCTATTTATATAGAAAAAGAAGCAGTTGCGAGACTTTTCAGGAAGCAGCTGCAAGGCTTTTCAGAAGCTACTGACAAGCTGTCTGCTTGAGCTACTTGCAAGATGTCTGCTTGATTGCAAGCATGATGAAGCTGTTGTAAGACTTTTCAGGAAGCTGTTGACAAGTTGTCTGTTTGAGTTACTTACAACCTGTATATTTGATTGTAAGCTTATTCAAATGAATGTGTATTTGATTGTAAGCTTATTCAGATGATTGTGTATTTAATTGTAATCTTATTCAAAATGGCCTTGCAATTGAAAAAGTAGTAGCCCAAAGACTATATTTAAAGCCATCAACATGTTATACGTCATAATAATAATAATAATAATAAAGAAGAGAAAGAGATTAGCCAACACGAAGATATATCAAATCACCCTATTAAAAGTGTTTAATTTAATTTGTCGCCGCCAAGTCTGCCTCCGCCCACAACAAAGGCGCAAAAAGCCCATAAATTTATCTTTTTAGGCCTCTGCCAGCTGACGCCCCTCATGGGCGGTGGGCGCCGAACACATCAATCACTCGGTCAACATTATTACACCCTCCGCGCACGTTAGCCTCCCCCCACCCTAACACCTTTAGCGGTCGCCTCTAGATCTCCACATCAGCCGCTTTTTACCCTAACCCCCCCTCATTATGCCTCCCCTCTCCTCCGCCCCCCACCACCCCTTTCCCTTCCTCTCTTACAAAACCTTAATAATAATCCATCTTAACAACACATTAAATGGCGACTTTATCTAACGTCACCCCATCAGAGATGCTGCCGTCATCCAACGTTACGGTTGCGGTACCATCTCGCCGTCTACCACCACCATGCTGGTCCCACGACGAGACAATATCACTCATCGATGCATATCGCGACAAGTGGTATTCTCTACGCCGTGGTAATCTCCGTGCAAATCACTGGCAAGAAGTCGCTGATGACGTGGCATCTAGATCCCCTATTGATCCACCCAAAACCGCCGTGCAATGCCGTCACAAAATGGAAAAGCTCCGTAAACGCTACCGTGCTGAAGTACAACGGGCCGCTCCTTACGGTGGTGCTAGATCTCATAGGTATTGCTCTGCTTGGGTGCATTTTAAACGTATGGATACTATGGAAAGAGGTCCTAATGCTGTTACCAGTGAGGATGATGAGGATGTTGAAGATGACCGTCAAAACAACGTTAATTTGTATGGTAATAACAATATGAGTAATAATAATAGTAGTTTTCAAGGTGTTGTGAGTAATGGTGGAGGTGGGTTTCGGATACTTGGTATGCCCGGGTCAACTCCAGCTCCGGCTCCGGTTCCAGTTCCGCCAATGGCGAAACTGTATAGTAGATTTGAGGGTTCTGTAGTTGAAAACAACCCTAATAATTATGGGTTTGTGAAGAAACCTGATTTGGGGAAAAGGGTTGTTGGTGGTGAGAAGAAAAAGGCGGGGGACGCGATGGGGGAAATGGTGGATGCGATAAAGGTGTTAGGGGATGGATTTGTGAGAATGGAGAGGATGAAGATGGATACGGCTAGAGAGTTGGAAGAGATGAGAATGGAAATGGAAATGAAAAGGACAGAGATGATACTTGAATCGCAGCAGAGGATTGTGGAGGTGTTTGCTGAGGCGTTGTCCGAGAAGAAACATAAGAAGGCAAAGAGAATGCCAACTCCTGAATGCTAGATTGGTTGAAGGTGTGATAAAGTCGTCTTTTTAGTGAATCTTTTGCAGCATTGAATTGCAGAATGCATACTGGATTACATTAATTTCGTATAATTAGTGAGCTTGCAATATGTGGTATTTACTATTTACTTGAGTAGCAGAAGAATGTAGAATTGGCTAGAATAGAGAGTTTATTAGTTCATTGATGTTGCAACTTTTTGTTATGAATTTGTGCTAGCATTGCCTGTTACTTGTTGCAGTAATTATGTTAATGCTGTGCGTTTAGAGCAGGGTTCTGACATTGAAGTCGTCGTTAGTAGTTTGTAGTGCCTGTTTAATTTGGTTAATGGTTATTATGATACTGCTTACTGCAGTTTAAATTTGCAATACTCCATTGCTAGAAATGCAATTGTACTTTGGTAATTAATATTTTTTGGTTCTGCTGCCACTGCAAAATACTATGTTCTGGTGCTAGAAAAACAGTTTTATGGCCAGCCATTTTGGGTGCGCGCCTATTACTTCAAAGAGAAAAGGAAAAGATAACTGCCGGAAAGGAAAGTATTCCAGAAGTGACTTAATCTTATCCATTTACTTGAGCTGAAGCATTAATTGAGGAAAATTCACACTTAGATGAACTCTGCCATGCCGTGAGAGTGATTGGAGTCCTGCTTGTTCTTTTACTAAATGCTTGCTCTGTATGTAATTACGCAGCCATCCGTTACATCTATATTTTGTAACAAAAAATACCAGTGCACTATCTAAATGCCTTGGCTGAACAGTGTTACACAAACATCGCACTGTAAGAAATGACACCAATGAGCCATGTTCTATAACTGATTTGGTTACAAGATACGAGTTTGGGACCCAAATTCACTTTGATATTGTAATATTTGAATGGTATATATAACATTGTTAAATGTAGTGATTTGTGGGTCTGTTACAGAGAAGAGTTGCTTTTTCAGGAAGTAGAAATTTGGATATCTTCATGAATGTGAATTGCTTTATGATGTGTTGCAGTTGATTTAGGAAAACTGAGATCAAACATGCCTCCCTCTCCCTGCCTTGGTTTCCCCTATTGATAGAAGTTGAAACCAATTATTGAAGGTTATTGACATGGAAGTCTTGTAAGCTTGTTTTCAAGTGTCTAGAAAAGGGTCGATTGATGAGTTTTCTGGATAATTTTTCTTTTTTAATTGTTAGTTTTTGGAGAACTTTTTGGGAATCACGATAGGCACTGGCAGTAGGTTTGTATGTTCTGTTTTTGCTGAAATGTGTAATTTGTTCAATGGTAATCCTGCAAGTTAGTCTTGCTTACCTCTGTTAATGACGCATCACAAGTACTTTTATTCTGTCGTGCTGGCTTGTCTTTATGACTTGCCTTTGAGTAGAGAGAAGTATGTGATTGATCTGGTCATCATTGCCCGATTGGTTACCTGTTTGAGCTCATACGTTGGACGAGCTTAACCAAGTGTTTAGCCTGATGCGATCCCTGAATGAAGAGTATATTTCCACAGCCAAGCAAAATTTGAAGCATAACTGTGCCTTGGACTTGGAGACAGACTATCTCGGAAGAATTCTGGAGGAACTGAAATATGGTGAAGTACTTCAGAACTATGAGGTGAACTGGCTCATTGAGTGCGCCTCTGGCCATTTGAAGAAGTCTTTAAGGTTAATGGGTTTTGGTGACTTTATGTATGGTTTATAGAAGCAGAATCTTGAAAAAAGAGTAAAGTTATTTTTTAATACATATTTTCTGCTAGCATTAGAGCAGCAGAACATACGCCATATTTCCATTTTACTTTACCAAATCATGTGCATCATCATCTGCGTCTGGATAACTGAAGCATACAGTTTCAAACAGATTATCTATGTTACCATCAGACTCAATTCTGCTGATGAAATGAAAGGACCGTATCTTTCCTTCTTTCTATTCTCTTAAATAATACTCAACAGAGCACTCTGCATTGGCGCGTGCTTCATTGTCATTTGTATTGTTTTACAGCTCCGTAATCCATTGGCAGAAGAACAAAGAATTTATCAATGCCAATGATAACATTGTCCTCCTTTTCTTTCACGCTGAGGCTGAGCCAAATCCGTGCTTTAAACTTGATGAGTTTAAAATTTAAGGTTTTTACTGCTGAGACTCTTACTTCTAAGATTATGGTTTCAAAATCTTATAATTTTGATATTTTAGTTATGTATATCTATTATCTATAACCCCACATTGATAATGATGGATTCAGTTGAACCCAACTAATCTGAGGTGCATCTGCCTCTATTTTCACATGCTAGTAGAAGTCCTGAAAAAAGGGAAAAAACATAACACAAGTTTTATTAAAAGGATTTGGAATTTGAAACTATACCATTTATGGGGACTGAAAGTATGAACTAAAGGGGGACGAAACAATATAGAAAGGGGAAAAAAGGAAGCGACCAGGATTTTCTATTTTGTTGTTGACACATTTTTGCGTCAATGAAACTTATTTATTGTACACAGTTGGAAGGTGAGAATATTATATATTTATATTCATTTCATAGTTGAAAATTCAGCTTTGAAGACTGTGGAAGTCAACTATTTTATTTTTCCTTCCTACAAAAGTTGAGTTTCATTTTCAGAGCTGAGATATTCCTTAGTGCTGCACAACTTGATGAAAGAAATTCAAGTCTGCAGATTGATAATTAGAATTCAGAGGAGAAACAGCCAAAACGTTTCATTATTCTTTGGTAGAATTAATGGACAGCAGGCTGCTCAAAAAGGAGATGTGAATCACTTGCAAAGCTTGATCAAAGAAGTACCTTTTCTGCTTAGGGCAGTTTCATTAGAAGTTTTTTTTTGGTTGAAAGAGTTGTATATTATTATTGAAACAATAACTGGACCCCTAATATACAACCAATGGCAAAAAGAGACTGCTAATTACAGTATACACATTATCTGCCCCTAAGATGATCTTAACATCTAGCTAAAAAAAAGTTGGCTGTGTCATATCTTAGTCTTACACTAGGCAGTTGTCTCTTATCTAAAATGTAGGACCCCATCGCCCCTCTAGGCATCTGATTTTCATTATGAATAATGAGAGGATCATCCAAGGTAGTAGCCAGTTTCATTAGAAGGTAATGACACTCCTTTGCATATTGCTTGTTTGAGTGGCCATCTTGAGTTTGCTAAGGAGCTCATTCATCTGAGGCCAGAATTCCTCTTCATTATGCAGTAATAAAAGGCACAAAACATGTCATGAGAGCTTCTTGTGGCCTCTTCAGACCCTGCAGAGTAAGTGACTGCTCGTGGCGAGACTTGCCTTCATTTAGCTGTCAAGAATCATCAGATTGAAGCATTCAAATTATTACTTGAGAATCTCAAGGAATTTAACAAATATGATCTTTTAAACAAGAAGGATATCCAAGGAAACACTGTTTTGCATCTTGCTGTGTCAACTAAGAAATACGAGGCAAGTATCTCCAGTATCTTTATTATGCCTCTTTTATCTCGTCATATTGATTTTTAAATTTCAATAACTGATAAGAGAAATGAATCATCCAGGTTGTTGATCTATTGCTCGACGACGATATTGTTTCTAAGGGCACAATTGAGGTGAATTCTTTGAACAAGAGAGGCCGAATTCTTTGAACAAGAGAGGCCTTACGCCTTTTGGAGGTACTACTTAAGGGATATGGAGATAGAGATATTGAGGAGATTCTAAGAGCATCGGGTGCTGTATCTGTTGAAAACCTGCAATCTTTGCAGCAAGAAGCTTTGCCGCAATCTTGGGTTGTTCCAGTTCAAGATCCATCAAATGAACAATCCAGCAGAGAGCAAAGAGGGGACCGTCCTCGATCTCGTTCCAAGAAGCTTCAGGATTTCTTCAAGTACAATAAAACCATAGATCCTCCAGGAAAAGTAAGAGATACCCTTCTTGTGATAGCTATTCTAATTGCAACAGCAACTTATCAAACAGTGCTTAGTCCACCTGGAGGCGTTTGGCAGGATACTTACTGGCCCGACGGTAATAACAACACTAGTAATGATGGCATAATGCCCTCGCGACGTATCGCAGGACAGTCAGTTATGGGAACCAACAATCCAATCTCCTATGGCTTGTTCTTGGTTTTCAATTCCATCGGATTTTTCGTGTCCCTTCACACGATAAATTTCCTCACCATAGGATTTCCGTTGCAATTGGAACTGCAAGTCTCACTTGTTGCCTTGACAGTAACCTATGATACTGTGATGTCTGCCATAACGCCTAACGGGGAATTTCTCCTCTTTTTTATCTTTTCCATAGTCTTTCCAGTACTGTTGCCTTGCATTACAATGTTGTTAAGAAACTATTGCAAGAAACCTAGATTCTTATCAAGATTTATTAACTGTCCAGCTACTTGAACAACATCTTAGCGTATTTTATTCTTCTTTTGAGGTTCAAACAGGATGTGTTGAGACTCTAAATTAAAAACTTTTTATGAGATTTATTACAATCTCTTTTACTTGATCGCTTTTAGATAATTTTCTGCCAATTATTCTGGTTAGTTGATGATATTTGAAAATGACCTCATGGGCGCTTCTCATACTGACAAAGATCCTATGACAAAATGTTGGACAATTACTGTCAGATTTGGCTTGTTCCTATATTTCTTGAAAATTTGAACAACAACAATATACCCAGTGAAATCTCACAAAGTGGGGTCTGAGTAGGGTAGAGTGTACGCAGACCTTACCTACCTTGGGAGGTAGAGAGACTGTTTCCGGTAGACCCTCGACACACGCAATCCAAAGCAGTATAAAAGTCCCGACAAAAAATACTATAAAAAGCATGATAAAACAATCTAAAAAAACAACAAATGAATACGATGATCAAAGTACAAGAAATAACAGATAACAAGTAGAAATAGAAGGACAAGAAACTACAAGATTAATACTACGACTACTAGTATAAACGGATAAGTAGGACAGCACTCAACTACCCACTAGCCTTATACTCTAATCCGTTTCCTCTACAACTTCCAAGATGGACCTATGCCATGTCATGTCCTGTCATGTTCTTGAAAATTTGAAGTTGTCAAAATTATACTCCACTTGGCAAAGACAAAGTACGCCATAGTCCCGTGTATATTGATGTGTTTGGAAGGAAATGCAACCCCCCTGATGCAGAAACAGTGACCTGAATAGGACAAATGCCCATATCTGGTCTCATCCGCATCTGCTTTCACAGGCTAGTAGAAGTCCTGAAAAAGGGGAAAAACAGAAACACGGAATTTTTTTATTTGTTTTGTTTTTCCTATATAAGCGATGATATTCTCATATTAAGACACATAGCTGTCTCCAAGTTTTGGTGCAGAAGAGTTTTTATTACATTGAATTTGAAAATGTACCGGTTTATGGAGACTGAAAGTTTGAACTAAAGGGGGAGGAAACAATATAGAAAGGGCAAAAGGAGGCGACCATGATTTTCTATTTTGTTGTTGATCACAATTTTGCGTCAATGCAACTTATTTTATTGTACACAGGTGGAAGGTGAGAAATATTATATATATTTATATTCCTTTCATAGTTGAAATTCAGCTTTGAAGATTGTGGAAGTCAACTCTTTTCTCTTTCCTTATCCTAGAAAAGTTGAACTTTATGATATTGAAAGCTGAGATATTCCTTTGTGCTGAGCACAACTTGATGAAAGAAACTAAAGCCTGCAGATTGTTTTTTAGAATTCAGAGGAGAAACAGCGAAAATGTTCCACCACTCTTTGGTAGAACTAATGGACAGAAGGCTATGGGAGGCTGCTCAAAAAGGAGATGTTCATCACTTGCAAAGCTTGATCAAAGAAGATCCTCTTATTCTCAGGGCAGTTCCATTAGCAGGAACCGAAACTCCCCTGCATATTGCTTGTCTGAGTGGCCATCTTGATTTTGCGAAGGAGATCATTAATTTGAGGCCAGAGTTTGCAAGAGAACTAAACCAGGATGGTTTCACCCCTTTGCATATTGCCTCAGCAAATGGGGATATCGAGATTGTGAAGCTGCTCTTGAACGTTGACCGTAATATATGCCTTCTCAAGGGAAAGAATAGATTAATTCCCCTTCATTATGCAGTGATCAAAGGAAGAAAAAATGTCATGAGGGAGCTTCTTGTGGCTTCTCCAGACTCTGCAGAAGAAGTGACTGCTCGTGGTGAGACTTGTCTTCATTTAGCTGTCAAGAATCATCAGTTTGAAGCTTTCAAATTATTACTTGAGAATCTCAATGAAATTAACAAGTATGATCTTTTAAACAAGAAGGATATCCAAGGAAACACTGTCTTGCATCTTGCTGTGTCAATTAAGCAATACGAGGCAAGTATCTCCGATATCTTCATTCTGCCTCTTTTATCTCATCATGTTGATTTTATCTTTCAATTTAACAGATAAGAGAATGAATCATTCAGGTTGTTGATCTAGTGCTCGATGAAAATGTTGTTGCTAAGGGTACAGTTGAGGTGAATTCTTTGAACAAGAGAGGCCTTACACCCCTGGAGGTACTATTTAAGGAATCTGGTGATAGAGATATTGAGGAAATTCTAAGAGCATCTGGTGCTGTATCTGTTGAAAACTTGCAACAAGAAGCTTTGCCGCAATCTTGGGTTGTTCCAGTTCAAGATCCATCAAAAGAACAATCCAGCAGAGAGCAAAGAGGGGGCCGTCCTCGATCTCGTTCTAAGAAGCTTCAGGATTTCTTCAAGTACAATAAAACCATAGATCCTCCAGGAAAAGTCAGAGATACCCTTCTTGTGATAGCTATTCTAATTGCAACAGCAACTTATCAAACAGTGCTTAGTCCACCTGGAGGCGTTTGGCAGGATACTTACTGGCCCGACGGTAATAACAACACTAGTAATGATGGCATAATGCCCTCGCGACGTATCGCAGGACAGTCAGTTATGGGAACCAACAATCCAATCTCCTATGGCTTGTTCTTGGTTTTCAATTCCATCGGATTTTTCGTGTCCCTTCACACGATAAATTTCCTCACCATAGGATTTCCGTTGCAATTGGAACTGCAAGTCTCACTTGTTGCCTTGACAGTAACCTATGATACTGTGATGTCTGCCATAACGCCTAACCGGGGAATTTCTCTCTTCTTTACTATCTTTTCCATAGTCTTTCCAGTTTTCTTGCCTCACATTACAATGTTGTTGAGAAACTATTGCAAGAAACCTAAATTTCTTATCAAGATCTGTGAACTGTTCACATAGTTGAATAACATCTTCCTGTATTTTATTCTTTTTTTGAGGTTTATCAGGATGTATTGAAATTCTAAAATGGAACTTGTTAATGAGATTAATTTACAATCTCTTTTACATTATCTTTTTAGATGTTTTTCTCCAATCATCGGGGTTATTTGATGGTAAAGGAACTCATTGGGACATTCTTACTCATCTGTCGAACTAAGAGAAATCTATGTGAATTTGCCTATAAATGTACTTAAATGGTTGTACTACATTTTTGAGGGAGTATCGTATATGAATTTAATGAGATGTGGAACTTTGCATCTGACACTCGTTGGGCCTCCGTATGGGGGCTGGAACTCTGCCCCGAACAAGTGTGAATTAAGGGTCTGAAGGAATTCATGATCAGATATGTCGGGTGTAAACCCTCAGAGGATGACTAAGAATGTCAATTAGAAAGAGCGAATACTGTCTCTTTCTTGTCCTTTTACTGCTGGATATTCTTAATGATGTGAAGCGTTCTTGAAAAAATCGTGCAGCGTATATTAACCCATATCAGAAGGTATCTTTGAACTGTTTTAGCCGAACAATAAATAGGTCAAGAGGTTTTGGAGCTACAATATTGGGTTAGTTTGTGTCGCTATATTATCGTTCATAAATGAGATGCATCTAGAACATTATGCAAAGATAATCTAGGGATTTCTTTATATGATATTATAGAACTAAGATTTAAGATATACTCCATAGTTTAGATAACATATGAATTAGGACATAATAAAGTAGCAACTCCAAAGCACCTAAATGAGAGTTTGGTGTCTTTCTCGTCAGTAATGGAAATCGTCCCTGCTGTCGTAAAATAAAAAGTTACTGCCCCGGCGTGGATGCCCCAACTTGTATCACTTCAGTAGCCAGCTTGGTTGCAATTTGATAGCATGAATAGACTTCATACATTGCAACTTTCACCTCCTCATCCGAAAGAACTACAGACGATTCCCACTTATGACGTAGTGAACCGTTAGCAATCGTTGGTCTCATAATTTCAACATCAACTTCAAGCTTTAACTCTTCTAGCGTACTAGTAAGCAACTTTGGTTTCTTAAGAATCTGAGCAGTCAGATACCCAACATCCACCGCCGTCTTAAAATCGAATTTATGATAAACTCCACTCCATGTGAACGACTTGTAGTTTATGCGTCTAGGACCCTTGTCGATCTCCGAGGCTGTGGGCTTACTCCTTCTGGTTGACGGTCTTCTACTCTTTGATGCATGCCTGTTTGCCACTGATTCTGTGTTGCCTCGTCCTCGGTATTTTCTTCCTCACTTTGATCTTCATGTTCCTTTTCTGGACTTGGATGTACTTCAACAATTTGCTCCCCCATCTTCTTTTGCAAATTGTCTTCTATTTCCTTGGAATCTGGTAACTCTTCCTTTTGAGGTGACCACCATGATGCTGCCTCATCGAATACCACATTTCTTGATGTATAACACTTTCCAGTTGTTGGGTCGCAGCATTTCCACCCTTTTCTTTGGCTGTCGTATCCCACAAAGATACACCGTATCACCTTTTTATCAAATTTTCTACGTAGATGACTTGGCACAAACACATAGCATACACAACCAAATACTCGAAAGTGACTTACTGCAGGTTTACTACCCCACAATTTTCAACGGGTGAAACGAACCCTAACTTCGCTTGAGGAAGTCTATTGATGACATGAGCTGCTGTTTTCATACCTTCTGCCCAAAATATTCCTGGAACATCCTTCGAATGTAGCATTCTTTGACATATCTCTACAAGATGTCGATTCTTCCTCTCAGCTACTCCATTTTGTTGTGGCGTATTTGCACATGTGAATTGATGGCGTATGTGTCATTCTCGTAGGTACTGAGAGAACTCATCTGATATATATTCACCACCGTTGTCTGTTCGGAGGCATTGAATTTTCTTGCAGAGTTCTCTTTCCGCTATTTCCTTGAATTCTTTAAATTTTGAAAAAGTTTCAAATTTTTGTTTTAGAAAGAAAACCCATACGTACCGTGAGAAGTCATCAATGAATGTAACCATGTATTGCATGCCACTGATTGATGATTGCTTGACTCTCCAGAATACGTCAGAATGGACCAGCTTCAATGATGCTTTGGCTTTGAACTTTGAGTCTTCATACGATAATTGATGCGCCTTACCGTATTGGCAACCTGCACAAACGGTCTCTGTTCTGACCTCGAGTTGAGGAAGACCTTTCAACATAGATTTCTTCATCATCACCTTGAGTTTGTGATAACTTACATGTCCAAGTCTTACATGCCACAAATCAGTTGTTTCGTTCTTTCGAGTCTTGTTTACATAAGCTGACTCTGCTGACATTACATAGACAGACTCTAAGCGTTGTCCTCTCATCATCGGTGTTCTAAAGATTTCAAGATCTTGATATATCTTGACATCTTGAGGTCTGAATATGACATGGTGGCCTGATGCCATTAGTTGCGCAACTGATAGTAAGTTTTTCTTCATCCCAGATACATGGTAGACATCCTGGAGTGAAATCTCTTTCGAACTGAATCTCGGCATGATTGTTGTTTTTCCGACGTGAACGATTGGTAGTCTTGAGTTGTTGGCTGTCACCACCACACGACCACCTTTGTACTCGGTCATGTTCTGTAGTTTCTCTTTATCTCCTGTCATATGATTTGAGCAGCCAGAGTCGACTATCCAATCATTATTGTAGTCGATAGTTTCAGGAACGGTAACTGCCAGAGTTAATTCTTCTTCCTCCACTGCGAAAGATGCTTCAGCGTCCCACTCTTCATTGCTTGTCTTTCCTGCATTTGACGTGGCTGCATTGCTTTCTACAGTATTCTTCTTGAACCAACAACTTTTTGCCACGTGGTCCTTTTTTCCACAGTTATAACATTTTCCATCAAACTTATTGTTATTCTTTGATTGGCCACCCGAGTTGTCTTTCTTTTGAGCTCCCCATGTTTGGGAGCTTCCATGATGATTATCCTTGTCATAATGTTTTCTAGAATTTCTACTAGCATTTGGTCGGGATCGACCTTTCTTATCACCGCTATAGAGTGCGTCTTCGTCACTCTTTAATGAGACTCCAAATATTTGCTTAGCCAACACTTCTTGGTCAGCTAGCAAGTTTTCTAATTCAACAAGAGAAGGTCTTGTATTGCGGCAATGAAATTTCTATATTCTGGCCTTAATCCATGAATAGTAATTCTTCTAATTCTAGCGTCTGACATGCCAGCAACAAAGTCTAATGCAAAAATTTTGCGACAAAGAGATTTTACCATGGTAAAGTATTGGTTGATCGTCATGTCGCGTTGTCTGATAGAGAGAAGCTCGTTCTTCAGAAGCTGCAGTCTCGTATCATTCTTATTGGTGAACAATGTTGCGAAAGTATCCCACGCTTCCTTTGGTGTCTTAGCCGACCTGATGTGCTCCAACATTTCATCTTCAACTGTGGTCCGAATCGCAAACATGGATTTGCCAGCTTTAATCTTCCATTTCTTCAGAGCGGCTGCGTCTTCTGGTTGTGTGACCTTATTGCCACTAATGATCTCCTACAAGTCTTGGCCTTGGAGATAAGCCTCCATATGCATCGACCACGTGCTGTAATTCTGATTGTTAAGTTTCTTGATTCCACCGACCACTTGAAGGTCACCCATCGTGTCTTGGGTAAAATTCCATTTTTACCATGAAAGCTTGATTTCGACAACAAGCTCTGTAGTACTAAACCACACACGAACACTCTAAGAAACTCAACAAATGACTCTTTGGTATGAACCGACCTGACTCTAATACCACTTGTTAGACAACACAAGACGTGAAAAACGTAATTACTTTATTATTGTGAAAGTAATTACACCAAGACTTGAACACTATAACTTGACCACAATATACACCAAGTTCTTGCTCTTTTATTTTTACCAACACTTGACACTCACACTTTAGCTTACACACACTTTAGACTCACTTGGGCACTTTTTGGATGCACACTTGGGACTTACTCTCACTTCTTGAGAACTTCTTACTCACTTAATTACAACTCAAATAGACCACCTCTATTTATAGGTGGTGATGGAAGAATTTAGTTATGATACTTAATTACTACTATATTCTAGAATATTCCTCACTATCTTTTTTTAGAATCACTCTTCTATTTATTTCTAGAGTTATTCTTTTTAGACTCCACTCTAGAACTTTCATCCTAAAGTTCTTCTTTCAACTCTCTAGAACTACTTGAACATTCTAGATTGATTATCCATTGTCTTGGATATTAAGTTGATGATGACTTTTAACATTTCCTTGGCGATCACCCCTATTGCTGCTGTGGTAATCCTACATGACAAGATGAACAGCATGAAGATAATCGCCATGCTGATGGTGATTTGGGGCTTCTGTACTTACATATACCAGAATTACGTCGATGATCTTAAGGCAAGAAACACACCAAGCGTCGTTGATGATGCTCCAAAGGAGTCAAGATCTTGCTGAAGTCTTTGGGCCAGGCAAGTGCATAGGCTATAGTTTTAAGAATTGTTAAGTGTTCCTGGCACTCACAGCTCAAATTAAGGCACGTAACAGTCTCACAAGTTTCATTGTGTTAGCGGAAACGTAAAAGAAAGAACACAAGATTTAATGTGGTTCGGATCAAAATGATCCTACATCCACCAGAGAACAATTGCCTTTATATTATTAACAAAGGAAGGTGAGATTTCCAATTACACCTAAGAGAATTGCTCTCTCAACTCTCTACTCACTACAATGGATTGTATGATTTTTGGGATGAGAAACAAAAAAGAATTGCCTCTTCTTTTATAGGCAAACAATGACTTGGTCTCCAAGTGTGCTACATGGACATTTTAATTCTCCTCGACATCTTAGCATCCTTCGGTTCCAAGTAATGGAGCATTCTTTGGCTTAAGTAATAGAAAATCATTCAACTAAAATTGACATATGAGTTTTTCTATCACATGATAAAAACCAACTCTTTCACATTGCAAAAGAGTTCTCTAAGATAGAATTTGTAGTTTTATCTGTCTGGAGAATCTGAACCAAAGGGAACAATCAGAAAGGGAAACGAGAGGCAACCAGATGCTTCTATATTGTAGTTGATCACATTTTTGCGTCACTGACACTTTTTTTTTTATGGTACACAGTTAGAAATGCAAAAAGTAAAGTGAGAAATATTATATTCCTTTCAAAGTTGACATTTAGCTCTTAAGGTCATGAAATTCAACTCTCTTTTGTCCCATGCAAAAAGAGTTGAATTTGAGATTTTCAGAGCTGAGATATTCCTTTGTGCAGAGCAGAACTTGATGAAAAGAAACCAAAGTCTGCGGATTGATTCTAGAAATCAAAGGATAAAAAAACCAAAAAAATTGCATAATTCTTTGGTAGAATAAATAGACAGAAGAAGACTGAGAGACGCTGCTAAAAAAGGAGATGTTCATCACTTGCAAGGTTTGATCAAAGTGTTGGATATTGTAAAGCATTACGGGAAGTAAATAAATATTACAAGTGTTCGAAAGGATAAACAAATAGGCCAATGTTCAGAACTGCCGCAAGCTTGTTGAGTCTTGAATCTTGATAACCTGAAATCAAGAAACACTAAATCTGAATTGTTACAACTGTGTGCTGAGTCCAGTGATGTCACTCTGTCTTTAAGACAAGATTGCCCCGTATATATGCTTTTACGTTAACGGGCAATAGTCTCCCAAGATAAAACAACACTTTAATCAACACTACAAAGCAAATATGTTGATTCTGAAAAGGAAGGAAGAGTTTTTGTTTTCGTACTGACTTTATCTTCTGTTTTGTCTCTGTGTATATAGTGTGTCTCGTTTTTATCTGTGTCTGTATTCTGTTTGTGTGTTTTTCGTGTTGCACAATTGAGCCAAAAGACATCAATATATAGCATGGAGGAGGGACTCCTCAACTGCCAAAACAAGGTTGTTAATAGCCATTAGTGAGGGTTGTTAATGGCCATTAGGGAGGGCTGTTAATGGCAGGCTTTATGGCCATTAGAGAGACTGTTTATGGCCATTGAAGGAGGGCTGATTATGGAGGAGTTAATCAACCAAGTAATGGTTGGTTAATGCACACTAACGCCCCAATTGAAGGAGGGCTGATTATGGAGGAGTTAATCAGCCAAGTAATGGCTGGTTAATGCACACTAACGCCCCAAAAATCAACTCCAACGGTAGGCAGAAACTTTCTGTCTTCCGTCGTTCCCAAATTCAACTTTCCAGAAACTCTAGGGACCAAACTGTAAATATTAAGCAATTTGGGGGTCCAAAGAGATAATATCAGAAAGTCCCAAGACCAGAGATTGAGCCCGGACGGGACGGGCGGGCAGCGGGCGTGTGGGCTTAGCCTTGAACCCAAGCACATCTAGGTCCTCCCTCCTTTAAACACATGGGTTACCCCTTGGGGTCCCAAACCCTTAACCAATTATGAGACTTATAAAGAGAGCAATTCTTCCTTTTCCCACCGATGTGGTAGATTTGTCACACACCATATTTCCACGCCTCAAACACCTTACTTCGTGGACCAATATCTCTTTCATTTCTCAACGAAATTTGACGATCCTTGGCCCTACGGTCATCTACTCACTTAGTAGATTATGCACGTGTGGAGAGACAAAGCCTCCAACATGCGGAACCCTAGTGTTTAATTCATTAAATATGGGTGGACGCACCTCCCCACCAAAGGCAAATTTCCAACACAAAGAAGATACTCTTATTCTCAGGGCAGTTTCATTAGCAGGTAATGAAACTCCTCTGCATATTTCTTGTTTGAGTGGCCATCTTGAGTTTGCTAAGGAGATCTTTTCCATAGTCTTTCCGGTACTGTTGCGTTACACGACAATGTTGTTGAGAAACTATTGCAAGAAACCTAGATTCTTATCAAGATTTACAAACTGTCCAGCTTCTTGAACAACATATTCCTGTATTTGATTCTTCTTTTAAGGTTCAATCAGGATGTGTTGGGATTCTAAACTAAAAATTGTTTATGAGATTTATTACCATCTCTATTACTTGATCGCTTTTAGATAATTTTCTGATCATCCTGGTTAATTGAATATAATGGAAAAGGATATCATTGGGACATTCATAATCATTCATCAAGATGATAAAATCCCTTGTGAATTTGCCTATAAATGGTCTATATGGTTATATTATATTCTTATATCAACTTTATAACATAAAATGGACTATTATTGTCAGATTTGGCTTGTCCCTATATATCTTGTAAACTTGACGTTTTCTCAATTATGCTTGGCAAAACAAAGTTCCCCATAATTCCATGCATATTGATATGTTTGGAAGGAATTGTAAACCCCCTGATGTAGAGTCAAAGTGAACAGAATAGCACAAATGTCCATATCAGGTTTCAAATTATAATCAGAGCACTTTTTTACATTTTGAATTGCTTAGAAATCTGAACATACAACTAAGATATAGTTGAGATTTGAGAATTCATCCTCTTCTTTTGAACATAGGGAAATTAGCAGCAGCAGTGTGTAAAAATACACCATAAAGGAATTGACATATAGTTCCATGTTCTTGAGTTGATAGGCTACAACATAGATATTGATCAAACTTTCACATTCATGAAAGTAGCTCAAGAAGTTGTTTTCTTGACTCTTCCATATTATTTTATTAAACAACCTCTTAAATGAAGACCAACCTGTATCAGATCTGAATTCAGGCACAGAACATTATTCTATATTATTATTGGCTTTTGATTTGCTAAACACCTTGAATATTAGGATTGCCTCAATTCAAGTATTGGCTTCAGTTGTCAATAGTTTCTCAGAGACCCGTCCAAAGGTGTAACGTAGTGGTCAATAAAGTAGAGTAAAACTATTGTAGAGCAAAAGCCTCCCAACAGAGTCAAAAAGGCTAGGTGATTTCTTCTCATCTCTACGTTTGTGTGGACAAAGTTGCTCAATATCTATACAGGTACCCAATGTAACAGTGGATGCGGGCGCAAGCTGGTCTGGACACCAAAGACCATGGTAATGCATATTCAATCTAGTTTTTGTTATATTAGTAAAATAGGCTTTTAAAATGCGTACAGGATGAAACCGAGAGGTGCATATTATAATTTATTCAACTGCTGTAGGTTTACTCAAAAGAAAGTTTGAATTTCACCTGGGGATGTCGCGTATTATCTAATGGCATTAGTATGCGTTTCCAAACAATTCAGCCTAATCCTCAGGTGTTTTCTATGCATTTGACTTGCATTAGTCATACTAGTTGGTTAAACATAGCCTTTAAAATTCATAAACACTATTTGAACAAGAAAAGGAGCAAGTCATTATATACATGGCATTATCTGTTCGAGTCTGGCAATTCCTAATTCAACACGAATGCTCTTAAAAGTTAAAGTCAAACTGAACTGAATTAAAACAATCCTTTCAGCAAAAGATCAGATGATTTTAGCACACAATTATATACATTTCATTGACTTTGAATTGCTTAAAAATCTAAACACACATTTAAGAAATACATAATTCTCCAAATATCTTGAGTCATTATCAAGTAACAAAAAGTTTATTCAGAAAATATTGAACTTTTGAACCAGATGAATACCGTGAAATCCCCAAATAAATTGCTTGACATATTCAACTTCTTATATATCAAAAGCAAGCGACTTATAAATAACTAACATTTGTCTTACTATTCTATAAACCTGAGATTGGCAATTATGAATTCAAGCAGAAAGCTCTCATCCTAAACGAGTACAACAGAATTCAACTCTCTTTTTGCCATACAAAAGAGTTGAATTTGAGACTTTCAGAATTGAAATATTCCTTTGTGCTGAGCACAACTTGTATGAAAGAAACTAAAATCTGTGGATTGATATCTGAAGGATTAAAAACAAAAAAAAAATTGCATAATTTCTTGGTAAAATTAATGGAGAGAAGGCTGAGGGAGGCTGCTCAAAAAGGAGATGTGCATCACTTGCAAAGCTTGATCAAAGAAGATCCTCTTATTCTCAGGGCAGTTCCATTAGCAGGAACCGAAACTCCCCTGCATATTGCTTGTCTGAGTGGCCATCTTGATTTTGCGAAGGAGATCATTAATTTGAGGCCAGAGTTTGCAAGAGAACTAAACCAGGATGGTTTCACCCCTTTGCATATTGCCTCAGCAAATGGGGATATTGAGATTGTGAAGCAGCTCTTGAACGTTGACCATAATCTATGCCTTCTCATGGGGACGGGCAGAAGAATTCCTCTGCACTATGCAGTAATCAAAGGTAGAAAAAATGTCATGAAGGAGATTCTTGTGGCTTCTCCAGACTCTGCAGAAGAAGTGACTGTTCGTGGTGAGACTTGTCTTCATTTAGCTGTCAAGAATCATCAGTTTGAAGCTTTCAAATTATTACTTGAGAATCTCAAGGAATTTAACAAGTATGATGTTTTAAACAAGAAGGATATCCAAGGAAACACTGTTTTGCATCTTGCTGTGTCAACTAAGCAATACGAGGCAAGTATCTCCGCTATCTTCATTATGCCTCTCTTATATCTTCATATTTGATCTTTTACTTTATTTAACAGATGAGAGAAATGATTCATCAGGTTGTTGATCTATTGCTCGACGAAAATGTTGTTTTTAATGGCACAATTGAGGTGAATTCTTTGAACAAGAGAGGTCTTACACCTTTGGAGGTACTATTTAAGGAATCTGGAGATAGTGATATTGAGGAAATTCTAAGAGCATCTGGTGCTGTATCTGTTGAAAACTTGCAATCTTCGCAAGGAGAAGCTTTGCACCAATCTTGGGTTGTTTCAGTTCAAGAATCATCAAATGAACAATCCAGCAGAGAGCAAACAAGCCGGTGTCAATCTCGGTCTAAGAAGCTTCAGGATTTCTTCAAGTACAATAAAACCAAAGATCCTCCAGGAAAAGTAAGAGACACCCTTCTTGTGATAGCCATTCTAATTGCAACAGCAACTTATCAAGCAGTGCTTAGTCCACCAGGAGGTGTTTGGCAGGATAGTTATTGGCCCGAGGGCGATAACAGCACCGGCAATGATGGCAAAATGTCCTTGCGACGTATCGCAGGACAGTCAGTGATGGGAACCAACAATCCAATTACCTATGGCTTGTTCTTGGTTTTCAACTCCATCGGATTTTTCGTGTCCCTTCACACAATAAATTTCCTCACCAAAGGATTTCCTTTGCAATTGGAACTGCAAGTTTCACTTGTTGCATTGATAGCAACCTATGATACTGTGATGTCTGCCATGACGCCTAACCGGGGAATTTCTCTCTTGTTTTCTATCTTTTCTTCAGTCTTTCCAGTCTTCTTGCCTTGCATTACAAAGTTGGTGAGAAACTATTGCAAGAAGCCAAGGTTCTTATCAAGAATTACTAACTGTTAAGTTATTTGAATAACATCTTCCTGTATTTTATTCTTCTTTTGAAGTTCAGTCAGGATGTATAGAGATGCTAAAATAAAACTTGTTTATGAGATTTATTACAATCTCTTTTACTAATTATCATCAGAGCAATTATTCACATTTTCATTCACTTTGGATTGCTTAGATATTTGAACATACCATTAAGAAATAGTTGAGATTCGAGAATTCATTCTCTTCTTTTCAACATAGGAAAATTAGTTGCAGCAGTGTGGAGGCTAAAAAATACATCTCTTCAACATAGATGTTATTCAAACTTATACATCCGTGAAATGATTTAAAATAAATTCTTAAGCTCCCATATTCTTTTTCTAACAAACTCTCAAACGATGACCAATCCTGTGCTAGGTCAGAATTCAGTTACTGAACAATATTCTACATTATCGTTGACTTAGTTTAACACCTGAATATGAAAATTACCTCAATTCAGTATTGGCTACAGTTGTCACGCAATAGTTGCTCTGAGATTATCCAAGGATGTAGCATAGCGGTGCCGCCAATGAATTAGGTGAAAATTATGGAAGACAAAAATTCTCAATAGGTGATTTCTTTCTATCTGCTTAAACCTTGGTAGACAGAGTTCGCCCAGTATAGATACTCTATGGAATAGTGGATATGAGCATAAGCTGGCAGGGACACCACATCTCAAAGACCATGGTAATGCATATTCAGTCCAGGTTTTGTTCAGTAAAAATGGTTTTTAAAATGTGTACACTGCACAGGATGAAACCTAGAAATCCCTATCATAATTTATTTATCTACCACAGGTTTACACAAACAGAAATTTGAATTTCTCCTAAACTTCTATAATCAATTTCACCTGGGGATGTCGCGTATTATCTAATGGCATTAGTACACGTTTCCTGACCATTCAGCCTAATCCTCAGGTTTTTTTTATTCATTTGACTTGCATTAGTCACACTAGTTGGTTAAACAAAACCTTTAAAATTCATATCTCTTTGAACAAGAAAAAGAGCAAGTCATTATATACATGGCATTATCTGTTCGGGTCTGGCAATTCTTAATTCAAGGAGAAAGCTCTTAAAAGTTAAGTCAAAATGAACTGTGTTAAAGTAATCCTTTCAGCAAAAAATCAGATGATTATAGCAGAGAAATTATTTACATCCATTGACTTTGGATTGCTTACAAATATAAAACACAAGATTAAAAAATGCAGATATCTCCAATTGTCCAAGTCCTTATCGATTAACAAAAAATTTAATCAACAAAAAATGAACTTTTAACCAGATAAACACCATATAATGTCTACATAAGTTGCTTGACATATTGAACTCATATATCAAAAGAGAGCGACTTATTGATAATTAACATTTCTATTACTAGTTCAATGAACCTGAGATGGCCAATTGTTAATTCAACAAGAAAGCTCTCATCCTAAACAACTCAAACTGAACTGAATTAATTAATCTATTAAGCAAATTAACAGAATTGCAGATAATTCTGGATATATAAGCTCAATAAAAAGCTACAACTTTTTGCACTTTACCATTTTTCTTATTGGATGGTTCAAAAGAATGGATCAAAGGTTATTTGAAGCAGCAAGAACAGGAAATACAGAACACTTGCGCAATCTTTTGAAACATTACCCCCTTTTACTGGACACTGTTGGATTAGCTGGTGGAGAAACTGCTCTTCATATTGCTTGTATTGTAGGACATGTTGAATTTGTAAGAGAGATGATTAAACTTAAAAGAAAATTTGCTGTAGAACTGAACCAAGATGGTCTAAGCCCACTTCATATTGCATCAGCTAATGGGAATATGGATATCGTAAAGTTGCTGCTAAATTTAGACATTAATCTTCGCCAGATCAAAGGAAGAGAACAAAGGGTTCCTCTACATTATGCAGCTATTAAGGGAAGAATTCCAGTAATTACAGAACTTATTTCAGCTTCTCCTGATTGCATTACGGATTTTACAGCTCGAAATGAGACAGCACTTCACCTTGTTGTAACGAATTACCAATTCGAGGCCTTCAAAATTTTGGTGGAACACCTCAAGAAATTGAAAAAAGAGGAGGTATTAAAACAAAAAGGATGACCAGGGGAACACGATACTGCATGTTGCAGTCTCGAGAAGACAATATGAGGTTAGCTTTTTTCTGTTACTCCCTCTGTTTCACTTTGTTTGTCTTGGTTTGACTTGGTACAGAGTTTAATGTACCAAAATACCTTTTGAATCTTGTGGTATTAAATATGTCATGTAGTATGTTGGGTGTAATTATTTTTTGGACAGACTGAAAAAGAAAGCAAGACAATCAAATTGAAATGGAGGAAGTGCTTGTCTTGTTATCTTATCCAAAATTGCTAATTTTTTGGTTAACTAGGTAGTTGAGTTACTGCTTTGCGAGCAAGTTATTCCTAGGAGCACGGTGGAAGTGAATGCTACAAACGAGGGGGGCCTCACACCTCTGGATGTTTTAGGATTGTTTCAGAGTGAAGCAGGTGAGAGGGAAATCGAAGAGATGCTTAGAGAGGCTGGACCAATGAGGGCTAGAGAATCACAAACTACATCACAAGAATCAACAATTCGTGTTAATGAAGAAAGCAGATCACCAGCTAAAAAGTTGCTCGACTATTTCAAATATGACACTATTAAAGATTCCCCTGGTAGTGTGAGGAACACCTTGCTTGTGTTAGCAGTACTCATTGCAACAGCAACTTATCAGGCTGTGCTTAGTCCTCCTGGTGGTATTTGGCAAGACGACAACTGGGGTACTGGCAACAACAATGTCACACACCATGTTGCAGGGGAATCAATTATGGGATATCATAATCCAAAATCATAACGCGTATTCTTGATTTGCAACTCAATTGGATTTTTTACCTCTCTTCACATGATAAATTTGTTGGAAATTTACTAAATGTGGAATTAAGTATATCCCATTAATTTATGATTCGAACAATTGGGCCCGCACGTCGGAAACGTCGTTTCCACACACGTGCACACGTAGTGCCAAGTATCACAAATTTCATTAGTGAAAGAGATATTGGTACGTATGTAATACGTTTGAGATATAAAATTATGGACGTTTATTGGCCAAATGACAAAGTATTCCACGTTGGTAAAGGAAGGAAGAAGTGTACGAAGTGTAAGATGAAACGAGTCGGAAATCGCCGCGACGCAAAATGGTTGGTCAGCTACTGGAGCCGCAGCGCTTCGGAGGCAAATTGCTGGGACGGGAAGTTGGAAAAATCTGACGTTTGGGCTGATTTTGGAGCATTGATTCTCCATTACTTGCCACATGAATTCAACCATTATTTGGCTGAATGTAACCCCTCATTCAAGTGCAATTACATGGCTATTGAAGGTTATTAGTTGGCTAGGTGAGGGGTCTTCTACTTACACTATAAATTGAGGCCTTTGGCTCAATTGAACACAACACTCAACACTTCGAAAATTCTCCAGAATTTCTGATTTCATATTCTTCCTCTCTAGCAAAGTCACTATACTCAAAGTTCTTCAAGAGTAACACTTGAGTTTCCTTTGCTCACTTGTTAAAGTTGTTGTTGTATCTTGGGAGACTATTGCTCAACACCGTAAAAGGAGATATACAGAGCAATCTTGTCTTAAAGAAAGAGTGTCATCACTCGACTCAGCGAATCACACAAAGCAGTTTGAAAGGTTTTGATTTCCAGTTTTATTGTAATAGTTTGATTATCCTTTCTACTATTGTAATAGTTACTTACTTTCCGTTCCCTACAACAATTGTATCCCAACAAAATTTCCTCACCATTGGATTTCCTATGAGACTTGAGCTGCAAGTTTCATTTACAGCACTTGTCTTCACTTATAATACTTGTATGATCGCGATAGCTCCCCGCTTATCCACTCTTTTCATTGTTGTCTCTGTAGTTATGCCATTTGTGGCACCGATCGCGACTGTTGGGCTGAGGAACTTTCTCAAGGCACCAAAATTTGAAATACCCTTTATAAATCCAGTTGTTTAGTGTAGTCTAGTGCTTCTCAATCCTTCATTTTCTTGTACCTTACATGTAACTTTGTTGATATTTACTAGTGTTAGGAAGTAAATTCTCTTCTTTGATCTACAGAATGTATGTGCAATCATTAAATTGGCTGTATGAAACTCTCATTATGTCTTTTTCTACCTTCTATCCCATAACTTGTAATCTTCTTATTTTCTGTGTCTCCAGAAAGTGATATGAAAGACACACGTATTGAAGATGTCAATGGCTTAGCAAACTACTAGTGCTTATCATATCTGCTATCGTAATTTATCATCTACTAATATTTTCAGACAGATTGATGGGTTAAAAAAAAAGATCATCCTCTGATTAAAGTAAAATAAAAATTAAACGCTTAGAACAGTTGTATAGTTGCTTTTGTCAATAGAGTTCAAAGCATTTCACTCTCAATGCATTACAACTATGGTAATTTGCACCTTAATTTATCTCTGCTTATCCTCTGATTTTATTGTTCAACATTTTGTCTGAGTGCTTGGAACTAAAACCAAACTAAGCATAAAGAATGCGCAGATGAGCAAAGAAGATGTTCATAATAAAGGGCCTGAATGCCCGAAATTATTTACAAAATACAAGTCATAGAATAAAAAAGAAAAAGAAAAGGGCGAATGCATATAATGAAAGGAGATGACATATTTTAAGTGAATAACGTATTTATGTAATGGACATTTGATAACACGCGCAAAATTATTTCCAAAATTTGGATCGAAATAAAAATATTTTATCATGTATTCAGGTGCTCAATTGGAATACGACATAATTCGGGGTAAATTTCATATATGGTCAAATAACTATCATTTTTCCACTAAAGTCACTTAACTATATTTTCTAACACAAAAGTCACATAACTATCATTTTTTTTCACCAGTCACTTAACGATATTTTCTAACATAAAAGTCACAAAATTTGAGCTAACACAAAAATGACACCTACCGAAACATTCAACTTCCAATGGGTAATATTTTTTTATTTTTAATCTAATAAATACAAACTCAATTAAAAAGAAGCGACCCGACCCAAAATTCATATGCAAAAATTAAAATATTAAAGAAACATAATCAATTCTCAGAAGGTCACTCAATTATCCTCATTGTAACACAAAAATCACTTAACTTTGTTTTGTAACTGGAAAATCACTTAACTTTGTTTTGTAACTGGAAAGTCACTTAAATTTGTTTTGTAACTGAAAAGTCACTCAACTTTCATATTTGTAATACAAAAGTCATTCAACTCATTTTAGTCAATTTTTAATGACGTGACATTTTTTTAAAAGTTAAATCCTTATTTAATATAAATTCACCCATTTTTACCATTTAGTGATCCATCCTACTACCCTGACCCGTTATCCAATTAATTTAGTGGAGGATTTGATGAGGATGTCTCAGAACTGATCAGTAGTGTAAATTTTGTAGAGCAGAAGATTAATATAGTAATTTTGAACAAAAATTACTATTTTATGGCTCATGCATTAATTAAGTGAATTGAAACGGTGATTATTGATGTGACATTTACTTTCCCTGCAATCACTACCAACTTCTTATGATATTCTTTGTAAAATTCAAGCTGCTTACTCAAGAAAATTGTATTCTTAATACATCATAGATGAAAAGAAGAATAAAGGTACAACTAGACTTAGTTGATTTGTGTAATATTTTGTGAATAGAATGTATAAATTTCCTTGAAAACGGTTATTACTTGCAAATAGCTTAGCAGAGTGTCATAGTAACCAGATGAACTTGAGACAAAATTCTAAGGACTGGATGGGGAGGAGAATCTAGCCACATTACTAGTAAAAACTTACTAGTAATATTTCAGTCCTTAGTGTTTTGTTATAAAAATTGGATAGCGGATCGGTATAATGAGGCAGATCACCAAATGGTAAAAATGAGTGAGTTTATATTAAATAAGGATTTAACTTTTAAAAAAATGTCACGTCAGCAAAAGTTGACTAAAATGAGTTAAGTAATTTTTGTGTTACAAAGATGAAAGTCGAGTGACTTTTCAATTATAAAAAAAGTTAAGTGACTTTTGTGTTACAATGACGATAGTTAAGTGTCTGTTCAATTATAAAACAAAGTTAAGTGATTTTTGTGTTACAATGAGGATAGTTGAGTGACATTATGAGAAATCAACTCTCAAATATACGATCCTTCTCTCTAGGGGCTCTCAAGCCAAAAATGTGTGAATAAAATGTCCATTCTAGGATTGATTTTTTTCAATTTGATAATTTCCTTTTTTTCTTCATAATTTTAATGTCATTCAAAAACTTTTTCTATATGATTCATTTTCATGAGTGAAAATAAAATGTTGTGGCTTGTGATGCTAATTGTTGAATGGTGAAATTCTCATGATTGTGGTATGCAACAAAATGTACCGGAGGAGGACATGACCGTAGATAAGCTTGTCTTTGATTATTTAATTATATGTTCAACGATTAAAATTTTTGAAGAGTTGTTCTTGGAAAAAACTTACCTTTGTAAATATTATATTGCTTGATGTAAATATTAGTAACTTTGATTAATTTACACGAAATATTTTTTTTTCAATATTAGGGAATATTGGTCCCTTTTTCCTATATATATTGAAAAGTGTTACATTTTGTTGGATAGTAAGAAATTACTTAAATTTTATGATGTAATAGTTATTACGATTTGCATAGAAAGTAATAATCTTGTAACAATGTTTTTTCAAACATTCACCCTTTTGGTATTGTAATATCTGTATATGAATTTTGGTCGGGTTGGCTCCTTTTAATTGTGTTGGTATCTATTAAATAAAAAATAAAAAAATTAAGAATAAAGAATATTACCCATTGGAAGTTAGAATTTCCGATAGATGTGACTTTTGTGTTAGTAAGCTTAAAGTTTTGTGACTTTTGTGTTAAAAAACATAGTTAAGTGACTTTGGTGAAAAAAAAGTGATAGTTCTATGACTTTTGTGTAAGAAAACATAGTTAAGTGACTTTGGTGAAAAAAATGATAGTTATGTTATCATTTGTGAAATTACCCCAAACTGACATGTGTACACCTCAAAGGTCCTCAAGCTCCTCAGCTCGGCTTGCATCATTCTCTCATTCTTAAAAAAAAATTATCCTCAAATTTAAGATATTACCTACACAAAAAAAAATAACAAGCAAATGTCAACCACTAGAACATACCACTAAGGTATGGTTAGTCATGTCAATCTCAAAAAGAACACTCTTATGCTATAACCAAACATCAAGACGTTCAACAAAGAAAATGTTCAATAAGCAAAGGTCAAAATGTTGGTCATCTAATAAGTTTCGGAACGATGGTAAATCAAATGGCACAATAAGCTTAGGAAACCACTCATGTAAGCCTCCAAAGTAACGATCTCTAGCTCGGCTTGGTCTGCATGTTCTTGATGAAGCTCACTTGCACTACACCTTCACGCCCAGGGACCAATTGGAGCATGGATCGGGAGCCCAAATGTAACATCCCGTACTTTCGGGCCATGATTTGAATCGCTAGACGTATGTAAGTAGACCCGAGCGTTGGAGGATTTTTGGTCATATTCACGTATGCAAATAAAGAAGCTTAGTATATAAAAGGATGCGGTCCCGAGATAATTTAGGACTTAATAAGGGTGATGACAGAAATTGGAAATAATATTTGGGGTGTGTCAAAGAGGCTATAGACTAGTGCTATACCACATGATCATAATAGTAGAGTACATGAAGTGTGCTAAAATGATTACCATTTAAGTGAATTAAGATCAAGAATTAATTAAGATTAGTGGATAAATATTATGTGGACACCAATTAGATTTAGACTACAAGTTCCAAGTGTCCATAAGGTGATTAAGGGATGCATTAGACTTGACGAATCATATGCACATAAGGTGCAATAATAACAAGTGTAAAGGCATAAAGATGCATTAGACTTGATGAGTCATATGCACATAAGGTGCAATAATAACAAGTGTAAAGGCTTATTCATTTGGGGAGTAAATAGGGGAAAGGCAAGAACGAAAAGGGCTACGGGATTTGGGAATTTCGCCACTGCCTAGGAGAAGTAGAACTCGGCCAACTTTCTTTTGGTAGGAAAAATTATATTCACGTCAACAAAAAAAAAAGGGGAAAGCCTTCGTCAATCAAATGAGTGATCAATTAAAATGCTACCATTGGTTTTCTTCAGATTAGATTAAGTTAGAGATTACCCCGTAATTAAGTAAGGTGTAAAGAGTTTAGTTCTTGTCATCCAAGGTTGAGTGTATATCGAAAGGATTGGCTCGTCGTAGTCATTCGAATGATCTAATCAAGGTATGTTAAGATAAATCATTTTTTCTTTTGGCATGTTCCATGTAGCAAAACATTAACGTAATATTGTCTCATAAATGATTCTACTCTTAGTAGTTAAGAATGTTCATGTTATTCATTCCTATTGTTAAAGCATGTCTAAATACGTTCCTAAATCCCTATTGAGGTATATGGGAAAGATGCCAGTATTCATAATGTTAATCGGAGGTGAAACGACTTTATGTCACTCCGATAAACTTATAGTGTTTTATTATCATATCATACATGCATTATATTCATGTACATACCTTGACCCATATGTGTTATATACACTACTATGTGGTATGCATTATATATATGTAGGGGATGGAAAAAGGAATACGGCGTTATATACGCACACCACCTGATCAGCTGGTATATGATGATGATTATGCCCACAGAGGCCGAAATGATATGATGTGAGGCGACGTTATATATATATATATATATATATATATATATATATATATATATATATATATATTCAGAGGCATTCTACACAGACATGATACTTATGCATATTATGGCCGCATTCTGCACAGACATGGTACTTAGGCATATTATGGCCCTTAGAGACATTCTCTACTGGTTGGTTGTTTCTTGTCTCATGTTACTTTCAGGTCTCTATTATGCTATTTTTATGCCTGACATACTCGGTACATCAGTCGTACTGACGTCCCTTTTGTCGGGGAACGCTGTGTTTCATGCCCGCAGGCTCAGGTAGATAGGGCGACGGTCCGCACTAGTAGGTTGCTGGTTCAACTGATATTGGAGCACTCTATTTGTTCCAGAGTTGCAGTCTAGTCGTGGTACGATATGTTTGATATGCATAGGGGTATGGTGGGGCCCTGTCCCGACCTTATGATGTCACGTACTCTTTAGAGGCTTGTAGACAGTTGTCCTGTGTATAGTAGTCATGTATGGCATGTCGGCCTTGGTATGTATAAGGATATAGGTTTGGTCCTTCTGATTACAGGTTTTTACATAGCTCTTTCCCAGTTTACTATTCTCATATGTCAGCAGGGTATCTCGTGGCGGCCCTTGTGAGCTAAGAGAAATTATGATTATATGCTAAATACATGGTTAGTGATACTCGACAGGTAAAGTCCGGGTGCCCGTCTTGACCCTCCGGTTTGGGTCGTGACACCAAATGAGAATGGACTTGGCTCTAATACCATGTAAAGATATTTGAGCTTAACTCAATCCTAAAAACTAGCTCATGAGGGGAGGATTGCCCAAGTCCATATAAGTCCATTCTCCAATCAACGTGAGACTCTAACCACTAACATCCCCCTTCACGTCTAGACCCTACTAGAGCAAGGACCGGGTGCCCAAATGAGAATGGAGTTGGCTCTAATACGATGAACTGGTGGTTCACAAAAGCGTTGAATAAAACTCGAGTTGATTATCTTTATAACAACTTAAACATGATCAATATCTATGCTTCAATTTGAGGAGGAGTATTACAGAATTTAGAAAGCTAATATAGAGGGCCATGTTTGAACCCAAAATTCCTTTATTTTGGCCATTATCTGATCCATTTATTGTTTGTTTAAGGGAATATTTAAGCATATTCTTTTGATCTGTTTTTGGTAGTTGTCTTTTGAGTCTCATATATTTTGCAAACATGTTGTTTGTCTCGTAGGAGCAAGTACAATATTTTAGTTTGTTTAATCATGTTTTTGAAAGGCCAAGAATATTTATTTTTAAACAGAATTTATTTTAAATAATAAATGTATTTGGCCAAGCTTTTCGTTAACATTAATAAATACTCTCTCTATTCCAGAAAAGATAAAATTGGATCAATTTTTATTTTTGATTATTATTCGCATTATTTTCACTAAACCGAAAAGTCAATGACTTCATATGTTCCTTAAATAATTACTCCCTCTCTATTTCCTTCTATGTGAAACTATTATTCCTTGAGGAGTTAGACTGTTTTTCTTTGAATATGATTCTCTCAAACTCTTTTGAATAATTAACTATGTTCACTTATATAAGTAATATTTTCTTACGCATTTCTTAAATATATAAGTTTTATTTTAAAATTTTTTGAAATGTGTGCCCGAATTCATTTAAAAATTTAGGTTCTTTGACTCTCGAGTCCTTTCACAAAAAACAAGACGTACTGGATTAATAATTTATATTTTCATATTTTTTATTATTATGTGCGAAATATCGAAGTAAGACATCAATGGATGGAGTAGTAATAATAATAAGGAAATAATCAAGAAAAATTGCTTTGACTAGTAAAGGGACATGTTATTCGCAATCTAAATCTTCCTTTGTTTTTCAACTCACTTTTTCCGATTGTATTATCCCTTCTTAACAAGGGAAGCAGGGAAATTGAACAAATGGCCTTTTTCTGAGAAGGCCACTTGAAATGAATTATACTTCCGTTTGATTAATAGGTTAAATTTGTTTTAAAAAAAGATCATTTGACGCAAACAATAATATGGTTATAAAAGAAAGAGACTAGGTCATCCTACACAAATTCGGCCTTTTTGGTTTTGGATGGTAAAGTAGAAAGCCCAAAACAGAACAATTGGGCACGTTTCGAGTTATAATGAAAACCCATTCACATTTTGAACAATCAGCCTTAATTGGGAAATCTACAGAAATAGGCTACTGCGGTATCATTATTTAAGTTAGATCCCGTCAAAAAAAAGTTGTGCTAAAATTCCCTTGTACCATAAATTAAGAGTTCAATTCATTTGGCACTAGGATTTAGTACAAAAATCTTGGCAGATCACTAGGAGTTTTGATGGATGGTCTTGCCATTACTTTTGGCGAATCATATTGATGTCGTAACTCTGAAATATATTGTTCATAAATTATGATGGATCACCATCAGTTTCTGATGGATAGGCTTACCACAAGTACAAATAGATCAACTAACTGAGCTACTAAGATTTCTCAATATACTAACAAATGGATAGGCTTACCACAAGTACAAATAGATCAAGCAATTGAGCTACTAAGATTTCTCAATATACTAACAACACTTACTGCGATAATAATATGCATTCTAAACTTTCTTATTCTACATCTTTTCGTCTAAGAAATTGGGCAACTAAGTGGTTCAATAATGGCATTAAATTTGAACTTCACTTTCTATTACTACTAAAAAAATAATATTTATGTAGATAAAAATTTATATTCGGTGTTTACATCAAATCATGGTAACTTACCATACATAACACAAAATCATAGTAACTTAGCGTACCGACTTATGTATACCGAGTTGGAAAAGGGTAG
Source organism: Anisodus acutangulus (assembly GCA_029783415.1). NCBI lineage: Eukaryota > Viridiplantae > Streptophyta > Magnoliopsida > Solanales > Solanaceae > Anisodus > Anisodus acutangulus. The sequence continues at coordinate 44,218,810 of CM056489.1, forward strand.
TTGACCTCTTAAATTAGCTCGCAAAACTAACCAATGCTTTCTTAACAAAGTTGCAAATTCTGAATACTTTTAGCGGTGCGTAGACACTAGACAACCAAATATTTGATTTGAATTCTAGCTCCCTATTTTCCCTTTATGTACCAGGAAGATGATAATGACATAACAGATACAGGACATACTGAAATTCCTTGAAAGAAAGAGGAAAAAAATAAAAAGAACAGAAGAAAACACTCTTGCTGAGAAAATATGTTGTCTCAACTCTCAAGTGGTCACATGCACAAGCATTTGTTCAATTCCGTGGAAGATAACAGTTAAGACACCCTCAATGTATTACATATTTACAATAATGGCAATTTGCACACTGAACAAGGTATTGGAGTAATTTGCTAGTATTATGGTATTCTACAATATGAAAGGTATATATATATATATATATATATATATAAGATTGGAACAATTTTTCTTAGGGATTCCTTTCATTAATCACAATATATATAGTTGTACAGAGGTTGATTCATATACAATAAGAATCTTAACTTACCTTAAATGGTTGATTCCTAATACAATAAGAATCCTAAGTTACCGTAACTATACATTTATCATAATTACAAAATATACTGTGAATATTCGGAGAATATTCGCTAATACTCCCCCTCAGACGGAGCGGGAGGACGCCGAACGCTAAGGCTGGATCGGAAGTCGGTGAAGAGCTGTCTCGGTAGTTCCTTTGTGAAAATATCTGCATACTGATAGGAGGAAGGCACATGTAATATTTTGACCTGACCAAGGGCGACCTTCTCTCGTACAAAGTGGATATCCATCTCAATATGCTTAGTCCGCTGATGTTGGACCGGATTGTGAGACATGTAGATGGCAAATATGTTGTCATAATAGACTATAGACGCCTTTCGCAGTGGACACTGGAGCTCCAAAAGAAGATTTCGGAGCCAACAGATCTCAACAACGACATTAGCAACTCCGCGATACTCTGCTTCAGCACTCGAATGGGATAGCGTGGTCTGCCGCTTAGCGGACCATGAAATAAGATTATCCCCAAGAAATACACAGTAGCCTGAGGTGGAGCGACGTGTGTTTGGGCATCCTGCCCAATCTGCATCAGTGTAGGAGAGTAACTTGTTTGGGGCATAAGGGTAGAGATGTAGTCCAAAGTCCAATGTGCCCTTAACGTATCTGATAATACGTTTGAGGGGCGCAAAATGGGACTCTCGAGGGTCGTGCATAAACAGACACACCTGCTGAACGGCATATGCAATATATGGCCTAGGGAATGTAAGATACTGAAGGGCACCTGCAAGACTCTGATATAGAGTGGGATCAGAAACTGGCGCACCCTCATTGGCACTGAGCTTGGATTTCGAGTCAACCGGAGTTGGCATAATTTTACAATTTGCCATCTTAGCCCTGTACATTATCTCTTCTGCATACTTACGCTGATAAAAGAATATAGTAGCTGCAGATCTAGTCACTGATATACCCAAGAAATAACTCAACTTGCCCAAGTCAGTCATAGCAAATTCAGTTTTGAGTAGAACAATGATTTCATTCTTCAAACCGTCAGATGAGGCAGTAAGAACAATGTCATCCACATATAATAGCAAATAAGATGTGCTGCTACCTCGATGAAAAGTGAAGAGAGAGTTATCACACATGCTACATATAAAACTGATATGCATAATATACCTGGCAAAGCGATCATACTAAGCGTGAGGTGCCTGTTTCAAGCCATACAATGACTTCCTAAGACAACATATAAACTGCGGGACTGCCGGATGAACAAAGTCAGGGGGCTGATGCATGTACACAGTTTCATTCAAATCCCCATGAAGAAATGCATTCTTGACATCAAACTGATGAATCGGCCAATGCATGCCCATAGCAATACTGAGAACAATCCGAATAGTGGCCGGTTTAACAACCGGACTGAATGTTCCACCACAATCAATACCCTCCTGCTGATTAGTGCAATTAGCAACTAGTCTTGCCTTATACCGCTCCAAGTCACCACTGTCTCTGTACTTATGACGAAATATCCATATACACCGGATAACATTCACACCTTCTGGTCTAGGTACCAAATCCCAAGTGTTCTGCTTGGTTAAAACATTAAATTCCTCGCACATGGCCGCATTCCAATTAGGGTCCAGTTTGGCTAGTTTCAGATTCTTTGGAATGGGTGATATGGTTTGTGTGGAGAGGTTAAAGTGAACCTTGGGTTTGAAATCCCGTGTTGGGCATGGGTTTCCATACGATGGGTAGGCAGTGACCGCGGGGCTTCAGGTTCAGAACTCAATGTCGAATTCTGAGGGGTACCGGTGACGGTTGTTAGAGGTGACTGGGTTGTTGTCGGTGTCGGTGGGTTAGGTGGCGAGTTCGTGTAGCGGCAGATCTCTGATAGGTGGGTGGATCAGAGATGTATCGGCGAGAGGGTTTCTGGATAGCCTATCGAGAGTTTGGTGGTTTAGTGGTGGTGGTGACTGTTCGACCCTGTGAAGAGTAGACAGGGGCCGGTGGGTTGTACTGGCAGCGTAGGTGACGGTCGCTGGTGGAGGCGTAACGACCTGCACCGTTGACTTTGACGCGTGAACAGTGGATGGAAACTGGAACAATAATTGGACTGGTAGGGACAGATCTGTCATCAAGAAATGTGTAGTCCGTGGTTTGAAATTTCTGAAGATTGGAAAATAGAAAATACGTCACGTCAAATGTGACGTGGTGGGAGATAATGATTTTATGAGTGGACATGTCATAGCACAGGTAACCCCTATGGTTAGGCGCGAGACCAACAAAGACACATGACGTAATTCGTGGTGCTAATTTGTGAGGGGCCGTGGAGGCTAGATTGGGATAGCATAGGCAACCGAAAATTTTGAGTTGGTCATAAGACGGGATCTTACGGTATAGAACTTCAGTGGGGGTCTTATTTGGAAGGGTGTTAGTGGGTAAAATATTAAGGAGGGATTCTACCATTTTAACAGCATAGCCCCAAAAAGGCGGTGGAAGATATGTATGAAACAAAAGGGTGCGAACCATGTTATTGATGGTTCGTATAATGCGTTCAGCCTTTCCGTTTTGGGAGGAAGTATAGGGACAGGAAAAACGGAAAACCATGCCTTGTTTAGAGCAGAAAGTGTGAAATATTGAATTATTAAATTCGCATCCATTATCACATTGGAAAGATTTGATAGATTTTTCAAACTATGTTTTAATGAAAGGAATCCCGAAGGGAAATTATTCAAATCTTACATGGTATCAAGAGCCTAACCCTAATCCCTACTTTTCTCTCTCTCAAAAGCCGACGCCGACCCCTCCCCCCTCAATTTTTCCCTACGGTCGACGGCAAAACTGGTTGCCACCATGTCTTTCCCCATAAATTTTGGTTCCTCCACTGACACTTTTGACAACCCCTCTCAACGATCGTCTTCTTTTCACCCGACTTTCGCCGTTACCAACATCAAGAACTCTATTAGGGATGTTAATTGGGCGGGGCGGGTGCGGGTACCCCCTCCCCCGCACCCGTACCCGCCAGGAAATTTTATACCCGCTTTTCAACATCCATACCCTCTTAGGCGGGTATATTCCTAAATCCACAGCCGCTCCACCACCCAAGTGGATATCCGTCACCCGCCAATACCCGCCTGTGGTGCCAGCCATATTTTGCAATCAATTCATTTGTGATCAACATGATCCCAAAAAATCAAATTTCAAAAATTATCCCAAAATTTTGAGTCAAGAATCAATATTGTCACTGTCTCATTTTCTTTGGGAGAGAGGGAGGAGAATTTCAGATTTTTTCACCATCAGAATTCCCTATTTTTTTCACCTCTTCCCCCTTGCACAACAAAGAATCAAGAAAATAAAATTTCCAAGAAAATTCAAAAATTATCCACCCAAATAGCTATATATTACAAATGTAGACACAACCCAGATATTATTTCAGCTATATAAGCTAAAGTTTTTCAATTTTTTCAATTGAACTCCACAAACCCAATAGGTAAAACTTAACAATTGCACAAAAATTGACCTCACCAAGACAACCCCAAAGCACAAAGCAAATACAACAACATTTTCCAATATTTCTCGATCAACATCTCTTTTAAAGAAAAAGGCAGAGACGTCGAGAATGAGAGAGGGAGGAGAGAGGGCGTGAAGGGGAACGAGAGAGAGAGGGAGGGGTGAAGGCGTGAATGACTGAAGAGACGTAGGGTTTTGAGTTTTGTTGGAGAATGAGAGACTTGTCATGACTTATGGGCTGAAGGCACGACTTATGGGCTGCTAATATTTTGGGCTTGGGCGAGTATAAGGCGGGCGGGTAGGCGGATATGACTGCAAATCCACCACCTACTCGCCTACCCGTGATGTATACATTTTCAATACACATACCTGCCTACTACCCACCAAAGTTATACCCATACTCGCCTCAACTGGGGCGGGTGCGGTGCAGAACCCACAAAATTATACCCACCTGCCATCCCTAAACTCTATCCCTATAATTTTTTACCAAGAAGACTGTCAATATTCCATGTGGACAGAACTGTTCTATATTCATACATATGCGTACAACGTGCTTGACCATATTGGTGACTCTGTTCCTCGTCCCAACGATATTGCCGATTCGACATGGCGTCGCCTTGACGCCATCGTCAAACAGTGGATATACGACACCATCTCAAAAGACTTGTTGTGTACTATCATGAAAACAAGTTCTACGGCACGTGACCTTTAGGTACGGTTGGAAGAAATCTTTTAGGATAATAAAAATACTCGGGCCATGTATTTGGAAGAGCAATTCAACAATACGCGTCTCGAGAATTTTAACAACATGTCCGAATATTGCAAACAACTGAAACTCATAGCCGACCAACTTTTCAACGTCGGGACATATGTTTCTGAAACCAAGATGGTACTTCAATTAGTTGTTGGTTTACCAAAAGGTGAATATGATACACTTGCAACGATGATTCAACAGGCCAACCCACTACCAAGTTTCACCAAGACACGTTCACAACTATTGTTGGAAGAAATCCGACGTGCTAAACAAGAGGAGCATAATCAAAAGGTGTTAGCCACTGACGGGATGGCACCACTGGCGGCCAACACCACCCCGGCACCACCGCAAGACCACCACCAGCAGCAGTCCCGTGGCGGAGGGCATGGCGACAGAGGCCGCAACAATAATAACAAAGGAAAGGGTCACGGCAAGGACCACCGAAACCAACAACCAGGCCCAAACCCTGCACCTTACTTCCAGTGGGCTGGACCGCAACCCTGGCCCAATACCGAGAACTAGGCCTCACCTGCATGCCCTTACCCAACAGCAGGGGCCCAGTTTTAGCAGCCTGCTTGGTCAGCTGGTCTTCTGGGCTCCGGCCCAGCCAATAGGCAGGCCCATCAGCAGCAGCAGCAGGCCCACATGGCCTCGGTCTAGCATCACCCGCAAGGCAGCAGCCTGGCCCCAACTGATTTGGGCCAGACCTTCAGCACCGTGAACCTTCAACAGCCCGACGATAATTGGTACATGGACACCGGAGCCACATCTCACCTCACTCGGTCCTCAGGTAACTTATCTCAACTATTTCGGTTACAGTGTCCTCAATTTATTACTGTCGGCAATGGTCATCACATTCCAATTGAAGGTTACGGTAACACACATATCAAACATCCCCACCCGCCTTTCTCCCTAAATCACGTCCTTTACACCCCTAACATCATTAAAAACTTAATCTCTGTTAGAAAATTCTTACGCGCTGCAATAGTGTGGGAAACCTCTACCCCTTCACTCAATCTTCCGTTGTCAGACCGCAATCACCTCTATCCCTTGCGGCTATCTCTTCATCAACTTGGCATAACAGACTCGGGCACCCCGGAGACCCTCTTTTTAATTTTCTTAGGACTACTAAGCGTATTCAATGTAATAATGGGAAACTTGCCCAACACTATTTTTCTTGCCCGTTTGGCAAATATACTCGTCTTCCATTTATGTCATCCAACAGTGTTACTTTTTCTCCTTTTGATATTGTTCATGCTGACTTGTGGACATCTCCGGTTGTTAGCACTTTGGGTCACAAATTTTATCTAGTATTTTTAGATGATTTTTCACATTTTGTCTGGATTTACCTACTGAAATTCAAATCTGAAGTATTTGTCAAGTTCCTTGAATTTCAAAAATTCATTAAAACACAATTTGAAAAATCTATCATATCTTTCCAATGTGATAACGGACGCGAATTTAATAATTCGGTATTTCACACTTTCTGCTCTAAACAAGGCATGGTTTTCCATTTTTTCTGTCCCTATACTTCCTCCCAAAACTGAAAGGTTGAACGCATTATACGAACCATCAATAACATGGTTCGCACCCTTTTGTTTCATGTTTGTCTTCCACCGCCTTTTTGGGTCTATGTTGTTAAAATGGTAGAATCCCTCCTTAATATTTTACCCACTAACACCCTTCAAAACAAGACCCCAACTGAAGTTCTATACTGTAGGATCCCGTCCTATGACCAACTCAGAATTTTCGGTTGCTTATGCTACCCCAATCTAGCCTCCACTGCCCCTCACAAATTAGCACCACGAACTACGCCCTGTGTCTTCGTTGGTCTCGCGTCTAACCATAGGGGTTACCTGTGCAATGACCTGTCCACTCATAAAATTATCTTCCGCCATGTCATATTTTACGAGACGTATTTTCCATTCTTCGGAATTTCAAACCACGGACTACACATTTCTTGATGTCACAGATCTGTCCCCACTAATCCAATCACTATTCCGATTTCCGTCAACTGATCAAGCATCAACGTCGACGGCGCAGGTCATTTCGCCTCCACCAGCGACCGTCACCTATGCTGCCAGTACAACCCACCGGCCCCTGTCTACTCTTCACAGGGTCGAACAGTCACCACCACCACAAAACCACCAAACTCTCGATAGGCTGTCCAGAAACCCTCTCGCCGATACATCTCTGATCCACCCACCTATCAGAGATCTGCCGCTACTGCCCAGCTACACGAACTCGCCACCTAACCCACCGACACCGACACCGACAACAACCCAGTCACCTCTAATAACCGTCACCGGTACCTCTCAGAATTCGACATCGAGTTCTGAACCTGAAGCCCCGCGGTCACTGCCTACCCATCGTATGGAAACTCGTGCCCAACACGGGATTTCAAACCCAAGGTTCACTTTAACCTCTCTACACAAACCATATCACCCATTCCAAAAAATCCGAAACTAGCCAAACTGGACCCTAATTGGAATGCGGCCATGTGCGAAGAATTTAATGCTTTAACCCAACAGAACACTTGGGATTTGGTACCTAGACCAGAAGGTGTGAATGTTATCTGATATATGTGGATAATTTGTCATAAGTACAGAGACAGTGGTGACTTAGAGCGGTATAAGGCAAGACTAATTGCTAATGACACTAATTAGCAGGAGGGTATTGATTGTGGTGAGACATTCAGTCCGGTTGTTAAACCGGCCACTATTCGGACTGTTCTCAGTATTGCTATGGGCATGGATTAGTCGATTCATCAGCTTGATGTCAAGAATGCATTTCTTCATAGGGATTTGAAAGAAACTGTGTACATGCATCAGCCCACTGGCTTTGTTCATCCGGCAGTCCCGCAGTTTGTATGTCGTCTCATGAAGTCATTGTATGGCTTGAAACAGGCACCTCGCGCTTGGTATGATCGATTTGCTAGGTATCTTATGCAGATCGGTTTTATATGTAGCAGGTGTGATAACTCTCTCTTCACTTTTTATTGAGGTAGCAGCACGACTTATTTGCTATTATATGTGGATGACATTGTTCTTACTGCCTTATCAGACGATTTGAAGAATGAAATCATTGCTCTACTCAAAACTGAATTTGCTATGACCGACTTGGACAAGCTGAGTTATTTCTTGGGTATATCAGTGACCAGATCTGCAGCTACTATATTCTTGTGTCAGCGTAAGTATGCAGAAGAGATAGTGTACAAGGCTAAGATGGCAAATTATAAAATTATGCCAACTCCAGTTGACTCGAAATCCAAGCTCAGTGCCAATGAGGGTGCGCCAGTTTCAGATCCCACTATATATCGGAGTCTTGCAGGTGCCCTTCAATATCTTACATTCACTAGGCCAGATATTGCATATGCCGTTCAGCAGGTGTGTCTGTTTATGCACGACCCTCGAGAGTCCCATTTTGCTGCCCTCAAACGTATTATCAGATACGTTAAGGGCACACTGGACTTTGGACTACATCTATACCCCACTGCCCCAAACAAGTTACTCTCCTACACGGATGCAGATTGGGCAGGATGCCCAGACACACGTCGCTCCACCTCAGACTACTGTGTATTTCTTTGGGATAATCTTATTTCAGGGTCCGCCAAGTGGCAGGCCACACTATCCCGTTCGAGTGTTGAAGCAGAGTATCGCGGAGTTGCTAATGTCGTTGCTGAGATCTGTTGGCTCCAAAATCTTCTTTTGAAGCTCTAGTGTCCACTGTGAAAGGCGTCTATAGTCTATTATGACAACATATCTGTCATCTACATGTCTCACAATCCGGTCTAACATTAGCGGACTAAGCATAATGAGATAGATATCCACTTTGTACGAGAGAAGGTCGCCCTTGGTCAGGTCAAAATATTACACGTGCCTTCCTCCTATCAGTATGCAGATATTTTCACAAAGGGACTACCGAGACAGCTCTTCACCGACTTTCGATCCAGCCTTAGCGTTCGGCGTCCTCTCGCTCCGTCTGAGAGGGAGTATTAGCAAATATTCTCCGTATATTCACAGTATATTTTGTAATTATGATAGATGTATAGTTAAGGTAACTTAGGATTCTTATTGTATTAGTAATCAAACATTTAATGTAAGTTAGGATTCTTATTGTATTATGAATCAACCTCTGTACAACTATATATATTGTGATTAATGAAAGGAATCCCTAAGGAAAATTATTCCAATCTTACAAAATATACTGTGAATATTCGGAGAATATTCGCTAATAATATATATAGTGAAATCTAATTAAGGAAAGAATCAACGAGAATTTTTTTGTGAATCCATACATATATGTTAGGGTAGGTACAATATACCGAATGATGTCTATATTCATTCTAGGCCGGTGTCTACATGCATTGTGTAACACTACCCTAATCTCAAGGTGGATCATAAATATTGATCATGCTCAACTTGTTACAAGGATAATCAATTCGAGTTCCATTCAACGCAATATCGGTGAACAAATCAACTAATTTCTCTCATTGCTTCACGTAATTAGTTGAAATCAAGTTCTTCAGCTTCTCCTGAATCTCTCATGAATAAAATGATGATCAATCTCAACATATTTAGTTCTATTTTGATAAACCTGATTTGCGATATGAAGAACAACTTGATTATCACACTAGAGTTTTATTGGGTAGTATGCTTCATCCTTCAGCCAAATTTCTATCCACATATATAATCGAACATGTAGACTGTGTCATAGCTCTATTTTCGGATTTTGCACTAAACCATGATACGTCCTTTTGTTTCTTACTTCTCCATGTTATTAAGTTTCCACTAATGAAAATACAGTACACAATAGTGAACTCAATTTTTTATCTTCCCCAATCTATATTTACAAAATACTCAATATGAGAATGTTCATGGTTGCTATATATTATGTAAAGTCCATGGACTTTTTTTAAGTAACATAGAATTTGTTTCATAACTGAGTAATGTTTGATGCTAGGACATGAACAGATTAACAACACTTACTGCAAAAGTAATATCTAGACGAGTCACATAAAGATAGTTTAGTTTCCACATTCTACACTTTCATATCCTACATCTTTTCGTCCAAGGAAATTGGGTAACTAAGTGGTTAACTAATGATTAAACTTGAACTTAAGATCCTATTACTCAAAGAAAATGATAAACTTGTATTTGACGAGTGGAAAAATTGACCTCTTAAATTAGTTCAACATATCTAGCCAGTGCCTTCTTAAGAAAATTGCAAATTCGAGTACTTTTAGCGGCACATACACACTAGACAACCAAATATATTTGATTTGAATTCTAGTTCCCTACTTCCTTTATGTACCAGAAAGATGATAATGATATAACAGATACAGGACATATTGAAAGAACAGAAAAAGAAGAGAAGAAAACACTTAAGAGAGAAAATATGTCAGTCTCAAGTGTCAAGTTGGTCACATGCACAAGCATTTGTTCAATTCTATGATTAATTGCACATGTAGTATGTTCCCTGCCCAGAATCAAATACAACTGTCAAGTGTCTTCACTTGTCTTTACTACCACAAATGACCATAACACACAGTTCACTTTATCACATTGTTAGTAATCCTCTTTTAGTGCATTTGTATGCCAATATAATGTAACCCACATACTACTTCTTCCTCGCCTTTTTATATCCCTTTCCACATTGGTGTTTCTTCATAAACTAGTATGGCTTTGGTTAAGAGTCCACGTCGGAAATGGAATGGAAACATGAACTCTTTATATGGACTTGGACAATCCTCACCCAACAAGCTAGCTTTTGGGGTTGAGTTAGGCCCAACAAAGCTCGTCTTGTTGGTGATGGCAGGTCTCAGCTAGTTGGCGTGGATTGTGGTGAAACATTCAGTCCGGTGGTTAAGCCAGCAACTATCAGGATTGTTCTTAGCCTGTCACTTTCAAAATCTTGGTCCATTCATCAGTTGGATGTCAAAAACACATTCTTACATGACCACTTACAGGAAACAGTGTACATGCACCAGCCTTTGGGTTTTCGAGACTATACTCATCCGGATTATGTTTGCATGTTGAAGAAATTCTTATATGGTTTGAAACAAGCTCTCCGGGCATGGTATAACAGGTTTGAAGGATTTGTTTCCAAATTGGGTTTCTCTCACAACAAGTCCGATCAGTCATTGTTCATTTATAGGAAGGGAGCTGACATGGCATATATCCTTCTGTATGTCGATGACATTATTCTCACGGCATCATCTACATCACTTCGTCAGTCTATTATATCTCTTTTTGCGGCAGAATTTGCAATGAAGGACTTGGGTCCGTTAAATTATTTCCTCGGCATTGTTGTGATTCAATATGCAGGTGGTCTATTTTTATGTCAAAAGAAATATGCCGAAGAAATAATTAAAAAAGCCGGGATGTATTCCTGCAAACCGTCACGTACTCCGGTTGACACAAAGGCAAAATTGAGTAACTCTGCAGGTACTCCATACAACGATCCTACACATTACCGCAACCTAGCAGGGGTCTTGCAGTATCTGACTTTCACAAGACCCGATATTTCCTATGCGGTCCAGCAAGTATGTTTACACATGCATGATCCGAAAGAAGAGCATATGGGGACTCTCAAGAGAATTCTAAAGTATGTTAAGGTACTCTTCATTTTGGTTTGCATCTGTATAAGTCCTTCATTTCGAGTCTCTCATCCTATACAGATGCGGATTGGGGTGGCTGCCCGGACACACGTCTTTCCACCTCCTGTTATTGCTTGTTCTTGGGGGACAATCTTATTTCATAGTCGTGAAAACAACAATCCACGCTGTCTCGGTCAAGTGCTGAGGCAGAATACCGAGGGGTAGCCAATATGATTGCTGAATCATGTTGGCTTCATAATCTTCTGTTAGAGATACATTGTCCGATTGACAAGGCAACCGTGGTCTATTGTGATAATGTGAGTGCGATATACTTATCCAATAATCATGTTCAACATCAGCGCACAAAACACATCGAAATGGATATATTATTTGTCCGAGAAAAGGTTGCACGTGGCCAAGTACATGTTCTCCATGTACCGTCCCGCTATCAGATTGCAGACATCTTCACAAAAGGTCTTTCGCGCGTACTCTTTGATGATTTCAGGGACAGTCTCAGCATACGAGAACCTCCCGCTAAGACTGCAGGGGACTGTTAGAATAATTATGGGGCAATCCCATAATTATCTCTAATCACCATTAATCATGCATATGATGAATATTGTAATATCTTTAATTTAGGATGATTGTAAATTAGTATCTTATATTTTAGGCTAATTAGATAAGTCTTCCTTAAGACTAGCATTATACCTTTGTATATATATTTTACCATTGAAATGAAATCACTGAAGGAATCAATTTCCTACATGGTATTAGAGTCGGATCTATTCCAATTCTTTGTTCATCGATGTTGGGCCTCCAAATTATATTGTCCACGCTCTAGTTAACGAGGTCTGAGCGTGCGGGGGAGTGTTAAGAGTCCCACATCAGAAATGGAATGGAAACATGGACTCCTTATATGGACTTGGACAATCCTCACCCAACAAGCTAGCTTTTGAGATTGGGTTAGGCCAAAGATCCATTCTTTAGGCCTTTTATTTTTTGTGTTTCATTTTTTCTCTGTATTTTGGGAGAGCAATACCAAAGTTCTTGGATGGAATTATTGTTAGATAAGAAATGCTTGCAATGTAAAATAATGTCCATCTGTTTCTGTAAGCATTGAACTCATTCGCTTCAAGGACAATTTGAAATTTTATGATAGTAGCTATTTTACTAACACAAGTTGAAAAGTGGTTTGTAAACACTATTTTTACATTTAATTAGTAGTCACCGTAAAATTAATAGCATGCCCATTTCAATTGAGGCTGAAGAGTAACAGATGATACCTTATGAAGACTCTCGTGACCACCAAACTTTTCCTGTGGAGACTCATATGACGATAACATGCATTTCTTAAAGTGGGAAAGAAAAAAAAAGAGAGAAACTTATGTCATGAGCACTTCATATTTTAAAATTGTGCAACTCTCTGTATGTGATCAATTAACATGCCAACCTGTGTTTTTGACACTGTCCTCATCATACAGCTCATTGGAATCTTGACTTGGATAACAAGAAGTATCTAATTGAACAGAAAACAATAAAGAAATTAACTTTTTTTGGCCAGACTGTAAAGCAAAAGCAGCACCATCTGTATACATACCATTTCATTTCATGAGTTCTAAAGCACCGCAAGAGAAAATAGAAAACAAAAGCAAATTACAAGAACCACACTTTTTTGGAGTTTAACCCCTAAACCAGATATCAAAAAGATAAAATGACTCTAAACCTAACCTGATAACTACATTAACAGGACTAATTAGTCAATCTTAAACGACTAATTGTTGTTGCTGCGAAGACGATTCATCTTCATTGTAACAAATGTATTGAAGCTTTGGTGATCTTCCCATAAATAAGGAAGAATCTTGTAAATTCATTGGTGGTGGCTGGACTAACAGCATCTCTTTTTGAAGACATGCACAATAAGTCTGGAAAGTAGTGGGAGTCACATTTAAGTGAAAACCCAATCCAAATAGGAAATCCACTTCAAGAAAGTTCATCTCTGTGGTGCTGATTCCTCCAACTTTTGCATAATATGCATTGTTGTAGTACCTATGTAAAATAATTTGATAACAAAATCAGCTTACACTTTACAATTTTTTTAGTTTTATAAATTCAAGTGTGTTTATCAATTGTGATTAAAGTTTTGAGAAGTGTAGATTTCTAATGAGAATGCGTAATCTTGATCATGCAACTAAAGAACTGGGTGGTTATATTTGAAAGTGGGGTTGATTTTTAAAATTCAAAAGAAAAGGAACAAGCAAGCAAGTTGTCACTGTGTTGCTATTATTTGATTTCTTAACCAATCATTGAGGCTTTGCTAAGTGCTAATAAGAATATTAGTAGTAATTAATAAGTCATTAAATAAGAAGCTTTATCACTGATGTTAAATAAATTATTATTGTGTGCCTACGGAAAAAAAAGAAATAGTTAATGCAAGCTCCCTATGCATGTCCAATGTCTAGTGTGTTATAGTGATAATACAACTAAGACATCCAAATACATTGCCTCTTTTCTTTCTTACCTTTGCTTTTTTTTTTTTTTGGCTCTTTTTTCTTTTTCTATACAAAACCAAAACCCAAGAGAATTCATAATTCAATAACCCTTTCAAGTTGACTTTTTTTAATGAAATAAAATCTTTTCGTTTTCTTTTTTTCTTTTTTATCCAATTCCAAACAAATAGAGATTGACCATATATATATATATATATATGAATTTTCGGTGTTATTGTGGTTTTACTTAAGCCCGTCTAAGTTCAATGAAACAAAAATGATGACAATTTTCTATATTTAGAAGGAAAAAAAGTTAAATTACAGGCTGGTGTTGGCGCTACAATTTTACTTGCAAGTTTGGCAGAAGTGTAGAACCTGATAACTTTAACCCAAATTTTATATTTATGTTAAAAAAATTCACTTAATAAATCCATTAAGCTCTCTTTTTATAGAATTCAGGACTGATATACTCAAAATCCTAACTTCGCATCTGCATTTTATACGATAGTTAATTGTCTAAAGCAGAGAACTCTGTTTAAAAGATAAATTAGAAATTTACTTACATATCATCCATGAATTTAGCAGCAATCATGACACTGGTAATAAGCAAGCGATGAATATTGAAGGAGTTGATAGGCAAAGAAGGCTGGCACTGAGTGAACCGATCAAGATAAACATACGCAACAACGAAACAACAAGGACTACAATTAGCATACTTGAAAATCCTCTCTAAATAGCTCTGAATTGAGATATTTGGCCTACTGAGCCCATGAAAAACAGAGATCTTCTGGGGTTGAAATCTTCCATTTATATCGTTAGCTTCAGCGACCCTTTGGAGCAAAGAAGACAAGTAATCAATGAGTTTTGGCATTAGATTTTGATTTTGAATCTCTAGTTCTGCCATTGTTGTTTGTTGTTTGGTTTTGTACAGAGAAAAGAAAGGGAAAAAGGGAGAAAAGGTGTGTGTGTTGGATGTGTAATGTGTTGTTTAGATGTTGAAATATATAATGGATATTTTCTTTCTTTTTTGTGAATGTTTTGTTTCTATAGTAAAAAGAATTGTTTGTTTGTGTATGTGTTTCTTTTAAAAAAAATTACTTCTTGTAAGTAACAACCTGTACTGTTGGTTGTTATTTCTAGTGGGTAACTTTAGTTGACAAAAATAGCCTTGCGAATTTGAAATATGACATTTAAGTCCATGTTAGGATTTTTTCTTTTGGGCAGGATACATTGAGATCCTTTAAACTTGACATGTTTTATTTATAGTAAACTCAAATTAATGCTAGTCTTAAGTACCGCCCTGAACATGACATTTCGATATCCTTGACCCCCAAATGATTGGACTATCTCATTTGATGTGGTTGTCCAGCTTAATTGTATATACTTTATTCTATTAAATTGAATATTTGTTACCTCCTAGCAGCATAAGTATTAAGTAATTATGCGCTTAGATAAATGAAAACAAATTAATGTGCATATTTTTTTTTATCTATAGTCGAATTTGAAAACTTGGTCTTCTATGATTTTCATCCCATTAGATTGATCCCTAGACTACACATTTGCGTGCTAAAATTATAAATGAACATTTTTTAAAGATATTATTTTTGAAGGAGAGTTTCGGAGTAATGGTAAAGTGTTTTCGTGTAACTTATAGGTCGTGGATTCGAGCTATGGAATTAGCAGTTGATGCTTGCATCATCATAGATTGCATATATCATATCCTTTGGCATGCGATCCTTTTCTGAACCCTGCGTAAATGAGAAATGTTTCATGCACCAAGATTTCCTTTTTTTTAAAATTGTTGCTTTTGGTTATTGTATTTTATTTTTGGGGGTGTTTTGTTTTTAAGTGTGTTTTAGGTTAAAACGTTTACACGGAATGAGTTGGATTTGGATTCTTTAATTTGAACTCAAGTTTGTGAGAGAGGGAAAGATTGGTTGGTTGTGTTGAGTGCTTACCTTTTCTTTTAAGGCTTAAAGTTATTAGTTATAAGCCTTTTTTTCCCTTTCTCGTGGAAAAAGTGTTAGAAAAATAATGTAAAGATATGACACATGACCTAACTCAACCCCAAAATTTAGTTTATAAGGTGAAGATTGTCCAAGTCCATATAAGGAGTCCATGTCCATTCCATTTTCGATGTGGTACTCTTAACACTCCCCCGCACGCCCAGACCCTGTTAACTTGAGCGATAAAATTGGAATGGGTCTGGTTATACCACGTAAAGAATGAATCTTGGGCCTAACTCAACCCCAAAAGCTAGCTTGTAAGGTGAATATCTTCAAAATCCATATAAGGAGTTCATATTTTCATTTCATATACAATGTGAGACTCTTAATAAATAATAATGGGGAAAGAGTGATGGGCATGCCTTTTAGATTAATTATCATGTGATTACATGTGGATTAGTGTTTCTTACATGGTGTAGGTCCCATTTTCAAAATGATCTCTCATGTGTTTTGATTCTATGAGCAATTTGGTTACATAATTCGAATTTTGTTTTGCATCTTAATAGCACTTTGGTACAACAAATGTTGTTGCTTTTCCAGCCATAAGAATAAATTTGTAGGCAAAATAGGATCCAAAAAAAATCACTTAAACAGATAATATGCCCAACAGATCATGTTAAGATCGGCGATTAGATCTCTCACCTCCAAAATTCAAATTATATTATTGAACTTGTTTAAACAATAAACTGGATTTGCTTATTAGAAAATCTTATACATAAATCTTGATTATAAAGAAATATATCGTAAAAGAAAAGGTTTTAATGAGTAAATTTTTAGATCTTGAGGGCAAAAGAGAGAAATAAAGAGCAGAATAAAAAGAGAAGAAAGCATAGAATATACAGCGAGGTTCACGCTTTTGTCCCTAAGTCATAGTTGGCATTGGTACATTTTCTTGCTTATTCACAAAAAAACAAGGTGCGTTTGTGCTCATTTTGTCTACTGGTACCATGTTTAGGCTATTACTAGAAATCACTTTAAGAAATTACATATTCCCATCACTGTTGGAGCGTTAATGGAAATTTTTTGTACATAACCACGTTAAGAAGATAAGAGAATTCTAACATCTATTGTACATAAAGAAAAAATAATCTTGCATATTATAATAAAATTTCCTAAAAGAAGGTTCAGATGACCCCTGACCCTGGCTTCACCTACAAATAATTTTTACATTATCAATATTTCCTATTGATGAATTCCTTGTCTTCATTTACAATACTCCATTGTTGATACAGTCAAACATCTCTGTACTGGTAATATTTGTCCGAAAATTTCATGGCCGCTATAGTGAGGTGTCGTTATGTATGTATACATACATTTGATATTAAGATTTGATGGTTCCGAAGGCTTAGCGCAACTGTTTTTCACTCCCAACAACTCTCATCACGTCAGCCCGCCTAGATCAGAGCATTGTGGCACACATGGGCATGATGACGTCAGTGTGCTGACGTCGTCATAACTTTAGGGGGCATAATAGTCTAGGATTCGTCTTATATATGCAAGACTTAGAAGATAAGGAAGACACATTGTATTCTCTCTAAGCCTACACTTGTAACAAAAAGATCTCTCTAAAGAAAATACATCAGTCTTAGAAGATAAGAAAGACACATTATATTCTCTCTAAGCCTACACTTGTAACAAAAAGATCTCTCTAAAGCAAATACACCAGTCTTAGATCTGATTCTTTCATTGTTCATTAATCATCTTAGATCAAGTTCACTTATTTATTATACTTGCTTATTCTCTTATCTATTTACTCTTTTATCTCGCATACCCGTAGCCTAATTAGAAATTTCGGACTCGTTCAAGAGGGTCTCCGGATCGGATACAACATACTTGTCTTTAGATCCTTGAATACAAATCTCTACCTGTATTTTTGGTTAGAATCATTTTCACCGGAAAACAACCTGGCGCCGTCTGTGGAGATAGACAATTATGATGTTGTCTCGATTTGTAGCTGATTTTCTTGAAAAACCTAAAGCGGAAACACTGCACTAAAAACATGGCAGGACAACACAACATTGCTCACGGATCACAGGAACCCAAAGGAAAGCAGATACACATCAAACATCAGAACATGGTGAATCGTTCGAAAACACTGTGAACAAGGTCGAAGGAAACTATAGCCCTCCTAAAGTAAACCCTTGGATGAGGAGGACGCTCGAAGCCACTGGGTAGAAATACATGAAGCATGGCATAAGGAGCAATACCCCAAGAAAAGAAAAGGACACCCACACTCCAAAGTGGAGGGGATGTTCAAAGAAGAGGGCACCCCCTCGGAAGCAGCCTTAGCTACGGTTTTGGACACAAATAGTGTCGTAATGAAGCACATGGAAAAGTTTTTGAACTCCTTATCTGGGGTAGCGCCGGATAGTCATCCGACAGATGATGCGAAATCTACTGGAGCACCCGGAGCATCTGTGGCAAACACGGAGAGAGTGGAGCCTACAACACCAGAGGTAGATTGGTGAGACTTGTTGTGCTAGAAAAGGAGATCCATGAGCGGATGAGCCAGAAACCAAGGGATCTCTCTATGTTGAAAGGTGCAAGGATGAGGAAATACGGGAATATACCATACATGGAGACATCGGCTCCAGAGCCCATTCCGAAGAAGTTCAGAATTCCTGACATACCTAAGTATGGATGCACTACATATCATGACCTTTGAGGATGTAGTCACCAAGTATGACTTTCAGCAACACCAGATCGAATCCGTTATGCTGAAATTTTTTTAGCCAAATGCTCACAAAGGGAGCGCTTTCTTGGTATACGCTCTTACCTAAAAACTCTATTGATTTATTTGCTGCTCTTGCAAATGCATTTGTGAAAGCCCATGCTAGGGGTCGAAGGGTCAAAACCCACAAGAAGGATATATTCACCGTAAATCAGAGGAAGGACGAGCTACTTCACAGTTTTGTGGAACGTTTCCAACGGGAAAGGATGCTACTACCAGCAATCTCTGAGGATTGGGCTGCCACAACATTTATTGACGACCTGAACGTTCACAGTTCGGAGGCGTCAAGAAAGTTGAAAGAAAATTTGAGGGAGGTCCCGGCCAAGTCCTAGAATAAAGTAAACAACAAATATACCACTAAAATGAAGATAGAGGCCGATCATTGGGCCTATATAGAAATCGGGGAAGGACAGCAGGGGAGATCTCAAAATGCTCCCATATACAAGCAAAGGGACCCGGGAGGTTGGTATGAACCTTATTCAACCCGACCACCACCCATACATGAAGGCCGATCGAACAAACCCATGTACGATAAGGATCAGCTTAGAAGAGAAAGAGAAATACCGCAGAAGAAGTTCGCAAATGAATCAGGACTACCGAGCGTGTCCTCTTACAACTTTAACGTAGAGGTCTTGGATCTGGTCATGGCAATAAAGAGTATGAAAGAAGTTCGGTTCTCGATGGCAGTTTGGTCAACCCAAATAAATATGGTGCAGACATAGAGCTCTAGTGTGAGTTCTTTGGGATCCTGGGCCATTCAACGAAGGATTTTAAACACTTGAGGTACGAGGTAGCAAACCTGCTGAAAAAATGGGCATCTGAAGGAGTTCTTTAGCAGCCGATCTAAGTACGCCAGGGAAAGGGGACTGGGACTTCGCGGGAAAGCCCAGTGCAGTAGGAAGCGATCAACATAATTGGTGAAGAGAAGATGGTAGGAGCATTGTTTGAGACGCAATAGCCTAAAGGGCCGCCCCTGTCCAGAAAAAAGGATGAAGGATGATCCCGAAGACCCCATCGTCATTAGCAACGAGGAAAGAGAAAGCATCAAAAGCACGTACGCTGATGCTTTGGTAATTTCTATATAAATATTTTAGTTTAACATTAAGCGTGCACTTGTTGACCCAGGTAGCACTGTGAATATTGTGCAACTCCGCATAATAAGGAGATGCAACTGACTGGGAAAATGACCTCGATAATAAAAGTTTTAACCAATTTAACTTGTCTAGAAAAACAACCCGGGAGCAGATTGAGCTGGTCACGCATGTGAAAGGAGTTTCGATGAAAACTTTATTCGACGTTCTCGAAGGGGGAATGCTTTATAATCTAGTAATCGAGAGGTTGTGGCTACACGCCATGAAGGTCATCTCGTCTACCTTTCATCAAGTAATGAAGTTCCCGACACCTTAGGAAGTAGTTGATGTACTGGGAGACGTTGAAACCAATCCAATAGAAATTATCTTGGTTGACGGGAAAGATGAGTTGGTCGGGAATGGCAGCTAGCAATCACAGATTCCCGATTCCGGGGTCAACACCAAAGTCAAGCAAGAATAGGAATTGGTAAGGGGCCACTGCCCAGAGGATCCGACGGATTGAATACCTTGGGGATTTGTAACCTCAAAGGAGTTATATGTGGGAAGATCCACAACAACAGATCTTGAGCTTACCCCTTGCCGATCAAACAACCATAAGGAATAGGTATATTTGGGCTCGGGTCTAAACCCTGGGTTTCGGGAAAATTTAGTTATATTTTTTAGAAATAATATTAGTAGCTTCACTTGGTCGAAGTTAGATATCTCAGGGACACCCCCAGAACTAGCTCTTCACAAGATAAACATTGATCTGTATTGCCAACCTACTAAGCAGAAAAGACGTCTGGTGTCGGCACAGCAAAGTCAATTCATCAAATAAGAAATAGTCTGACTCGTCCAGTTAGGAGCAGTTCGAGAGGTAAAATATCTGAACTAGCTCGCGAACGTAGTGGTACTTCCTAAGAAACCTAATACTTTTCAAATGTTTTTAGATTTAAAATATGTAAACAAAGCATGCCTGAGGAGCTAGTACCCTATGATGCGCCTAGATCACGTTGTTGACGAGGTGGCGAGGCATGAGCTGCTCAGTATCCTAGATGTGTCTATAAGGTTTGACTAGATACGGTTAGACTCGTCGGACCAGAAAAAGACTTCATTCGTAATAGAACATGGAACTTACTATTATACTGACATGTCATTCGGCTTAAAAAATACAGGGACCACTTTCCATCAGCTGACTCAGTGGATGTACCGGCATCAGTTGGATCAGAGTATGGAGATTTATTTAGATGACATAGCTGTTAAGTCCCTGGAAATAGAGGAATATATTAGGCATTTGCATAAAGTGTTTAGAATTCTCAGCGAGTATAATCTCAAGCTAATTCCGGAAAGGTGCTCTTTCGGAATAAGCTCGGGAAAGTTCGTAGGATTCGTGGTATCGAACAGGGGAATTGAGGCCAACCTGGATCATATCCAAGCAATAGAGCAAATACTAGAGGTACTCAATAGTGCTCGAGAGGTACAACACTTAACCGGGAGAGTAATGGAATTAGGGAGGTTCATATAAAGGTCATCTGAGCGATGTTAGAAGTTCTTCGGCCTGCTGAAGAAAAAGAAAGACTTCTAGTAGACCCCGAAATGCCAACAAGAGATGAAGGACCTGAAGAGACACCTGACCAACCCACCCTTGCTTGCAAAACTGGACAAAGGAGAATCCCTATTAATTTACCTCGCTGTATCTGAAACCGTTGTAAGTGTTATGCTCATTCGAGAAGAAAAAGGTATGCAATCTCCTGTTTATTATACTAGCAAGGCTTTAACCAAGGTCGAAGCCTGTTACCCTCACCTTGAGAAATTGGCTTTGGCCCTGGTAGTTTCGTCTTGCAAGTTGAGGCTGTATTTTCGGTGTCACCCCATATGTGTGGTCAACACTTTCCCCTTGAGGAATATATTGCACAAACCCAAACCCTCAGGCAGGCTAGCGAGTTGGTCAATCAAAATCTGCGAGTATGATATCACCTATCAATCTTGGACTACTATTATGTCCCAAGCCTTAGCCGACTTCATGGCTGATTATAGTCCGGACATGATGCCCCAGGCTCATGCAGAGGCAGTTCAGGAAACCAAAACTGCGTCTGGAGAATAGATCTTGTATACAGACGGGGCCACAAACATGAAGGGTACCGGGCTGGGGATCGTCCTGATCTCTCCGTCAGGGGCCACCATAAAAAAGCCATTAAATGTATTTCTTTAACTAACAATCAGGCCGAGTATAAGGCCGCAATTGTGGGTTTGGATTTGGCCCGAGAACTTGGAGTAAAAAATATCATACATAAAAGTGATTCTCAACTGATTGTTAATCAAATACTGGGAAAATATGAGGCCAAAGACAGTCGAATGTAAGAATACTTGAGTAAAGTAGTCGTTTTATTGGCTCTGTTCAGGAAATGGAAAGTGGTGCAATTCCCGCGAGAAATAAACGTTGAAGTCGACTCCTTGGTCAACCTAGGCTCATCATCTAGGGCAACTAAGGGAGTGTCGGAGTCCATAGTTCATCTCCTACGCTTCGTCTAGACTCTGGCCTACATGAAGTAAATTCTACTAGCGTGACTTGGGACTGGCGGAATGATATTATCATTATCTGCAGCCAGGAACTCTCCCAAAATATAGTAATAAGGCTCGGGTGTTAAGAACCAAGGGAGCTAGATATTGCATACATGAGGGAGAGTTGTACAAGAGATCCTACCTCGAGCCCTCGCTAAATTCTTGGGACCAACGGAGGCCAAGTATGTCATTAGGGAAATACACGAGGGAAATTACTGAAATCACTCCGAGTATGACTCATTGGTAAAGAAGATAATAGGGGATGGATACTACTGGTTCGGGATGGAAGAAAATGTTAAATCCTATGTCCGAAAATGCAAGAAGTGTCAACAACATTCTCCAATGATACATCAACCTCTCGAATCACTTTATACGGTGGCGATCCCATAGCCATTCATGAAATGAGGAATGGACATCATGAGCCCCTTACCAGGAGCTGTGGGTGAGGTGAGGTTCCTACTGATCTTAATTGATTATTTTTCGAAGTGGGTGGAAGCCAAAGCGTATAAAAAAGGTTCACAAAAGGCAAGTCATAAACTTCATCTGAGACGACATCATTTGCCAGTTTGAAATATCGCGGGTTTGGAGTTGGCCCGAGGACTTGGAGTCAAAAATATCATACATAAAAGTGATTTTCAACTGATTCTTAATAAAATACTGGGCAAATATGAGGCCAAAGATAGTCGAATGTAAGAATACTTCAGTAAAGTAGCCGCTTTATTGGCTCTGTTCAGGAAATGGAAAGTGGTGCAAATCCCGCGAGAAATAAACTTTGAAGTCGACTCCTTGGTCAACCTAGGCTCACCATCTGGGCAACTAAGGGATTGTCAGAGTCCATAGTTCATCTCCTACGCTCCGTCTAGACTCTGGCCTACATGAAGTAAATTCTACTAGCGTGACTTGGGACTGGAGGAATGATATTATCATTATCTGCAGGCAGGGACTCTCCCAAAATATAGTAAGGAGGCTCGGGCGTTAAAAACCAAGGCAGCTAGATATTGCATACATGAGGGAGAGTTGTACAAGAGATCCTACCTCGAGCCCTTATCTAAATGCTTGGGACCAACGGAGGCCAAGTATGTGATTAGGGAAATACACGAGGAAAATTATGAAAATCACTCCGAGTATGACTCATTGGTAAAGAAGATAATAAGGGATGGATAATACTGGTCCCGGATGGAAGAAGATGCTAAATCTTATGTCCTGAAATGCGAGAAGTGTCAACAACATTCTCCAATGATACATCAACCTGTCGAATCACTTCATTCAGTGGCGGTCCCATAGCCATTCATAAAATTGGGAATGGACATCATGGGCCCCTTACCAAGAGTTGTGGGTGAGGTGAGATTCCTACTAATCTTAATCGATTATTTCTCGAAGTGGGTGGAAGCCAAAGCGTATAAAAAAGGTTCACAAGAGGCAAGTCATAAACTTCATCTGAGACGACATCATTTGTCGGTTTGAAATACCGAAGGAGATTTCTTGCGATAATGGCCGACAGTTCGTGGGAAAGAAGGTTACTGAATTCCTGAAGGGGTTAAACATCAAAAGGGTCACCTCATCGCCGTATCATCTGTGTGCAAATGGGCAGGCAGAGTCAATCAACAAAACTATCATCCAGAGTATCAAGAAGAGATTGGAGAGATAAAAAAGAAAGTGGCCAAAAGAATTATCATGGGTGTTGTGGGCCTATAGAACTATGGCTAAGACGTGCATCGGGGAAATCCCATTCTCCCTGGTGTACAGAGTTGAGGCCCTGATACCCGTAGAAGTAGGAGAACCTAGCTTCCATTACACCCAAAGCACCAAGAAGTCTAACAAAAAAGTCATGGCGATAGAACTGGAGTTATTAGATGAACACAGGGAATTGGCTTTTGTGCGCGTGGCTGCGTAGAAGCAAAGAGCGGAAAGGTATTTTAACAGAAATAGGAATTTAAGGCATTTCAAAGTCGAGGACTATGTCCTCTGAAAAGTCACTCTTGCAACAAGGGCCCCGAATGCGGGTAAACTGCAAGCAAATTGGGAAGGACCATACCAAATCACAAGAATCGCAAGGAAAAGTTCATACCAAATCAAAGATGAATCCGAAAAGGTACTAAAGAACAGTTGGAACGCCAGTCACCTGAAGAGATTCTACCTCTGAAAAGAGGCAGGTATGTTTTGTCTTCACAAAAACATTTAATTTTGGTTAATTATCCCCTTTTCTTGACAGAGACTGCTCATAAAACCGGAAGCAACCCCAGAGGGGGCAGACATGCATTGTACTCTTTTTCTTGGCTGAGATTTTGTCCAAGTCGGATTTTCTTCGCAAGGTTTTTAACGAGGCAACAATTCAAAAGCATTTTGAGCTTAGCGTGTCGCATGTAGAAAATTGACTTCTCGGGGCCTCGTACTCGAGTTTCGAAAGGAGAAGGTGGAATGACTTATCTGTAAGGAAGTCTCTTCAAAGGAGGACTCGCTTAAACTGGGATTGCTGGCAGTCATTGAATTTTCTCAGTCGCTTTCTTTTATAAATCTTATAAATACCCTAAAAAAATTGTGTACTTACAGGACGAGTCATCCCTATAACCTTGAAGTAATGAAATAAAGAAGTCTTAGCTGACTTTTCGGACTAAGTTGCGCAATGAAAAAATGTTTGGGACAAAACCAAACTCGGAAGACATATGGCCCCGTAAAACTACCTCAAACAACACAACATGGCCATAAGAGCCTCCATGCATGCAGGTTCTTTTTGAACCTTTGTGCCTTTACATGGGGTTGAGACGTCTTCCCCATCAGCACCAAAAATGGAGTGTCTTTCTTTATTTCAAAATTAGAAGTCTTAAATCTCAATTTCACGCTAGCGTTCTCGGACATGACATTCCCAGATTGAGTCAAGGCAAGATAACCTCAAACACAAAACACAAAAATCATATAGGTGTGCGCCAATTGTCAAACATTGGCTTAAATAATAAATACTCGAATATTAGAATAGTTCTTGTAGACGGGCGCAATAGTCATGCCTTGACGGTTAAGTGCAAATTAAAAAGCCAATAGGTCATTAGATGATCACAATTGTTGCAAAAAA
This sequence comes from Anisodus acutangulus, assembly GCA_029783415.1. Taxonomy (NCBI): domain Eukaryota; kingdom Viridiplantae; phylum Streptophyta; class Magnoliopsida; order Solanales; family Solanaceae; genus Anisodus; species Anisodus acutangulus. The sequence goes on from CM056489.1 coordinate 44,244,116, forward strand.
TAAAGCGCATGTCAAAGCGTAAAGAAAAGCAAAATGAAAGGCGAGCAAGCAATTGTTATTTTTACACAAAGAGCGTTGAACGCCAACAAAAGAATATTAAAAGGGGCATACAATCCCCAAAGATCCAACAAACTAAAGCACGAAGGATTCATTTTAAAATAACAAAGGGCGCAAGAGCTCAAAAATATCCATCAAATGTCGCAAAGGCTAACATAACTACAAAAACAAAACATTCATCACAGGGCACACAGTCCCACCTCAAAAATACTATCATTAAAAAGGGCACACATGCCCCCATGAATTCACATGAGCTGAAAAAACTGGCACCAGCCACAGGCATTACTGTTGATTGTCGATGCATGAACAAATCCCTGGACCCATGACCAGAGGCTCAAAACATACAAAGCTAAGCCAGAGGGACACCCTCGCCATCAGAAGAGCAGGAAGAAGCATCAAATGAGGGGAAGTTTCTACACGTAAGTCATCCAAATCAGCCTCGGATACTCACAAGTCCACCTCTGCATCAACAAGGGCCGAAGAGACATTAATCGCTCTTATCTCCTCCCCTTGCAGAACCTCGAATCAGGTCTTGAGGATAGCATAGTCCAGGAGCAAGGTAGCCCTCTACTGGTCCCAGTGAAACATCAGCTGCTAGTTCCAAGCTCGAAGTCGGGTATGAGAAGCCTCAATCGCTTGTGTCCTTGCCCGAGTAGTGTCACGATCAAGCTCAGCCTGGACCAACATCTCCCTCATTAACTAACGAGCTTGAGTCATGATTTGAAAGGTCTCCTCCCTAGCTGCTAGCACATATTTGGTCTTCTCCCACCTACCCTGTAGGGTGGTCCTCTATTATAGAAGATCTATGTGCTCGGCCCGAAGTTAGACAACCTCTTCCCAAAAATATCGGGTCTACTCTGCCAACCTCTCTACACTCTAGGAGGATCAAGGCATGTTCTTAAAAAAGCTCAATAGTAGTGAAAATGACAGCATACCCATGAGAGAAAGTTAGACGGAATAAATTTAGCCTATACACTAGCATTGGGAGTAAAGGGTGCAGTGAATATGCCCCGAATTACCTAAAGAAAGATGTCCGCAAGATGGGCCAACAAAGCTTTCAAGCCGAGGTTAGAACTAACAGTAGGTGCGGAAGGAACTGAAGGGCCTGCACCCGCATCTCCACTCCCTATACTCCAGGGTTGTCCTTCGATGACTCCTGGTTTCTTGTTGGCTTCGGTTGAGGGGACCCCCACATCCCCAAGTGGTGTGGCCTCTTCTCCATCAACTTTTACGTGGATGACCTTTTGAATCTCCTTCCTCCAATACTCATTGAATCAGGAACGTGTCCTCACATGCGAACCGGTCCCGGAGGTAGATGCCCTGGCATCATCTAGAAGCCTTCGCTTCTTGTTTTCTCAGGCCTCCACAGCGGCCTTAACAATGCGAGCTCGAGCCTCATCTTGGGTGGGCATTTTTCTAGCTAAACCTCCTCTGGCGGGGAGACCTTCGGAGAAATGAGCAGGGAAAGAAGTTAGGACAACGCATCAATGTGTAATCAATAAAAATGCAAGATCGGCAAAAAAAACTCATCATGGCTTTTTCCTTTCCACTCATCGGCAAAAAGGACTATCTATGTCCGCTTAGTTCCTTGGGAGGCACAGAGAAGACTCATCACCCAGCCAAAGATGTTAGGCAGGGGCTCGGGGACCATAGGGGCCACTGCAAGAACAAAGGATAAGACAGTCCGGAAAGAATCAGAAGAAATATAGGGGAAGGGGAAGAAAGTTACTTACGAGCGTTGTTTCAATGCTTCGGTAGAGAGCCAAAATTAGTGCCCTGAATGCGGTGGGTAGGAATCATCACAAACCGATCATACCATCCTCGACCGTGATCGTCCTCTGCATTTTTAATAAGGGCTCTAGAGCCCCGGAAAGATAAATTAATTATTCCCCTACGAAGCACCCGTGAGGAATAGAGATGGATCAGATGATCCAAAGTGAATGAAAGGTGGATGAGATCTGCTAAATGATGCAAATAGTGAGTTATTCTCCACGTCTCCGAAGCCAACTGCCCCGGACAGATGCTGTATCGACAACAAAATGCTTCAATCACCTGGTCGATCGGGAGGCCAAATCTATTGATAAAAGAATAGGTGTAAACGAGCGACATCCCTAGAATGTGTTGAGCAATGCTAGCATTGAATGGAGAAGGAAAAATATCTACATCCAAGCCCCATCTACAGTCAATGTAGACTTGGGGAATAACAGAATCATAGATCAATGATGTCATGTCCTCCACAGACTCGTAGCGGAGATTTACACGGAAGTCCCTCTCAAAGTTGAATTTAGAGGGGATGATTTTAGAGGCCGAAGAGGGACCGTGGTCGTTCGTCTCCAGTTTGCTGGCTGATAAGATCTCTGAGATTGATAGCCTAAGTAATACCGGAGGAAAATGACCGACGATGGGTGACGCCAAGTTCTACCCTAATTCTAGCGAGGTTAAGACCGTCAAAAGTACCGAAAAAAGCTGAAGAATGAGAAGTAGACATGTTAAGGTTAGAAATTGAAAAGGCGGATAGTCAAAATTACTAGAAAAGGAAAGACATAGATGAATGTGAGAAAAAGTGATCGGGGTTGCTAGTTTTTATAGGCGAGAGAGTAATCATTACTCTTGAAATCCAAAGAGGCGTGCCTTGTTAGTGGGCGTCAATTCGTGTCTATGAAAGTACGCCATCGATTGAGTGGCCGAGTACATTTAATGATCGACTGACAAAGCGTCCTGTAGTGGAAAGATGTGACGTTTTGGGTTCCCGCAAAAAGTTTCAAAAAGGTCGCACATACTCTTCCACTTTCCAAACTCATAAAATGAAGGGTCCGAAAAGTGGAGGACTATCTGTATTGGGTTGAAACGCCTCCAAAAATATTGGCGTACTCAAGAAGACTGATGGTTCCGAAGGCTTAGCGCAGATGTCTTCCACTCCCAACAACTCCCATCACGTCAGCCTGCCTAGATCAGAGCGTCGCGACGCACATGGGCACGGTAACGTTAGTGTGTTGACATCGTCATAACTTTAGGGGGCATGATAGTTGAGGTTTCGTCTTATATATGCAAGACTTAGAAGAGAAGGAAGACATATTGTATTTTCTCTAAGTCTACACTTGTAACAAAAAGATCTCTCTCGAGCAAATACACCCGTCTTAGATCTGATTCTTTCGTTGTTCATTGTTCATTAATTATTTTAGATCTAGTTCACTTATTTATTCTACTTGCTTATTCTCTTGTCTATTTACTCTTTTATCTCGCATACCCGTAGCCTAATGAGAAATTTCGGCAGATCGGATACAACCTACTTGTCTTTAAACTATTGAATACAAATCTCTAACTGTATTTTTTGTTAGAATCATTTTCACTGAACAATAATTATCATATCATAATTATTTCTTGTAACAGATAATTAGTCGTATTCTTAAGAAATTATAAATTCCACACTTTAAAGAGGTTAATTTACTATAAATATCATTTGTGTGACCAAATAGAGTTAATTAAAATTATTTACATTATCGGTGTATATAACTTAAACTCAATTAGGAATAACACTTTTCTCACCAAAGATTTTGTTTGGCAGTGTCTTTTGAATGTTTTTATGTTCAATACGTACAACTCAAGGTTTTCGTGTCGTTTTCATTAATCTAGTGCTTTACGTCCACATAATATACAGTTATCCAAGCATACAGCTGGATTATATGAGCAATTAGATTCTAAAACCTTTTATAATTTATATTAGACAAAAATCAAAAGACATTGGGACTAAATCCCCAACTCCACGTTGCACATGTGAATAAGGTTGTTTTGTGATCAACATGAATCGCTATTAAACTAAACACTAGTAACATTTTCTCATTGGAAACAAATCTAAATGAAAAAGTATGTTAAACCCAAATTATTACAAATGGAAAAATTAATGATTTTGTATTAAAACGATAAAAGTGCAAGTCACATTATACATATGGTTTCTAAGTGCCAAAAGTAAACAACAGAAATATTTTTTAGAAATTTCAAAACCTCACTCTAAAAATAGATAGATAAATATAACTTTCAAAAAACGAAACAACATCGTTGAACTAAGAATATTTGTGATTCTTTCATTCTTAATCAGAGGTCTCTGATTCGAATCTTAGGATGTGAAAATCTGGTAAAGAGCGTTTTACCTCCTTTACTGGATGTACTCGATCGAATTCAAATTAGTCAGCAGTGATTTCTAAATATCGAAAACTAAAAATTAAAAACTAAAATAAATACTCACAACCCCACCACTCCCCCAAAAGAAAAATGATATTTAAAAAGAGTAGTTTTGCCTTGGAGTAAAACAAGAGCAAAGCATGTCTTGTAAGAGAGAGGTTCCCCATATTTTGAGCTATACTCTATATATAAATTTAAAAATGTATACATACATTATACAAATATGTGTATATATATACATTAACTTCTTTGTAACTGATACCTTTTCAACCAATGTGTCCTGTCCTCCCATGTGACATTGTGATCCCCCCCCCCCCTCATGGCTACCCTACTCTCATGCCTTCCCGCATCTCTCGCCACCAAATTTTTTTTATATCTATATATGTGACTATTTAATTTAATAGTCATGTCAAAACGATTATGTTTAGTATAAACAGAAAAATTGTGCTCTGTCTGTTATATCTTCAATAATAATGTTGATTGAATGTAAAGTTTAAATAAAAATTTATAACAAATAAGTTAAATGTTTATAACATACCACAAGTACTTTCAGTACGTAGTTAGTGATCTTTAATATGTCATTCTAATTTTTAAAATCAAAATTATAAAAATATAAAGTTTTCAAATATAAAAGTGTCTCAATCTAGTTTCAAATGCTTTTAGAGGGAAAGGGACTGCGACTCCACCTGTTAATGTATGTACTTTAAATTTCAAAGATTTAACGAATTTCATTTCCATTTCCAAAGGGATTATAAGTGACAAAACAGTATGTTCCAAAACCGAAATGTATATTCGCAAAACCACACATATTTATGTTTTTAAAAAACAATTATTGAAAACAGAAACAAAGCAGTACGTCCATTTTATTCCGCAAAACTATGGGCCTCGCCAGCGCCCACCTTGACAAAGCCTTTTGCGTCTTCTTTTTTCTTTCTGTTCTACCCCATTTTCCTTTCTTGAAATTGCATTTTGATTCAATATAATATTTTCTTCGTGCATATCTTAATTCATAAAAAAAAATACTTTTTAGCACCATCTATAGATATTTAGATGTTAATTTCACCGATAGTTACTTAGTTTTTATATTATCGCATCAAAGTTACTAAATTATTTTTTGTACAGACAGGAGCATATTCAACCTCATGGTATTGGATTCATCTTAATCCAGTGCTTTCAATGCGAAGCATATTTATGTGTAAAATTCATTAAAATTGCAACAAGTGTAGGCATGAACCCATAACTTTAAGTGTCCGTTTGGCCATGGATAGTTTTCACTTTATTCGGAGTAAAATTTCGGAAAACTGTTTGGAAATAAAAATATTATACAATTCTCTGAAATTCGAAAAACTCCAAAAAGTTATTTCACAATTTTCACTCCAAATCACTCTCAAAAATTCAAAAACAACTCCAATTTGTATTCATGTCCAAACACAATTTCAATTTTCTATTTACCATTTTCAACTTGATAACAAATACTAATTTTTGTTTTTTCAAATTTCACAATTCTTATGTTCAAATGCCCACTATAATATAACGAGTTCAATGATAAGAACCTTAAAAATTAAATTCATTGAATTTAAATTTTGAATCCGCCTCTGAATAACGAAGACGTGGTGATATGTTGCACTCCTATTATTGTCACGAGCAAAACATGCCACCGGAATGTGGTTGAAGGGCACATGATTATCCAAATGATGCCATCACCGATGGTTTTCGTATCTCTTCTATTGGCTACTCCCTACTAGTACTAATATATTTTACGACCGAAGAATGTCCTAAAGGTACGCCTTTAATTCTTAGCTTGGACAGAGTATAACTTGGCATGATATCCCAACTTAATTTGTTCCTTGTGGTGGGGTTGAACTGTTGCTCTAAAAATATCATACATCTTACTAATGTTGCATTTTTTTCGTTAACCTTAAGAAGTAACGCTTACATTTATTGTGAAACAAAGGAATATCTTGATGACTAAAGTAGATAAATAGGGGTGTTTAACTTTTAATTTCAATCACTATTGATCGGAATAAAACCAATTAATATGGAACTGCTAAAATGAAAGAAAAAAGAAACACGCAGGTTAAAAAGTGAAAAAGTCACGGGACATCCAAAATTTGATTTTTGAGAGGAAAGATTGAGCAGCTATTGAAGATGGAGCTACAGGAAAAATTGCACCCATGATTTTGGCGAACTTTCTGAGGTATCTGATAACCTTACTTCTACTCACCTTTGGCACGCAGCTGAGTAGAAAGATAAGCCAATGATTCCTTTTTAGCATTTAAGAATACGACAGCATAATACCTAATCGATTACAATAAATTGATCGTGACATACTACGATCACGTACAAAAGTGTCGTCCATCTCAGCAATATGGAACCTCTCAACAACTCTTGTTCTTTTATGGGTCCTATCTGGATAGGTAGGCCCAAGCCTTTGGTTTTCGATGGCCCTTAGCTTCAACGAGTTCAGTTTGACTATTTCTTAAGAGTAGTTGCATTGATAGTGTAGGGCCTTTCTATCCAAGTGCAGGTAGTCCGCATCTTCACAGGCAGCTGGTAAGACCAATAGTGGGGCATTAACGGGTAACTATCAATGTTGGGTCAGATCCGAATACGTGCCTTCACCTCATCGAAGGTTTATATGTCTATTCATTCACTATTCAAGAGTAAGGGAAAGCAACTGCAATCTCACCAAGATATCCTGAAATCTCATTCTATAGGGATGGAGGACCTACTGAATAAATCTCTTGCACTTTCACCTAATTATTGCTCGTTTATTCTGAAGTAATCTTTATACTATGAACAATCTAACATACTTCTCCGAAATACACAAGATAAAACATACAAACTTGTTTCCATTTTAGATCTTATATTTCACAAGTCCATAACTTATACTTTTGGTGCATGCAGGGGTAAGTCTTTTCCTTCATCCCTATCGACAAAATAAACAAAAAACACAGTGATAGTTGCAGCAGTTAGTGTTACATCTAGTCTTCAGTTCTCACTCCCTCAAATGTGGGGATAACTAAATGCTGCTAGTCTGGGAACTGATAATGCTAGCTAGCTCTCAGCTTCTGAATGTGTGATCTTTCTACTGTATGCTAATAAAAAAGAAAGGCATCAACCTAGTTCTTTCTTGCAACTGGATCTTTAGAGATTGTCTATGATGTGTGCCTGAAACTGTAGGTAAAGTATTTATCCCATTATAAGAATCTTTCATATGATAACTTATGTAGTTCAAACTCTACAAGAAATGAAATAGCATGAACAAAGTACCCATTAGAACAGCCCACTCACTGTATAAGAAAAAGGAAAGAGAAACTTGTACAAAGTCTACTAGAAGTACTTGGGAGATAACAGCAACATATGCTAGTTCTTCTATACTCAAAATAACATTCATGAAACATCGAAACTAGCTACTTTTTAGAAGCCAGAGGCAGTTGTTTATGTTTTAGTGGCCATCAGCATGAACAAGTGCTTGCACCTCACTTAATAAAGTTTCTAAGGATGATCCTTAATTGAATTCAAAGTATCGAGAACTTACAGAAAACCAATCAACCACACCTCAATACCAAATCAGCTGGGATCGGCTAGAACTTAAAAAGGAATGAAAGAAAAACATTTTCCCCTGCTTCATTAACTGTTCTCGGACATTGCGAAGCAGAAACCTCAATATATATCGAAGTAGTCAGAAGAATGCTATAGTTGAATAGTTAAGCAACCAATATACAGAGGAACATTTGGGAAAACAATTCTTTGGAGAATTTCAAGAGTACACGATGACCAATAATGCAATGTGTAGAAAGAAAATGTAATCTCCTAGTTGAACCTCAAATAGATTAATGTACAATTCATCTTATTTACAAATAAACCTGCAACACACTTCTGTGCCACCCCTGGTAAAACATGTGTATTGATTGGCGAAGTTAAAACAATACACTTCTACTAGATGCTCAATAAACTACATATATAGTGAAATGTATCTTCATAAACCAAAGTAAAGAAACCAAAATTAGTAGATATGTGTTTATCATAAATATCTTGCTTCTCAGCTCTACACAGACTCTTGCTTTACTCTAGCATCCACATAACAAAAATCCAATTTCACGATGCATTATCCCAATGTGTGTACCTGGAAAAGTAGTTGCATTTTAAAGTGAGTGAAAAAGTCTCACAAGCTTTCTTCCAATTGGTTGAGCAGTATCTCAGATCCTTCATCATTATCAGATGTATCCTTATCTATTTCTGGCTCACTACTGGTAAATGTACCATTTGATAATGGAATATATGACATGTACTTTTCATCGTCAAGACAACCAACTTGCTTCAACACCTCCAACAAGGCTTCTTTACTTTGCGTATCATCTTCCTGCTCACAAAGCCTGAGAATGGAAGACACAGTCGCAGGTTTTGGTCTCCAGCTCTTCAATCCCAAAGTTGAAACGGCATCCTTCAAGCATGACAAAGCCTCAGCTATTCTCCGTTCCCTGATATGTCCTTCAGCAAGAATCTCCATTGTCATTGAGTTTGGCTTTCCTCCAGCTTCAACCATTTGATCGAAGAAAGCACTAGCCTTGTCAGCAAAGCCCTTCCTCACATAATAACCTAACAAAAGATTTCCTATTCTAGGATCATAATGCACCTTAACAGGTAGCCACTCATCATATATCTTTTCTGCACCTTCAATATCATCCAACCTCACCAGAGCAGAGATTACAGAATGATAACCCAAGTTTGGAATAGTTGGAAACTGCGATTGGTAGGTTTTCCAGATCCGGAGAACCTCTTCCTTTTTACCAAGACTACCATAGAGACTGATGAGATAGTGATATGGAATTCGATCACGACCAGTGATTCTACTCTCAACACTTTTCAAAGAGTCTTCAGCTTTTTTCAACTGCCCCAATTTAATGTACATAGTAGCCATAGTGCTAAATGTAGTCCAGTTCGGATTGATATCAGTGTCCAGATTCATTAGTTCAAGTACTTTTTCCATTTCTTCTATAGATCCTTGAGATCCACATGATGATAACCAGATATTATAGGAATATATATCTAATGGAATTTGTTTTTCCTTCATTTCTGAAACCACAGACTCAACCTTGTCATAGTCTTTAAGGTTCATATAGAGTGTCATCATCACATTGAATGGAAGAGCATGATCAGTGTAGCCTCTGTTTCTCATTTTGTCAATTAAAGATTCAGCTTGTTCCTTCTTTCTAGCCCGCACAAAGGCATTCAAAAGAGACCCATATATCCGCTTATCTTTTAAGGTGTCTGGCAACTTTACAAAGTATTCTTCAGCACTTGATATTCCATGTACTTTTGCTATCAGGTCTAATTGAATTGCAGTGTCACTGGTGGTTAGTCTAAACCTCTCTGCTCTATTGTTCATCCACTCATACACCTGCAGGATACAAGATTAAGTTAAGCCCCAATGGAATTCAACCACATGGAGATATATAGTGAACTCAATGAGTTAAATGAGTACTCAATGGAATCAAAAACTCAATACAAGGACGATTATTCAAATTTTTATCAAAGGACTGACAGAAAAACTGGACATTTCTCTAGTATACCATTTTGTGTGTATTAAATCTAGCTGACAAGTCTTGAACACAAGAACTCTATTGATACTCATTCAAAGATTTCAAGTTTCAGACTTTCTCACTTGGTTCAGACAGAGTGATAAACATGTCCAGATTTTGAATTCTTTCAGATCATTAGTTTCACTTGGTCACCAAATAGAAGAAAAAAAAACTTACGAGGATGTTGTGCACATTGCACAATGAATTTGTGCATCCGTCAGTAAACGGTTCAAATGAAGTAAGTAGTTTGCAAAGAGGGAGTTCCTTGGCTGGTACCACTAGATAGAGCTACTAGTAAGATAGGCCACCATTTTTTCCCGATTAGGTGAAGATAAAGTAAGATAGGACATCGTTAAGGTAAACAAGGCAATAGCTTTGGTTAAAATAAATCCCAAGCACATACTAAAACTGAATAGCCGGCTTTTCCCTATTCTTTTTTTTTAATCCATTTTTTAGATGATTGATAATGTTCCTTTGAACAACAACAATAATAACATACCCAGTGAAATCCCACAATGTGGGGTCGGGGAGGGTAGAGTGTACGCAAACCTTACATCTAACTTGGTAGGTAGAGCGGTTGTTTCCGAAAGACCCTCGGCTCAAGACAAAGCATAAGCACAAGCAAAGCAAGAGAAACGGTCAGATCCGGACAAGAAATTTAAATTAACAAAAGCGAATAAGTCATGATAGCGCATTCTGAAAAAAGAAAGTACACTAAAGAATACATAGCATTAGAAATCAAACGAACTATAAAGCAATAATGCGCTTACTAGGATGATAGGCTAAGCATGCCTATAATAATAACACTGCAACTACCAGTTTGTAAGCGTAAGTAGGACTACACTCAACTACCTACTACCCTTCTACCCTAATTTGTGTCCTCCACAACCCCCTATCTAAGGTCGTGTCCAGTAAGTTGCACTTACGCCATATCCCGTCTAATCACCTCTCCACAATACTTCTTCGGCCTACCTCTATCCCTCCTGAACCTGTCCAAAGCGCCTTCCTCCATTCCAAAAGATATCAATTTATTATAAGAACTTCCAATTACGTCAGGAAAGGATCCTTTTTTATTTCCTTCTTGATCAATAACAACTGCAGCATTGTCATCATATTGTATTATCATCCTGTTGTCACATTTGAGTTCTTTACAGGTACGCAAAATTACAACTCTGACTACTTCTGATCTTTCTCGGGGCATATTTAGTTAAAATGATAAAATAAATCACAAGATACTCCCACCACCCAAATACAAGAGGCAAAAAGACTTGGATCTAAGGAAACCTTCACAAAATTGGTATCTGTATATAGTCTAAGATTTGCAGTTCTCTATCTGGATTGCATCTTCCTACTTCAAAACATGTTGCAACAGGCAGCTCATACAAGCTCTCAAGAAATATATTATTCAAAGTGTGCAACTTTGGGCCACTCATGCTCATTACCATAATTAGGAGGATGACAATTTTCACTTATTTCCAAAGCTTTGAAAATAGAACTTTCTTCATGCCATTGACAAGAACTTTTATTAAATTGGAAAAAAGGTGTGGGAAATGCTCTTCTGGTACACACCAGCAAGATTGTGATGTTCAATTCCAACTTATCCTTAAGATACACATAATTTCAACTATTTTAAATCAAACCCAAGAATCCAAGCAAAGCAACACAGAACACAATGAATCACCAATCAACTTAGAAATTCAAGAATAGGTATCTAGAGGACACAAAACAATAATCAGATAAAAACCCACAAAAAAATATTCAAACTTTAATAGATTTTCTACCTCAAGAGCCAGTTTATAACGCCTAAGGGTGTGTTTGGTATGAAGGAAAACATTTTCTGAAAATTATTTTCCAATTTTCCCATGTTTGGTTGGTCAAAATGTCTTGGAAAACATTTTCCTTCGGAAAACAAGTTCTTAAAAATGAGTAAAAAGACTTGCCTAATGGAAGTAGGGAAAACAAGTCCATAAGTGACATTCCAAGTTTATTGTCACCTTCCCACCCACCCAACGACCCCAACCCCCCACCCCTTCACCATCTCACCCACCACCACCCCCGAACACCCACTCCCCACCCATCCCACCCCCATAATATTTTGGTAAATTACATATAAATGGTCTTAGGATAATATTTTTTTGCTTACATACCAAACACTAGAAAATAAGTAAGAAACCCACTTGTTTTCCAAGAAAATATTTTCTAGGAAAACATTTTCTGTGGAAAACATTTTCCTTCATACCAAACACACCCTAAACTTCTGAGCTTTCTAGGGTCATTAAGGAGCTCAGGAAGTTTAGGCGTTATAAGTTGCCTTTTGAGGTAGCAAATCAATTAAAGTTTGAATCTTTTCGTTTATCTGATTATTGTTTTGTATCCTCTAGCTACCTATTCTTGAATTCCAACTTATCCTTAAGATACATATAATCTCAACTTATTTAAATCAAACCTAAGAAATCCAGCAAAGCAACACAAAGAACACAATTAATCACCAATCAACTTAGAAATTCAAGAACAGGTAGTTAGAGGACACAAAGCAATACAACATACCCAGTGAAATCCCACAACGTGGGAGCAATAATCAGATAAAAACCCACAAAAAAAGATTAAAACTTTAATTGATTAGCTACCTCAAGAGCAAGCTTATAACGCCTAAACTTCCTGAGTTCCTTAATAACCCTAGAAAGCTCCCATTTAGTAACCTTTTTCCCCTCATTTTCCCACTGATTCAACACACTAACAGAGCCTCTTTCTGGACCATCATTCATAGATATTCTTTTGTAAATAGCATTCCATTTCACTATTGGCCTCCTCTCATAATCAACAGTCCCATAAGTATGCACCTGTGATATTGAGGAACAACTAATAATAACTGGATGGTTTTTTGGGCACGTTAAACTACCTAAATTGCAAAACCCAGATGGGAAAGAGAGTGAATACGAGAGGGATGAAGAAAAAGAGACATGGGCTTCAGTTTTTTGATGTGGGGGTTTAATGGTGGTGGTGGGTTGTAGAAGCATTTTTTAGGGGTTTTAGGGTTTTGATACAAAAAATGGGAGTTCTTGAAAGTGGAGGAGTTTTTTTTAAATTTGGTTTTGTAAAAGATAAGATGTCGACCTGGAGAATTGTAGACTGTAAAGTGACAGTGATCCCCTCGAGTTCCTTTTGTGTCGAATGACTCCTTGAAGCCTTTGTTTGTTTGCATTCCAGTCCAAGTACCTAGTAAGAAATGGATTAAAGTTGTGTATTGATAATGTATAGTACACAACAATAAAAACAACATATTCAATATATTGATACTGTATAGTATTTTTATATTATGAATATATTTTAACTAGTTATAGTAGATTGTTTATTATTAAAGTGGTATGCAAAGTGTGTAAAGAACTTGTTTACCCCTAAATTGATACAGTTGAATTTATACATATGGTCAAGGATACGTGGATCTCAAGTGACTAAATTAGCAGATTAATCAGTAAATAATTCTAATAGAAATTGAATCTAAAAGAAAGATCAGAATATAGTTAGCCTGAGCCAAGAAGAAGCTTCGTGTTATGGCCTCTGGGTTGTATGATGCGAGTAATATTAAAATCCAAGATTGAGAAAATAACTTAGAAAAAACTTAAGATAATGAATGAGTATTGTATATGTCGAATATGATTCCCTTTACAATGAGTTAATTGGTCCTATTTATATTTGGACTCATGGGTACATATTCCATGAATTATGCCCCTCATAATAACAATACATGAATGTTGTAATAATTAGACAATTAGTACGTTCTTAAATGCCTTAAATGTTTTCTTGGAAGATGTAAAGCCATGTAAGTAACAATCGCCCGTTGGGATTCGAACCGACCCCTTTATTCTTCTGTTTTCCAGTACCCGTGACTCTTTGGCGCCTCCGGTGTGAAGCTAATGCCTCTGGGGCACTGAAAGCTGACTTGGATATAACTCACCTTCTTCTGTCGCGTGTCACGACATAATTTGTCCATCTATACAATATGAATTTGCCTATACAGATAGTCCCCGCATTTCCCGAACGTGTTCCCTTGCGCACCCGAAAAGTGGATTTGAACTTCAAACCAACCAAAAAACCCCTTTTGGCTGGAAGACTAAAATGCTATGATGATTTTAATTTTGAACATCAAACGTCACAACCCTATTTAATGCCTCTAAAACGGCGGCAACTATCCAATCACTCTGATTGACATAAATCTACATGATCATGATGAGTGACAACTCATCATTTCCCGATCATTACCTAATTTTTTCCTTATATAGGAGGCCAAAATACCTTCCAAATACACAACTAAGATCTTTTTTCCTTCCACAAACCCAAAATCCTTCAAGGTTTTCTTCACCCTATTTTGTTCATTTTCAATAATAATGTCATCTTCCAAATCTTCTCATTCACATTCACCAAAGAAAAATAACGATGGTTCTCCCCAAGCCATCGTTCAGGGAAAGCTCTGGCTTCTCCTAGGAGTCACGAGACTGACTTGAACTCCCTCACAGTTGAAATTCTCCCTATTAGATTTGATTACTAAGGAGATTTGCACGTCGACGAACATATTGAATCTGTGGAAGAAATCGAAGCACTGATAACTGCGGACATTCTCCTAGAAGTCCTAAAAGACTGCAATTTCGACTTCAACATCAATGTTAGAATTGTAAGTCCAACATCCAAAATGAACCATCATGTGGAGGGTTTTTCTATGGTTCATACGTATCTTTTCATCATTGGCTTCCGTCTTCCAGTTCCGAAGATCATCGAGGACATCTACCGACGCTATCGGGTATGCTTGGGACAAGTTGCTCCTCAAATTTGGAGATTAGTATACTACATACAGATGTTGGCAGATCGTGCTAATGTTTCATTCACCATCAACCATATTATTCTCCTCTACTACCTCAGTTGTTCTGGGGTGGCATTATTCACCTCTAGCCATGCAGAATTAGAAGCTTTGTCAACGCTGAAGACGATTTTGACCGAGGGTGGCTGACTAGGTTCGTAATGATCTGAACCGACCAAGTTCATCAGCTAACTTCTGAGCCCTTTCTTGAAGAATGGAATAATGCCTGTATGTTTTCTCACTTACTACCCCACTCTTCATTTTTTACGTATGCAGAATCTTACTTTCTATGCATAAATGTTTTTCCTTCGCACTACCCCCGTTGAACCACAGCTGATCCTGGGGATCTTTGAATGTGTGGTTAGTCTCCTTCGCGCATCTCCCAATACGACCCGGACTTGGAGAAGCATAACTTCCAATTGGTGGAAGGAAAAATACCATGGTAAGACATTGGTATTACAAAGTGAATTCAACAAGCCTAATATGGGATTGGTGGAATGAAATCATAGACTATATCAAGCATGAAAAGTTGTCGGAGAACCCGAAAGCATCCAGAGCCTTGAGGACTAAAGTTGCTCGATATTGCATCATTTATGGGAAGCTCTATCGGCGGTGTTACTATGGTCCTCTGCCCCGATGCATAGGTCCTGAAGAAGCCGACTACGTGATGAGAGAAGTACATGAGGAAATATGCGGAAATCATTCAGGTGCGGAATCCTTGATGAGAAAGCTCATGAGGACTGGATATTACTAGCCTCAAATTGAGAAGAACACGAAGGCATTCATAAGAAAATACGATAAATGCCAACGCCATGCTCAATTATTGCACCAACCAGAAGAAGAGTTACATCTGGTGGACTCCGCATGGCTATTCATGAAATGGGGGATGGACATAGTTGGACCTTTGCCTTCTGCCCCGGGACAATTATCACACATATTATTTCTGACTGACTATTTTTCTAAATGAGTTGAAGCAATAGCTTATATAAAGCTTTGGGGGAAGGAGGTGATAAATTTCATTTGGTAACATATCATTTGTCGCTTTGGTATCCCAAAAGAAGTAACTTGTGATAACGGCAGACAATTTATTGGGGCTAAGGTCACTGAGTTCCTCGATGATCTGAACATCAAGCGCATCACCTTTACTCCCTACCATCCTGATGCAAATAGTCAGGTAGAGTCCACAAATATGATAATAATACAAAATCTGAAGAAGAAGCTGGAAGCCGCTAAAGGGAAATGGCCTTCCAAGCTTCCCAAGATTTTATGGGCATACAGAACCACAACAAAAATGAGTATTGGAGAAACTCCATTTTCTTTAGTTTATGGTGCCGAGGCACTGATCCCGGTTGAAGTGGGGACTCCGAGCTTGCGATACCTCCGGTCGGAAGAATAAGCTAACTCAGAACCAATGATGGTGCAGCTAGATTTGCTCGAGGAACGTCGGGACACTGCGTATGTTCGGATGGTGGCCCAGAAGCAATGAATGTAGCGGTATTACAATTATTGTGCCAACCTTCGACATTTTAAACTCAGAGACTTGGTACTGCGGAGGATAACCCAGAGCACCCGGGAGCTGAATGCGGGCAAGCTAAGCCCGAATTAGGAAGGTCTATACAAAATCACTAGGATTGCCCGCAAAAGATCTTGGTAGTTAGCATATCAACTGGGGAACAAGCTTTCTATCAACTAGAACGTAAGTAACTTGAAGAAATATTATGTTTAGCAAGAAAAGTACACGCTGCACTCTTTTTCCTTCGTTTGATTTTTGTCCCAATTGGATTTTTTTGGCAAGGTTTTTAATGAGGCAGCATTGATGAAAACGTATTCAGTCCTGCTATAGAAGTGTTATCCAGTGCTTAGGTCTCCAAGAATGAACACCCAAACACTGGGGGTCATATATACTCGTGCTAAGGCTGGGGTAATTTTTCACAAAATTAAGTGTATACAAATGGGCCCACGGAAAGGCTTACTCACAATCATCGAAATTACGAGATCTTGTACTACGAAAAGCTTCAAGTAAGAAGCATGTTATCACCAGAGACTTTCCGGACAACAAAATATTGCACATATATAACCGGACTGACCACACAAGATGGCAGTCGGACTATTCATGCTTTTGTTTTCACATTTATAAGTTGAAGGAATTAATAAAATTTTCTTTTTATGCTAAATTCTTGCCACCGAAAGCAAAAGAATTATTAAAACGTGTGTTGTTTGAAACATATCGAAAATTTGTGCCATAATGAACATGAGACGTCCTCTTCTAAAACACCATAAAAATAAGGGTCATCTCTTATTAAAACCTTAAAGTAACAAAAGGTTAAAACTTCAGCTGCTTAAAACACCCGAATAAATATTGACTGGAACTAAAATTTAACCTGAAATCAACTATAAGGCCATGAAAGCCAAAAAAAGAATACATATTTTAATGGATGATTCTATTAAGGTCTTTTTGAAGTCAGCAGGTTGACGTTTAAAATGCATGAGTTTTTGAAGGTATTTCAAGAACCTCAAGAATGAAGGATTGGAAAATTAAGAGCTACGACTTAAATTATCTATAAGGTATACATAAGTATTCTTTTATAAACAAAAGCACAAATCAAAGCTTTAAATGATGGGCTTGCAAACAATGAAGTCTAGAAATAAAGTTCCAATCATTTAAGGATAAACCGGGTCCAAAAGTGACTCGGGTACAATATGAACCGAGCTCAAAAGTGACCCGGGAGTAAGAAAAAACCCACGCGAAATGATACAATACGCTCGTTCCATAGTCTGTCGGGGGTGTTCCACAAAAAGTATTAAAATGTCATTTCAAAATTCAAAAGCTAAGCAGGGGGGAATTGTCAACTCCTTCATCCGAGTCATATCCTTCAGCTCCTCCAGGGATAATTAGCCTCTTCCAAAGCGATCTCCGCATCAAGAAGCATTGTGGGGATATCCATTTCTATGTTGTCGACTTCTTCAAGGGTATCCCTACGAGTCTTTAAGATGGTTGTCTCTGCAAAGTTTTCATCTTTGGCATTTGTCCCAGAGCTTGTTTTAAGCATTTTCAGAGGAAACAAATCGCTCTCGAGCAATCTACAAGTCGGCTTCCAATTTGACATTTTTACCTTGAAGGCTCACGTATGAGGAGGTGAGGATTTGAAGGGAGTTATCTCAGTCTCTCAGTGAATCAATGGCATCCTATAGGCGTAATCGGAGGGAAGCTTGAAGGAAATTTAAGTCTCGGATTTCAGTTTGGATCCTTTCAACCTCGGCTCATAGGAATTAATTTTTTTCTATCGACATTTCTTCTCCTCGCGAGGGGGATAATGTATTGGCTAAATCCTCAGTATAAAGAGCAGTGACATGTCCTTAAATAAAAAGAGGTACGTCAAGAAAAAGTTGGGCCTTCATAAGTTGTGAAGTAGAAACGAGAGTTTTACCTGAAGGAATAAGTCTGCTAGGTGAGAAATGGAAGCTTCCAAGCTCGTATTTGGGCATTTTCGGGAAGAAGAGGCCGGAATTTCGACTTCTGTGCCAGATAAAGGGATAGAACTACCTTTGGAAGGATGGAGCTCGGGAGCCACCATTTTATTCTCGGGGTCTCGGATTGGGGATTTCCAGCATGACCATCTTTTCATGTTACATCATCTTCATCATCGATGTGGACAACACCTGCCTGTACTTCCTTCCAAAGCTTTGTGAGTCTATGATGTGTTTTCACTCTAGAGCCAATTCCCGCTGGGATCTCGGAGGTACTCTCCTAAGGTTTTATTTTTCGATTACTCGATACCGACAGAAAGATGTTGGTCAAGGCAACTGCACGAGTGAGCACCTTCTAAGAAGCAAGTTTTCTCACTGGGATTCTTGTAGGAAGCACGAAGGAAGTGAAGAGGAATTTTGTAAGAAATTCGGGTTCATCTTAAAAGATGAGACCGGATATTACATATGCAGTTCAGCAAGTGTGTTTGTTTATGCATGGTCCTAGGGTTGAGCACATGAATGCGCTCAAACGCGTGATACGATACATCAATGGAACACTTGCATATTTATCCGTCGCCGACTTCTACACTTGTCTCGTATACAGATGCTGATTGGGGTGGTTGTCCGGATACCAGACGCTCCACGTCTGACTATTGTATGTTTCTTGGTAATAACTTGGTCTCGTGGTCTACGAAGCGACATTCTACATTATCACGCTTTATTGCGGGGACCGAGTATCGAGGGGTAGCTAATGTGGTCTCAGAATCATGTTGGTTAGATAATCTTCTCTTAGAACTTCATTGTCCAATTCAGAAAGCTACCTTAGTTTATTGTGATAATGTTAGTGCCGTCTATCTTTCTAGTAATCCGGTTCAACACCAGCGCACTAACACACATCGAGATGGATATCCACTTTGTTCGCGAAAAGGTAGCTCGTGGACAAGTACGTGTCTGTCATGTCCCTTCCAAGTATCAAATTGCAGACATTTTTACGAACGTAGCAGAAATTGCACCTCAAAAGGGTGCACTGGATTCCAAAAATAGACCAAAAATAGAAGAAACTGCAAAACTGAACTTCCAAGTGTGAGTTCATGTTAAATAATTTTTATATAGCTCCCGTTAGATCTAACAATCAAAAATAGTTAAATATTTGATAGAGATGAAAATTGCTCACTTTTGACAAACTTAAAGGACTAAATATTACTCGGGAGTATATTTAAGGGACCATTTTGAACCTACCTCCAAACATAAAGGCCATTTTTGTCATTTTCTCCACCATTCCTCAATCTCGTTAGAAAGAAGCAAATAATTATAAAAAAAAACATTATTTTTTTAATATTCACCATTTGACTTAACCTCTTGGACTGTAGTTTTCATTAGTACATTCTCTTCAACAAACATACAACTTTTGGCACATAAACTAAACAATAGAAATACAACATCTAAAATGACCCCCAAAAAAAGAAAAATTATCAAGTGCCAGCAAATTCTTCCACATATAGCACAGGAAAAAAGTTCACAAACTCAACATCCTCGACTTTATTGTAACAAATCATCAACAAAATTAGCCTAATTTTACAGAGTATAAACAAGGGGTACAGATTCTTGATTAATATCCTCATTCAAAGAACTATCCTCTACTATCATCAGAACTGAATGAGCCAAAATGATAGGCACAGTTGCAGCCAAAGTGATTATAAGATGGAGTCCAGCATCAGTAAAAATAAGAGCAAGACATGTGCCAGTGACTAGCAGTGGAAGAACAATAAGCCTAGTATCGAACGCGATAAGCCAACGAAACAGGACAGAATTGGCCACTGCACGAAGCAATACCAAATACAAGATTGTCACTTCCTTTATGGCAACTAAATAGACTAATGAAACCTTACATTGAGGAATAAGCGCGATGAAAAGGACTATAAACACGAATTCAGCATAGTATAGCCCGAATTTGCCTAAGTTTTTTATGATTCGCACTGCTGCTGCTTCTTTGGTGGCAGGGATGTTAAATGGACATGTAATTTGGAAGGAAAATGGTTGGTTTTTTTCAAGATTTGGGCTTTGTTTTGATTCATCAGGCTGAGTTTGGGAAGGAGGATTTGCAGAAGTGGCTGATGGCCTTTGCACTGCTGCACCATAACTTGCCATTTTTTGTGAGATGAATGTGTGAGTGAGAGTATGGAGAAACTAAGGGTATTTGTTGATTATACAAAGTAGAAATGAGTCACTGTCAGAGTCAATACTATGAAATTTCTTCCTTTGATATTAAGCGTAGACTTTGAAAAATCAAAATAAGCATGCACTTGGCCATATATCATGACTTTTGCCCCATTGGGACGCAATACTGAACAAGTTCCAGGCTCCTTCACCAATTAGTGAAGGAAAACAATTAATCTAGAACACAGAGTTCTTCCAAGCCATCTAATTTTTTTTCACTAGTCGACCGGATAATCACATATAAAGATAAACTACACCGCATAAAGTCACAGTCCAAGTCATACCTAAATTACAGAGAAGAATATTGCTCCATGAACAATACATGAATCTTCCACAGAAGTTCTTTTCTACAAAGAAGAGAGTTTTTTTGTCTTTTGTGCGTTAGAGGAAAAAGTAGCGTACGTTTCTTCGACAAAAATGTGCATGTTTCTTCTACAGAAACGTGCCTATATTCTTCTAATCCTGAAAGAATATATAATTCATTATATATTTACTTATATGGATATGAATCCGTGTTGACCCACCTGGATGGCCCGAATCCAATTTCCAACAATTAGGCTAGGCCATTTGTAACTTTAACGAGTGCATGGATGGAGCTCTACTATTCAACAAAGAGAAAGGAAGATGCACTAATTCAGTTTAATCTCGTGCAAGGCCATTCAATAAAACCATCGCTTATTAGGTAACACGATTTGTTTCCTCTGCGTGAAATTTGTGGACTCCACATATTCAAAAATTTTGGGAAGAAGGTACAAATTACTCCTATTACCCTTAGGTTTGGAGACTGCTAGAAAGTTCATTTAGAAGACAGAGCAACACTTTAAAAAAACATAGACAGCATAATCCAACCAAATGTAAATATGATTAGCAAGCGTTAAACCATAGAAGCTATGAACGGGAATTTGAGTTTGTCACAAAGAGACACTGACATCAAATTTTGCCACAGCATCAGAATGAAGACAAGTTTTTCTCAAATAGAAATGTTGAAGCTTTGAACATGTCCACTTTTTTTGTTGTGACCACCTAGAAGAAGAAACACTAATCTTTCTTCAAAGAGTATCCAGCTTCATTCCATCACATGTGACGAGCACAATTTGATGTCTGATACTAACTTTCTTTTCCTATCGGTTTTGATAAGACTAGAAATGATGCCTTGTTACAATTTTCCACTCCACTACTGGATGCTTTCAGGGAATAACCGAGCATCCTGGCCAGCTTCTATTTGTGATGTCCGTGTTTCTTATGTTTCCATGAATAAACACCTTCGGTGCTTTTGCCTGTGTGATGCAAACAGGTTAAAGTAACAAGGATGCTGCCCATAATTTTGCAGCTATCAGTTGACACTAAAAATCCTTACCAGTGATATTGGAGGAAAACCAGTTCGTAGATGAACCCGAGAAAAACCATCCACGCTCATCAGACATTTAAATCCTTCGATGTAAAGATTCTCACTGTAACAGAAGAATTGGCAGAGATAAGGCTGACGTACTATAAATAAGATCCGCATTAATTAAAATACTATCAGCAAAGGATGGGGGTTGGTTGTGTTCAAAACCTAAGCCTTTAAAAATGAAGAGGAAGAAAGAATAGTTAAGGCACATGTTACAGCTACCATCTGATTTAGCAACTGGCCTAGAAAAAAAAATCTTACCTTTCTATGGCAAAAAATCTCTCACGAGAATATAAAAGGCTTCAAACAAGCCTTTGAATCCCTACTGTCACATTTTCAAAGTCTTCCACAGATCGAAGGTATGTATGTTAGATATTTTCATGATAATTGTTGTCAAAATATCTGAAGCGTGAAATCACTTGACTTATTCGGAAACAATGAACTAGCCTATGTTCTTGTAACGAACACTAACATTGCACAAAAATCTAAGGTCTTTTTTATCCCAAGCATAAGTAATATCTCAACACTACCTTTTTGTACTTAATGCAATATCAGGTGGTGCATGTGAGTGATAGTATTCCATTTAAAATGTGTTATCTTCTTGTATCATTTAAATCTATCAGCACCCAACCTTGGGCAGGGTTGATATTTAGACCAATCCAAATCTGCCCATCCAAAAATTTGCTCTAGTGAGCACATTATTGCGTGTATTTTTATCTAAAAAGGATTTCTTTTCCTCAGAAAAATGGTTAAGTAGACAATTCGTTTGTGCATGTACAGGCAACATAGCTCCATGTATTCTGAAATTCCCAAACTAAATATGGTTAAGACAATGACAGTAGCTTATATGATTGGGAAGCAAGAATTCGATCTACCAATGAAACCAAGAAGTAAGAAATTACAACTTATAATTGATACTTGACTGTCGGACCTAGTATTCATCAATAACACCAACTATATTGGTTCGGCAAATATGCAGAAAGTCGTCAATGACTAGACTTCACTTCCATAGCTAGCCTTTTTACACTTCAGGGATCCATGCCCCGTAAAGCAACTATGCATTATAGAAGAGACACGAATTCAGATGCAAATTTGTTTGTTTGATAGTTCTTTTAGCAGTCTCGTCCGAGGAAGGAAAAACACAATATCACACAAGTAATGCCTCTCTATTACAGATATCAGCAATTCATGAGGAACAAAAGAAGAAACAAAAAGCATCATCCTTAACAAGGAGACAACCAACTCCTTTACAAAATCATATAAAAAGATTTAAGAAACACATCATATTACGTTCTGTAAATCAATGTAACCCTCTATCGAGAGTTTTCTTTTGGTAAAGCCTCAAATGCTTCATTTAGAAGTGCTATTCCAAGGTGTAAAAAGCTTGATCACCATATTTTCTGAGATGTAGACCACTAAATAGGTGCGCTTCTTTTACAACGTAAGTGCAGCGATCCATTTGGGTCATGCTAAGGTCATTATTTTTCATTTATAACTAATCCCTAATACCTAAGTTCTGTAAATCATACATGGTTCATGAGGATCCTAGAATGGGGAGCAGGGCAATGGTGGCACTGAAAGCTAGTGTCTTCCGTCACATAACACTGAAATTTACAAAGTATACTTGGAAATAACTTCACTCTCTATGTTTGTCCTTATTAACTTAGAAGCTAACATATATCAGTCAACAAATCACTTACAACTGCCTGTAATGGCTTAGCCTCTAAAATATAGAGACTGGAAAAACTAGCCAGCAAAATAAGATAAATAAAACAAAAAACTCACTTCAGGAGATACGTGAAATTTCTCATCTGAAAGTCTTGCAGAGAAATTTTTTCTTCTTTAGAGTACCTGAACCCAAATAAATAGCAACCTTGAAGTTAAAATGCAGCTGGAAGGAAAAAAAGAGAAAGAATAACATAAACTTTGAAAGACGCCCATCAGTAGCAGGGTAATATATATAGACACAATGAATCAACCATAATCCTTGCATCTGTAAAAGCAATTTATACTAGAATAACCACAATATTGCAAAAAAACAAGCATGTAAAACTGCTATACAAGAAAGAAACCTTTCCGTCAGTGGAATATATTGACACACCTCACTAAGATACTTGTCATTGGATATTTATATCATCCATAAGTAGGCAGTGATCAACAGGAATGAAAAGGAGCAGAAAAGATACATGTTCCATCAGAATTTAGCACGCGAAAAAAAAAGATTGAAATTATTTTACTCTAACAAGAAGATGCAAACACACAAAAAAGGAGAAATTAAGAGGGGACACAACAAGCTTTTTTTTATGCTTCCATTATTCATCCTTGCTCTTTAACATTAAAATCTCTTTATTTTCAAGTTGCAACGCGATCCAAATCTCTAAAACAGTAATCAAACCTCACCCGAGAGGCCTAAATGAGAAAATTGTGAGTGACAAGAAAAAAAAAGGAAAAACAACAAATCCTACCAAAAGATAACTGCAAAGAAGACGAGACTATGTGCTAACCTTCTTGGCAATAACGCTCCATCCAGGTCGTTCCTGCCTTGTCATCCTATCCCAATTGGCTATGGCTAGGCTAGGCTACTAGAGTTGAGAACTCTTAAATAGGGTGAAAAAAACAGTCCTTATAGTTGGAAACAATGTGCACTTGTTGATGGAGCTATAGTTCCTCAAGGATAAATAATAGACTATACCCCAATATAGCTTTATTACCTATGTCACATCTTTCTATCAACTACCAAATTATCAAATACCGAGGCCTATATCCCCATATAGCTTACTTCCCTTAAGCAAGGCAAAAAGCTATATTCTCTCAATTACTATATCAAAAGTTGTATCATTGAAAGAGGAATCATCCAATTCTTAAATTCTATTATTCTTACTTCTTTGGTAAAAAGGTTCCAAAATTTCTTTCTTTTAGTTCTAATCAAAAGGGTTAAGGCTTATTATTTAGGCTTGGGAAGCATTTTTAAAAGATTTTACTTTTCAGAAAATCCAGGTACTCAAATTATGACGTTCAGAACAGCTATCTGGAGTAGATTTTAAGTAAGAAACTGAATTCTTAGTGTCTTTTCTCGAAGGTTTCTAATGATATAATTGTGCAATATGCATTTGTACCCACTACAAAGTTTCGGGAACGGAGATCCTGCAAAGGACTTCTCCAAATCAGATCTCATCCCACAAAAGACCAGTAAGTGAATTGCATCAAAATGGTGATCAAGCATACCTCCATGGATAATTATCTTCACAAAATCGAGATATTCCGTTCATCGCTGAAAAAGTGTCAATATGAACCGAGAGTTCATCCGAATTCTTTGTTACACCACCTAGACAAAGATTCAAGTCGATATTGTTAGCAAGCAAAATATACAAGTGAGAGAACTGATAACTAATAAAGGTGAATAAAAAGAAAAGATAAAAGGAGGAAAGCTTTAGATTATGTGGAAAACCACATTATACCATAACCACTAAGATACAAAAGAACAATGTCGAAAACCACATTATACCATAACCACTAAGATACAAAAGAACATTTACATAATTTTAAGTGCCAGGCTGCTTACTCTACACGGAAATTGATAATATTGTTGCTCCACTTAGTTTTGTTTTGTCTACTTTACCTTGCACCCTATTGCTTTATAGCTAAGAATTTGCACAGAAGAACAGAAAACTATGGCATTAAGATCTTTTCCTAATCCACGAGTGACTCAATAGCTCAACTTTTAACTAGCGTAGTTAGATATTACTCCTAAGGAAGTGTAGTTACAGAACTAAAGGTAAATAAACCTGTGAATTTCCACATATTCAGCACATTGCAAGAACCCTGGAAGGTTGCATATATAACCCTGCTAATAACAGAATTCCAAATACCTGCTTGGGAACTACAAAGTACTATAAAATTAGCGCCTCCAGATTAATTATGCAAGACCCAGATCTCTTGTTCAGATTTAGAGGCTGTTAAAACTTGTTTCTGTGGTGCCGAACCATATTATTAATGGACAACATACAGGTACTCCATTTGAGCATTCTGTCACATTCATGATAAAATGATGCTGCATGTATAAGCCCAAAAGACTATGATAACTCTCGAAATGGATATTGGAAGCGCAAGATGGGCTAGAGCTGGCACATTGACAGGATATTCAATTTGTCATGAGGATGGCAGATAAACTAGATAATAATCTTAATCTTACTTGTCCCCAGCACTAAGGTACCGGGCATTATTGGGGAATAGCTTACTTCCACTTTTTTCTTTTCGTTCTTTTTTCTACATGAATGTAGGTATGCAGATGAAAAGAAAAAAGAGAAATACTCAGGCATTAGTTTGTGATTTTTATTGGTATGAGCCTAATAACTATAAGAGGATCAAGCAGTCCATGTCTCATTTCAAACTCAAAAGAATGCGAGTAAAACATAGAGAGAGCACTCACCTATCCTATGCAGAGCTTTTAGAGCATAACCACTAGGATAGTTTTCATATGATGCCATGAAAAATACTGCCGTGCACGCTAGACTAAAAAGTAAGAAATGTGTCAGAATACACCCAAATAATTCAGTTTGCAGTACGAGCAAGTCGGTCCCATCATACCTCCCAAGCATTAATCCCAACATAGCAATATACAGAAACTTCCAGAAACTCTTTTTCCTGTTATTATACCTGCATAAAGTTGAGATAATGCAACAGAATATAAATTTCTAGACAAATAATGATATAACCTCATGCAATACGGGTGGGTTTCAAAAAGCCAAACAACTTCTCATTGGGATTAGTAAACTTGTTTTTTTATTCTGATGCTAGAACAGCATACTAAAAGCTCAGGCAAGGGCTGAAGCACCATGAGAAAGAATTCCCTAGCTATTGTCAACAATACATGACACATGTTAGCTAACATCAATGACAAATAATTGGTGGCATATATAGGTTGACTGATTGCTTAAGTGATCATCACTTTACAATGCAACTAGGAAATGCTAGATTACGGAGGTAGTTCAAAGTTCCGAAGGCCTAACCACTCGTCAATATTTTACAATGCCAGTCCTTTATGGTTCAAATAAAATCCACATACAGCCAGCCATATACTACTCTACAAAGAGTAATTAGACATGTATACACTCATATGAAGGTATCTTTTGGAACTCATTCAAACATTCAATTGGGATCTTCCTAAGCATAAGAAGTAACATACACTCTGCTAGCTGCAACAGCTGCTGCGAAGTTGAAGATGGGAATGGAACTAATGATGAAGCGGAGCTCCTGCAGCATTGACGATTATTGAAATCAACAAAATACCACAACATTAACATCAACTATACAACTATATCACAGAGCTATTATACCTTGTGTGGAAGCTTTGAGTACAGTAGAACAAATGAGAGAACTGGAAGGATGTAGAAGAATACCCTTCTGTCCAGTAAAACCCCAAGCTGGAAAAAACTAACATCAAGTTCGAGAAAATAATTAAGGGGACCAGGTGAAATAATTGATACTTCAGTCCTAGAATAGCGAAGTAGCATTACTACTTCCAAAATGTTTATCGTATGCACACTTTGTACATCCGAGAAACGCAACAGCACAATGGCTACCTGCCCGTTGATGTGAGATGAAGCAAGATTTTCATTTTTCTATAGTAGCTGCTCTTACATGCTAAATACTTCTGAAGATGAATGAAAAAGGTTCTCTTCAGGAACTATTAGGCCATTTGCCTCAAACTAACCTCATTCTTGCAATTTAATGGGGCTAACTTTATTATTGCACTCTTAAGGGGAGTAAAGCCTTAATTTCTTCTCTCAGACACCTCGGACTATCTCTTTAATGATATATAGGATGGTGCATGTCCTGACAAATTCCACCCAGTAGCAAAGCCATCCTTGTCCAAGGGCGCTGGAAAATAACACTTTGTAGGTAGGTTAAAAAACATTTAATAAATATATACTATATGTTGAATACCATCCTTCTTCGTGTGTTTACTTCTATATATTTTGACTCCCCTTAGAATGGCATGCAAGCAGAAATTGTTGCAGGAAAAATATACATACCAAAAAAAGCGGGTATGCAGCAAGCAGTGAACGGGGAAGCGCTGATGTGAAGTACCAGTGGAAAGGATGTGTCTGTTCACATTTATTAAGGAACACTAAAAGATATGGAAACCTTTGTTAACAAAATTCTAGTTAAAGCAGTTCTATTTGAACATTAACATCAATGGCATAATCTATCAAATAAAAAAGGTTGCAGATGAGCAAGCTTTCAGGAATAAAATCAAATCCTATCGGAACAAAATAAAAAATCAAATCAAGGAATTCACAGGAAATGCTCAAAATCACCTTTAGTCGGAATGTACAAAGCAGAATATCAAGTCCTCCTTTAGAGGGAAGCGAATAAGGCACATGTGCCGACAGATAATATGACCATGAGTTATCCATGCAGAACACCTTGGAAGAACATAGAAACTAAATGTGTAATAACATTTATGAATACAGGATACACCCCATTCAGAACTCCGGTTCAATACAGAGTTGAACCAGAAAACTTCTAGTTCAGGCCACAACCACCTTCTCCAAATGACTGAATCGACAAGAACAGTAAGGCCTGTAATATGGTCAAAAACATTGTTTCAAACTTTCAGACTATGACATCCTTATCTCAAAGAAAAAAATAATTTTTTTCTGATAAACTAATAACAGATAAACTTGGTAATTACACAACATACTTCACCAAATGACTGAGATTCCTTAAATATGGTAGTTTACAAACCTATGGAGAGGAAAGCAGCAGCTAAGCAGGATGTCAGTGCTTTCCAGAAAGAAACTGATTTGGTCTGCAGGTAAGAAATAAATATCCATATTAAGCAGAATATGATGAGTAAGCATACACTTCATAAGGTTATCACAAATTACAAAACAATGGCACGAAACCAATTCCATAATTTTTTTTATTCTGAAAGAATTTATCCACTTCGCTATGCAGTACACAGCACTGGATACTTTTCTTTTGTTTGGTCATCCAAACTTCATTTGAATTGGTTACTTCCACCCATTCAAATAATTTGACAAAGCAGCTCTGACATGAATGCATCAAGTGCATGCAACTCTATGATAAGAAACAAAAATCATATTGTCGGTTTAAATGGACGAGTTAATCTTTATACATAATTCTCAATGCCGGAGTGAAAAAAGACTAATAAAAGCAGGGATCAGTAACAAAGATTAGGAAAGCTTTGCCAGCAATTGAGACCAAACTATTTAAAAGTTATTGGAAAAACGTTGAGATTAAGTTGACAAGAAAAGCAGTCAAGATTCCTTTAAAGTGCAACAATCTCCTCATAGGAAGAACCTTGATTTTGTGGAAACTAATTCAAGCAGAACAATTTACAACACAACTGAATCAAGACATGACATTATGCATCACTCAAGTCAGCTCAAATGGTAAGATTCCTTCTTATCAAGACTAAGTTCAGGTAATGAACACTCCATCCAAATTACCATTTCTGCAGTGCTCCAAAGGGAAAGGGAAAAACACTACTCAAAATAGCAAGTAATGACTCTTAAGTGTAGACAGCACTCCAGCTTACCAGCAAGAGCTCCAAACCCAAAGGAGCAATGAGCAGAAGTATGTCGCATCTGAAGACTAATGTTGCAAACACCTGAACGAGAAAACGGACAATTAATGTGATAACTGCAAATAGTCATTTCTGCAAATAGTCATTAATGTGATAACTGCAAATGTTCCATCAAGCTTGTTTCCCCACCAAAGGCCACAAAGTTCACCACTTAGAGAATGTGAAAGGAGCTACTTCACAGTTTTTCCTAGTTCCCAAAATAAATAGTTGACAATGAATTAAGTTATTTAACAGAGAATTACAGTACAAAGTACTGAAGGTGGCAAACTTACATCACTTTCAAGCTCTGAGGTTAGAATGCAACGTAAGATATGATGCATAAGAAGCTAGTAGAACGCAAAAAAACAGGCAGAGAAAATGTGGAGAGTCTAGTTTATTACATGGTGGGTTCATGCACTTGTGTGACACCTTTTTGGTGCTTTTTGTACTACATATGTAATCATCAAAAAACTTGAAGCTCATGTATTACGTAAGAAAAGAAAATATACTGAAATATTATTTGCTCCAAACATGAACTTGAAGATCTGCAAACACATGGCTGCTAGCAAAGTCATTGTTAAATATGTTATCTAAAACAATGTTTCAAGGTTAAATGGCGAGGCAAACTTACCATGCAATTTAACGCAGCATACAGACTTCCCTTAAACCAAAAACCATATGCCAAATTTACTAGAAAAAAGAAGAACAATGTGTGAAATCAATGCTCAAACTTTCCCTTTTAAGAGATGAAATAAATGAGACAAGAAAATTGCATAGAGTGTGAAGTGACTAAGCACTAGATATTAAGGTTTTGCGAATTCATTAATTAATAGCCCCTTGTACAGCTAAACTGCTAGCTTTAATCAGAAGAAAAGATGATACATCAATAGTGTGTGGTATGATCCATTTGTACAAGACACCGCAAACATTAGGCATGATATCAACAAGAAAACTTTTTTTCATTAGGTGTAATACAATGCATGTGATTATAAACTGTGCAAGTCACTGTTTAGTTAAGTTGCTGTACCCTTACCATTGGAAGTCTCCTGGGGCACTAATTATCCTGTCTGGTTTGTGGCTTTAAGGAATGTTCGTGAGTTGACCTGTGTTTGCGTATAATTGAAATTCCTTTTTTCTATAAAAATTCACAATATAATAGAAAAAGAACACAACCTCATAGGTAGAATGAACATGGTGAGTGCAAGAAAAAGCACAATGCAACCTTAAAATTGTAGCATATGATTAATGAACATGCTGAGTGTAACAAGTTGCACAGGAGGTATTCTACAGAGCAAACATGAAGCCAAGGAACAGACCACTGCTACAAAATTTGAATTGCTATCCTTAGTCTGATTGTCATAGGAGTAATGGTGTAGATGGTGTAAACCAGGACTGGGGCTTGTCCAGTTCTGGTTTTTCTTTTTTGAGCTGTAACTGAATCACTTTGGTAAATAAAATAACTTTAATTACCAAAAAATTAACTCCTCGGAAACCCAATATCCTATTTATTTGGCAAGTAGCAGTCTCCTAATGTAGCTGCGGCTTTAATTGTCTTCACACTACATTTTGCCATCAGAATGGACTTCTAACTTGAAATCTCAGGTATCTAGAAAAACATTGTCTCAATAATTTTAAGAGAAAAACTCCCTCGAAAAGGACTTTATCCAATTGTTTTTCTTTATTTGACGTTGTATGAGATTACATTCTTATTATGTTCATAATGCTTATTATGTGGTTTCAGATTTCCAGAATGTACTTCTCAAGGGAGTCGGTTTTTCTTTATTTGCAGGATTTCACTACTGGCTAGGCAAAATCTTTGGTTGGACGTCCCCTGAAATCCTAAGTCAGATCCAACTCTGGATCACTCTTTTCGGGGTTAACATGTACTTCTTTCCTATTCATTTCTATGGGCTTTCAGTTTCAGGCGTGCCATATCACACTCCAGAGTAACTAGAAGCTTACACTGGATGGATGCCATTACCAGCTCTGGCTTTTATATATTTGTAGTTGGATTGGTCGTCATCTCCACACAACATTTCCATCTGAATGGCCGACTAACCAGCTCCAGGCATGTAGATATACATTGCATCAATAATTGTAGGGGAAAATCTAATACTACCCAGAAAATTTCTTCACTTTTAAGGTTTTGTGAGATTATGATGTTGTTACATTCGTAATTTGATGAACATGAATGTTCTCTCTTTCCAGCAATACTAGTGCATTTGCAACGGATCTTCAGGTCCAGCTTGAGACCATCATCAGTATCAAGTGAGAGATCATCAGACCTTTTAAGTAAAGCCCTAGTATCATGTGCATATAAGTTGCTTGGAAAAACCAAAATAATTCATGCAGAGAGGCCAAGCATATCAATGGCCTTACTTTGCACAATTGTCAAGATTTGAGTTAATTTGTGGATTCTTTCGTACTAATAGAGGAACACACGGGCCTTATTGAGCGAAGGGGAACGGCAAGAAGTGTCACCGTCAAACTTCTTGGATTATCTAGTAGCATCAGTAAACTAGTTTCCTTTTCAGGAATTATGGGCATTATTTTGGCTGATCAATAGGAAAGACAAGATTCAATTTGGATGGAGAAATAGTTAGCACTTCAGTAGTGAAAAAAAGTATGAATGTACAAATACTGACCTAAAGCAAATGCCAATATATTTGGAAGAGGACGGGTGCAATAGAACAGCAAATGAAACTGAGATGCTGTCAGGATAACAAAGAATGCTTCAACTTGCGATCCAAACTTCTTCTTGATCTGCACAACCAGTTAACATCACATCATTAGCTTCACCTTTTACTCTTCCAACTCGAAAGAAAAGGGCAATGTTTGAGTATGAGAATCAACCCATTCAATTTTCTCAATTAAAACACAATTTGTTCAGAAATTTCTTTTACGTATATATTTTGAAACTGCATAACAAGTACTATATCACAAGATTTAAATAATTCAAAATATATTTAAAATGTTAGAGAAAATTGTTTGACTCCCCAACAGGGATAGTGTCAAATAAAACAGAACATAGGAAATAATAACTTAATGAAATTAAACAATGCTGGAAAAAAGAAATATCAGCAGTATCGCTAAATTTGATCAGATGGATGTTGTCTTTTGCAAATGATGCTAACACTTTAGCGGACTTCATAGATTCCCAAAAGTTTTAGAGGGGAGCTAAGATCCCTTTTGCTATAGATATTTCCCGCACTTTCTTGGTGCAGTTTAATAAATTTCATACTTATCACTAGAAATGCAAGATTCGTTAGAGACCAGAATTATTTCAGTGCATTTGTCCAACACCCATCTGAGAACATGTCAATGTTGATGAATTAAAGAAAAGCATAGTCACTATATTTTTTGTATAAAATCAGATACCTGAATGCGAAAAAATCGCAACGTAGACAGCGCGATACCACCCAATACCAGTCGTACTACACAAACAAACTCAAAATTCAGTCACTATGAAAAATGACACAGCAGATAAAGGAATAACATGTGTCATGTGAGGTTTTAAGGCTCATTATAAACAGAAGAAAATGGTCTAATAAAGGAAATCATTCTTTTCTTTTATAAAGAAAGAAATCACTCAAAGAATTAACGCCATTCAATGTTCATATGAGAGTATCTTTCCTTTAAACGTGATAAAAATGGCTTTCACCTGAAAACAAGTCATGCTAATTATTTACTGTGTTTCACTGTTAAGATGGAGCCAAGAAAAGAAAAGCAGACGTGACATCACTTTACACTAGCCAAGACTTGTGCAAGCCCTGTCCCATTTTAAAACTTCTAATGATGTAACATGTTCACGTCATATGTCCAGTGTGTATCAAATGCCAGAAAAATGAATATATGCATGCCTATTTATTGGATTTCAGTACATTCAGTTACCAGCTCATAACTTGGGTCATTGTTGTCATTTCAGCTTAAAAGCATTAGTAATCTCATTTCTCAGGTTATGAGCTCTTTCCTCCTCTAACAAAGTCGGTGATTCATTAAACTTGACATTTTCTACTTGTATCAAACTATGAGTGAACGGGAACCATTGAATTCAACAATACGTATCTAATTACTTTAGCATCAGCTCGAGCTTTCCGAATAACTACAGTTCATTTATTCACTGTTCCAGCTAATATCACCAACCTCCTTTCATAAAGCAACACCCTTGTGTATTCATAACATGTTAATCATAGAGCAGAAGATTGTAACAATAATTCTACATTTGACATCCAAACCAAGGCAATGTGACTATGAGTTGGAGATAACTAATATGAAATAGAAAAATTGTAGGATGTAATGCGAAAATTCTTCTGCTTTTTGCATATGCCAAGTCAAAATAAAGATGTTTTTTGAATTTCAAGTGATGAAAAGCCATTCAGGCAACAGTCGAGGGTCAACAGTAACCACTAGATCATGCTTGAACAAGTCAAACCTCATCATGGTCTACACTACCAGAATTAGATTTAAGCTTCAAATATAATCTTGAACCACACAAATGTTCCCTCACAATACCATACCTGCATAGAGACTATACAGCTTAGGTAAGTGTAGCAAATTCATTAAGAGAACAACTGGAGATGCCAAAATCGATACAAGAAAAGCCCCTGCAATGTAGATGGAATTTGCAGAAAAAGAAGTTAAATGTTGGAGACGATGAGCATAAATAGAACTGTAGAATGGACTATATTATAACTGACCATAATGGTTGACGCAAGGACAATGTTAGGAATATAAATCATTCATATAAAACTAGACACCCTATGATTCGTACATAAGTTCCTTCCAGCAGATAAATTTTAGCCTCATTCGCTGCCCCTTGAGCATTTCCAGCACCTGTTCTTTTTCTTGACAAGGCAAGGTGTAGTTATAAGGGCAGCCCGGTGCACTAAGCTCCCGCTATGCGCGGGGTCCGGGGAAGGGCCGGACCACAAGGTGTAGTTATATGTGTACGAAAAGATACCTTGGATTTAACTCAATCCAAAGCTAGCTCATTCTCTCAAGTCTCAACCAATGTGACGCTTAACACCCTCCCTCATGCTTAAGACTGGACATACAGTGCATGGCCAACATAACATGGGGGCAGATTATTGGGTAAACTAAGAACCTTCCTCTGATACCTTGTGAAGAAAATGGACTTGGGCCTAACTCAACTCCAAAAGCTAGATGATGAGGTGAGAGAAGATAGGAGGATGTGGTCAGACCACTTCCTCTCAATCAGGGAACCAGCTATTCAACACACACACACACACACACCCAGAAAAGACAAGAATTTGACGATTTCCAAGACATTAACTGACCTGTTAGGCTGTTACTATTCATAAAGAAACTGTTCTATTAACTGCACAAATGATTTACTGCATAATTATTCCACAACAGAAGATGGCTGATTCTAGAATGATAGTAATAAGCTATGTTGCACGGACTCTTCAAAATGTCGACAGGTGCATGTCGGATCCTCCAAAAGTAGTGCATTTTTTGAGGATCCGACACGCTACATTTTTGGAGAGTCCGAGCAACATAGGTAATAAGAAATGAATCAATAAGGTAATATTTCTCTCTTCATCTATGATAAATTTGGTGTGCCCAAGCTCTTACTACTTAAACATGCTGCCAGCATCCTTGCTTTTCCCTTAAGAAAATGCAGTTCATGTAGAATAAGGATGTTTTTGGCACCTATAGCATAACTAAAATCAAAGTGACCCTTGACTTTTGCATCTCACTAGCTAAAGAAAATGTAAATCTGCTTGATTATAGATACAGAGAAGAGAGTTAACCGAACATGAATCTGCTCTCCCTAGCACCTCAAGAAGGAGGCTCAAATAGCCCACCTCCAGACATGTCAACAGTGGCTTTTTCTTTGTTTTCCTCCCCTGGTGACTCAAACATTCTGTCTCATGGTTGGAGGTGCGGGCTCCACAACTAGAGCAAGCCTCTCTCAATTCGGTTATATATTACAGTTTCTTGAGAGAGAGCAGATATCTTACAGAAGAAGCAGTGCCCTAGGATTGCTCTTCTATGTAGGAGGGTATGAACACTCTGCATAAATGATAAGAGAGGTTGCTTCAGTAGCAAGAGCACTCAATTTGTAACCAAATGGTTAAGAGTTTTGAGTCACCAAAGAAGAGAAAAGTAGTAAAACACAATGTTAAACCTTGGGGAGTCGGTTTTTTGGGGTGGGACCATGTAGAAGAAAGAAAAAACACAATATCTGCACAAGTGTGTGACTGATAGGAGGACTTGAACAGGGCTGCATAAGTGTTACTTATCTTATCTGATTAGAAAAAAATGATATTGGTGGTGTCCAAGCCAACTTGCGCTCATCTTGACTAATCAATTGGGCAGCGTGCAGCATAGGTTACCAAGGTGATCATTCTTTTTTTTTTCTTTTGATAGGCAGGTTTACCAAAGGTGATCTTATCCACCAAAATTGGGATAGACAAATTCACGTCAAGAGTTGTAGCTCAGATTCGGACCTGGGATCTCCATATCGTAACTCCCATACCTCAACCACTAAGCCATCCCCT
The DNA here is from genome assembly GCA_029783415.1 of Anisodus acutangulus. Taxonomy (NCBI): domain Eukaryota; kingdom Viridiplantae; phylum Streptophyta; class Magnoliopsida; order Solanales; family Solanaceae; genus Anisodus; species Anisodus acutangulus. The sequence goes on from CM056489.1 coordinate 44,279,982, forward strand.
TGGGGACAAGTATTCTTCTATTTTAATGACCTTACACTTTCCTGTATCAGCTAATGAATACATCTAACCAAATAACAGAAATACTTGCATTTGCCAGATAATGTTTCCTTACCAATTCAAACAATTCGAGAATATTTCCACTAACTAAATATTCATATAAAGGTTCTTAACCACTGGATCTAGTTATAAATGTTTCCCGTCATACTTTATGAACTGATATAGATTGCAGAAGATTTCAAAATTCAACATCTGGCAATAAATTAGAGCATCTACAAGCAACAAGCTAGAAATCTTTTGCAGTAATTTGTCAATTCAAGTTGGACATGTTTTTCCTTTTTAATAAACTATTTCAAATTGGGCATTTGTGCTGAATCATCACATGGTAAACTAAGTACTACAATTTCTTGATAAGCTTAGCTGAAGTAGAAAACTTGCCGACAAATGTGCGAGGTATAACTCCAGGGAACTCCAGATGATCGTACTATGATTGCAGAACAAAGAACGGGAAAACTCAATGAGTATACTCCGTAACATGAAATTCACCTGAAATGTGCATGATAAAATTTGTGTGTGTGGGGGGGGGGGGGGGGGGTGCGGAATAGGAAAATGGAAGATCATTACCTTCTCTATCTGATGCCTGTGGTACAAAATATCATGCATAGCCTAATCAAAGAAGGAGAAAAATATTAACACCAAGGGACGGGACAACACTTCTCATCAGAAGGAAAACAAAATAGGGAACCATGGTCATCAAGGCTCAGTTAAGAAAAGAATAAAATACAGCCTCCAAACTATGCAGTTCTAGGACATACGATAGCCTTCAAACTATATATCCGGAAGAAATCCCTGAAAAGCACTAAAATTCCTTGCTCACAAAGGTTGTTCAAAAAGAGAAAGGGAATCCCACAAATAAGAGAAGTGATATAGTTGGTTAAAGCATTGCTGCGGAAAGTGGCTAAGACTGATTGCAATCTTAGGAAGTCTACAGATTACAATGTCATGAAGTATAATGATTAGGGTTACCCACTCCAAGTAGAATCTGCTAGCACTACAAAATCGTACGTTCTAAACGCTTTCAAAATTGAAAGAAAACCCTAATAAAGGAACTGTTCATCACAACCAAATAGCAAACATATCCACAAATCCTTAACTCTGAAGTGCTAACCGATTTCAGCTATTTTTGGGTTCTTGAATCTCAAGAACAAAGATGGCCGCTTCCAATTCACAAAAAATACTGGTTGCATCAAGCTAAGTCACAGAACTAAGTACCAGATTTTCCATGCTAATGCGCTTACATCTTTTAATCCACGTTGTACCAAGGACAATGTCAAAGATTGAGATGCATATTCTTGAAACTTGAAAAGTCCCATTTAATTTATTTTTTATAGAAGTGAAAAAGATCATTAATATGCACCAACATAGTGCCAAAAAAATACAAGTCTTTGGCATTGAGTTGCAAAAAATTCATCCAGCATGTAATAATATTTCTTATAAGAAAAGGTAAGTAAAAATGGAAAGTTAAACATGTAGGAATATTTTCTTTACAAAAAGTATAAGTGAAAAATAACCAGCTCTTGATCCTCCATGTTAGGTTTCTCAACTCCATTACACATTCTTCTGTTCTTTTTCCTCCTAGTTAAAACCAATTTAATACACAATGAATTTACCAAAAGGTGCCGAAATCACATAATCTTGTGATTTTAAAGAGAAACAACAGTAATCGAATCCATCTAAAATAAAATGAATCACTGGTAAAGCAATTGGGTTTTTTACTTTATGAAATACCCAATAACATGACTCAAACAATCAAGAAAACAGTAAATGAAAAGGCAAGAAACATTAAAATTAAAAAGAAAAAAAAAACAAGAAGAACACAAAGTACCCTTTAGGCTTAGAAAAAGATTGGAAATAAATAAGTAGTTACCTGAACATTGAAACTTTCTTCAACCTTAGTGTAAGGTACCATGAACACGTAGAATGCAGCAATTGATCCCAATAGTAAATCGTATCCTATAAGAGATCGTTTCAATAGGCTTAGTATTGCTTTCAAGAACATATCATAAGTTAAACATAAAAGGAAAAAAGAATAATTGGGATTGCAAATGATATAATACCATATAGCTCCAAGAATTTCTCAGACTTGCGTGCCATTGTAGAAAGAAACTAAAGAAGTGAAGTTGTGTGATGTGATTGTGTGTGTGTGTGTTTTTATAGGAGTCCCGAAAGAAATACCCGTTGAATGTTGGAAAACAGAAGGAAAAGACGGAGCACAAACGACGACGTATAAAAGAAAGACTACTCGTTAATTTAAATATTCAATACTCACTGTCCACTTAGTTTTTTTTTTTGTCAAAAAGAGTATCCGCCTAGATATTAAATTAAGAAAAAATGAATTTTATTTTTTCAGATTTATCCCTATTCATGTGATCAAATTTCTATTTAATTAGAGAACAGTTTAGATAAATTACCTCTTTTTATCTAAAAGTTATATTCTTGTACCCTTAAAAGCTAGAAATGATGGCAAGTGGTGCTAGTGGTGGATAGTTGATGACGATTGGCGGTAGAGGAGGATAGTCGTGGTGGCTAGTAGTGAAGGTAATTGGCCGCTATAGTGGTTGGTTAGAGGTTGGTGGTGAAGGTGGTTGACAATAGTATTGGTGATGTGATAGTGATTGTAATATATATAAAGTAGTAGTAAAATGTCATATTCGTAGGAATCTTTTAAGAAAATGATATTCTTATGATTTTAAGATTATGTATAAGATTTTAATATTTCAAACTTACTAAGGTGCAAAAAATGGTAATAATAAAATACATTAATAGATTGAGTTAAATGTTAATTATTCATAGGATATACACGATATATACGTATATATCCTATGTTTATTGGTCTCGGTTTTTGTATATAATTTAGGTAATATTTTAATCCCCTAGTTTAGATAATGTTGTGGTGTAATTAGTATTGTACACTTATCATAATATTTGTATTATCATAATTGTATAGTTAGTGTCCAAATAGAATAAGGTTTTAGGAGTAGAATAGGAATATGATTCTCCTATTATGGAAATATGAAAATTGTATATATACTCTTTCAATTAATGAAAATAATCAAGGGATTATTACTTTCATGGTATCAGAAATCTAGGTCTTAAAATTCTCTCTCAAAATCCCTCCTAATTTTTGTCCAATTGTCTCGTTTTCCGAGCCTCTTCTCCTCGGAATTCGTGCCGACGGTCTATCGTCTATTCCCAAAATTTTCTTCCAAATCCCTCAATCACATATTGTTATATCAATATGTCTACATCACGGAACACGTTTCATCCCGCCCTTACAGTTTCTAACATCAAGAATAACATCCCTCTTGTTCTTGAAATAGAAAACGTCAAATATGCGACGTGGGCCGAACTGTTCAAAATTCACGCACGCGCGCATCAAGTCATCCATCACATAATCCCCGTGGCTCCTGAGGATACAGAGGTGCCACGACGCGAGGATGATCCTAAGTTATGGACGACTCTTGATGCCACCGTCCTTCAGTGGATATATTCCACAATTTCTACCGATCTTTTGCAAACGATTATTGAACCCGCCGCTACGGCGTAGGCGACTTGGGATAGACTACGTGATATATTCCAAGATAATTAAAATTCTAGGGTTGTTACTCTTGAGCAGGATTTCTCCCACGTCAATATGAAATATTTCCCTAACGTTTCAGCTTATTGCAAAATATTGAAGGAATTGGCAGGCCAACTCCGCAACGTTGGCGCGCCGATTTTGAATGATCGTTTGGTCCTTCAAATGGTTTCAGGCCTCTCTGAGGCCTATAGTGGTGTTGGCACGCTTTTTCATCAAAGAAATCATCTTCCGCAATTTTATCAGGCTCGTTCTATGCTTACACTCGAAGAAGGAGACATGGCTAAAAAAGAGGCTACCGGTGCTAGTCACATGGTCATGATGATCGAATCCACTGTTCATCCTACCGGTTCCAACAACTCGGGCCAAAACCGTAACAACAGTGGCGGCAAAAAGGGAGGAAATAAGAAAAATAATGACAAAAATCGCGGCAGCTGGAACAGTGGTGGTGGCGGTGGTGCCCTGAGGCGATCAAGCATCATCGATTTGGGCCCTACGCATGGTAATGGGCCCCACGGTTTAGAGCGACGATGGCGACCCGGCGATGCAGCCTCACTAGCAGTGGGCTGACCAGCAGCAGCAGAGGCCCAACATGCAGTGGCCCACTTTCGGTAATCTCTCTGGGCCAAGGCAACAAGCAAGGGTACTTGGGCATCGGCCCCCGCAGGCCCATCACGCAGTGGCCCCCACTTCTACCGACATCGAAGACGCAATGCACAACCTCCGGACCCAAATTGGTATATGGACACCGGTGCCACTACCCACATGACATCCGATTCAGGTACGCTCTCGTCTTATTCCAATTTGAGCAACCCTCGTGGCATAATTGTTGGTAATGGTAATTCTATTCTAGTTCGTAGTTATGGTCATAAAACTTTATCTCCCCGTAATCCACCCCTTATCTTGAAAAATACCCTACATGCCCCAAATTGATTAAAAACTTAGTGTATGTCCGTAAATTCACCACTGACAATTCCGTTTCTATTGAATTTGATCCATTTGGTTTCTCTGTGAATGATTTCAAGACGGGGAGTACTCTCATAAGGTGTGATAGTAGGGGATATCTTTATCCTATCACACCAAGTTTCGATCTATCAAGTCAAGCCTTGTCGTCAGCGCTTGTAGCTATTGCTCCTTCCTTGTAGCATGCTCGTCTTGGTCATCCGGGGTCGTCTATTTTGTCTTCCTTAGATAAAAATAAATTTATTTCATGTAAGGGTACGCATAGTACTCCAAATTGTCATTCTTGTTCTTTAGGAAAAATTGTTAGGTTGTCGTTTGTAGACTCTAATTCTCATATTTTAATGTCATTTGATATTATTCATAGCGACTTATGGACAACTCATGTTCTTAGTTCTTTGGGTCATTGATATTATGTTCTCTTTTTTTATGATTATTTTAAATTTTTATGAACTTTTCCGATAGAGAAAAAATCTCAAGTTTTTTCCATCTTCTTAAAATTTAGAGCTTTCATTAGAACCCAATTTGAACGAGAAATAAAAAATATTCAATGTGATAATGACAGAGAATATGACAACGGGGTATTTCGAAAATTTTGTGCAACTAATGGGATCAATTTTCATTTTTCTTGCCCTCATACGTCTTCACAAAATGGGAAAGCCGAACGCAAAATTCATACCATTAATAACATTGTCCGCACTTTATTGATTTATGCTTCCGTACCCCCGTCTTTTTGGCATCATGCTCTACAAATGACTACATATCTCCTAAACATTCTTCCTTCCAAAGGTTTGACATATTCCTCCCCCCTTCAAATTTTATATAATAAGATTCATTCGTATTCACATCTTAGGGTCTTTGGGTGCTTATGTTATCTGCTATTTCCGTCCACCACAATTAACAAACTTCAGACCCGGTCTACTCCGTGTGTGTTTTTGGGGTTTCCATCTAATCATCGTGGTTACAAATGTTTTGATTTATCCTCTAATAAAATCATCATTAATCGTCATGTAATTTTTTATGAATCCCAGCTTCTGTTTTCTAAGGTTAGTAATTGGGAGGAAACACTAGCAAAGTCATGTAACAATTGCACATGAAATCATCACATTATACTGCTTTTAGGAATTCTACCTTGATAAAAGTGGAATGCAGTCTTCTCACATGGAAACTTCTAAGATACACTAAAATCACAAGAAATATTGACAGTTACAAGAAATCGAACCTAATTTTGATAGATCAGCAAAGGAAAAGTCAACTCCATGAACTCACATAAATGTACTAAAAGAAAAGTGTTGCTACATGATAAACTTGCCTTAATCTCATAGTCAACAGTAGCCTTACTGAGGTGTTGTGCTTTGAGGCTCTTTGTCTTAGTCAATGCATTTTTTTTCTCTACTTCTTGTTGTAATACAGCCTCCCGGATCGCCACATCTTTCTGTGCTTCAATCTCAGCCATCTTTGCCTGCTGAGACCACCCAGCCTTCTTGGTTGCAAGAATAGAATTTGCCTCAGCCACCTCAGCTTCTCTCTGATTTTCATATATGATATATCTTAACATCTGTCTTCACTTTAACCTCCTATTTCTTTCCCTGATCATCCCTTTGGGTGGATATGACCTTTGTCTCTGTTAAATATACCCCGTATACACACAATATACATGTATATTGTGTGTATATGGGCCCCTCAGATTTAGTATAGAAACCGAATATGGTGTAGATATTTAGGTAATATTGTAGTCTCCTAGTTTAGGTAATATTGTAGTGTAATTAGTATTGTACACTTACCATAATATTTGTATTACCATAATTGTATATTTAGTATCCAAATAGAATAAGGTTTTAGGAGTAGAATAGGAATAGGATTCTCCTATTATGGAAATATGTAACTTGTATAAATACTTATTCAATTAATAAAAATAATCAAGGGATTATTTCTTTCATGGTATCAAGAGTCTAGGTTTATTTTCTCTCCCAAATTCACCACTTCTTCCGTCGAAATCCCTAGCCAAATCCGAGACCTTGCTCTCGGGTTTCGTGCCGACGAGAACCTCCTTCTTCCAAAAAATTTCTCCCTAATCCCTCAATCACATACTGTTCTATCAATATGTCTACATCCCAGAACATATTTCATCCTGCCCTTACAATTTCTAATATCAAGAATAACATCCCTCTTGTTCTTGAAATAGAAAACGTCCAATATGCGACGTGGGCCGAACTGTTCAAAATTCACACACGATCGCATCAAGTCATCCATCACATAATCCCCGCGGCTCCTGAAGATACGGAGGTGCCAAAACGCGAGGATGATCCTAAGTTGTGGACGACTATTGATGCTACCGTCCTTCAGTGGATATATTCCATCATATCTACCGACCTTTTGCAAACAATTATTGAGCATGACGTTACGGCACAGGCGACTTGTGATAGATTGCGTGATATATTCCAAGATAATCAAAATTCTAGAGCCGTTACCCTTGAGCAAGATTTCTCCCACGTCAACATGGAAGATTTCCCTAATGTTTCAGCGTATTGAAAAATATTAAAGGAATTGGCGGACCAACTTCGCAACGTTGACGCGCCGGTTTCAAACGATAGTTTGGTCCTCCAAATGGTTTCCGGCCTCTCCGAGGCCTATAGTGGTGTGGAAACGCTTCTTCGGCAAAGCAATCCGCTTTCGTAATTTTATCAGGCTCGTTCTATGCTTGCACTAGAAGAAGCAGGCATGGACAAACGAGCGGCTACCAATACTAGTCCCGTAGTCATGATGATCGAGTCCACGGTGTATCCTACCGGTTCCAACAACTCAGGCCAAAATCGCAACAACTATGGCGGCAAAAAGGGTGGAAATAAGAAAAATAATGGCAAAAAACCGCGGCGGCAGCCGGCAGAATAGTGGTGGCGGTGGGAGTTCTCGCGGTGGTCAGCAACAACAGCAGCAGTTCTGGGGCCCACAGTGGGCCCCTATGCAGTGGCAGTGGGCCCCACAACAACAGCAATTTGGGCCCAACCAGTTTACGTTCCATCGGCAGTTTCAGCCCAATTGGCAGTGGCCAGCCCAGCAGCAGTCCAGGCCCAATTCGGCCTGGTCCAATTACAGCCAGCAGTCTGGGCCGAGACCGCAAGCAGGAGTGCTTGGGCCTCGGCCCCCGCAAGCCCATCACGCCGCGGCACCCACGCCTACCGACATTGAAGTCGCAATTCACACGTTTGGTTTAAATCCACCGGACCCAAAGTGGTATATGGACACAGGGGCCATTACCCACATGACATCCGATTCAGGTACGCTCTCGTCTTATTCCAATTTGAGCAACCCCCGCAGTATAATTGTTGGTAATGGTAATTCTATTCCCATTCGTGGTTATGGTCATAAAACATTATCTCCCCCTCATCCTCCTCTTATCTTGAAAAACACCCTACACGCCCCCAAATTGATTAAAAACTTAGTCTCTGCCCGTAAATTCACTACTGACAATTCTGTTTCTATTGAATTTCATCCATTTGGTTTCTCTGTGAAGGATTTCAAGACGGGGAGTCCTCTCATATGGTCTGATAGTAGGGGAGATCTTTATCCTATCACACCCAGTTCCGGTCCATCGAGTCAAGCCATGCCGTCAGCTTTTGCAGCCATTTCTCCTTCTTTGTGGCTTGCTTGTCTTGGTCATCCGGGGTCCTCTATTTTGTCATCTTTAGATAAAAATAGTTTTATTTCATGTAAGGGTACGAGTCGTACTCCAAATTGTCAATCTCGTTCTTTGGGAAAATTTGTTAAGTTACCATTTGTAGACTCCAAATCTCATACTCTAATGTCATTTGATATTATTCATAGCAACTTATGAACGTCTCATGTTCTTAGTTCTGTGGGTCATCGGTATTATGTTCTTTTTTTGGATGATTATTCTATATTTTATGGACATTTCCGATAGCGAAAAAATCTCAAGTTTTTCCATCTTCCTCAAATTTAGAGCATTCATCAGAACCCAATTCGATCGAGAAATAAAAAATATTCAGTGTGATAATGACAAATAATATGACAATGGGTGTTTCGGGAATTCTGTGCTAATAATGGGATAAATTTTCATTTTTCTTGTCCTCATACATCTTCACAAAATGGGAAAGTCGAACGTAAAATTCGTTCCATAAATAGCATTGTCCAAACATTATTGATTCATGCTTCCGTACCCCCGTTTTTGGCATCATGTTCTCCAAATGGCTACATATCTCCTTAATATAATTCCTTCCAAAGGTATGACATATTCTTCCCCTCTTCAAGTTTTATATAATAAAACTCATTCGTATTCTCATCTTCGAGTTTTTGGGTGCTTGTGTTATCCGTTATTTCCGTCCACCACAATTAGCAAACTTCAGGCCCGGTCTACTTCGTGTGTGTTTTTGGGTTATCCGTCTAATTATCGTGGTTACAAATGCTTTGATTTATCCTCCAATAAAATCATCATTAATCGCCATGTAATTTTTTATGAAACCCAATTTCCATTTGCTAAAATTAATACTCTCGTGCCTAGTTCGTATAATTTTTTGGATGAACAAATATCCCCGTATATTATTCAGCATTTTTCGGACATCTCCCGTGCCCAAACTTCTCCAGCGGGCCCACTGCCCGCTGGCCCCACTGACCCGTCACCCCCTGTCTATCCCATCACCTCCACTGGACCAGTTCCAGCGATTGGGGCAGTCCAGCCCAATTCTGGATCAGGTCCAGTCACTGCTACAACTTACCGTGATGGGCCAGTAGGCCAACTGCATGTTGGCTAGTCCGTCCAGCACCCAACAAATTCCAAAAATCCACCCAATTCTCCCTCGAGTCATAGACCGGTCACTCATAGTCAACGGGGTGTTTTTAAACCAAAAAGATATTTTAATTTACATTTTAATATTCTTAAATCTCTCTTACCCTGAAATCTTGTGTCTGCATTAAATGATTCGAATTGGAAAATTGCTATGACCAATGAATTTAATGCTCTTATTGATAATAAAACTTGGGTGTTGGTACCCCATCCATCTGGTATTAATATTATTCGGTCTATGTGGAGTTTTGCTCATAAGGAGAATTCAGATAGTTCATTTGCTCGATATAAGGCACGACTTGTAGGTGATGGTAAGACTCAACAAGTTGGTATTGATTGTGGTAAGACATTTAGTCCGGTGGTCAAACCGTCTACCATTCGCACTGTGCTTAGCTTGGCTCTTTCGAAGGCATGGCCTATTCATCAGTTGGATGTCAAGAATGCTTTCCAACATGGTGATCTCAAGAAAACAATCTATATGCATCAGCTGTTGGGATTCAGGGATCCTAACCATGCTCATCATGTCTGTTTATTAAAGAAGTCCTTATATGGGTTTAAGCAGTCTCCCAGAGCATGGTATACAAGGTTTACAGACTATGTTTCGACTATTGGGTTCACTCACAGCAGGTTAGATAATTTCTTGGTCATCTACGGTCGTGGTTCGTCCTTGGCCTACATTCTGTTGTATGTGGATGATATCATTTTGACTGCCTCTTCCGATACCTTACGCCAGTCTATCATGACCATGCTCAGCTCTGAGTTTGCTATGAAAGACTTAGGGCCCTTGAGTTGCTTTTTGGGGATTGCCGTCACTCGTTATTCCTATAGATTATTCTTGTCTCAACGGAAGTATGCAGCTGAGATCATCGAAAGGGTTGGGATGTCATCCTGTAAGTCCACTTCCACTCCAGTTGATACGAAGCCCAAGCTTAGTGCCGCAGCCGGCGTACCCTACGAGGACCCGACCCGCTATCGCAATCTTGCAGGGGCCATTCAGTATCTTACCTTTACAAGACCGAATATTACATATGCTGTCCAGCAGGTGTGTTTGTTCATGCATGATCCTAGAATTGAGCACATGAATGCACTCAAACGCATCATTCGGTATATTCATGGTACACTTGACTATAGATTGCATCTATATCATTCCTCGACATCCACACTTGTCTCATATACGGTCTACGTCTGGCTATTGTATGTTCCTTGGCAACAACTTGGTCTCCTGGTCGGCGAAGCGTCAGTCAACTCTATCCCACTCAAGTGCCGAAGCTGAATATCGAGAGGTAGCTAATGTGGTCTCAGAATCATGTTGGTTACGGAACTTGCTTTTGGAGCTTCATTGTCTCATTCAGAAGGCAACCTTGGTGTATTGCGATAATATTAGTGCCATTTACCTTTCTCGTAATTCGGTTCAACACCAATGCACTAAGCATATCGAGATGAACATTCACTTTGTCTGCAAAAAGGTTGTTCGGGGTCAGGTACACGTCTGTCATGTCCCATCAAGATATCAAATTGCAGACATCTTTACAAAGGGTCTTCTCTCGGTCTTTTTTGAAGATTTTAGGGACAGTCTCAGCATTCGAAGACCACCCGCTATGACTGCGGAGGTGTGTTAAATATACCCCATATACACACAATATACATGTATATTGTGTGTATATGGGGCTCTCGGGTTTAGTATAGAAACCGAATATGGTGTAGATATTTAGATAATATTGTAGTCTCCTAGTTTAGGTAATATTGTAGTGTAATTAGTATTGTACACTTACCATAATATTTGTATTACCATAATTGTATATTTAGTATCCAAATAGAATAAGATTTTAGGAGTAGAATAGGAATATGATTCTCCTATTATGGAAATATGTAACTTGTATAAATACTCATTCAATTAATGAAAATAATGAAGGGATTATTTCTTTCAGTCTCAGCATCAATCTTGGCAGCATTTTGACGTGTGAGACCTTCTCGCTCCTTAGCTCCTATCTCACCCTTCATTTTAGCCTCAGCAACATCATTTTTTGCTTGGTTTGCAGCTTCCATTTGAGTTTTCTGCTCCAGGTAAGAAAAGTATTCGTGGCCTTGAACATCAACCAGTTGCTTAATGTTAGGCTGAACCTTGTCAAACACCTACTTCTTGAAATTTTTTGTGCCTTTAAAAATTTCCTCCATTGTCATGGAAGCAGCCAAGACACGAGTCTCTCCCTCGATTACACCTTGAACAAGGTCCTTTACATTGTGTGATTCACGTTCATGTTGGGATAGAAATTTAGCATATTTGACAAGTCTCTCATGTGTTGGAAATTTGCCTTTGGCGGGGAGGTGCGTCCATCCATATTTAATGAATTAAACACTAGTGTTACGCATGTTGGAGGCTTTGTCTCTTCACACATACATAATCTACTAAGTGAGTAGATGACCGTAGGGCCAAGAATCATCAAATTTCGTTGAGAAATGAGAGAGATATTGGTCCACGAAGTAAGGTGTTTGAGGCATGGAAATATGGTGTGGGACAAATCTACCACATCGGTGGAAAAAGGAAAAATTGCTCTCTTTATAAGTCTCTTAATTGGCTAAGGGTTTGGGACCCCAAGGGGTATCCCATGTGTTTAAAGGAGAGAGGACTTAGATGTGCTTGGGTTCAAGGCTAAGCCCACACGCGCGCCGTCGCCCGCCCGTCCCGTCCGGTCACGGGTCGTGGGTCGTGGGACTTTCTGATATTATCTATTTGGACCCCTAAATTGCTTAATATTTATAGTTTGGTCCCTAGAGTTTCTGTAAAGTTGAATTTGGGAACGACGGAAGGCATAAACTTTCTGCCTACCGTTGGAGTTGATTTTTGGGGCGTTAGTGGGCATTAACCAGCCATTACTTGGCTGATTAACTCCTCCATAATCAGTCCTCCTTCAATGGCCATAAACAACCTCCTTCAATGACCATAATCAGCCTCCCTAATGGCCATTAACAGCCCTCCTAATGACTATTAACAGTCATGGTTTGACAGTTGAGGAGTCCCTCCCTCATGCTATATATTGATGCCAAAAGGATCAATTATGTTGCACATACAGTGACGAAAAACACAGAACATATACACAACAAAAACGAGATAGAATTATATACACAGAGACAAACAGAAGAGTAAAACATAGTCCTCAATGTGAGCAGTAACGTTAGGACGAAAAACAGAAACTCTTCATTCTTTTTCTATTTCTTCAGCACGGCGTTTCATGTTTGTTTTCTTCGTCAGACTCAACCTATTTGCTTTGTAGTATTGAGATTAAAGTGTTGTTTTATCTTGTGAGACTATTGTCCGTTAACGTAAAAGCATATATATACGGGGCAATCTTGTCTTAAGGACAGAGTGCAATCACTCGACTCAGCACACAGTTATAACAATCCAGATTTAGTGTTTCTTGATTTCAGGTTATCAAGATTCAAGACTCAACAAGCTTGCGGCAGTTCTGAACATTGGCATATTTGTTTATCCTTTCGAACACTTGTAATATTTATTTACTTCTCGTACTGCTTTACAATACCCAATAGTTTAAGACAAAATTATATTAGTGTTCGAAAGATGTCGATCGAAAGTTGTGTGACCAAATATGGATATGGCTGTGGTTTTCTGGTAGAAGAGAGTGATGATTATGTTGTTGAAGGTCAACGTGTTCATGGTGTCACCGCTCCCGAGAGTGGTGGGAACAAGCGCTCACGAGAGGTTGAAGATGTCAACTGGGACAAGAGGAGAAGGTTGAAGATGTGGTTCTATCTTGGAACAGAAGGCTTATATCTGTCCCAGACAAAGGATCCGAATTATGATAAGGAGAAAATGGACACTCAGTCCGATGAAGTGACTGAAGTGGGCCAGAATCCGAAATTGGGATAAGTAATTTTTCTTCCTTGTCAAGAATAAGATTAAATGATGTCTGATTAAAAATGGCTTAAAGTAAGGAGGAATATGAAAATGTTTTCACGAAATAATTTATATTCCTTATGCTTTAAAATCAGAAGTTTAATCTCATCTTCCTTCCCGTTTAAAGATTGGATTTTGTAAACGACTTAAAAAGATCCGTTCTTTTAAGTGTAATTATTAAAGTGTGTAAAGTATGTTCGCACATACGAGGGAGAAATATCCGCTAATTGTGCAAAAACTATTACCACTCTTAAGTAAGCGCCAAGAATGGTCCGGGCACCAATCATAACGGAAGAAGACTAAAAGCTAAAGACGTTGAGCCTGTCACACTATTTGACAGAAGATCCTTCATAGGATGATATTGGACACTCAGTCATACAAAGCCTCCGGGCGACTGGAGTGGGCCAAAATTCCTTTGATATGATGATATTGGACACTCAGTCATACAAAGCCTACGGGCGACTGGAGTGGGGCCAGAATTCATTTCATAGGAAAAGTAATAGACACCTAGTAAGGTGGGCCAGAGTTTCCAGGTCTTAAATGATCTGAAGGCCAAAAGAAAGGCAGAAAAGAAATTGGACACTCAGTCTGCCAAAGCAACTGGAGTGGTCCAGAGTTTCCAGATCACATATGATCCTGTTACGCCCTAACCACGGGCAAGAGGTTGTTCATGTGAAGCAACACCACCTCTAAAGTAGAAGGGGTTGGAGAGGTTGTCCTCAATAGGACTTCAGGGAATGTGATCACTCTAAAATGAGGTGATACATGTCCCAAACTTGGTTTAAGGGACGCTGTTGGTCAAGATGGTTTGAGACTAGTCCAACAGGTCTGTAATAACTAAGAATGGTACAGTATGTTTGTAGCCAAATGAATGATATATTTGTAATCCGTGCATCTATGCCATCATAGATTAAGACACGTTAAATAGAAAGTCATTCAAAAGCTAGCGAAGTTGAGATTGTTGCCTTCTTTCGACATAAACCCTCAAAATGAATGTGAGGTAGGCGAAGAGGCAAAATCACCTTTCCAAATTCCGTCAAAGGAATAGCGAAAGAAGCACCGCTCCTCTAGAACTTAGTCACACATTTATGGGTGATTTAAAGTTTATACAAAATAGAGGGGGGAGACAAATACTTTGTGACCTTCATTGATGATGGTACAACGTATGTAATCCTTTGTTTGTTGAAAATCAAAGATGAAGTTGTTGAAGCGGATAAACGCTACAAAGCAGAAGTTGAAAATCAACTAAGCCTACGGATTGAGGAATTCGTAGTGATAGAAGGGGAGAATGTGAAGCATCGTTCATTAAACGACTGCTCATAACTCACCTCAGTCCAACGGTGTTAGCCAAGCGCAAAGTCGTACGCCCAAAACATGTGGGGCAATGGGATCCTTACCGCTAATGCGATTCTCAACAGAAATACGCATAAGGATAAGGATAACTCTCCTTGTGAAACATGAAAAAGATCTCACATACAAATGTTGTGATGTGGGGTGGCTTGGTAAAAGTTGGAATATCAAAACAGTTCAAGTTGGATCTAAGACTGTAAATTGCATATCCATTGGATCTGCAAATAACAGTAGTGCTTATCGCCTCTTGGTGTCAAAGAATGCTGAATTATTTGAAGATAAATTTCCTTGAAAAGGAAAAAAAAGTAATTGCTCGAGGTTAGCAAGAACCCGCGAGGGCCTGACTGTCCAAAACTAGATGTTTCGTATCTACAGGACTCGAAAGTTGCTGGCTATCCGGAACTTAATATTCCAGATCTGCAGAACTCAGGGATTCTAGATGTTGAACCGAGACGGAGCAGAGAAGGGGACAAAGACTTGTTCCAGTCCTTCTAGTTTGTATGGTTGAGAATGAACCATGGACAATTAACAAATAATTGTCATCTCCAAAAGCGCTGCTTTGGAAAGAAGCTACAAAGAGAGAAATAGATTCCATCATATAGAACTATACTTGCGTAATGGTTGATCTTCCTCCGGAAAAAGAACCTTTGGGTTGTGAAAGAGGATACTCAAAAGTGAGTACAAAGTAGATGGATCTAGTGACGAGTATAAGGCCTCGGCTAATTGTACATGTGCTCCCCTGTGAGTAGCTTAACATCCAGGGCCATTGCAGTCTTACGTGGCATGGTTGTTGAAACAGCGTTCCTAATCGGAGAGTTGGAAGAAGAGGATCAGAGTTGGTCTGCTGGACTGTTGGGCTTCTTCCTGAACTTTCATTTTGGTCCCTGAAATGTTTACATTTTGGTCCTGAAAGTTTCAGATAAAACAGAAACAATGAATCTGACCACAGAAACATTGACTCTTAAGTTAGAAAGCCAATAGTTGGAAAACCAACAGTTGGAAAACCAACAGCCTGAGAGTGGAAATTATATTGAAACAAAAGATATGGGTATCTCAGATGACATCTTAGGAATTGAATTTCTACGACATCTAACGGACTGGTCTAACTCAAAACTCAGTTGTGAGATAATTGACAGTCTCGTTGAAGCCACCAATGGATATGAATCATAGAACTGATTGGAATCATGGTGCACCCATAGACAAGGAGCGATATGCACAGGTCACATGTAGTTCAATGTATTGTACACACTACAATCGACCTGGTATCGGCCTACAAACAGATTAGTTGAACTAAGGTTCACTGATAATTTTAATAAATGATCAATAGAAGGCGTTAAGTCGGATATGACGATATCTGAATTATTCGCTTATCTACGGATTATGGTATTCTGGATGTCCAACGATTCTGGGAGAACAAAATGATGCAAACTGGACATCAGATATGAAGACCACCAATGCCACAAGTAAATGTGTATGGTGGGTCTTGGAAAATCCTCTAAGCAAACTTGCATCGGCCGATTCATGATGGAATCAGAGTTTATCACTTTATACAAAGCATGAAAGAAGTTGAGTAACTTCACGACTCCTTAGATGACGTCCTTTATTGGGAGAAACTCGTGCCTTCAGCAGTTATACACTGTGGCTAGCCGACCGGCTTCAGAAAGGACATGGATGACGGCGTCTAGACATATCTGTTAGGATTTGTCGGAGACATAAGACCGTATGACAGTTGATCATCACGGGTGTCACTTCCTTGATTACTAACTAAGGGACTACCCAGAGATCAAGTGTTCTACCTGTCTAGGGGAATGGACTTAAAACCCAAACAATACGAACCATTGCGGTAGTAACCCAACCATACTGATTGGAGATCCCAAGAATTTGGTTCAATGGGAAAACTAAGCTGCAAAAGGTTCAGTTGAGCGCTTCAGTGGAAGCAAGAGCACCTCGGATGATGATTTCTGTAGAGAAACATGAATCCAAAGTTGTTCCCGAGATAGACATTAAAGTGCTACCTGCATGGTGGGTAAATGTTAAGCTTCCAAACCTTTAAACGATGCTCAAACGGTTGAGGTTAAGGTTGGAGAAACTTTTAATGATTCCTAACACTCGTGAAGTGGGGTATAGCAGGATACCTTGTAGGAGATCACATATTTAAGTGCGAGGACATGCCGCCTCAAATGAACGCACTTAAGAATCCAAGTGTGTCCACGGCCACAACGGACAAAACCATAAGAATGAAAATGAATAAGGAGAGTTATTGTGTTGATATCATTGTCTTGGCTTACACTAAACACTGACGGTACAAGACATCACGTTCACCACGCAGTAAGTAAGTTCGGTTGTATTCAACTAGGGAAGGTTCAAAGCGGAAGCTACCTCTCCTGATGCAATATGTTTTCGCTGAAAGATTGCTGAAAGTAAGCACTATGTGTGTGCGCCAAATAATCTCTTTCAAGAGCGGATTGTTGAAAATTTGCCTTTGGCAGGGAGGTGCGTCCACCCATATTTAATGAATTAAACACTAGTGTTTCGCATATTGGAGGCTTTGTCTCTTCACACATGCATAATCTACTAAGTGAATAGATGACTGTAGGGCCAAGAATCATCAAATTTCGTTGAGAAATGAAAGAGATATTGGTCCACGAAGTAAGGTGTTTGAGGCATGAAAATATGGTGTGGGACAAATCTACCACATCGGTGGGAAAATGAAAAATTGCTCTCTTTATAAGTCTCTTAATTGGCTAAGGGTTTGGGACCCCAAGGGGTATCCCATGTGTTTAAAGGAGGGAGGACCTAGATGTGCTTGGGTTCAAGGCTAAGCCCACACGCGCGCCGCCGCCGCCCGCCCGTCCCGTCCGGTCACGGGTCGTGGGACTTTCTGATATTATCTATTTGGACCCCCAAATTGCTTAATATTTATAGTTTGGTCCCTAGAGTTTCTGAAAAGTTGAATTTGGGAACGACGGAAGGTAGAAACTTTCTGCCTACCGTTGGAGTTGATTTTTGAGGCGTTAGTGGGCATTAAGTTGATTAACTCCTCCATAATCAGCCCTCCTTCAATGACCATAATAAGCCTCCATAATGACCATTAACAGCCCTCCTAATGACTATTAACAACCATATTGGCAGTTGAGGAGTCCCTCCCTCATGCTATATATTGATGTCTTTTGGCTCAATTATGTTGCACATACAGTGACGAAAAACACAGAACATATATACACAACAAAAACGAGACATAATTATATACACAGAGACAAACAGAAGAGTAAAACACAGTCCTCAACGTGAGCAGTAACGTTAGGACGAAAAATAGAAACTCTTCCTTCTTTTTTCATTTCTTCAGCAAGGTGTTTCATGTTTGTTTTCTTCGTCAGACTCAACCTATTTGCTTTGTAGTGTTGAGATTAAAGTGTTGTTTTATCTTGAGAGACTATTGCCCGTTAACGTAAAAACATATATATTCGGGGCAATCTTGTCTTAAGAACAGAGTGCAATCACTCTACTCATCACACAGTTGTAACAATCCAGATTTAGTGTTTCTTGATTTCAGGTTATCAAGATTCAAGACTCAACAAGCTTGCGGCAGTTCTGAACATTGACCTATTTGTTTATCCTTTTGAACACTTGTAATATTTATTTAC
The DNA here is from genome assembly GCA_029783415.1 of Anisodus acutangulus. Taxonomy (NCBI): domain Eukaryota; kingdom Viridiplantae; phylum Streptophyta; class Magnoliopsida; order Solanales; family Solanaceae; genus Anisodus; species Anisodus acutangulus. The sequence continues at coordinate 44,298,284 of CM056489.1, forward strand.
TTCCCGTACTGCTTTACAATAACCAACATCGTGGTCATCAACACACAGACCTATAGTGAAAACAGCAGGGAGAAGGAAGGGCAGCTTCTCAGCACTCATAGCATTGACCTCAAACGTATAGTTCACAGGAGTAACATCAATGACCCGACATTTCTGCAATGGCCATACTAGCGCCCTTTTTTGTGATCTTCAGTTCATTAATACCAATCCCAGCGATCACCAGAAACTCAGATGCCCTTGCTATGCGGTAAATCATGTCTGCAGTTCTTTGTTCTTCCTAACATGACAAGTAAAGGTTGTCAAGACCCACAACACCATACACAGGCAAAATTTTCATCAACTAGAAACTAAATAGTTGAGATAGAAAAAGGCATCAGTAAGTTTCACTTTATAAAGGAAAGCTGGTGGTCTGATTACATTTTACACAAACGTTACAGCATAAAAGTAGCAGAAAATCCCAATCACAGAGACACAGTTTCAACGAGTTCAAATTTGGCGCATGTAAATGACCATTAAACAATCAGCAAAAAAGTTAGTCATTAGGTTGTCAAGCCAACATAATTTCAGCAGATTGCTAGCTCAAAATACCCTTTTCATTTTCGGTACAAGCTCAAGTTTTAACTTATCCCAAAGAGTTTTTGACCCTTCTCTCTAGGTTAGAATACCTCAAGAAATCTTTTTTCTGGTTCTTATAACAGATAGAGTCTAAAGAACTCTGTACCCTTCTTGACTAAAGAAATGCAGAAAATACTACTCTCAGGATTGTAGCAAAGTGCATAAAAACTGCAAAAGTCACCAACAGATTGCTAGTGAACTCATTAAAACACCTAAAAGCACATGCAACATTAAATTTTCATCTTAATTTCTCAAAATGCACAAGTACACGAATTATAAAGAAACATTTTAAAAATTCATTCCGATACACTAAGCTCCCGCTATGAGCGGAGTACGGGAAAGGGACGGACCACAATGGTCTATTGTACGAAGGCATAGACTGCATTTAAACATAATAAGAATAAAACCCAACTAATAACTGTTGGGATACAATTGTTGTAGGGAACGGGAAGTAAGTAACTATTACAATGGTAGAAAGGATAAACTAACTATTACAATAAAACTGAAAATCAAAACCTTAACAAACTGCTTGTGTGATTTGCTGAGTCGAGTGATGACACTCTGTCTTTAAGACAAGATTGCCCCATATATCTCCTTTTACGGTGTTGGGCAATAGTCTGCCAAGATACAACATCAACTTTAACAAGTGAGCAAAGGAAACTCAAGTGTTACTCTTGAAGAACTTTGAATATAGTAACTTTGCTAGAGAGGAAGAAGATGAATTCAGAAAATCTGGAGTATTTTCTAAGTGTTGAATGTGTTCAATTGAGCCAAAGGCCTCAATTTATAGTGTAAGTAGAAGACCCCTCAACTAGTCAACTAATGACCTTCAATAGTCATGTAATTGCACTTGATTGAGGGGTTACATTCAGTCAAATAATGGCTGAATTCATGTGCCAAGTAATGGAGAATCAATGCTCCAAAACCAGCCCAAAGGTCAGATTTTTCCAACTTTCCGTCATGACTTTCTACCTCCGGCGCGCTGCTGTGGAATTAACGTCGCGCTGTGAATTAGCGCGTCGCGGCTCCGGTGACCAACCAATTTCTGTGCCCATCGGGAGGCGCCGCAGCCCTTCACGGCTCCGCGGCGATTTCTGACTCGTTTCATTTTACACTTTGTACACTTCTTCCTTCGTTTACCAACGTGGAATACTTTGTCATTTGGCCAATAACCGTCCATAATTCTATGTCTCAAACGTATTACATACGTACCAATATCTCTTTCACTAATGAAATTTACGATACTTGGCACTACGTGTGCACGTGTGTGGAAATGACATTTCCGAACGTGCGGGCCCCAATTGTTCGAGTCATAAATTAATGGGATATACTTAATTCTACATTTAGTAAATTTCCAACAATAACAACAACAACAACATACCTAGTATATTAACACCTTGTACTACTAAATAGGAAAACAAAGAAAAAATTTCAGTGAGAGCAAGTTATTGATACTAGTTTCAACATTCAACTACTTGAAACATTAAAAATCTGGTCCAATCAATCATGGACAAAGGAATAAAAAGTAAACTAAGGACTTTCGATATTAAACATGTAAACAAATTATTTCAGACATTGCAATTTGTAAAATATTGTCCATTACAAACTTTGTTTTTACACTTCCTTTTTGGTATGGGAAAATACAAATAAATATGTAGAAGAGAATCAAGGTCAGAAATTGAGTACTCATATTCAAAATCATAAGCAACGCCACAAACTTTCAACAAACCATTTAAAAGAAAACACACTTCTTAGCTGTCTTACCATGGTTATTTTAGCTGTTTGACAAGTGGATTCTATATAGTACACTTTTACTGTCATTCAATCATAGTTAATTACGGTTATTTAGCTGTAACATGGAAATGAAAGAAGTTACTGCCTTTTATTACCACGAAAAATAAGTTGCTTTGAGAATACTGGCGATTCAAATTTTCTTGATTTTACTCTGTATATATGTTACCATAAATGTAATATCTTGATTTTACACTTGCTTACGCTGTACGCCCTAAACACACCTAACAGCCAACAATCAGGCTCATCTAACAGTTCTTACACAAATTATATGTTAAATTTTTTAATTAAAATCATTGACCCTCATAATTATTTATTTAATAAATGAATGATACTTAATAGTTTTTCATCTATAGAAATAAGAATATTGGGTGTAACTCAAATAACAAGTCGTAGTATTGCATATTTACTATTTAAGAACATCGTGAGGGTGAATATCACTTAACATTTCTTTTAAAAATACATAGCCGAATTATACATTTTCACTTGTCAGTCGTCTTTTGTCCTATGTAATAAAATTATCATATTTTATTATTTTGCTATTTGAAAGTAATTTTATTTTTATTCATGAAAGAGCTACGTTTTAATTATAATACTGATAAAGTTTATTGATTATTTGCTCATAGGGTCCTATTACCCCTAAACTTTTTAAAAGTGTAATAAATGTCACCCTAAGTGCTGACGTGTCATATAGAACCAAATATTTGGCAGGTGGTGAAATACACGCGATGCCACGTGTAATTTAGTATTTTTTTTAAATCTATTTCATTTTCTTTTTAATTCCGAAATGTAATGGAAATATTATTTTGTATTTAGAAAAATGAAAAGGACAATTATTTTTCTATGAACTTGAAAAACTATTAGAGGTGTTGAGCATATTCGAAGGTTGTTGAAGTTTTAAAGTTGAGATTCAAGTGCTAGATTCATTCTAAATCTTTAGTTGTTGATGAGGTTCGAAAATGAAAAAAGAATTTCAAATCCACCATTGTTGAACCTTGAAAAAGCTTGAAGAACAAAAAAATGTGTTTGTCAAAATTTTTGGTTGTTGGCCAAATTGATTACTGGGGTATGGTGATGATGTTGTTGTGAAGTTGTAGTTGAAATTTGATGGATTGGTGCAGATTTAGCTGAGTTTTTGTTGAATTTTGACACCAAAAAATAGATTTGAAGCTCTTGAAAATTGGTGATAAAATGGGGGATGAAGAGCTCTTGAAAATCAGCTTTAGAACTGACACGTGTCCATTTTGTATAGGTCATAGCCCCTTTTTTTAAGTTCTCACACGCTTGAAAGAGGTGTTCTCACGCAGTGCTCCATGTCAGCAATAAAGGTGCAAAAAATTACGAAAAAAAAGTTTAGCGGGGTAATAGGACCTCGCAAAGGTAAGGTATGTCGTAACAATTTCGGGTATAGTTCAGGGGGTAATAGTGTTTTATCCCTATATAATTACAAGTTATAAGTGGCTTCTTTGTTAGCTTTCTCTCTCTCTCACACACGCGCGCGCACACACACACTTCATTTATTTATATTTATGTAATTTCACCTATTTAATAATATTTATTATAATTATATTATTTTATGAAATACTAAAAATTAAATACTCATGGGGTTTATACCGGGCCTTGAGGCATAAGCCTCACCGAGTCGTATGTAAAACGTCCCGCCTTTTAAAACACTAGATTTGATAAGTTAAATAGATTCAGTAACTTTAATGACATGACACGCCAATTAGAAAAGAAAAGACTTTTTGTGAATAATAATAATAGTAATAGTTAAATGATTTTATAGGTCTAAAAAATTTAATAGAAAATTTTTAATATTGGGTGATTGTAGGGGTGTCAAATGTACGGATTGGACTGAAATTGTGCATGTCAAAATATGTTGAGTTAATAAATAAGCGGGTCATTGACTCACCCAGAAGTTACTTGGGATGAAATGGACTAAAATCAATCATAACTCAACCCAATTATTATCATATTTTTAAATTACAGATTTATTTTCTTATAATTTGTTTGAGTATCTAATAAAACTTTTTCCTTATATTATGACTATAATAACATATAAAAAATAATATTTTTAAAAATATTTAGATAAAAAAATTTATGGTCAATCTACTTTGCATATCAATAATTTTAAATAGACTAAATTAATCGAATCAAAATAGATTGAACTAATAAAATAAAGGTCATTAACCCACTCAAATCTAAGTAAATTGGTTCGTGATTTATTGAGTTGATTTAGTCACCCTAAGTGACCATTTAGTTATTTCAACATAATTAATTTTGAGATAAGTTATCTTTCTACCCTCTCACAAGAATAAAATAATATCTTAATCCCAAAATAACTAACTCTAAATTAATTATATCATAATTTAATTATAACAAAACATAGAATAAATATATCTCAAATTTATTTTTAGAATTAATTATCTCATATTCCTCCTGCAAACTGAGCCGTTAGAGAATTAACTCTTTCTTCCACTAGTAGAGATTCTCCATAACCTTGCTCAAATACCTACACGGTTACACTACCACAAATACCGGTTAATCACCAAAGTCGGGAAAACCTCAACATAGAGGCACAGAGGACGAGGAAGGACCAAAGACGCTAGGGCTCGTACAGACTGAAGAAATCAGTTCTTGAGTTTTGCTATCTGGGTACCCATTCTACCTCTCTAATCTCCATGGCAAGATAATTTCTAGTTATTTTCTGCTTTTTAATCGTTCATATCAAAATATAAAATGAAAACATCAAAAAGAAAACTCAAGATTCCCGGTAATACAAGTGAAGAAATTGATAGAATAAGTTCATTGCCAGATGATGTACTCCACAAAATACTCTCATCTCCATCTCTCTTTATTTTTGATGTGGTTCAGTTGAGTCTATTATCTAAAAGATGGAAATATATATGGACTACATGCCTTACTTGCACTTTGATATTAATGGATTTTGTGAACAACGGCTCAAACGTTATTCTTATTCGAGAATGGCTGAAAAATACTATTGACAGATTGAAAACCTAATCTAACTCTAATAGTTTTATGTTAGAATCCTAGTCTAAGTATATTTGATAAATTATAATTATTATAGTTTTATTAAAATAGGACTTTCCGGTTAAACTAGGGAAATAAGAACTTTTACCTCTATATAAAGAGGTCATTATTATGAATGAAAGCAAAAAATAATTCTTTAAATATTTTTCTTCTCTCTAAAATTTCGTCCAGTCTTAATTTTAATATGGTATCAGAACCACGTTGAAAGAACACAAAAATCCTAAATAATGGTGGGTGACGGAGAAATCAACGATAAAAATAAAGGAATTGTTGACATTATGTCAAACGATAATTCCGAAATTGTGGTGACACAAGTTCAGTTGAAGGGAGAGAATTATGAAGAATGGGCTCGATCCATGAGGACGACCCTAAGAGCAAGGAAAAATCGTTGATGGTACGATCAAGAAGCCGGATGAAGAATCACCGGACTTAGATGACTGGTGGACTATAAACTCTTTGTTGGTGTTGTGGATTCGTAACACCATCAAACTAACTCTTCGCTCAACGATCTCGCATACAGAGAAAACGGAAGAATTGTGGACAAGCATCTGGGAGCGGTTCGCTGTTATCAACGGACCTCGGATGCAACAATTAAAAGCAGAACTTGTGGAGTGCAAGCAGAAGGGAAGAATCATAGTAGATTACTATGAGAAACTAACCAAGCTATAGGAAGAATTGACCAACTACGAACATATTCCGACTTTCAAATGCGGAAAGTGCACGTGCAATCTGGGGATATCTTAGAAACCAAGAGAGAAGAAGAAAAAGTGCATCTTTTCCTCATGGGATTGGATGAGGCAATGTATGAAATAGTAAGATCAAACATATTGGCCTAAAAACCGTTTCCATCATTAAACAAAGTCTATTCGAAGCTAGTGTAGGAAGAGCGTGTGAGAGAACTCACAAGAAAAAGAGAGGAACAAAGTGAAACCATGGGCTTTGCCGTGCAAGGAAGAAATTCATATCATGATCAAGGTGTAGGGAAGAATGATGGAACATTCTGCACACATTACAAGAGATCCGAACACGTTGTGGAAGGTTGATTTCAACTTATTGGGTATCCGAAATGGTGGCCGGAAAATAAGAAAGGAGATGAAAAATCTAGAGAAAGAGGACGAGGACAACAACAACAAAGGGGAGGCTTGGGATCTGATCACAGAAGGGCAACTACCAGACTAACATCGTTGTTGTTGAGAATACACAGGCGGAGATAGAACAGATGAACACAGGTGGGATAAGACCTCACAATCTGAGTGAGGAGATCAGAAAAAATGTGATTCACGTGTTGAATTCACAAGGAATAAATCTGAATGGCAAGATGGATGGTGAGACCAAAAACTTATCTTGGATTTTTGACTCCGGAGCGACCAATCACGTGACAGGTAATCTGGAGAAACTGATCGATCAACGGGACATTTTTGAGTGTCGGGTTGGCCACGAAAGAAGGAACGACCAAACTAAATAATAGGATTTGGTTAAAGGATGTCCTCTATGTTCCGGACTTAACTTCCAATTTAATTTTTGCATCGCAACTTATTGATCATTTAGATTGTGATGTAAATTTTAACAAAACTGTGTGTGCTATACAGGACCCCACCACGAGGAAGCTACTTGGAACGGGTGAGCGACGAGGTGGACTTTACTATTTCTGGAATGTGTCGCGGATACGAGTTATGAAGGCGAAGACAGTTGATTGGTTCGATCTTTGGCACAAACGGTTAGGTCATCCTTCTGCACAAGTGACAAAGTCTATTACGGCGTTGGGTTTAAAAGAAAGTAGTGTTGATTCGGATAAAGAATGTGATGTTTGCTAAAGGGCAAAACAAACAAGAAGTGTTTTTCCTTCGAGTGATAATCTAGCTTCCGATATTTTTGATATGATTCTTGTGATTTATGGGGGCCATATAGAACACCTTCTTCTTGTGGTGCTTCGTATTTCTTGACTGTTGTGGATGATCGATCGCTAGCCGTATGGATTTTTCTTTTAGTTGATAAGAAAGAAGTGTCCCAAAACTTGAAAACTTTCTTCGCACTGGTGGATAGGCAGTTTGGTAAGAAGGTGAAAATTGTTAGAAGTGATAACGAAACTGAGTTCACATATATGAAAACTTACTTCTTCGAACATAGAATTCTTTTTCAAACTTCTTGCATAGGGACGTCGCAGCATAATGAAAGAGTTAAAAGAAAACACTGTCACATTCTTAATATGGAGCGAGCATTAAGATTTCAGGTTCATCTTCTGATCAAATTCTGGGGAGAATGTGTTTGACTGCGAGATACTTGATCAATAGAACACCATCTTCGATTTTGAATGGAAAACCCCCTATAAAATTTTATACGGGAGACGCCTCATTATGGTCACTTAAGGGTGCTAGGGTCACTATGCTATGCACACATGAAAGGAAGAACAAGAGACAAGTTTGAGAGTCGAAGTCGTAGGTGTGTCTTCTTGGGATTCCTTTACGGACAGAAAGGTTGGAGATTGTATGACTTAGAAAACGATGAATATTTAGTCTCAAGAGATGTAGACTACGAGACTAAGTTTCCTTTTGCCGTATAAACAGGTAATTCGGTTGACAACATAGAAGTGATCCCGAATGAAACAAAGATAGAAAGGAATCTACAAGATTTCGAAGAAGAACAGACAAATAATGTAGGTACGAACAAAGCTCGAATAGAAGAAATTCAGACACCGGATATCGAACCTACGGATCAGCCAGAATTAGACCGGACAGATGCTAGTCCGAATAATGAAAACGTGGAAGAAATTCAGACGGAAGGTACTGGGCCAATGAAGAGCCACCGGAGGAACAATTGGGTTGGGGTAAACGTCAGAAGCATAACTTGGTTTAATTACGTGACTACGTTACTGAAATATTCCAGAAAGAAAGTCCATCAATGAGTTTGCTCAATCCTCAGCAACCCTCAGGTGCGCCTTATCCTTTAGCTCACTATATATCTTAAAATATATAGCTCCAATGCCAAAGGATATAATCATTGAGAATCTGTTTTCAATAGAACATTTTCGTATTGTCTTTACCGATAGGATCCGCTCATTTGAAGGCACTGGCATATTTGTGCATAAGATGATCAAGAATGTTCTTTCTATATCAGTTTTGAAGCTAGGCAATGCTTCCATTTTGGTAAAGTTTTCTCTTCTTAAAAGGGTATTAGAAGTATTATAATATGTAGACAATAATCTATGTACATTTTTTGAATACCGAGTATAGTTTTTAAACATACAGTCTTTAAGTGCTTGTAAAAGTATATTTACAATCTACGTACTTGTCTAAAACAAACACATCAAGTATTTCTAACTCGTTTGGAGAGTTTGTCAGTAGCTTTACGATTAGTCTCTTTATTAATAAATTTCTCACTTCTTAGTTATAAAAAATTCTAATAAGTTTCACGTTTCTTAGTTATAAGAAAAGCTCTCATTTATTGTATTTATGCCGTTGAGTTGTGAAGCCTAATTCGGGCTTGTATTATGTTCGTCCTAGTTTTCGCTATATATTATGGGGCGCCGTTTTTCTTTACATGTGAGTAAGAGAGAATTATAAACACAAACTCCCTATTTTGATTATAGTGAAATCTGCAGCGGCAAAGTGGACGTAGCTCTCGCATTGAGAGTGAACCACTATAAATCTGTGTGTTATTTGTTCGTCGCTTATTTACTGTTTTCTGATTAGGTCGGATTTGGGACTCAAATCCTAACATATGCTTCTGCAGGGTCTGTATGAAGCGACTAGCAAAGAGAGAGACTCTCTCCCGTCTCCTTTTATAAGCCGAAGTCCTTAAAACTGGAAATGGGAGTTGATCAAGATTGTATGCAAGTTATGATATTATTGCTCAAGTATTCTCCTAATCTGGAGGTTCTGAAATTGTGGTCTGATGAGGTAAAGCTCTTCATCTTTTTCACAAACTTTGTGTACAAATTCCATTTCTTTTATACGGTAATCGGAAGGACTTGTAAGTTTTATAAAACTAGAAGTTGATTAACAGAAGCTGGTGAAATTAGGCTCGAGAACTGATGTCACTAAACTTTCCAAACAAAGGTTCAATGATAATTGCAATGTCATTGCAACAATGCTGAACTATGAATCTATATTCGAGAAACACAGACCTAATAAGCAAAAATCCACTCACCAAAATGATGGACATGCCACAATGAAAGAGACAGGATCTGACTAATCATCAGTTTAACTTTTAACATTCACCTGGGAAGTTGGCAGTATCACCTGTTTACTCATGCCATTGAATTTAATCATGTTTGCTACTTATAACTTAATGGTAGAAATATTTGAACTGTGAATTCATTCTCGGAACCAGACTATATAAGCGTTATTTACATTGGACTGTGAAGTTTATACTTCTTTGGCCGTTTCGCCTTACATGTTTGAACTGCTATATAGGTAGTAGTGACTACTGAGTAAGAACTCAAACTCAACTATCTTTATATGAGCTGTGTTATCTAACTTCAATGTCCAATTCAGTCTTGAATTTCTAGCTGAATTTGTGTGAAATCTCTTATAGACAACCTCGGTTACCTTACCCAACCCATACTATTATCAATTGTAAATTTGGTCCAAGTCATTTTCAGTTTTACTATCTATTCCAGGCCGGCCCATGTCTTGCTTACTCGAGTCCAAAACCCAAAACAGATTAGCACAACTGGTTTTACGTGTATAAACGCTAGTGTTTTAATTCATCTGGATCTAAGCCATACTGGCCCCTTTTGTTTTCAATTTTTATTTCTACAGTTTACTAAGTGGTTCAGCTTAAAAGTGTATGTTTAAATTTTAAGCTAGCGGCCGAAGTGAACAGATAGCTAATTTTAGGATAGTTATTTAAGGCATAGCCGTAATTTATAAACTTTTGTAAAGTTTAACCACTCCAAAATCAACCTTAGACCTATGGAACTGAAGGTGAAATATATAATTCAGTTACAAATTCAGATATACGGATTTGAATTTAAGCTTGCCAAAGCCAAACTTCAAAAAATTTGAAAGCAAATAAACTTCAAACATTTTTTTGTTTAAAGTTTTGGCTTTGCATGCTCACAACTCATCGAGGCCAAGGATGGGCGCTTTTTCGTTTGAGAAGTGAGGCTTTACAGTCCAAAAATCGTATATATGAAGTTTGGGGCTGTCACGCGTAACTTCAAATTCTTTTGGTTTCTCTCTCCACACATATAGACTTGTTTGTGGACCCCACCCACCCCCACCCCACCCCCTATCTACATAGTGGCACAGCGAGAAAGTGGTTCTAGTTTGTAAATGTATTGAGCAGCACTAACTCAATAGAACGATAATACTGGTGTAAAATCTTGTGTACCCCACTAGGGGTGACACAATGAAAATGTTGGTCATTTAGAATTGTTGAAAATTTATTAATGTGGAATAAAATTTATCCCATTATTTATGACTCGAACAATTGGGGCCCCGCACGTGGGAAACATCGTTTCCACACACGTGCACATGTTGTACTGAGGTGGTAAATTTCATTAGTGAAAGAGATATTGGTACGTAAGTAAAGTGTTTGAGACATAGAATAATGGACGGTCATTGGCCAAATGACAAGTGTTCCATGTTGGTAAACGAAGGAAGAAGTGTGCATAGTGTAAATATGGAATGGGTCGGAAAGGGCCGCGGAGCCGAGACGCTTCCCTGGCAGAAAGTCTTAGACAAAAATATGATTTTTTGGAGACTTTTGGGCTGCCCTCAATGACATTCATTCCAGCATTAATCAGCCATTATTTGGGCTAATAAATTTGTGCCATTACTTGGGCAATTCATGGGTGATTCAATGCCATTACTTGACACTTGAAGAGACAATTCTTACACTATAAATTGAGGCCTTTGTCTCAATTGTTAACACACTTGAGAGAAAATCAAACCAAAATTTTTAGAAAACTTCTTCATCTCTAGCACTCTTTCTATATTCAAGTTCTTCACAAGAAACACTTGAGTTTCCTTTGCTCATTTTTTAGTTGTTGTTTTTATCTTGGGAGACTATTGTCCACTGACGTAAAATGATATATACGGGGCAATCTTGTCTTAAAGACAGAGTTCCATCACTCGACTCAGCCAATCTTCAAGAGTTTTATACTTGTTCTTACTTCCAGTTTTGTGATTATAAATTTCTCGTTGTAATATTAGTAATCTTTAGTGGTTTATCCTTTCTAGCAATTGTAATATTTACTTACTCCCCATTTCCTGCACTTGTTGTACTCACAATTTTAAGACAAAATTGTTGTAAGTGCTAAGAAAGATGACTGGACAAGAACAGTTAGCCTCTGGTTCTGCTAATGCTGCTCAAGGCACACCCAATGCCTTTCCTATTGCTCAAGGGAACGTTACAGTTCCTCCGCCCTCTGGTTTCCACCATGAACGCCCAGGAAAATTTATGGGCTCCAACTTCAAGAGTTGGCAGCGGAAGATGCTTTTTTACTTGACTGTGATGGGAATGACTCATTTCCTAACAGAAGGTCCTCCACAAGCTGGAGATGAGATGGACCCTCAGCCTAATGAAACGGCTGAAGGGGGCCAATGTTTCCATGTCTTCAATGGCATGAAGATGACTCTTGATGCATGGAGTCACAGTGACTTCATGTGTAAGAATTATATTCTGAACTGTCTGTCAGACCCACTCTACACGGTGTATTGCACCGTAGGCACCACCAAAGAGTTATGGGAAAAACTGCAGAAGAAGTACAACGCACAAGATGCAGGTACAAAGAAATTCATCTTTGGGAAATTCCTGAAATTTCAAATGGTGGATAGCAAAACTGTGATGTCCCAAGCCCAGGAATTCCAAATGATTCTACATCACCTGGATTTGGAATGTATGAAACCAAATGAGCAGTTTTTGGTTGCATCACTAATTGAGAAGTTACCTCCCTCGTGGAATGAGTTTATGAGTTACTTAAAACTCAAGACAAAGGAAATGATCTTTGAAGAACTTATTATTTAACTCCAAATTCAGGAAGATAATAAGAAGGCATTGCCTAAGGAAAAGCAACCCGCTCAGCAAAGGCAAAGGCAAAGGCAAAGGCAAAGGCAAAGGCAAAGGCAAAGGCAAAGGCAAAGGCAAAGGCAAAGGCAAAGGCAAATCTGGTTGAGACCAAAGGGAACATATGCAAGAAGTGCAAGTTCCAGAAAGATGGCAAGACCCAGATGACAGAGAAGTTCAAGGGGAACTGCCACCACTGTGGAAAACCTGGTCACATGATCAAGGACTGCCGCAAGCTCAAGGCTGAGCAAAAAGAGAAGGCCAAAGGCAAGGCGCAGGCTAACGTCGTCGAAGACACGCTTCTTGACGACATGATTGAGGAGTTCTCGGCGGTGGTGCTTGAAGCAAACCTTGTTGAGAATCCCAAGCAGTGGTGGATGGACACGGGTGCAACCCGTCACATCTGTTCCGACAGAGATGCCTTCTCCACATACACTCATGTTGCAGGCAAGAAGTTGTTCATGTGCAACAACGCATCCTCTAAAGTGCTGGGGGTTGGAAAGGTGATCCTGAAGATGACTTCTGGAAAGGAGCTCACTCTGAAGGAGGTGATGCATGTCCCTGAGATTAGGAAAAAATTAATTTCAGGTCCTGTATTGGTTAATATTGGTTTTAGGCTAGTATTTGAGTCCAATAAATTTGTAATCACCAAGAACGGAACTTTTGTGGGAAAAGGCTTCGTCTGTGAAGGTCTCTTCAAAGTTAACGCCCAGTCTGTAATGCGTCCAAGCAATACAATTGAAGCTTCTTCTTACTTGCTTGAGTCTTCTAATTTATGACATCACAAATTATGACATGTTAACTATAAGTCCATCCAAAGGTTGGTGAAGTTGGAGTTGTTGTCGTCTATCGACGTAAACCCTCAACATAAGTGTGAGGTGTGCGTAGAGGCAAAACTCACAAAGACTCCTTTTCGATCCGTCGAAAGGGATACCGCTCATCTAGAACTTGTTCACACAGATATATGTGATTTAAAGTTTGCACAAACTAGAGGGGGGAACAAGTACTTTGTGACATTCATTGATGATAGCACAATGTATTGTTACCTTTACTTATTGAAAAGTAAAGATGAAGCCTTTGGATCATTCAAACGCTATAAGGCAGAAGCTGAAAACCAACTAAGTTTGCGGATTAAAGCAATTCGTAGTGATAGAGGGGGAGAATACGTAGTGCCGTTTGAGGAATATTGTGCCCAATTGGGCATTGTTCATCAAACGACGGCTCCTTACTCACCTCAATCGAACGGTGTCGCTGAACGCAAGAACCGTACATTGAAGGAAATGATGAATGCCTTGCTCGTCAATTCCGGTCTTCCCCAAAATATGTAGGGTGAAGCTGTCCTCACCCCTAATACGATTCTTAATAGAGTCCCACATAAGAAAAAAACTCCATATGAATCATGGAAGGGAAAGAAACCCACCTATAAATATTTGAAGGTGTGGGGTTGTTTGGTAAAGGTCGAAGTGCCTAAGCCAAAGCAGGTCAAGATTGGGCCTAAGATTGTAGATTTTATTTTCATCGGATATGCAAATGACAGTAGTGCTTATCGATTCTTAGTGCATAAGTAAGATATTTCAGATATCCACGGGGTACAATCATGAAATCAAGGAATGCTCAATTCTTTGAGGATACCTTTCCTAGAAAGAAAAGAGGCGCAACTACTCGCAAATGAAGTTATGAACATAGCTCTCATGGCCGACAGAATCAGGAGTGCCTAACTACCCGGATCTAGACGGTTCAGATCTAGTGGACTCCGAAGTGGCTGATTGTCCGAAACTGAGTGTTCCAGATACTCAGAACTTGGAGTCACCAGAGGCTGAACTAAGACGAAGCAAAAGGGCCAGATAACACTTTTGGTCCTGACTTTGTAGCTTATATGGTCGATAACGAACCGAGGACAGTTGCTGAAGCATTGTCTACTCCAGAAGCATTGCTCTTAAAAGAAGCTATTGAGAGCGAAATAGACTCCATCCTGCAAAACCATACGTGGGAATTGGTTGATCTTCCTCCGGGAAACAAACCGTTGGGTTGTAAATGGTACAAGCGGAAGTATAAAACAGGTGAGTCTATAGATAAGTACAAAGCCAGGTTGGTAGTCAAGGGCTATCGACAGAAGGAAGGCCTTGACTATTTTGACACGTACTCCCCGGTGTCTAGAACGACATCCATATGAGTATTCATTGCGATCGCAGCGTTGCGTGACCTTGAGATACATCAAATGGATGTCAAGACAACCTTCCTAAATAGTGATTTGGAAGAAGAAATTTATATGGAACAACTCGAGGGGTATGTAGTTCCAGGGCAATAGAAGAAAATCTATCGACTTGTCAAATCTCTGTACGGGCTGAAACAAGCTCCAAAGCAATGACATGAAAAATTTGATAGTACCCTACTATCGAAGGGTTTTTTCATTAATGAGTGTGACAAATGTGTCTACATGAAAGGTAACTCTGATTCGTTCGTCATGATATCCTTGTACGTAGATGACATGTTGATCATAAGAAGCAGTCCTAACATGATCCTAGAGACTAAGAACATGTTGAAACAATGTTTCGACATGAAGGATATGGTTATCGCAGATGTCATCTTAGGGATAACGGTCTCTAAGACGCGACATACTGGTCTTGTCTCAGTCTCACTACATTGAGGATGTGTTGAGAAGATTTGAGATGTGTGACAGTTCACCTATGAAGTCACCACTGGATATGAATCAAAAGATTGATAAAAATTGTGGTGCACCCGTATGCCAGGAGCGATATGCACAGGTGATTGGGAGTTTGATGTACATAACAAACTGCACCCGTCCTGATATCGCTTATGCAGTCAACAAGTTGGCTAGGTTTACCCGTAATCCAGGAAATGATCACTGAAAGACGTTGAATCGGATACTACGGTACCTGAAATACATGCTAACTTACGGGCTGCATTATTCAAGATACAGTGATGCAAACTGGATATCTGATATAGAGAACACCAAGTCCACCAGTGGGTATATATTTACAATTTGTGGTGGGGCTGTGTCTTGGAAATCCTCTAAGCAAACTTTCATCGCCCGATCCACAATAGAGTCTGGTTTATTGCTTTAGACAAAGCAGGAGAAGAAGCTGAGTGTCTTCATGACTTCTTAGAGGACATCCCGTGTTGGGACAAACCCGTACCTTCTGTAATGATCCATTGCGACAGCCAGTCGGCTCTAGGAAGGGCAAAAAGTTCTATGTATAACGGCAAGTCTCGTCATATTCGACGGAGACATAAGACCGTTAGGCAGCTGATCACCACGAGTATTATTACCATTGATTATGTAAAATCAAAGGATAACATAGCAGACCCATTGACTAAGGGCATACCCAGAGATCAGATGTTCTGCCTGTCTAGGGGAATGGCCTTAAAACCCAAACAATAAGGACTGATACAGTGGTAACCCAACCTTACTGACTGGAGATCCCAGGAATTAAGTTCAATGGGAAAACTAAGCTGTAAAGGTTCAGTTGAGCGCTTCGGCGAAAGCAAGAGCACTTCGTGTTATGATTTCTGTAAGGAACATAAACCCAAAGTCGTTCCCGCGATAGACATTAAGTGCTATCTGAGTGTGGATAAATGTTAAGTTTCCAAAACCTTTAATGATCCTTAACGGTTGAGGTTAGGTTTGAGGAAATTTTTAATGGTTCCTAACACTGGTGAAGTGGGGTATAGCAGGATAACACATGTACTTTACAAGAAAAATTATTTATAACTCTTCTATCGTCACTATAAAAGAAGATACACCATAAATTATATATTGATTATGTTGAAGTATATAATGTAAATAAGGTATAAGGGTAGTTAGGACATTTCATATATTCAGTTAGTTAGTGAGTAGTTAAGTTTGTTAATTTCCTATATAAACTACTCTATTGTACATCTCTCTTTAATGCCTTTAACGGCTACTTCTAATGAAGCTCTCTCTCCCACTCTTCTTCCTCTCATACATATTTTCTTGTACTCAATTCATATGAACTTCTCAATGATTTCATGGTATCAGAGCAGTGCGATAGGAAGCGTAGCTGGCATGTTGAACCATGTCTGTCAACAGTGAAAGATAGCCCCTAAACGTATAATTCCGCAAGCAAATTCAGTTGAATCTTAGTTCAATTTCAATTTCAAAATTAATCGATCGATTGTTAAATGCCAATTGATCGTATTCACAAGGTTCTGGTAGCTTAAATCTCAATCAATTGCAAATTGCGAAGGTTCTCGAAGTCTATACATCAAATTAGGGCTCAAAATCTCTGAATAGCAATTTCAGTCAACATCAACGACGATTACTAACGGTACTGAGTCGGTCAATGCGAATGCAATCGATGCAAATGTAACAAGTACTGGTGATCTATTACCCACTCCAGTTGTTGATTATAATCATCCACTTTATCTTCAATCGACTTATGTAAGTGAAATTTCTATTATCATTTTTCAGTTAAAAGGAAATGAAAATTATACCGCGTGGAACAAATCTATGCGTATTGCTCTATTAGGACGAAATAAATTAGGATTTGTTAATGAAAAGTGTAGAAAAGAAAGTTATCCTGAGAGTTTATGTGATTAATGGGAGCGAGTTAATGCAATTATGTTATCTTGGTTAATGAACTTAGTTGCAAGCAATTTAGTTGGAGGATTAGTGTATGCAACTAATGCACAATCAGTTTGGGAAGATTTAAAGAAAAAATTGAAAAAATTGATGATTCAAGATCATTTAGCATACATCAAGAAATAACTACTACTGTTCAAGGAACTCAATCTGTGGCTACATATTATACAAGATTGAAGGAGTTATGGAATGAATTTGAGTCCATGGTGTCTGTGCCTGGGTGTAATTGTGAGAGGTCAAAGGATTTTGTGATGTATGTTCAGAAATAGAAGTAGTATCAATTCTTAATGGGATTAAATGAGTCTTTCTCACAAGCTAGAAGCCATATCTTGTTATTAAGCCCATTGCCAAGTATAAAGCAGGCTTACTCAATGATTGTGAGTGATGAGAACCAAAAGACTATGGAAAGCCAAGCAAGTAGTTCAGGTTTGTTTGGTTCTATGTCAGGAAAGTCACAATGAATGAATGAAGGTGATTCTGTTGCAATGTATTCTAAAGGTGGACATCACAATACAAAATTCAAGAAGAGATATAATCTAAATTACAATCCCAATGCCTTATGTGACAACTGCAAATTTAAAGGACATTTATAAGGTAGACTATTACAGATTGGTGGGATATCCACCAGACCATCCCAAAACAAATCAAAATAAGAATAGGTTTAATCAAAATCAGGGGGATAATAGATTTACTTTAGAATCAATTTCAATTTGATAATAGATACGAAAACAAGTTGGAAGAGGAGGAGGTCATAGTAACCACGCTGCACATAATGCAATTGTTGAACAATTGAGTAGTGGTAATTCTAATCAACAAGGACAAAATTAAGGTTACCATATGCCTCAGATGAATTACATACAATCACCTTCTCAGTCAAACACTGGTATCAGTCACAACTATCAAGAAAATCCAACCAATTATCCTAGCTAACAACAACAACTACCTCAGTTCAAAAGACGGAAGGACCAAACTTATCCCAGAATCAGTATGGTGAAATTTGCCAAATGCTGGAACAAAGTCACATTGCTGCTCAGTCTTCAAACACATCAAATGCTTCACATGCTGCTAATATGACATGCACCCAGTAGTGCCTTGTTAGTTTGAAATGATTCACAAGATTAGATATTAGACTCAGGGGCTACTGATCATATGACATCAAATTTAAACTTGTTGGATCATAGTACTTTAACTAAACATGAAGTCAAGAAGAGAGTAATTCTTCCAAATGAAGAGGTTACTTATGTTAAACATACTGAAACTAGTGCAATACCACCTAGTAGTATCATACATAATGTATTTTATATACCTGAGTTTAAATATAACTTACTGTCAGTTTCAAAATTAACTAGACAATTGAATTGTTCAGTGAAGTTTTATCCAAATTTCTATGTGTTTCAGGATCTCTTCACTAGGAATGTGAAGGAGATTGGTAAAGAAGATGATGGGATGTATAATCTCATAAGGTCAAAGCTCAGACTCTCCAAAGAACAAATCACTGGCTATGGTTTATCCACTCACACCAGTCCTACTGATGACACTATTAATCTATGACATAGAAGAATGAGACATGTCCATGCTGTTACTTTACAAAAACTGTTTCCTACAACAACATCTAGTATTACATATCTGCTAAATAATTGCAGTATATGTCGTTGTGCTAGGCAAACTAGATTGTCATTCCCTAAGAGTAACACTGTTAGCTCAAGGCCTTTTGAGCTTGTACATATGGATGTTTGAGGACCTTATAAAATTACTACTTTTGATGGTTATAAGTCTTTTTTGACTGCTGTTGATGACTTCACAAGATTTACTTGGGTATTTCTTCTTAGACTTAAATCTGATGTTTATTTGCACATTCAGAACTTTTTGACTCTTATAAAAAATTAGTTTGACATAAATGTTATGATTATTAGAATAGATAATGGAACAAAATTTATGAACTCCTCATGTCATGCATTATTCACTAACTTAGGAATCATTCATCACAAGCCATATCCATACACCCCTCAGCAAAATGGAGTGGATGAGAGAAAATATAGACATATTCTTAAAATTACAAGAGTTGTGAGATTCCAAGCTCACATTCCTAACAAATTTTGAGGACATTATGTACAAGCTGTAGTATATATCATTAATAGATTACCATCAATAATTATAAATAATTTGTCTCCATATGAGAAACTTAACAACAGAAAGCCTTCATTGATACATATTAGAATATTAGGATTTTTATGTTTTACAAAAGTGTTGAATCAAATTAGACAAATTATAGTCTAGAGAAAGAGCTTCTATTCACATGGAATATTCTGAGACACAAAAAGGTTAATATTGTATGATATTGATAACAAGTGTTTCTTTGTACATAGGAATGTTATTTTTAAAGAAGAAATATTTTCTTTTTCAAAAATGACACAATCTACTGCCTTGTTTTCCCTTCCTATACCTGTTTTTGAAGACAATAATTCTGTTAATCCCATAACTACTAATATTGATCTGAGTGGTGACAGTTCAACCAGAGATGCAGGGAAAACAAGTACTACAGATATAAGGCTTGATTCTAGTCAAGATATAGTATCACAGATTGAGCATCCTACTAAGAGTCATGATCCACAACATACTGTTATAGCTCATTTTCCATAATAGGTGCAACAAACCAAACAACCAACAGGAAAATCAACTAGAAACAAACATCCACCATGTTGGATGAAAAAGTTTGTATCTCTTAATGTTCATGATGATATTCCTCATGCTATGTATAACTATGTGACTTATGATCATTTGTCCTAAAAATTATAAGGCTTTTACTTCTGCTATTTCTAGTACTACTGAACCTAAAACCTACGCAGAAGCTAAAAAAGATTCAAAGTGGATTGAAGCCATGAAGGCAGAAGTGGATGTTTTACAACAAAATAATACATGAAAGATAGTTTCCTTACCTGATGGGAAAGTGCCAATAGGATACAAATGGGTATTCAGGATAAAATACAAAGAAAATGGTGAAATAGAAAGATATAAAGCAAGGTTGGTAGCCAAAGGCTATAGTTAGCAAGAAGGAATAGATTATCAAGAGACCTTTAGTCTAGCGGTCAAGATGGCGACAGTGAGGACTGTATTGGCATTGGCAGCAGCTAAAAAATGACATATACACCAAATGGATGTGTATAATGCCTTCCTACAAGGTGATCTTAATGATGAAATATACATGAAATTACCATAAGGATTTCAAAGTTAGGGGGGAACAAATCAAGTTTGCACTTACAAAATCCTCGTATGATTTAAAATAGGTTTCAAGGTAATGGAGTGCCAATTACAAGAAGCACTGCTTAGGTTCAAATTTGTTCAAAGTCACTATGACAATTCATTGTATACAAAGAAGAATGAAAAAGGGTTCATAACTATTTTGGTGTATGTGGATGACATGCTAATAACTGAAGACAGTTTACAAGCAATAGTTGAGACCAAAGTAGCTTTGCAAGAGGCCTTTAAGATGAAAGATTTGGGGTAATTAAAATATTTTCTTGGTATTGAGTTTGTAAGGTCAGAAAAAAGAATTTTAACGCATCAAAGAAAATATGCATTGGTATTGATATCAGAATCTGATTTGAGTGCTGCTAAAGCAATCACTACACCTATGAATGCCAACATGAAGCTGACTACTAGAGAATATGATCAATATCTAAAAATGATCAATGATTAGCAAGATAGACAATGTAACAAGAAGACTGTGTATACAGAAGATAAGTATTACAATATCAAGGAGCCTATCAAAGACTGATAGGAAAACTATTATATTTGACAGTAACAAGACCAGATATATCCTACAATGTACAGAATCTAAGTCAATTCCTACAACAATCCAAGAAGTCTCACATAAAATCTGCCCTAAGAATTGTTAAGTACATTAAGTCACAACCTGGACAAGGCATTTTATTATCAAACAATAAGGACACAATTATAACATACTGTGATGCTGACTGGGTTGCATGCTCATTTACAAGAAAGTCAGTCACTGTTTTTTGATTAAATTGGGAGATCCTCCTGTGTCATAGAAATTCAAGAAGCAGTCAACAATATCTAGAAGCTCAGCAGAGGCAGAATACAGAAGTATAGCAACCACAATGTCTAAATTAACTTGGTTGACAGGTTTGATCAAAGATCTGGGAGTACATTTAAAGCTTCATGTGTGCATTTACAGTGATAGTAAAACAACCATTCAAATAGCAGCCAATCATGTGTTTCATGAGAGAACAAAACACATAGAAATTGAATGTCATTTTATAAGAGAAAAAATTCAGCAAGGACTGATCAAAACTGAGTATTTATTTACAACAAAGCAACCTGAAGATATACTTACAAAAGGGCTAAATAAGGTATAAGGGTAGTTAGGACATTTCATATATTCAGTTAGTTAGTGAGTAGTTAAACTTGTTAATTTCCTATATAAACTACTTTACTGTACATCTCTCTTTAATGCCTTTAACGACCACTTCTAATGAAGTGTTAAGAGTTCCACATCGAAAATGGAATGGGAACATAGACTCCTTATATGGACTTGAACAATCCTCACCCTACAAGCTAGCTTTTGGGGTTGAGTTAGGCCCAAGATCCATTCTTTACATGGTATCAGAGTCAGGCCCATTCCAAGTCTATGTTCACCGATGTTGAATTCCCAAATTATGTCATCCACGCTCTAGTTAACTGGGTCTGGGCGTGCGGGGGAGTGTTAAGAGTCCCACATTTGAAATGGAATGGGAACATGGACTCCTTATATGGACTTGGAAAATCCTCACCCTACAAGCTAACTTTTGAGGTTGAGTTAGACCCAAGATCCATTCTTTACATCTCTCCCTGTCTTCTTCCTCTCATACATATTTTCTTGTACTCCGTTCATATGAACTTCTCAATGATTTCAGATTAATTAGTTATTGGTTTTCTCAACGTAACTAAAATTTGATATTTTGGAAAGGAGATTAATTACACTTCTAATGTCACCATACAATAAAATAATAAGTTTTTCATTAATTAAGAAGATTAAACAATCGATTTTCAAAACTAATTGTAACTCTTTAACATGATATTCTAATTTTTCTACGACTTCTTTTTTATTTATCAAAAAGTGTCATGCCCTAAATTAGTGAGCTAATAATCGACATTCGATATTTTAAACTTCAATTGAGCGAACCAATTAAACATGTCATGCTCAGCATAACAACAGAAGCAAAATAAGGTGGTACGTAGTGGAAAGGAGTGGACAAAAGAATTGGCTTTGCTTGGATCCTCTGTTAGCCAAAACATGTTTGAAGACGTAATATGTTTTGATATTAACTACACTTTAAACCCACATATTTATTGTTATGTGATTATAACAAAAATAATCGAAATATGAAAATTTCATATTTATTGTGTCAGTATAGAAGGCCAACTAAGGGGTACAACAGGGTAAAGTTCATAAATAGTTACTTTTTCAATCTTTTTAATTGAAAAATAACCACTTTCATGAAGTTTCAAAGATATTATTATGGAGTTTAATATGTGAAGAAACTTCATGATAATGACTTTTCAAAGACATGATCCAAAAATGGTCAATGAATGCTATTCCTACATATAACACTCCCTACTAAAGATTAGTTTATTTTCAAGACATGCACTGGAGACATCTAATTAAAGCATACAACTCCCAAAACAAGTTATCTAAGCGAGGAATTGGATAATGCTTTTACAAGTAATAATCAATACATGGATATATTTTTTCCTTCTCTACTGTGGTCAACACAGGAATCAATTGATTTATGACATTTCAACTACAACCAAATGTCTTCTTTTTTCCGAGCTGTTACTTTGAAACCAAATTTCCGTATTCAAAGAAATTATACTTAAGATTTTGCATAATCATTTTTGAACTTGACTTTAGACTATTACTATGTTTTCGTGATGTTTAAGGAATTTCCAACTTGATTTCTGGTTATAAATTCTACAACAAGAAAGGAGCACTAGCTAATAGCTAATACATATCCTAATATTTAGTACTCCCTCCGTCCCATTTTATATAATTGACTGAGCATGAAATTTAAGAAAAATGAATATTTTTAAAATTTATAGTTCAAAACAGGCCTTAAATATTTGTGGTTGTACATCATCTCACAAAGTTAAATTGTTTATATATATAAAAAAAATGTCATTCTTTTTTGGACTGACTAAGAGCATGTTTGGATTGACATATTTTAGGTGCTTTTAAGCCTAAATAGTTTTTCAGCACTTTTATAATGTTTGGATAAAATAAAAAAGTATTTTTAAGAACTTGTTTTTAAGCTAAAATAACAAAAATAAGTCAAAAGTCATAAGTTCCATTCCTAACCATGACAGTTAGTATGATGACACCAATTGATACATGCAAAATAGGCTCTACTTCAACTGACTAAAAGAAGCAAATAATTAACCATTAGAAAACCTTAGAAGACGGTCCCAGTTAATTAAGTGTACTTACCTGTAAAAACTACTTCAACCGTAGACACACATGCTAACCAAGAACTGAAAATAAATACTAGTAGGATTTTGAAGATAATAATCTCACAATAAATGTCATACAATATATACCTGATGCAGAGAATTAATATCGCGGTACGAGTGAAACACGCAGCCCTGTTGATAAATTGGTTTCTCCCCCTTGCCGTGTCTTACATTAATGCAACTTTAGTGATGAAAATGTGTTTTAAAATAGTAACCCTAATGAATAGGAAGAGTACAAATTTATAGCATGTTTGACTAAGCTTTTAAAATCAGCTTATTTCAAAAGTGTTTTTCAAAAAAATACTTTTTGCGAAAAACAGTTTGTGTTTGATCAATTAATTTTAAAAGCACTCTTGAACAACAATGAGTGTTTGACCAAATTTTTATAAAGTGCTTCTAAGTGTATTTTTTTTTTATCAAAAGTGTTTTTGGGCACTTTTTTTTTAAAATAAGTACTTATTGAAAAAAATAAGCATTTTGAGTAAAAATAAGTTTGGCCAAAACATTCATCCAATAATCAAATGAACGGACAAGAATGTCTACTAGTATTAAATACTAGTACATAAATTATGGGCTTGATATAATATCGAGCCATACATATATAAGGAAAAACTCTAACATAACCAATTAAAATCCACCGTAGTAACATGAAGATAGGCACAAATATATGATTCGTTGTGACAATGTTGGAATTCCTTGTAAAGATCTTGCTATATTTGGTTTGCAAGGGCTAGGTACTAGTGGTATATATACACAATTGCTGTGATATTCTAGAAAGAGGTGAAACAATCATGGTCAGAAGAGTTAGAATCATCACAAGGAGAATGGTTATGTCTACCTTCATAGGTAGTTATTACCATACGGCAATCTTCCGAAAGTCGTTCCACCCTTTTCTTCACTCGACAATTACTATGTGTACATCGATAGTAACTCCTACATGTAACAATAACAAGATATATCATCAGCAAATGAGTAATTATTGTGAGTAAAATAAGTGCAGAAAATGGAGAGTAAGTAAATATTACAATTGCTAGAAAGGATAAACCACTAAAGATTACTAAGATTACAACGAGAAACTTATAATCACAAAACTGGAAGTAAGAACAAGTATAAACTCTTGAAGCTTGACTGAGTCGAGTGATGGAACTCTGTCTTTAAGACAAAATTGCCCTGTATATATCCTTTTACGTCAGTGGACAATAGTCTCCCAAGATAAAACAACAACTAACAAATGAGCAAAGGAAACTCAAGGGTTTCTTGTGAAGAACTTGAATATAGAAAGAGTGCTAGAGAGGAAGAAATTTTCTGAAAATTCTGATTTGATTTTCTCTCAAGTGTGTTAACAATTGAGACAAAGACCTCAATTTATAGTGTAAGAATTGTCTCTTCAAGTGCCAAGTAATGGCATTGAATCACCCATGTAATGGCAATGAATTGCCCAAGTAATGACACCCATTTATTAGCCAAAATAATGGCTGATTAATGCTGGAATGAATGCCATTGAGGGCAGCCCAAAAGTCTCCAAAAAATCAGATTTTTGTATAAGACTTTCTGCCAGGGAAGCGCCTCGGTTCCGTGGCCCTTTCCGACCCATTTCATCTTTACACTATGTACACTTCTTCATTCGTTTACCAACGTGGAACACTTGTCATTTGGCCAATGACCGTCCATCATTCTATGTCTCAAACGCTTTACTTACTATCCTTGGTACAACGTGTGTGGACAAAGTTTATCTCATAAATTTCATTAGTGAAAGAGATATGCGGGGCCCCAATTATTCGAGTAATAAATAATGAGATAAACTTTATTCCACATTAATAAATTTCCAACAATTATATCACACACTTCTATAACAACCAATCAAAAAACTATACTAGAAAATAAGTGATTCTCTTAATTATTTAGTGGAATTTGATAAGCAGAAAATATTGACTTAATAACATTTACATGTAATTTAGACAAACATTACTATAAGGGTGTGGGTTGGGGGAGGGGAGCGTAGGATAGGGCGGAGTGGGGTGGGAAGGAGACAATCCATGTGAAATGACACTTATAAAACTTGATTTCGTATTTCTACCTAGAAAGTAAAAAAATATTTTAGAAAATATATTGACCAACCAAACATGAATTGGATTCCTCACTACCAAACACGCCCCAAATCAATTCGCACAGTCGTTACATCATACAAGCCAAGTAACAACAACAACATCTCATAAGCAAATGAGTACACTATTTAACAGGTCGCTAATTAACAGCGAATCAGAAAATTGGTAGAAACCAAATCAATTTTAACAAGCACTTGTTATATCAACTTGTTGGCGGACCTATGTTACGGATTATTGGTGTTTGGGCACTCATTTATCAATATAAAAAATTAATTTTCATATTCAGATAGTTGAATTTTTTTGACTAAATTTATAAATAATCATTTTGTATTTTATTGGTACTCCCTAGTTACTTATATAGGAAAAAAAACTCATAATTCGTACAAACATATTAACTGAGCATCCAAATTCAATAGCAATTTTCAAATTAAAAATAGTTGAGCACCCATGATTTAAGAATGTCGGGTCCAGAGACTGGACTTAAGTTTTGTACAGGCAGAAAATCAACAGGAAATTATGGACGAAAAAGGAGCTAAATATAACAATGATTTAAAATAATTACTCCCTTCCATTTTTTCTCGAGCATGCTTTAGATTAATTACTTCCTTAATTTTGACTTGGGAATTGGTTTATACTTTTAGGGGGCGTTTGGTTGGAAGCAAGTTATCCCAGGATAATTAATCATGTGATCAGTTATTTCACCCTTCCATAGAGATAAAATAACGCTACAATCTCGAGATTAATTATATCATGATTTTATTTCATCCAAGCATGAGATAAACACATCTCAAATTTAATTGCGGGATTAGTTATTCCTTATCCCTCGTACCAAACGAGCCCTTGGGGTAGAATAAGAATTTTTAATATGATACTTGCACTCCTTGTACATCCAGGGGTATACAGATGCATCTAGTCATACTATATTTTCATGCATTAATCAACTTAGTATTATACCCACTGATGGCTGATAGTCTTTTCACGCTCCAAATTCCAATTACGTGCTTGATTAGCTCATATCAACAAATTTAACTAATATATGTGCAATTTTAAGTGCTCATAACTATCCTAAGTAAGAAGTAAGAAGCGAGATACATATTCTTGGATAAATTAGATGAGTTTTTCTTTAAAAAAAATTCTAAAATATAAGGTTCAAGTTTCGCACTGAGAAATGACCGCTACAGGTAAAAGATGTACAAGGTTGTCTATAAATATTAGTGTATCTTCTCTTGAAAAACAACATATTAAGGATCGTTGAGACACAATTAAGCCACGCTCTTCTAACAACTTAATCTTTTAAATGACATGATCAGACACTTCAACATGTGTTGAATATCAAAGACAAATGTTATTGCCACCCATTATAAATTTTTAAGAATATGTGTTTGGTGTATGAAAAGAAATCGAGTCTGCACATGATGAGAGAGCGTGTTGAGACATAATTAAATAAATAAAAATGTATTCTTGTAACAACTTAAACATTTAAACATGATGGCCACATACTTCAACAAGATTATTAATAAGACCGAGTGGTACACCTTTAATAATGAAACTTTATGGCAAATAATCAAATGTCATTCATAACCAGGGACGGACCTACATGGTGGAGTGGGGGCATGTGTCCCCATTTACTTCAGGGAAAACTCTCTCTCTATATGTGTATATGCCTTGAAAAACTATCATATATTTTAAGAGGACCCTCAAACATATCGTGTTGCTAACCGGTTCCGAACATGGAACCTAATGTGTATAACTTGAGACCAAGCCACCAGGCCAACGAACGAGCTCTAAACAATTATGCCATTTCATTTATATATATTTTACATCAGTTCTATGGGTGTTTAACAAAATTTTTAAAATGATGCGGTGTTGCATGACATTGTGATTAGAGACGGACCAAGAATTTGAAGTCGATGATTCAGCTAACGTGCATCTTCCTTTGATAGTGCCCCCGTCGTCTTAAAATCCTGGGTCCGCGTCTGTAATCATAACCAATTGGGAAATAAGTGTTTTCCCCTTTAATTAGCCGTTAATTATTAATTTTCTTTAGCAAAGTCGAACTCTAAAAGTATTTAAATATATTCCCAAAAAAGTTAAAATAAGAGATCTGTTGGTTAGTAAGATTTCGACATATATACTTCAAATCTAAATAGAGCTTTCTGTTATAATTTGACTGCTGTTTGAAGAAAAAAAAATATATCAGCAAAATGAATATCAGCAATGAACTAATGCTTCATTGTACAGCAATTAATGTGTACCTTGAGTTATTTAGCCAACTATAACCAATTCTGTCTATAACCTTGCTTAGAGTATAATATATAGGAAATATGTGTTCGAATTTAAGGTAATTATTAATAGGACAACAAGAGAAAATACTCAAACAAATAAAGCCAAGTACAAAAATACAAACGAAAAGGGAAGCAGAAAAAATTATGGTTAGAGAAGAATTCAAGATATGTAGATGGTCCACACCCTACTGTCTCTCTTCCACTTCTAGATATGTAGTAGAAGTAATAATACCAATTTCTACAATTTCTTGTACTTCCCATAACTATTTGAAAGCACCCATTATTTTCCCCATTTTTCATTTTAATTTAAACCCCAGGAGAAAACTTGGCACGAAATCGTAGGTCCAATGTCCTAGTTGGGTCATCATTCGAGAAATTAACTAATCCAAAGCTGAGGGCAGAGCTAGAATTTTAATTTGATAGAGTCTTAATAGAACGACGATTTCAAGTATTAATATTAATTGAGTTCTAAATTTAATGTATATATTTATTTAAGTTTTAATATAAATACATTATTTGAGCAAAAGTTATTGAGTTAGGTAGATGACATTACATCCACCCCGACCCAAACGATTGTGAAGTGTTGCTCTGGGAGAAATTAATGTGTACAAAGGTATTTTCACAAATTATTAAGTGGAGGAGAAGGAATCAAAGCTAAATAATCTTTTTTACTTTCTAGAAGTCCTGTCTATTTCGAAGTTCCTCTTATGTTTGCCCTAAAAGCTATTGAGGTAGATAAATTAGACTAAACTTGTTTCGGATAAATGTACTTTGAACAATCATATTGCTAACACAGTAGGGCACCATTTTATAATGATGCATATTAAGTATCTATAATATCTCTACTTGAACCCTAAAAAAATTGCCACTTTCTAAGATACATTTGATTAACTCCTTTTAGGGAAGAAAGAAAAACAAAAGAAACTGGTAATTAATTATGGGAAAATATCATTGGTACCTGGGATGAAGGCTGTTCTTGACAACTTTCTGGCCATATTTTCTCCATTTATATCCATCATCAAGAACATCAATGTCACTTCTTGTTTGGAAACAAAACCTTGGTTCTCTTAGCCTTCTCCTTATCTTCACCTTTCCTTTATCTGAAGATGAACTCTTCCACCTACATGTTTTAGAGACCCAATATTAGTAATTACTTGAGTTGATGAATTCACAATAACATAAATTTATACTTCTGGTAGCTAAGATGAAGTCTTATCATATGTGTGTTGAATTTGATGATGGCCATGTGAGTACAAAACTACAAATAGTTGATCGAGCATTATAATGTATAGTGGATCTAGCACTTGTCCTTTCCAAAATGCACTACACCGTCCACACCACATATATAGTACAAACCACATTATATATGCACATTTTGAAATAGAACTAAAGAGCAAGAGAGTGACATCACGAGAAGACATGATACAACAAAAACCTGCAAGAATTCTTCTCAGATTCTAATTATCTAAAGCATGAAGAAGCTTCTTTAGGGTAATAAATGGTAGAGTTGAAATAGGGAAGCAAGGACTTTTTTCTTCAAGTATATCTCTGTCTCAAACCCACATGTTTGACTTATTCGGATATACCTTGTAGACAGTTCACAAGGTCTGTAAAACCACACTATGAAAGTCTTTGTGCTCTCCACTAAAGAAGAATTCATTCTCAAGACTCGAAATCTGATTAAGGATGAATGAACCTGTACCACTCTACTACAGTCTACCATTGAAGGCTCCATTACGATCCTTAGGTTCCGATGGATTAATGAATTAAGCATAAAATATCCCTTCTAGTGAGGCTACTTATTGCTTATGTTGTTCAGATCCTTCAAAATGTCGTTGCACCCGTGTCGGATACTCTAAAAATGCATTACTTTTTGGAGAATCCAACATGCACCCCGTAGCATTTTTGAAGGATCTGAGCAGCATAGCTTGTTGCAAATCATAGTATGTAAATAACTCTTAAAGAGAGAAGAGAGAGATATACCATGAATTGTTACCCTCGCTGGCATTACCGCTGCAATTTTCGTCATTTACAGCCTTGGGATCTAGTGTTTCCACCTATTGTATAGTTGATCCATCAAAATACACAACACAAACACACAAAAAAAAAGAGATTGTTACAAAGTGAATTAAGAATAAATTAGAAACCCTAAAAGAGATCCCAATATTTTGTGTTAGTATACCACAAAGACAAAAAGCTTTCCTAATTTTTTTCGTTTAATACTAATAGTGTATAGACTTCATCCGACTTAATACTTGCTATCTTTCACCAGCACAAATATCTAGAGACTTTTCCTATCAAAGTTTCTGAAACGTCTGAATTACCTGGTCGTTATTCCAAGAAGGTCTATTGACAGGTTCATTGTGGTTAAACTCTAGACCACCACTAACGATATTCGAGGCAGCGTTTGTGTTGATGGCGGTGGGAGGCATAACACTGACGCTGGCGGCGGCTGCAGCTTGAAGAGGCTGTGATATTTGAGAAGACTGTGATGAAGGAGCTAAGAAGCTCATCACCTGATTATGATCTGCAAAGTGTACATATCCCAATTCATGGATATTATTGGCTGCTGCTGATGAGAAAGAGACTTGTAAATTGTAGTTGTTTAGCTCCCTTTCTTCACCCCTTTCCATTCCTCTTTAGTTTTATTCCAAACTTTTGTTGATGATCTTTTGAACAATTTCTTCTTTTGTTGCAGCGCTAGCTAGCTACTACTTCTTCTGATTCTGATGGTAAAATTATTGGCGGATGTATTTGTCAATTGCACGTATTCGTACGCCGTGTGGGGCTTCAGGTCGAATGGTGTTTTTTTCATTCACTAACTTTGGAATTTAAAGTTCTCCTTTGGTCAACTGGTAAACGCTATCTAAAAGCCAGAAGGATATGTAGACGAAATATAAAAACAAATATATAAGCACCGCTCAATTCTCAAGTGTTAGCTTTTGAAGTTAAATTAAGTTTGGTGATCATTTTTTTACTATCGTATCGATAGAGACGAATTCAAAATTTGAAGTTAATGAGTTCTTACTATTATCTCAAGTTAATATACAATAATATGTAATTCACACTTAAATATTTATAGATATTTAATGATTTTTAGTACATATATAAGGTCTGGGCAAAATTACTAGATTCATGTGAATCTGTAACTTAATATTAGCTAGCTCTGCCTCTAGATATCGGGCAAGACACATCAGTCCCTATTTTTCTGTATTATGTATGCTTCAGTTGTCCAGTTTTGAGCATGCCAGAGAACATCAAGTTCCACCTTAGTTGAGGGAATGGGTATGATCTCTTTATATGGTATTGTCAATCTTCCTTTATAAACTGACTTTTGGTATTGAGTTGAGTTCAACATCAATTTTTTTTTATAATAGAATAAATATAATTAATGAACTCCAACAATATTGAAACTTTTAATCTAATTACAATTAACATGTTAAGGAGATTCACCCGTCATTATCACCTCTTAAGGAGTAAAAATATACTCACAACCAATTTTTACATCAAAGCAATATATGCATGATATGTGTTTACACATAGAGATATCTTTTGCTCGTAATTAATGACTATATATTTTCACCTTATTAAATTATTTAATCATAATAAAGTATTTAATTTGGCGTAAATATCAAATGCAGATAAGAATATATGGTAAATATATATATGCACCCAATATATACAGGTAACCATATAGTTAAATGACAACTGATATAAAAAATGTTTAGATTGTGTTATAGGACCCCCTTACCTGTTCCTATCCCCCTCCCTATCCTTGCTTCCCTTTTTTCGAAAAATCCAAATGGATAGCTAAAACTATATAGTGTTACTATTTAGTATATAGAGAAGATAAAATTAATGATGATCGATAAAATTGAGGAACAATGAGAAATATTATAATTAAAAGATAGTATTTGGATTCTGCCTATATAAATGCCTCTCAAAAAACAAAGTGAGATGTTTTACTACAACTCTACATAGTTCATTTTCATATAAGGAACTAAATTATCTCAAATACTATTTGATTGATATCCTATATTTTATTGGCATACTAGTACTGTGAGTCTCTCCGATCCATGTGTAATCATAAATCATAGAGAAAATTGAAAAGTCGAACTAATCGTTAGGCTCTCGGTGGAGTTTGATAACAACAATTACTTTGAAACTAAGTATATTTAAACATGTTATAAAATGATAGCAATAGCAATATAAAATAAGAGATGTAGACAAAGAAGTAGAGAGGAGGAGGAGACTTTCTTCTTATTTCAAGTGTATGTTCATCTACCTTCAAAGGTGAATAACATCTCAATTTATAGGATGAAACTATCCAATGAGGGTTACAAATATTAAGTTCCCAAATTAATAAGTACATGTAACATACAAAAGGTTAGTGAATGAGTATGGACATCCATACAAAGGATATGTATTTCACAACACTCTCCCTTGGATGTCCATAGATAATGTGCCTCGTTAAAACCTTACTAGAAAAAAATACAGTGGGAAAAATTCTAGTGAAGGAAAAAGAGTACACATTTCTAATAATACATATTTTGGTTGCCTCATTAAAAACCTTACAAGGAAAACCCAGTGGGAGAAAACCTTATATGGAAAAAGAGTACAACATGCATTAACTCCCCCTGATGAGAACTTCAGTCCAAATGCTTGAGTCTTCGTATTCCAATCTTGTGCACCGTCTTCTCGAAAGTTGCAGTTGGTAGAGACTTAGTGAACAAATCAATCATATTATCACTTGAATGAATCTGTTGCACATTGATATCACCATTCTTTTGGAGCTCGTGTGTGAAGAACAACTTTGGTGAAATGCGCTTTTGTCCTATCTCCTTTTCGGAATCTTCCCTTCAATTGAGCAATGCATGCTGCATTATCCTCATATAAGGTTATGGGTATTTCAAACACATTTACTTCCAAGCGATTCAAATAGTCATAACATCAATTGGATTTATTGATATTTCTTCATTTTCTTGAGTTTGCGGCTCATTGATTTTTTCAAGAATATCAGGATTGATCAAATCTTGCATTTGTTTATGAAATT
Source organism: Anisodus acutangulus (assembly GCA_029783415.1). Taxonomy (NCBI): domain Eukaryota; kingdom Viridiplantae; phylum Streptophyta; class Magnoliopsida; order Solanales; family Solanaceae; genus Anisodus; species Anisodus acutangulus. The sequence continues at coordinate 44,331,326 of CM056489.1, forward strand.
CTTTCTTAGTGTCATCTTGACCATTTATATTTCGTTTTCTAGGATTCCGATCCTTAGAACCCAATGGTCTATCATGCTTCAGGCATGCTTTTGGACTCATTTGCTATGACACTAGTAGATTGTCCTACAGGGACATCAATCTGAGTTGGGACATTCTCTGTAGGGATATGTGATTCGGTAATCCTTTTCAAATCTGTAAATGCGTCTGACATTTGATTTGCTATTTTCTGCAAGTGAATAATCTTTTGGACCTCTTGCTCACTAATAGAAGCACGTAGATCAAGATGAGACGATGATGGATTTTCCCACAAAATTTCCATTTTTATTTCATTAGTCTCTCCCCCTAATTTTGGAAAAATTCTCTCATCAAATCGACAATATGCAATTGATCTTATTTCAGTATCTTCGTGTAAGGAAGAAATTATATCATGCTCATAGTTATAGCAAGATAAATAAATGTATCAATTGAACAAATATATGATAATTCAGGACCAATCTAGTTTTCTCATTTCAACTTCTTTTAGCAGGCAATCTACTGCTTTTCGAAAACTCTTCAAAATCTCCAATCACATTCAAGTCAGCAACTTGCACAACCTTATGAAAGATTTTGAATAACGTAAAGGGATAAGGATAAACAGAGTCATCTTTGTACCCCTTATCAATAAATATTTATTAAGGTGATTTCAGTACATCAACCTTGGTTCATTTAATCCATTTATGGATTACAAACAAGTTTTCAATAACTTGTATATGCTTCAGTCATTTTAAATCCTTCAAAAAACATTCATATAATTTTATCACGTGAGCCATATTGACTGAGATAATTTTCATTTAGTATTTAATTTACATGACATCTTCTCATGTCAGGACTGCAAGTCCAGTAAATTTACCAAGATGTATCTGCTTGGTAATTATTCCTACATCAATATGCTTTAAGTGCCGTAGAATTCAGATCCTCATAATATTATACAATATTGCGCACTATATTGTATCAAATATATCGTCGACGCGATATCATTTTGTATCGATTTGCAATTAGACACAACTTACTGAGATCTTATCACTTCATTATTTTTCAGGTACGAGGTTTTATGAAGTGTTATGTCGTAGGCTCTTCAAGAGCACATTGCCTCCTTATTATGATCATTTGCTCCTCTCATTTTTCAAGGATTATTGCGTTTGAAATCGATTTGTCTATCATGTTTCACGCATGTTGTAAACCCTATCCTTCAAGGACATTTAAGAGCATCTTGCGGCTGAAACATGAAATAGTTGGGTCAGCAAATGCTTCTAGCATTTGACTTGAATTATCATTTGAACGAGGATCATACTGGTGATAATTCACAATATATTTCTTAGTTGCTTATTCTCTCTACCCTTATGTTAGAAAAACTAACATACATTTTCACATTCTTTGAGAAATTCATCTGTGTGCATCGTGGTAGATTCATTAATCATATACCGCACAATAAAACTATTAGATGAAAACATTTGGTTCCTGACCTTGAACCAATTGTGAGAGGAGAATTTATCATAATTTATTAGTCTGAAGCATACAAACGTCTTTGTATGCAATATATCATATTGCAGATCAACACATGAAGTTTTGTTCTCATTCACAATGGTTTAGCTATTTATCGGAGGCATTCAACGCTAAATCAGCTTGAATATAAACCAGTATTAACAAGATGAATTATCTTGATTACATAATCTGAAAAATTGTGCTCTCAACTCAATTATTTTGAGCAAGAAATTTTGCATATGTCAAACTGCGGGTCTACAATAAACGCACATATGACCGTCTTATCGATGCATCTATTTAAGACATCACATAACAGGTCAACGGGCCCTTATTCACCTTTTATATTTTTCAGAATTTAAGAAATTCAATCCCAACATTAGTCAGTATAAACAACTTATCATGAGAGCAAACAAATTAATTCTTGAAGAATCTTCTAGTGCTTCAATATATTCCGAGTACAAACTTAGCACATCAGATTTAAATCAGGACAAGTAAAATTGTCACGTCAATTGATAAAATTATTTGTACTAGTAAACTTCAGATTTATCATGTCATGTGCTATTTATTTTAATAAACTTCTGATTTACTATAACATGAATTCTATATAAGATTTCTGTTATGTGGGCCCGCTTAGCTCAGAGGTTAGAGCATCGCATTTGTAATGCGATGGTCATCGGGTTTTTTTTCTTTCTATTTTGTACAATAAACTCCTAGTTTATCGTGACATGTGATTTCATCATGCTTATATTTGTGCAATACAATTTGAAGAATAAAGAGGGTAACATTTCAAATACATATTTCTTACCCACTATAATTTTGTAGATATTTAGTCATCCAATCATTTATAGCTTCAATATGATAGCCATTTACTTTAGTAAACTTCAGATTTACTATAACTTGTGTTTCGATCATAACAACTTTGTCTATTACAATCTAGAACAATGACATAATAGTATATAAGCTCTTCAGGAGTATTTAATTTATTCTCCATAATCACATATTGCTTGGACACTACTAATGACAGAATCTTCTTGATAAATAGTTAGCTCTTCTAGATCCCTTAATTGATTTTGTACTATCAAATATTTCTTAGCCACTGTTGGTGTCATGAAGAAAATTTAATTAGACACTTCTAATGTCATGAAAGGAAACGGTAAACGAATGAATATTTAGAAATAATAAATGCATAATTCAATTCTAATCCAAACTTTCTTTGAAAGTTATTCATATCTTATCCATATATTCAAATGAAATGACATTCATAACATAAAATAAGTAGATTGTTAGAAAATACAAAGGGGAAACGAAGTAATCGTTACTGAATGAACTACATGACATATTACTGAATGAACATAGTAAGAAATACCAAAATTGATTCTTATTCTTTTTGAGATATTAGTAATATTTTATTAAAGGCCATAAAGGCATTGGCCATAAAAAGCATTCAGAAGAAATATAACCACAAATATGGATACACACCAATGCAAAAACTCTCGGCAAGCCATGATCCATATAATTATTATCATTCTTTAAAAGTTTTTGTGTCTTTGCCTTTAATAGTTACCTTAATATTTTGTAGAAAATTAAACTCATTTAATTCTCATTAATCACCCTCTCAAATGTAACGTCCATACCATTAAACTCATTTATCAACCACTACAAATTAAATTCATTAATTTACATCAAATCATTCTTACCACATACCAAATATATACTCCATACATAATATTTTCATACGCCAAATAAACTAGCGTTAACAAAAACAATAATACAAAATTATAAACATAGAACTATATATAAGCCAACGTTTCATTTTGAAATAAAATATAAGCCAATGATGGCTATTTAAGAGGTCAAATCCTGACAATATATTGTTCATTAAAAATAATATATGACATTCAATTGTTTGAAGAAAATCATCTGGCAAACGGATAAAATATTCTCATAATAAATGTCATTAAGACAATTCAATATTTGTATCAATTCAATTAAATACAAGGTCTTAATGGAGGAATATTAAGACTCATAATTGTATGATATTAGAATAAAGAACATGTTTAACTTATTTTGAGATATAATAATTATTTTATTAACAATTCCCCATTCAGTTTAAATCAAAGCATTAAGTAACATATGACTTCAATCCACAATAAAATTATACACACGAAATGGTGCATCAGCAGTACAGATTTCAATAGGAAATTACAAGCACAATTTTAAGTAATCACATAAATAACTATTGTTATATGATTCTTTATCCATTAACTACCGTGACTAGCAAAAGTAATGCATAAAAAAATAAAAAACTTAATCATCTCTAACCACAGAACCATCACCAATCAAGTGATCTATCTTTCTTTCAGGGTGCTCAAAGAAATCTGCTACATCCAAGTGTGTGATGTCAAATTAATTTTCGAAGATAAAATTCGCTTCGGGATTTTTCTCTTTCTTTTTCATTGATGCTTGATAAAGCTCAACCAAGTGTTTTTCCGTACGACAAGTACGTGACCAATGTCCTCTTCCACCACATCGATATCATTTGTTTTCTGAGCCACGTGCTTCTGGCATTTCATGCCTCTCATCCTTCTTTTTTCCCTTCTGGTAGTGATTTTTCTTTGATGAATGATTAACAACAAGGAAAGAATTTCTTCCTTGACCATTATCACGACCACGTCTACTGTCACGACCACGGTCATTATCACGACCACGACTGGGGCCACATTATTTTCCACGCCTAGAGTAGTGGGCGTACACCTCATTCACTTCGGGGAGTGGTGCAGCGCCAGTAGGTCGATTCATTAGTGATTCTAATATTTTCTCCACATAGTGTCAATATAGAATTGTACTAACATTCGAGGCATGAAAGTAATTCTGAACATCTCAGAATTGTACTTCATAACTGACTTGAAATCTTGTAGCCTTAGATTGATCCATTCGTATCGTACTTTTGGGAGGAAGACCATCTTCAGGTGGTCATACTTTTCTTTCAAGTTTTCCCATAAAACGAGCGGATCTTTAATAGTAAGATATTTCATCTTCAGGGCCCCATCAAGGTGATGGCGTATGAATATCATAGCCTTGGCGTTTTCATGATTGGATGCTTCATTATTTTCTTTAATTGTGTCTTCAAGACCCATAGCATCCAAATGTATTTCAGCATCTAACACCCATGATAGGTAGTTCTTGCCCGAAATATCGAGGGCAACGAACTCAAATTTTGTAAGGTTAGCCATAAAATAGAGAGAATAAAAATAGTACCTTAGCCTCTAAAAATTTCTTGAGTCGGTAGAGTCTTGTGCTGATAACGTGTTATAAAATGATAGCAATAGAATTATAAGACAAGAGATGTATACAAAGAAATAGAGAGGAGGATGATACTTTTTTCTTATTTCAAAGTGTATGTTCATCTACCTTCAAAGGTGAATAACATCCCAATTTATACGATGAAACCACCCAATGGAGGTTACAAATATTAAGTGCCCAAATTAATAGGTACATGTAACATACAAAAGGTTAGTGAATGGGTATGGACATCCATACAAAGGATATGTATTTCATACCAAAATAATCATTGTTATTAACTTATTATGCAATAAACGGTTAATAATCTGGAGTTTTAAAGTTTCAGGGAACGTTATAACCATGAATATTTCCAGTTCATATTTGACAATTAACAAAGTAATCGTGTAATTTCAAACTGCGACAAGAAAATCATCTCATATTGGTGTTACGGAAAAATTGTCATATGCCCGTCTTTGATTTTTTTCATTCTGTATATTGGAGATACGAAAAATAATAGTTTTTAAGTTTAATTAAAATTCTGTTTGTATGTTAACATTAATACTTCGTAGTATGACAGACCATGATACAAAATAAATAAATAAATAAATAAATAAATAAATAAATAAATAAATAATTCAGTGTTTAACAACGAACTTAGGTCGACCACTGTAGTTGTTTAGAATGGGGTGTACATTCCCTAATCGTTTTCTTAAGGAGAAAAAAATAAAATGTAAATACAGACATACAGTCAAACCTCTCGATTACGACGTCGTTTGCCTGAATATTTTTTAGCTGTTATAGTGAGATATTGTTATATATAGAGAACATATAATATAGCCATTATTATAAAATATTATTATAGAGGATGATTGTTATAAAGGTACTAATACTCAAAAGTATTGTAGTAAATAGCATTTCCATTATTTTAAAGTGACATTTTTTAACATGTTTAATATTTCCCCTAAAAAATCTGTCCGTAAATTTGAAGCAAATAATATTTTTTATTTTGACCTAATTGAAAGTTAGGAATTGACAATTCATGTTTAACTATATATATCAAATATCTATGTCCTAACTCCTATTAGGTCGTTTTTCTTAATCAAGCATTTGTCTGTTATGCTTAGTAAGAAAAAGTAAATAAGAATATTTCATTGTTTAGTAGTTGCTTTTGTCTGTTGGGATAAGGAGATAGAAATACTACACAATTAAACAGTTAATTTTTCTATAACAATTATAACGTCGATGACTAATAGACTCTTCTTTTTAATTTGCTCTTTTTTATTCACTTTTGATTAGGATAGGTCCATAAGGAATATTGTACAAAATGAAAAAGGTAAAGATTGCAATCTTAAGCAATCCTCATTTAAAAGGTTTTAAAGAAAAGGAAAAAGAAAAAAAATCCTTTCTTTTGAGAAGACACAAGAAATTTAAACAACAACGTCTAGTCAAAAGACAAGTCTCAATTGATTTTGTATCCTTTACAAATTTGTTTTTATTTATGTATCTTTTTTACAAGATTTTTATTTTTATACCTAAGAAATCTGAATAATAACATATAGGAGATATTTGTAGATTTATTTTCTACTGTCCAAATTATAAAAGACTATACTCACCAATTTCCTCTTAAGTAGAAATATATATATGATTCTCCCAAGTAATTAACTTGTCCCTTTTTCTCTTGATCATTTAGATAATATTACTTTTCTTAAGATTTTCTTCTATATATATTTCGTAATCTTGTTGAAATCAATTTACAAATTAGAGCAACTAGTACTCGTGTTCACTTCAAATTGTCGATCAATTTTATCAATAGTACTTCTACATCTATAATAATGTGATATCTAATTAGTAATAATATTTTAGATCATATATTTTCTTAAAATAAACTATTACGTATATGGGGAGAAAAAGAGAGGAAGGGAAAGAGAAACAATAACATTCAAAGGACCACTAATCTATATATATCTATCTATCTATCTATTTATCTATATCTATTTATCTATATTATTTTAAAAGTGATAGGTCCGGGTATGCTATGGAACAATAAAAACAAAATGGAAATAAACTAACTTGAATGCCAATTCAGTTTCCGAATGTCGGCGATAATGTCGTCTGGCACCAGTGACAACACTTTAGTAAAACCCGAAAACTTTAAAGAGCAATGCAGCGAAAATTTAAAGAACACAAAGGTTTAATATTTACATAAGTTATATATATTATATAACCTATGACGGTCAGTGACCGAAAGTATTGTATATATTTATTATATACAAAAATTACAAATTCCTTTCTTTACAATTTTACAAGATGAAATGGAAAGGAATTAAACGTTGAAGTCGCAGATGAAATGGAAAGGAATTAAACGTTGAAGTCGCAGATGACTTCTGCCTGAAAAATCTACCTAAATAGACATAGACAACTTCTCATTACAATTGCTCAATACAAGACTAATCTAGAATCTAAACTGCAATTGTAATGTTGGACAGAATGTTGTCGACACGCTCATGCAACACTTGTGATCCAGTTTTCTGAGATGAATTCTCGAGAGCTCTCTTGTAGCCTCTCTATTTATAGTAGAGAGTCTTCCTTGAAAAGCTCATCGATTAGTTGAGTAGGTTGAGGGAAAGGTGGGCAGCTGGTGTGTTTGTTGGAGAAGATCATAGAGTCGAAATCTCAACAACTTTGACTTGTTCTTCACTCGACTTCTTCCCCAAGCTTTGACTGTTTCTCCCACGTTTTACACAGCTCCTAATTGACATGCCTAAGTCATTTTTACAACTCAGTAAAACTGTTGCTGCTTAACGTGAATGTTGGTCTGAATATTGTGACATTTGTCCCAACATTATTGGCAATCAACAACAGTACTTCATGGGATATGTTGGGTCAAATATTACAACACCAAACCCAACATTAACAATCTCCCCTTTTTTGCATTTCTTCACAAAACTCATTACAACCTATGCAAATGACTTAAGGCAACGTCATAGTTGTTGTCCAACAACTATGAATATAGTTATGCTCCCCCTTAACCTGTGATGGTATACAATCAAAACATGTTTATACCACTCTATAAGAGTAAAATGGCATACCAACAGACATGCATACACCACTCTTATAGGATTAGAAGAAATAATATCAGTATATATGTCATCCAAAAAAAAACATTGTTAGAATAAAGCATTGTCAAGATAACCATCCACATCACCAAATAGCCAAACCAAAAAAAAAATCCACAATCATTAACCAATAATCATTCATCAACAGCAGTAGTTTCTCCCTTGCTCATTATGAAGCAACATCAGCTTCCAACATCTATCTACCTCTGCATAACTTCATCTTGCTTTTAGCTTCGGCCCTTTGCATAGCAGCTTCAGCTTCTGCCTTCAACCTCAGCCTCTTCAGCAAGACTTTCCTTCCAATAGCCTTTTCGCTCTGCATAGCAGCATCCACAACTTCTTCAGCAGCATCCACAACTTCTTTAGCAACATCAGCTTCTCCACTCATACCTTCACCCTCTTCTTTCTGCTCTCCCTGTATATAATCATCCCCCCCCCTTTTGTGAAGAAAGCAGCAACAGGAAATGGTCTCTGCTTGAACTAGGGCATCTCTGGCAGTATCAACCTCAAAAATTTGTAGGTTGATTTTTGCAATTTGCTCCACAAGCCAATTTGTAGACAATATAGGCTGCCTTAGATCAGTGTTGCCCTGAATGTTGGGAACATTCCAGGCAACATTCTCTCTTCTGCTTCCCTTTTCGAAGGTAGGTCAATGACTCTCTCTTTGCTCTTCAGAATTGCTTTGTTGATAGTGTAAAATTCAGGAGTTTTCCCCAAAGTGTCTCCTCTTATAGGCTCAAGGCCTTGGATAGTTAATACTTTGTAGATCAGAGAGGAAAAAAGAAGGATTGGCGTCGACTCTTTTTCTGCCAAGTTGGCAATTTGATAAAAGATCATTTGTCCTAAATCAACTTTGAATCCTTTCCCAATTTTAAACAGCATGGAGGCTTGTTCAGTTGTCACGACCGACTCATTTAAAGAGGGAAGCCAATTGTGAATTGCAATTTTATGGAGGGTGGAAAATACGGCAGTGAGTTTTGATGTTGGGCATCTAGGGATCCATTTCTTCAGTATACCTCCAGTGAGATATTCAATCATTGTATCCATATTTGTTGTTACTCTATCTGTTTCTCTCACCTGCTCTTCAGTATTAAGACCCATACATTGATTGATGATTGAATGTGTAAATTGATAAATTTTGTTATAGAGATATACCTTCCCAAATTTCTTTGAGGAGGTATACTCTATAGCAGAGTTTAAGTTGGCATAGAACAACCTTACAATCTCATTAACATATGGTTCTTTTTCGGTAACAGAGCAAAGGAGTTGCCTATCTTCCAGAAATTCCACCAGACCATATTCAGAACATGAGTAAATATCAAACTCTCTTTCAGACCTAATTACTCTATTTCTATAATAGTCTCATTTATCATATTTAGATTTAGAGTAAAATTTATTGGAGAAAGTAGATACCTCATTGTCTTAACCAAACAAGTCTAGGCTGATGGATTCAGTACTGTTGGAGAAAGTGTGCCTCTTCGGATGTTGGCTGGAATGTTGCCTGAGATGTTGTGGCATCTATCGCAATATTTGGGGCAACACTTGATTTTGTAGCTTTGGGAACTCCCTTCGGAAGGAATTGTTTCAAGGGAGTTTCATCTGGGATTTCCCTCTCCAGAGGCATATTTTGTGGTACAGAAGCAACTTGTTCTTCTTGACTTTCTTCAGTTGAGAGTTCAAGGTCTGTGTCCTCACTGTTACTACTCGAGCAAGCGGGTATAGGCGTATCAAATATGGACCTTTTGTTGCTTGGTTCTGCTTCAAATGTTCTCTCAAATACTCTACTCGATCGACGAGTAGGGAAGGTAGAGGAGCTTGGTCTTTTGACCAGGGTTGAAATATCAGATGTTTCATCAACATCTATTGAATTGTTGTCATCGCCTGGGTAGCTAATAACTAAAGGTTCCTCTAAACCTTTAAACATTATGGCCCTAGACACGTCCTCTGAGGATTGTGAGGAAGATGACCGGCAAAGTTGTTGCAGTTCAGGTAGTTTGGGTGATTCAGTGCTTAAAAGAGGGCTTGTGCTCATGCTGCGGGCCCAAATCAGATCCCTACACCTACAAATATTGAGGCAGCAATGGATACACTTGGATTAACTCCTCAGAACGCGAATTGGTACATGGACACTTGCGCCACTTCTCATATGACGTCCAATCAAGGTACTCTCTCGTCTTATTTCAATTTGAGAAACAATCGTGATATTATTGTTGGTAATGGCAACACAATTTCAATTTGTGGTTATGCACATACTACTTTGTCTCCCCCACATCCACCTCTAGTTTTGAAAAATACTCTTCATGCCCCTAACCTAATTAAAAATTTGGTGTCTGTCCGAAAATTCACCACTGATAATTGAGTTTCTGTTAATTTTGATCCCTTTGGGTTTTCTGTGAAGGATTTCAAGACGGGAATACCTCTAATGCGATGCAATAGTAAGGGAGAGCTGTATCCACTCACAACAACCACCACTTCCACGAGTCAAGCCATACCATCTACCTTTGCCGCCATTGCTCCTTCCTTGTGGCATGCACGTTTGGGTCATCCGAGGTCGTCTATTATTTCTTCTTTACATAAAAATATTTTTATTTCTTGTAAGGGTACGCGTAGTACTTCACTTTGTCCTTCTTGTCCGTTAGGGAAACATGTTAGATTACCATTTGTAGCCTCTTCTTCTCGTACTTTGATGCATTTTGACATTATTCATAGTGATTTATGGACATCTTCCGTTCTAAGTTCTTTGGGCAATCGTTATTATGTTCTATTTTTAGATGATTATTTTAATTTTTTGTGGGCCTTTCCTTTAGCGAAAAAATCTCAAATTTTTTCCACATTCTTAAAATTTAGAGCATTTATCCGTACACAATTCGAATGAGAAATTAAAAATATTCAATGTGATAATGGAAAAGAATATGATAATGAGTTGTTTCGGGAATTTTGTGATGCTAATGGCATAGTCTTTCATTTTCTTGTCCTCAAATGTCCTCACAAAATGGGAAAGCCGAACGAAAAATTAATACCATTAATAATATTGTCCGAACTTTATTAGCCCATGCTTCTGTACCCCCTTCTTTTTGGCATCATGCCCTACAAATGGCTACTCACCTCCTTAACGTACTTCCTACCAAAAACCTAGCATATAATTTCCCACTTAAACTTCTTTACAATAATCCTTCGTATTCTCATCTTAGGGTGTTTGGGTGTTCATGCTATCCTTTTTTCCATCCACTACAATTAACAAACTTCAAGCATGTTATACCGCTTGTGTGTTTTTGAGTTACCCATCTAATCATTGTGGTTACAAGTATTTTGATTTATCCTCTAATAAAATCATAATTAGTCGCCATGTAATTTTTGATGAAACTCAATTTTCGTTTGCTAAACTGTGTAGTTCCGTGCCTATTTCGTATAATTTTTTAGATGACGGGGTCTCACCGTATGTTATACACCATTTATTCAAATTGTCCCATGACCAAAATCTGCCAGCAGGCCCACTGCCTGCTGGCCCACAAATTCCCATACCCGCTGGTCCTATAGGTCTGCCTAGTGGGGCAGTATCGCGACCCAATGCCGATCTCGGTGTTGTTCCGTCAATCCAGCCCACTCGCGGTACAATTTCAGTTCCTGTTTCACATGTTGGGCCAGCATGCCCATTACCTGATGGCCAGTCTGTCTCCATCCCACCCACTGCCCAAAATCCACCCAATCCTACCTCATGTCAAGGGCCCGTTACTCGTAGTCAAAAGGGTATTTTAAAAACAAAATGACATTTTAATCTAAATTCTAATGTCTCTAAATCCCCACTACTACATAACCCTGTGTCTGCGCTACCTGACCCAAATTGGAAATTGGCTATGACTGACGAATATAATGCTCTTATTGAAAATAAGACGTGGGAGTTAGTACCCCGTCCATCTGGTGTTAATATTATTCGGTCTATGTGGATTTTTACTCATAAAGAAAATTCTGACGGTTCTTTTGAGAGGCATAAGGAAATGTTGTATAATTACCATAATTGTAGAATTCTTGTACAAGTAGAATTAGAATATTAGAAGTACAGTAGGAATATGATTTTCCATATTTGGAGATTGTAAATTGTATATACCTATTCATTCAATAAGAATAATCAAGGGATTAATTCTTTCAGTTATATTGTACAAGTGGGAGATTCGTATCATTAGGTTATAAGCTTTGCTTTACATCTCGAATTAATCCCCATATATGGGAAGCTAGGTATTCATTTTTATCTGGACACAATTATTAATTAATATCATATTTGAAATTTATTTAATTTTAATGACATCCTATAGCAAGTTTTAGATTGAGGTATAACTAATTTAATTATATGATTGATCGAAAATTGAAACAAAGGTATATATGGATTTAACGTCTCGTTGGAATTTTGAACATGTTGAATTATGAAATTGATGATCACTAACGGTCTAATTAGTCATAATTTTCTTTTTGTGAGGGTTGGTTTGTCGGAGAAGAAGAATAGTTCTGGTGGGTAAATTAAACAAAGAAGATGACGGGATTAGTTGATATCATATGGACCATTCAGAATCGGGCTTTAAAACGTTTAGACTTTACTTTGTACATCTAGGTCAAAATCCATTTATAAACAGTTGGGCCTATATTCGAAATCAGCAGATGTAAATATATTTTACTGTAACGACTCGGAAATTCATTTTGTTTGTTTTACCTTGAAATTCCCAAATTACTCTTTTCGATCCTTTATTGCTTGTTTGTGACTTGCGGGAAGGAATAACACAGTTCCCGAGGTGATCGGGTAAGGTTTCATACCTATGTTTTGTAGGTTTGTGAAATTCCAAGTTAAGAGAATAGAGAAGTTTGACTAATAGTTGACTTTTGGGTAAACGTTCTCTGTTCATAGTTTCTTTAGTTTTATTAGCTCCAGAACGACGTTTATGACTTAGTTGAGCCTTTGGTTCAGTTTTCGAGGCAGCCCGGTGTGTTTTGAGAGTATATTTGCAAAATTGTGAATTTAGAACTTAAGAGTTGACTTTAGTCAAATCCGAGCCTTAGAAACCTTTTCTGGAAATTTCGGGTGCTCGAGCGTGTGTGGAATGTGTTTTTTGATATGAATGCATATTTGGTTGGTGTAATTTGGTTTCCGAATGATATCCGATGGTTGAGTCGAACTTGGAGAAAAATAGCAAAATCTGATCATTCTGGTGTCTGGTTTCCTTTATCGGGTTCGTGATGGTGTGGGTGGCATTTGTGAGGATACACGCATCTGGGGGGAGGTGAGTCATGGTACATCGCTTTTGCGAAGTCTCTTCCGCGAACACAAAGAGTACTTCGGGGTTCATGTGTAAATTAGCTTGGAGATTATGTGTATTGACTAGACCGTAATCTCATATATTATCGATATGATTGATCAGAGTAGGCTCGTGAAGAGGCGACACGAATGAGAAAGACTACTGCGTGACTTCTTCGACTCTATTCAGGCAAGTTGAGACTTTCTAGACTCTAGTATAGCATATTTGTGTTGGTATGCTTGTAATGAACTAATGGGAGTAATAGGGATTTGGTGGTCCCATATTATTGAGGTGATGAGCACTAATACGGGCACCGGTGAACTTAATTGGGTAATTAATGAACTAGGAAGACGCAATATGAAGGAGTTTATGTGTTTAGCCTTCGGGCCACGATGTGCGATGAAAGAGTCCGATTAGGTTGGTATGATTTCTGTTTACTTGAGCTTGTAGCCATTGATATGATATTATGATTTGACTTGTCATGCATTCATCACTCCACATCTCGTCTGAACACTTGAATGGAAACTGATAAATTATGATTAAACTGATTATGATGATTGCATTGTGTACGCATATCCATATCCATTTCATTTATACATTCTATCATTGGCACTAGTTACTGTTATATTGTTGAGAAATGGCTTGGAAAGCCGGGTTAAAGGATATGGTACATGATTATGATAGTGATAATTATTGATGACGCTTTAGCCACAGAACTGGTATCTGATGGGACATTTTGGATGGGTATATGGACCTTATGAGTCCCCCACAAGTCACGTGAATAATCTATTATAGCAGCGTGTGTATACCGGGTACATATGTCCATTGCATACATCCATATCATCTGCATTGCATTCATCCTTATTCTAATGTGTATCTGATCCTATGTGTACTCGGTGTTGGTTTCTGTTAGACTACTTGATATTGTAACTTGATAGTAGGACTATGGACACTTGAGACTTGTAACTAATGTGAGGATGAGTTGTGAGACTTGATGGGACTAGACGCTCGATTACGGGGTTTAGGTTGAATCTTGTGTGAACTTGAGATCAAAATAGAAATTGTACGTAATTGAATCGTAGATTTACTGTTAGGTTGGTTAACTAATTATATTATGACAAAGTGACTAACTAGTAGAGAGGTATTGGAATGTACCAACTCTCGCCACCATTATAGCTAGGGTCGGTCGATGATGCTGCTGAGTACACGTGTTTCTCGTACTCACTCTACGCTTGCTGTACTCTATATGCAGGTACCCGACTATGAGGTGATGGAGCAACTGATTGTGCTTAGTCCGAGGTGATCATTTCCAACACTAGAGTTCTCTATCTATCTTTACCTTTCTGTCATTTACATTCAGACAATTTGTTATTTCTATTCAGACTTGGACTAGTATTTAGAGCTTTGTACTCATGACTACCAGATCTGTATTTAGGATTTTCTTCAGACTTTATATTTATATTTAAAGACATGTTAATTACTTCTTCTCTACTTCTTTAATTTCCGCATTTAATTTCGCATAATTCGTATGTTGTATGAGTAGGGTTCACCTACAGGTTAGGATATGTGCCCTAATGGCACAATGGAATTTTGGGTTGTGAAAAATTGGTATAATGGTCCTAGGTTGATGGTCACATGAGTACCTAAGCGATGTCTAGTAGAGTCTCGTAGATAGGTATGAAGAGCTCTGTACCTATCTTCGAGAAGCTATAAGACATGTAGGAAAATTCATTCTTTTATTCTTTCGTGCAATTTGATTATGACTGAGTTCTAAATCTCTTTGTTTCACTCTTTCTCACAGATGGTGAGGACTAGATCAGCCGCAGAAGGAGATAATGATCCCGCACTTGTACCCCCATCCGTTGTCAGAGGAGGTGCCCGGGGCAGGGGGAGAGGCAAAGGTCAAGGTAGGAGTAGACCTTGAGTTGTAGCCTGAAGCCGAGCCTGGGTTTTATTGCTACTCCAATACTTCAGGATACCTTAGTTCGGATGATGAGCTTTTTAGAGTCTATAGCTCAGGGTGTCCATCCGGTTACACTCCGGACCATACTGCTATGCCCAGATTTCGGACACCAAGGGTTCGTCCAGCACCTTCTGGGATCCTTCAGTTTCTTGGTATGTCTATACCTGGTCTTGCTACACCTCTAGCTGCACAACCTACCCTGTCGATTGATGAGCAAAAGATGTTCGAGAGGTTTAGGAAGTTGGATCCTCCCAGATATGATGAGGATCCCGATGATGATGCTTATGATTTTCTGATTAGCTATCATGAGAGGTTGCACAACCTCAGACTGGTAGAGTTTCGTGGTGTTGATTATATTGGTATATTAGATGGTCGAACCGGCCAAGTAGTGGTGGCGGTCTTATCTTGAGTCTAGACCAGCAAGGTCCCCTTCTATGACCTGGGTTTTATTTACCCAGATTTTCTTGGAGAGGTTCGTGCCTCGTAGTTTCAAAGAGAGGAGATATGCTCAATTTGAGAGGTTAGGCCAGGAACGTATGTCTATGACTGAGCATGACACTCGTTTCCATTCATTGTCTCGCCATGCCTTGATGATTTTGCCTGATGAGACTGAGAGGGTGAGAAGGTTCACCAATGGTTAGTATGCCTCTTCGATTGATTGTAGCACAGATGACTGCCATAGATTCCATTTTCAGTAGATCATTTATGCCGTAAGAGAGGCCGAGTTTATTCAGAGAGAGGATTGGGATGAGAGAGCGATCAAGAGGCCTCGTTTCAGAACTTATATAGTTGCCTCATATGTAGGCCGATGACCTCCAGGTCACCACCGTTTGAGTTCTAGATCTGTTATTACTGATATGCCTACATCAGAGGCGGGCCAATCCTCTCGTACTTCTTATGGTTCTAGGCAGTTAACCTCGAGTTCTTACTGGCCTTCTGGCCGTAGTGGTCATGCTGGTGCTAGTTCTTCTTCTTCTCAGCCGACTGCAGCTCCGAGAGGGTGTTATGAGTGTGGTGACTTTGGATATTTAATGAGAGATTTCCCAGACTCTGGCATGGTGACCAGTACAAGGGTTCTCAGGTTTCAGGATCTAAAGTAGTAGGGCAGTCGGGTTCTAGAGTGCTAGGGGTGGTTCTCAGGACGGCAAAGGTAGCCCACAAACAGGTCGAGATGGTTCTCAGTCTGGCTAAGGAGGCAGACGTGGGGGGGTGCTCAGACTACAATTGATTTGGCCATTTTTATGCTTTTCTAGGTAGATCCGAGGTAGAGGCCTCCGATGCTATGATCACAGGTACTCTTCCGGTTTGCCATTCACTTGCTATAATTTTATTTGATATAGGGTCTACCTATTCTTATGTGTCTGCCTACTTTAATTTGATTTTAGATTTGATGTGTGAGTCTCTAGCCATGCCTATTCATGTTACTACACCTGTTGGGGATTCTGTAGTGGTAGATCAGGCTTATTTGGGTTGTGTAGTTACGTTGATAGGGTATGATACTCAGGCAGACTTAAACGTTTTGCATATGGTAGATTTTGATATTATTTTGGGTATGGATTGGTTAGCTCCATATCATGCTATCTTGAATTGTTATGCCAAGACCATTACCTTAGTCATGTCGGGTATTCCTCAATTGGTTTGGAATGGTACTCTTAGACAATATCCAAAAAGGGTGATCTCATTTCTTAAGCTTAAAAGATGGTAGGGAAGGGGTGCCTTTCTTATTTGGCCTATGTTCGTGACATGAGTGCAGAGACTCCTCCTTTGGAGTCAGTTCCAGTAATTCAGAAGTATTTTCTACAGAGCTTCCCAATGTTCTGCCGGACTGGGATATCAACTTTTGCATTTGATCTAGAGCCGGGCACTCAACATATTTCTATAGTTTCATATCGGATGGCACCGACAGAGTTGAGAGAATTGAAGGGCCAGTTGTAAGATTTGTTGAGTAAGGGTTTATTCGACCCAGTATTTCACCTTAGGGTGCTCCAGTTTTGTTTGTGAAGAATAAAGACGAATCTAGTATATATGTATTAAACACAGGTAGCTGAACAAGGTGACTATCAAGAACAAGTATCCGATACCGCGCATTGATGACTTATTTAATTAGTTATAGGGTGCTTTTGTCTTTTTTAAGATTGACTTGAGGTCCGGTTATCACTAGCTGAAGATCAGGGCTGAGGATGTTTCTAAGATAGCCTTCAGGACCAGATATGGGCATTATGAGTTTTTGGTTATGTCTTTTGGGTTGACAAATACACCTGTAACCTTTATGGCGTTGATAAATGGTGTATTCATGCCCTACTTAGATTCTTTCGTGATTGTGTTCATTGATGATATCTTGATATACCCGCGGAGCAAGGAGGAGCACGAGCAGCATTTGAGGATCGTGCTTGATATTCTGAAGGAGAAGCAACTTCATGCAAAATTTTCAAAGTGTGAGTTTCGGCTTAGCTCAGTGGCCTTCTTGGAGCATGTGGTGACAAATGATGGTATTATGGTGGGTTCCAAAAAGATCAAGGCAGTTTGAGATTGGATTCGGCCTGCTTTGGTCACCGAGGTTCAGAGTTTCATTGGTCTTGCAGGGTATTATCGGCGATTCGTAGAGGGATTTTCATTCATTACAGTTCCATTGACTAGACTGACTCAGAAGGAGGTGGCTCTTGAGTGGTCTGATGCTTGTGAGGTGAGCTTTTTGAAGCTCAAGGCCTTATTGACTACCGCTTATATTTTGACAATGACAGTCGATGGGGAGAGCTATACTATGTATTGTGACGCTTCTGGAGTGGGTCTTGGGTGTGTGTTGATGCAGAAAGGGAAAGTCATAGCCTATAGTTCGAGACAGTTGAAGGTTTATGAAAAGAATTATCCCACCCATGACTTGGAGTTGGCGGCGATCATGTTTGCCTTGAAGATTTAGAGGCATTATCTCTATGGTATGCATTGTGAGGTCTACATCGACCATCGTAGTCTTCAGTACTTAATTAATCAGAAGGATCTTAATTTGAGGTAGCATCGGTGGTTGGAGCTTCTAAAGGATTATGACCTCACTGTCTTGTATCATTAGGGTAAATCAAATATTGTAGCAGATGCCTTAAGTCGCAAGGCGGTGAGCATGTATAGTTTGGCTATGTTGTATGTGGGGGAGCGTCATATGGCTATGGATGTTCAGTCCTTAACAAATCGGTTTGTTAGACTTGATATTTCGGAGCCTGGTAGGGTATTAACTTATGTAGAGGCGCGGTCTTCCTTGTTGGAGCAGATTAGATCCCAACAATTCGATAATGTTCAGTTTTACAAAATCCATGACAAGGTGTTGCATGGAGATGTAAGAGAGGCTGTGATTGATAGTGAGGGTGTTTTGAGGATCATGGGTCGAATTTGTGTGCCTAGAGTGGGTGACTTAACTAGATTGATCATAGAGGAGGCCCATAGTTCAAAGTGTTTTATTCACCTAGGGGCTACAAAGATGTAACGTGACTGAGACAACATTACTGGTGGTGGAGGATGAAGATGGACATAGTGGAGTTTGTTTCCCGGTGCTTAAATTGCAAGCAAGTGAAGTATGAGCACCAGAGACCTGGTGGTGAACTTCAGAGGATGCCTATTCCTGAGTAGAAGTGGGAGATGATTGCCATAGATTTTGTGGTAGGATTGCCCCGTACCTTGGACAAGTTCGACACTATATGGGTCATTGTGGTTAGGTTGACAAAATTTACCCATTTCATTCCAGTTCAGACTACTTATAATTCAGAGAAGTTAGCTAAGATTTACATCTGAGAGATAGTCCGATTGCACGGTGTGTCCATTTCTGACCGGGGTAAGCAGTTCACTTCTCACTTTTGGCGGTTCATGTAGAAGGAGTTGGGTACTAGAGTAGATCTTAGTACAATATTTCACCCTCAAACCAATGGTCAGTCTGAGCGGACTATTCAGGTTCTCGAGGACATATTGCGAGCCTGTATGATTGACTTTGGGGTCATTGGGACAGTTTCTACCCTTGGCAGAGTTCGCGTACAACAACAGTTACCATTTGAGTATTGAGATGGCACCGTTCGAGGCCTTATACGGTAGGAGGTGTCATTCTCCCGTCGGATGGTTTGATGTTTTTTTAGTTCAACCTTGGGGTACTGATCTTCTGAGAGAGTTGCTGGATAAATTTAAGTTGATTCAGGACCGACTTCTTACAACCCAGAGTAGATAGAAGAGTTATGTGTAGCGGAAAGTTCATCCATTAGAGTTCATGGTTGGTGAATGGGTATTCCTAAAGGTTTCACCCATGAATGGTGTGATGCGATTTGGGAATAAAGGTAAGCTTAGCTCGAGATTTATTGGCCCTTTTGAGATTTTGGACAGAGTTGGCGAAGTGGCCTATGAGCTGGCTTACCTCCTGGTTTATCTAGTGTGCATCCGGTGTTCCATGTGTCGATGCTGATGAAGTATGTTTCAGACGATTCTCATGTGATTATATGGGACTCAGTGATGTTGGATCAGAACCTAGCTTATGTGGAGGGGCATGTAGCTATTCTTGACAGATAAGTTTGAAAGTTAAGGTCCAAAGAGGTAGCTTCTGTGAAATTTCAGCGGAGAAATCGCCATGTGGAGGAAGCTAAGTGGTAGTCCGAGTCTGATATGCAGGCTAACTACCCTGAGTTATTTAAGAGCCCATGTATTTTCATTTCTTTACTGTTCGAGGACGAACGGTTATTTAAGTCGTATCTGATATAACGACTCGAAAAGTCGTTTTACTTGTTTTACCTTGAAATCCCCAAATTACCCTTATCAAGTCTTTATTGCTTATTTGTGACTTACGGGGAGAGGTAGCACTATTCTCGAGGTGACCGGGTAGGTTTCAAACCCATGTTTGGTAGGTTTGTGAAATTCCAAGTTAAGAGAATAGAGAAGTTTGCTCAATAGTTGACTTTTGGGTAAACGTGCTCCGTTTATAATTTCGTCAGTTCCATATCTCAAGGACTACATTTATAATTTCGTCAGGAGTTTGAATTTTTACATTTGCCTTCTATCTCAAGTCCACTAGATTCCACAGTTAAATTGCTTGCTTCAGAGGGTGAACTCATCAAAGATCCCACTTTGTATCGCCATCTTTTGGGTAAATTGAACTACTTAACTCACACTAGACCGGATCTCTCTTTCAAAGTCCAACATCTAAGACAATACATGCAGGATCCTCGTGAACCTCATCTCAAAGCTACCATGTGTGTTCTTTGATATCTCTCTAAGGATCCTAGTTTAGGGATTTTTTCTCTTCATCTTCTTCCTTCCAATTGTTGGCTTTTTGTGATTCAGGTTGGGGTACTTGCCCTAATTCTCGACGTTCTGTGAGTGGATATTACATTTCCCTTGGTACTTCTCCAATTTTATGGAAATCGAAGAAGCACACTTCGATTTCTCTGAGCTCCGCTGAAGCTGAGTACCGCTCTATGCGGTGTGTTGTGTCTGAGTCACATGGTTGGTTTATCTTTTTGAAGATCTATGTATTCCAACCTCACTTTCTATCCATGTTCACTTTGACAGTCAGGCAGCAATTCATGTCGCCAAATTTTTTATTTTTCATGAACGGACAAAACATGTCGAGATTGAATTTAAAATTTTGTGATAATTCTCGAATACAAAGGTATTAAATGAGCTATATCAAATTCTACGATATTTAACAAGTTGAGAAATCTATAGACCATGGGGAGTAAATTTCATAAATAAAGAAGCAATTCAAACAAAAGTTTACCATATTTAACCAACAATTTGGGAGAGAAGGAGAATTCGTTTTCACCACTTCTCATAATGTATAATTGATTCATTGATTAAATCTGTAAATCTCATTAAACCAATTTAGTTTCTAAATCATCGTAACAAGAGTTAGAATATGCAATCACCTTACTTTAGAGGCAGGTCTATAATTATATGAATTCTGAACTTCAGAAAAGGTTACTTATTAGATTATGGCTATATAAATTACTTATTCGGATAATTTTTTAACACAAATATATGATTTTGACTAAAATTGTTGCATTTTGTTGTACCTTAGCTAAAATTTTAACTCCACCTATATCTTACTTATTTTAAACCTGAAAGCGCGAATGTAGTAACTTTTATTTTAGCTAGGGAAAAACATTTAGAGGCCAATCATATAGACAATTAGCAGTAAACATCCCCCATCCTCCCACCCAAAGGAAAAAAAACAATTTGTGACATGACCTAAACTTTATTTTGGTACCTTCAAATGGTTTTAGGCGTGAAATAGAATTTAATATATTCCATCTCCAATTCTCCATGATTGGATCGTTGTCTCCTCTCTAACAAATGCGTATTCCTTTTATTTAATGAATACCCTGGGTATGTGGTTGGTTGATATGTAAAGTTTCTAAGATAATTTATACCAAATATCAAAGATTATCTCATAAATCAAAATTACCAGATAAATGTTTTTGGGTTAATAGCATTTTTGGACTCTCGATTACTGATAAAGTTTGATTTTAGTCCTTATAATATCTGACCAAGCATATTAAACCTGTAATTAACTAAATTATGCACTTTTAATTCTTTTGCTTGTAATGTTTACAAATTTATCATAATTATTAACTATTTCACAACTTAATTCATTATGTGTTATGTTAAGATTATATTGTTACTTCATATTTGACGGTAATATAATTTTATAATTAATCAAATATAATATATTTTCTACATGAAAGGACCAAAAACTCAATTCTAATTAATTGAAGATTAAATATATTAGAATCATACCTCACAAGAACCAAAAATAAAATTTACCAATAACTACACTCATTGTTTATCGACTTAAAAGTACTTTAATTGAGAATGGATAAGGCCAAATCTTTGCTCTGCTTCTCCTCAATCTATGTTTGACAATTTTAATGGAGCAATTTCCAAGGTCGAAAAATAGAGAAGGGAACTTAGCCATATGCATAGATTTAAATGTAATGACCTAATTGTCTTTCCATCACAAATTCATAACGAAATCTATAGTAATGCTAAACTCACCTCATTCCGATACAAAATCCAACAATTAAGAGGTTTAGATTTATTCACCAACTATATTTGCTTAGTCTTATTTATGATCAGATGATTAAGCTAATAATCTAAAAGAATAATTAAATAGCAAAATATCTCCATGTTACTTATCTTGGAACTCCACTGAATAGTTATGTGAATGGGGTGTGGCTGTGAGTCAAAACAAGCGAAAATAAATTCTTGAAAGCAATGAGTGTTGGTAGGGTCCATTAGAATTTTCCATGCGTATCAAAAGATTGTCTAATGAGTAATTAGACAGTGGAAAAAACATGAATGGAGAAGATAAGCCTTCCTATTTAATCCTGTCAAATTATATTCCATTAATGGATATTAACTTTTTATCTAGTTTAAGTTTAGTACTTGAGTGTAAATAATTTTTTCTATTATTATATATTCAAAGGATATCTACCATATATCTTCTAAAAATATGAGATTGGAAATTTTGAAAAATAAAATATATTATCATTACAATATATAAAGATGATCTGACGATGTAAAAATTATTTACACTGACGCATATTACTTAAATTATTTTTTACCCGACATACTTTCTTCCCTACCTTCATTAATTTATTCTCCCCTGATATTTTTGACAAACTACATTAATTTATTATAATACTATGTAATAAGTAATAATAGTTGTGACATAGAATCTGTCGTCAATTGATAAATTCATTACAAATCTATCACTAATTTTGTCCCCATTGATAAATTTAATCATAAGCCCTTACAATTTTGTGATAGATTTGTCCGCCATAGATATTGTCATGAATCAATAATTTTCTTACAGTGTGCATAAATAATAAATTAGGGTCACAATACGTATTAATTTGCTATAGTAATCTGTTCGCGCAGATTACTGTAGAAAAGTGTAAATCTCCTTGAGTGGGTTCTCTTATTATATATATATATATATATATATATATTGTAGTCTTAATAGAATTAAGATCTCTATTTTACATTAATTACCTTAATTATACTAAACATTAATTACATAATATATTGTGAATATATGAAATATATTCACTATCACACCCCCTCAGTCGGAGCGGGGGGAGGTTGGATGCTGAGACCGAATCTGAAGTCAAGGAACAGTTGTCGAGGAAGCCCCTTTGTGAAGATATATGCATACTGATACGAAGAAGAAACATGCAACACCCTAACGTGGCCCATTGCAACTTTATCACAAACAAAGTGAATATTCATCTCAATATGTTTGGTTCGCTGATGCTGAACCGGGTTATGAGACAAGTAGACAACATATATGTTATCATAGTAAACCAAAGATGCCATACGTAAGGGACAATGAAGCTCAAGAAGGAGATTTCGGAGCCAACATAGCTCGGTAACAACGTTCGCAACACCTCAATATTCTGATTCTACACTCGAACGGGAAAGTGTGGCTTGCCGCTTGGCAGGCCATGAAATAATATTATCTCCTAATAATACGCAATAGCCGGACGTAGAGCGACGGGTATCCAGACAACCTGCCCAATCGGCGTCTGTGTAGGAGAGAAACTTATTCGGTGCAGAGGGATATAAATGTAGTCCATAATCAAGAGTGCCCTTAACATACCGAATGATACGCTTAAGAGCTGTAAAGTGAGGCTCCCTATGAGTGTGCATGAACAAGCACACCTGCTAAACAGCATATGTAATATATGGTCGAGCGAATATGAGATACTGAAGAGGACATGCGAGACTCTTATATAGAGAGGGATCGCTGACCGGATCCCCATCATCCGCACTAAATTTGGACTTTGAGTCGACATGAGTGGGCATGATCTTGTAGTTAGCCATTTAAGCCCTGTAGACAATCTCCTCTGCATACTTACGCTGATACAAGAACATGGCATGTGTGGATCTGATCACTGATATCCCCAAAAAATAACTCAACTTACCCAAATCTATCATAGCAAATTCAGACTTGAGCAGGGCAATAATCTCGTGTTTCAGAGTGTCAGGAGAAGCTGTCATAACAATATCATCCACATATAAAAGAAAATAAGTCGTGTCAGTACCTCAATGAAATATGAACAGGGAATGATCACTCTTACTGCACACGAACCCTATATGTATGATGTATGTAGCAAACCGCTCATACCAAGCCCTAGGGGATTGTTTCAAACCATAGAGTGACTTACGAAGACTGCAGGCATAATGAGGAATCTCCGGATGCACAAAGTCAGGCGGTTGATGCATATAAATGGTTTCTTTCAAATTCCCATGTAAGAAAGCATTTTTGACATCAAGCTGGTGAATAGGCCAATTTTCCCTATAGCTATGCTTAACACAGTGCGAGTGATGGCTGGTTTGACCACCAGACTAAACATCTCACCATAATCAACACCCTCCTGCTGACCAGTACCATTAGCCACAAGCCTTGTCTTATGGCGTTCAAGTTCTCCACTATCTCAGAATTTGTGACGATAAAGTCACATACAATGAATCACATTCACCCCTTTTGGTTTCGGAACAAGATCCCAAGTGTGTTGATCGGTTAATGCATTAAACACCTCACGCATAGCCGCATTCCAATTTGGGTCAAGATAGTTTGAGTGGATAGGTTAAAGTGAACTTTTGGTTTGAAAATCTCGTGTTGTACACAGGTTTCCGTGTGGTGTGTGGGGACGGTCACATGTAGGCGATAAATTTGAGAGGCGTCGGTGGGTGGGGTAGTGGTGACGAGGCGGTAGGTGGCGGTGGGAAGAAGCGAGGGGCCCAGGTGACGGTGGGTAGGGACGGTCACGGGTTGGGGTTATGCAGTGGGATGGACAAGGGCTGGTTTCCGGGTGGGCAGGGACTATTTGGGGTAGTGTGCCTTGAGTATTTTCAGGCAGGAACGGGGAAGAATTCGGGCAGTTGGGTGGGGTCGATGGGACGGTTGGTTGGATAGCCTGAGGGTGCGGATTTTGTAGTGCATTTTGAACTAGATGTGAGGTGTCTGAGTCATCAAGGAATTTGTAATCAGTGACTAGAAGTTTTTGGATGTTGTCAAATGGGAAAACGTACTCAAAAAATGTGACATGACGTGAGATTACGATTTTGCCAGTCTATAACTCATAGCACAAGTACCCGTATGGTTCGACGGAAAACCTAGGAAGACGCACAGAGTGGAGTGAAGTGCTAATTTGTGAGGGACCGTTGAGGCAAGATTTGGGTAACACAGACCATCGAAAATTTGAAGGTGATCATAGGAAGGGATCCAACGGCAGGGAATTTTAGTGGGTGTCCTATTTTGGATCGTACGGGTAGGTAAGATGTTAAGAATGTGTTATGTCATTTTTAATGCATATACCCAAAAGAGAGGGGGAAGAGATACATGAAAAAGAAGGGTACGAATCATAGTGTTAATGGTGCGGAGAATTCTTTCGGCTTTACCATTTTGAGGAGAAGTATGGGGGCATGAGAAATGAAAAACCATGCCATTAGCCGCACAAAAATTATGAAAAAGGGAGTTATTGAACTCACGACCATTATCACATTGAAACATTTTGATGTCTTTTTTAAATTGCGTTTTAACCAAGGTACGAAATTCAAGGAATTTGGAGTAAACTTGAAACTTAAGTTTAAGCTGATAGACCCAAAGGAAGTGAGAAAAGTCATTCAAAAATACCAAATAATATTTATGACCGAGGTTGCTAGTTATAGCGGACGTCCATAAATCTTCATGAATAATATCAAAGGGAGAGAAAATAATACTTAAAGAATATGTAAATGGAAGTCTAACATGTTTCCCTAGGGTTTAGGATATGGAGGTATTTTTAGCTTTTGATATCTTGTAGAAAAGTGTAAATCTCCTTGAGAGAGTTCTCTTATTAATGTAATATATATAGAGTATACAATTGTTGTCCTAATAGAATTAAGATCTCTATTTTACATTAATTATTTTAATTACACTAAATATTAATTACAGAATCACTAAATGACTCATTGAATTTAAGAAATGAGATTATGTCACATTTTTACAGTGTCGGTGTACACACTTGGATGCCGATGTCTCCCCTAAATTGTGCACTATTAAAGCGATGCTACTCCTAGACCTAGCCAGAAAGGAAGCTATGTGTCCTAATAACCATTCACAGTCACGTAAATAGGCCATTTTTTCCCCTTTTGTTTTGCCTTCTCTCTCGGCCTTCCACTCGCCTCTTCTTTCATATTGATTGATAGTTATCCTGCCCCTCTATTTGCCTCCATGCACGCTCTGTTTCATCACCACTTGTGATCATGTGTGTTCATCTAATCACCTATGTTCCCTTCTCACTTTGATGAGATGGGAAGATAGATTGTTCGTGTGTGTTACAGGAGTGTCAAATGAGTTTGACTTAATTATTTGAGCAGGTTAAATTAATAAATGGCCTAAAAATGATTCGTAATCCAATCCGCCCAAATTTTATTAAGTTTTAATTTATTAATTTGTTGTTAAATTATTTATTTAAATACCTAATATATTTTTTATTATGATTATATATAACATATAAAATAAAAAATATTCAAAATGTTAGACAAGATTTCTCATTTGTTAATTTGGCTACATATCAACCCAATTTTTGTATTTATTGAATTGAGCTGGTCAAAATGAGTTGAGTTAATAAATTATGAACGGGTCAAACTTAGGCGAGTTGAGCGAGTTATATATATTTCTATTGGCTAATTTTACCACCCAGAAACCATAAAATGTTTTTTGTGCTTTATACCTTGTCTACTTTATATCCCGTCGGTCTCCTACAAGTGTTAATGTAATTTAAGGTAGAATGGCACTCTTGAGAAAAATATGTGAAAGGTTACCAGTGAATTGTTACAATGCAATTAATGAAGTTGAAATAATGCTGTTGTGGACAGCATATGCTTTCAAATTTTATTACCTAGTTCAATAATTTATTGTACAAAATATGAATTTAAACAGTTGATTAAGTTTTTTCTTTTAATTAAAACCATCCATTCAAGGTCTCACCTCCCCTGGTGATGGGGATTAGGCATAGTCATACGCACAAGCGAAGAAACAACAAAAGCAAAGCAAAAGCAAATCAAGAGAAACGGTCAGATCCGGTCAAAAAATATTTAAAACAATATGAAAATGCTGGTATAAAAAATGAGTAAGTCATGATAGCGCATTCTGAAAAAGTAAGTAGTAACTAGCACAGATAAATAAGCTAAACAAAGTACACTAAAGGACACATAGCATCAGAAATCAAACTACAGGGGACTATAAATCAATACTGCGCCTATTAGTATGATAGGCTAAGCGGGCCTACAATACTAACACTACAACTACCAGTTTGCAAGTGTAAGTAGGACTACGCTCGACTACCTACTACTCTTCTACTCTAATCTGTGTCCTCCACAACCCCCTATCTAAGGTCATGTCCTCAATAAGCTGCACTTGCGCCATATCCCGTCTAATTACTTCTCCTAATACTTCTTCGGCCTACCTCTACCCCTCCTGAACCCGTCCATAGCCAATCTCTCACACCTCCGCACTGGAGCATTTGTGTCTTTCCTCTGCACATGCCCAAACCATCTCAACCTCGATTCCCGCATCTTATCCTTCATCGAGGCCACTCCCACTCTGTCCCGGATATCATTTTTAATCTTATCCCTCCTTGTATGCCCGCACATACATCTCAGTAACCTCATCTCCGCAACTTTCATTTTTTGGATGTGTGAAGTCTTGACTGGCCAACACTCCGCCTCATACAACATAGTCGATCTAACCACCACCCTATAAAACTTGCCTTTAAATTTTGGTGGCACCTTTTTGTTGGATAAGACTCCAGATGTGAGCCTATATTTCATCCATCCTGCCCCAATACGATGTGTAACATCGGTATCAATCTCTCCATCCCCTTGAATAATAGACACGGGGTACTTGAAGCTTCCTTTATTTGGAATGACCTAAGTATCAAGCCTCACCTCCACGCATGTCTCAAGGTCGCTCCCGTTACTGAACTTGCACTCCAAGTATTCTGTCTTGGTCCTACTCAGCCTGAACCCTTTAAATTCCAGAGTTTGTCTCCAAACCTCCAGCTTAGCGTTCACTCCGCTGTGAGTCTCATCAATCATGACTATGTCATCAACGTATAACATACACCATAGTACCTCCCCTTGAATTTGTCGCGTCAGTCCATCCATCACCAAGGCAACTAAGAATGGGCTAAGAGTTTATCTCTTATGCAACCACATCATCACTAGAAAGTGCTCTGAATCTTCTCCTACTGTCCGTACCCTGGTCTTGTCTCCATCATACATATCCTTGATCGCCCTAGTGTACGCCACATGTACACCTCTAACCTCCAAACATCTCCATAGAACCTCCTTAGGAACTTAGTCGTATGCCTTCTGGAGGTCGATGAAAACCATATGTAAGTCTCTCTTCCTCTCCCTATACTGCTCCACCAACATCCTAATAAGATGAATGGCTTCTGTGGTCGAACGCTCCAGCATGAATCCAAACTGGTTCTCGGAAATAGACACGCCTCTTCTCACTCTCATCTCCACGACCCTTTCCCAAACTTTTATAGTGTGGTTATGGATGTTTATGTATATAGGTGTATAAATATGTATACACCTTCAAACACCTATATACATAATATACTTGTCTTTTGTATATAAATGTATAATATTAAATAAAAGTGTTTTTGGGCTAAAGCTTTGCAATGTAAATTTTGGATTACTTTTTTGCAATGTAAGTGAGCAAATTATATATTTTGAAATTTCTTCGGTGTTCGATATCTGTATTGCATTTTTCGATTAATTCGATCTCGAAACATTCAAGACCGATTAAAGAGGGGAGTGCTCCCTAGTTAGATCTTTTTCACTCTGATGTTCGAACTAGGGGTGCTTATCGGGTGGTTCGGTTCAATTTTGAATATTATCGGTTTGGCTTATTGGTTATTGGTTATTGATTTGTAGATAAGCTACACCGATTTCAAATAAAAGTAAATATGATATTTTTTATAGCAAAAATGAGGCCTCCCGTTAAAATTTGGTACTAGACCATCGATCTTATTGAGTCGCCCCGGCATCCGTGGCCACAGTTCAGTTTGACTCATGGAGCATAATCTTAAACTATAACTATTATGACTTTTCCTTCAACATCATCTTAAAATTTTGCTTTAGGATAAGAAAATGATCATATTTTGCAGCAAAACGAAAACGTCCATGTGATTATAATGCATAGTTTACAAGACAGATATTTATTGTTGCAAATCTGAAAAGTGACTGTAATTAAAAAAGTATACACACCTTTAAGAGGTTTTTTCGTGCAAAGCTAGCTGTAAAAAACACAATAAGCTAAAACTAGACCACTTGTCAATTCTTCTTTGTTTATTATTAATGTTTTTATAACAGACGAACTAGGAATTACTTTTGTTAGAAAATATTTGGCTTTTAATAGTAAAAGTTTACATGACTCCAGTACCTTAACTCAATTGGTTCAGTGTGATCCTGTATTCTTATATACTCACGTTTTAATTAGAGTAAAAAATTATGCCACGAGCAAACGTATATCTTTACCATATATGACTTTTTGGAACAATCTATACGTATCTAATCTTTATAAACACGACACCAAAATTAAAGTTTAGGGTTAATTTCATATGAATAATCGATCTACTTTTATTTTATAGTGTCAAACTCACTAAACTATCTTCTAGTTTCATACCTCTATGAGCTCAAAACGGTTAACGGGACAATGTATAATAGCGGTCACCTACGCTCCAAATATAGTTTCATGGTAGAGATGAATTGAAATATCAAAAGTACAAGTCAATGATTAAAGCGTACATAACCAAAGAAATTGTAGAATAAGGCTTCTACGATCTTTGTGATGATTAATGTATTTGAAAGATATAGTTTCATTTTTATCCAGAATCGAAAAAAAAAAAGTAAAAGAAAGAAGTAGATCCAACTTTTGGTCTTCCTAAATCTTCTATGACATGGTCAAAGCACTTTACTCCTTTAATGTTTCAAAATCATCATGAATTTCCTAGGAGTTTCTTCTGCAATGGATGCAATTTCAAGGGCGCTCATCACAATTCAGATAAAATTTGCTGTTAAAATCAAGATGAGACTGATATTTAGAGAGAAGAAAAATAATGGGAGAGTTTTTTTTTTCTTTTCATTCATTATAATGATCTCCTTATATAGAGATAAGTTCCTCATTTTCCTAGTCTAACAAGGAAATTCTATTATAATAAAACTATCATATCTATAATTTACCAAATATACTTAGACTAGTATTCTACCATAAAACTATTAGAGTTATACTAGGTTTCCAATCCGGGTCCGGACTAGGTTAGTCCGTCAATACCCCCCTATAGTTGAAGCATGGGGATCTCGAATGCCCAACTTGCCAAGCAGATATTCATGTTGTAATTTGCCTAGAGCCTTTGTAAACATGTCGGCTGACTGCTCATTGATTGACACATAACTCGAAAGTATTATACCAGATTGGAGTGTGTCCCGAACATAATGACAGTCAACTTCAATATGTTTAGTCCGTTCGTGAAACATCAGATTTCGTGCAATATACAATGTTGCTTGACTATCACAGTACATTTTTACCGGAGATTTATGTTCGACGCCCAAGCTATGTAGAATTCCCTTCAACCATTTCAATTCACAAACCGTCATTTTCATTAAACAGTATTCCGCCTCTGCTGACGAACGAGAGACAATGTGTTGCTTCTTGGTTTTTCATGATATCGGTGAATTTTTTAGGGAGATAAACCATCCAGTGGGTGATTTTTGGGTCAATGGACATCCAGCCCAGTCTGCATCACACCACCCATACAACCGGAGATCACAATCCTTTCTTAATACAATTCCTTGCCTAGGGTTCTTCTTCAAGTATCTTACCACTCAGAGAGCGGCTTTCCAGTGCGCTTCCTTCGGTTGGTGCATGAACTGAGACAAAATATGCACACAATAGGACAACTCCGATCGCGTAAAACTGATGTATATCAATCTACCGATCAAACGTCGGTATGGTTCCGAATCTTCCAAATTAGCCCATTTGGCCAACGCCAAATTATGATTTTGTTCTATGGGAGTATTAATCAGTTTTGCTCCCAGTAGCTTGGACTCAGAGATTATATCCAAGGCATATTTTCGTTGACAGAGTAATAACCCGGTTGGTCCAAGCGTAACATCAACCCCCAGAAAATACTTTAGGGGACCCAATTTTTTCATGTGAAAACAGACTCGAAGATAGTCTTTGAATCGTGCAATGGCACCATGGTAATTTTCGGAGCTAATCAAGTCATCCACATAAATTAAGATGTTAAGTTGTATACTTTCCCGGTGTATCATGAAGAGAGAATAAACGGAGTATGATTGTGTGAACCCATATTTCATCAAGGCACTTGATAATTTGGTAAACCAACGCAGTGGGGTTGTTTCAACCCATACAAAGATTTTCGAAGTCGACATACTTGCCTCGGACCAGACACACAGAATCTCGATGGTAATTTCAAATAAACTTCTTTCGACAGTACGTCGTGCAAGAAGGCGTTATGAACATCCATTTTATGCGACTCCCAATTTCGAACGGTTGCTACCGCCAAGAAGGTCTGAACAGTCACTATCTTCACAACCGAAGCAAACGTTTTATTATAGTCAATATATTCCTCATGCTTATTACCGAAGATGATCAATCGAGCTTTATATCATACAATTGTATCATCCGAGTGGTATTTGATCTTGTACACCCATCTACATCCGAGTGTTTTCTTATTCGGCGGTAATATT
Organism: Anisodus acutangulus; assembly: GCA_029783415.1. NCBI lineage: Eukaryota > Viridiplantae > Streptophyta > Magnoliopsida > Solanales > Solanaceae > Anisodus > Anisodus acutangulus. The sequence goes on from CM056489.1 coordinate 44,363,288, forward strand.
TTTCAATGTCCATGTGCCATTGTCCTCCAATGCTTGAATTTCCTGTTACATGGATTTTCTCTAACATTCCTTTTTAATGGCCTCCGAGAAGGATTTTGGTTCAATCTGTGGTAATTGATGCAAGGAAGCTTTGGTGTTACAAGAAAAAATTATCACATGATATATAGTGAGCTAAAGGATAAGGCACACCTGAGGGTTGCTGAGGATCACGCGAACTCGTTGATGGACTTTCTTTCCGAAATTTTTCAGTAACGTAGTCACGTAATCGAACCGAGTCATTCTTCTGTCGTTTACCCCTACCCAATTGTTCATCCGGTGGATTTTCATTGGCCCGAATACCTTTCATCTATATTTCTTCCACATTTAATTATTTGGACTAACATCTATCCAGTCTAGTTCTTGCTGATCCATAGATTCGATATCCGATGTCTGGATTTTCTTATTCGAGCTTTGTGCGTACTTACATTATCTGTCTGTTCTTCTTCGAAATCATGCTGATTTTTTTCTTCCTTTGTTTCGTCGAGGATCACTTCTATGTTGTCAACTAAGTTATATGTTCCTACGACAAAGGAAACTTAGTCTCGTAAAAGTACATATCTCTTGAGACTAAATATTCATCGTTTTCCAAGTCATACAATCTCCAACCTTTCTATCTGTAGGGGTATCCCAAGAAGACACACCTACAACTCCGACTCTCAAACGTGTCTCTTGTTCTTACCTTCGTGTGTGCATAGCATAGTGACCCTAGCATCTTTAAGTGATTATACTGAGGTGCCTCTCCGTATAAAATTTCATATGGGATTTTCCCATTCAAAATCGAAGATGGTGTTCTATTGATCAAGTATCCCGCAGTCAAAACACATTCTCCCCAAAATCTGATCGAAAGATGACCCTGGAATCTTAATGCTCGCACCACATTAATAATGTGATGGTGTTTTCTTTTAACTCTTCCATTCTGTTGCGGCGTCCCTATGCAAAAAGATTGGAAAAGAATTCCATATTCGAAGAAGTAAGTCTTCATACATGTGAACTCAGTTCTGTTATCACTTCTTACCAAACTGCTTATCCACCAGTGGGAAGAAGATTTGCAAGGATTCGAACACTTCTTTCTTATTAACTAAAAGAAAAATTCATACAGCTCGCGAACGATCATCCACAATAGTCAAGAAATACGAAGCACCACAAGAAAAAGGTGTTCTATATGACCCCCATAAATCAAAATGAATCATATCAAAGATATTGGAAGTTATATTATCACTCAAAGGAAAAACACTTCTCGTTTGTTTTTCCATTTGGCACACATCACATTCTTTATCCGAACCAACACTACTTTTTTTAAACTTAACATCGTAATAGACTTTGTCACTTGTGCAGAAGGATGACCTAACCATTTGTGCCAAATATCAAACCAATGAACTGCCTCCACCTTCATAGCTCGTATCTGCGGCACATTCCAAAAATAGTAAAGTCTACCTCATCGCTCACCCATTCCAAGCAGCTTTCTCATGGTGGAGTCCTGTATATCACACATAGTTTTTTAAAAATTTACATCACACTCTAAATGATCAACAAGTTGCGATACAGAAATTAAATTGCAGGTTAAGTCCGAAACATAGAGGACATCCTTTAACCAAATCCTATTATTTAGCCTAGTCGTTTCTTCTTTCGTGGCCACCGAGCTACTTCATCTGGAAGCCCAACCGGACACTCAGGAATGTCCCGATGATCGCTCAATTTCTTCGGATTACCTAACACGTGATTGATAGCTCCGGAGTCAATAATTCAGGATGAGTTTTGGTCTCACCATCCATCTTGCCATTCAGATTTATTCCTTGTGAATTCAACACATGAATCACTGTTTTTCGATCTCCTTGCTCATATTGTGAGGTCATATCTCGCTTGTGTTCATCATGTCTATCTCGCCTGTGTGAACTTGACAACAACGACGTTATCTCGGTAGTTGCCTCTTCCGCGACCGGATCCCGGGCCTCCCTTCTACTATTATTGTTATTCTCGTCCTCTTCTTCCGGATTTTTCATCTCCTTGTTTACTTCCCGGCCACCATTCCGGATATACAATAAGTTGAAAACATTCATTTTTCAACGTGTACGGATGTCTTGCAATGTGTGTAGAATGCACCATCGTTCTTCCCTTCACCTTAATCACGTTAAGGATTTCTTCCTTGTATAGCAAAGGTCATGGTTTCACTCCGTTTCTCCATTTTTCATGTGAGTCCTCTCACTCGCTCTTCCTGCACTAGCTTCGAATAGACTTTGTTTAATGATGGCAATGGTTCCTTGGCCAGTATGTTCAATCTCACCCTTCCATACATTGCCTCATCCAATCCCATGAGGAAAAGATGCACTTTTTCTTCTTCTTTGAGCGAAGCGTTGGTTCCTTTTTATGCGAGATCATTGAGCGAAGCGTTGGTTCGATAGTGTTGCAAATCCACAACACCAATAAAGAATTTATGGTCCACCAATTTTTTAAGTCCAGTGACTCTTCATCTGGATTCTTGATCGTACCATCAACGAAGTCGAATTTCTTCCTTGCTCTTAAGGCAGTTCTCATGGATCGAGCTCATTCTTCGTAATTCTCTCCCTTCAATTCGACTTATGTCACCACAATTTTGGGATTATCGTTTGACGTAATGTCATGCGGGGAGATTGTTTTTCTTTGAATTTTGTGTTCTTCACCGGTAATCATTTATTTTTATCATCGGTTTCTCCGTCACCCGCCATTATTTAAGGGTTTTGTGTTCTTTTAACGAGGCTCTGATACCATGTTAAATCAAGAGGGGACGAAAATTTAGAGAGAATAGAAATAATGAGAGAGTTATTTTCTTGCTTTTCATTCATCACAATGACCTCCTTATATAGAGATAAGTTCTTCTTTTCCCTAGTTTAATCAGGAAACCCTATTCTAATAAAACTACCATAATTATAATTTACCAAATATATTTAGACTAGGATTCTACCATAAAATTATTAGAATTAGATTAGGTTTCCAATCTGGGTCCGGATTAGGTTCGTCCGTAAATATTTGCAGATCATTTATAGTTCAGAACTTATACTTTTTGGCCATCCACTGCGTTGTTAGTCAAAGAAAGCTGATTCGTGTCTAATTTTAATGTCATTATTTTCCATATGGAAAGATAATTGCTAGGGTATGAACCATGAAGGGAGTGTTGGGTGTGGGAATTAAGTTCTAAAAGTTGATAAGAAAAATAAGCTATATGATGAAACTTTTAATGGTTTCGGCACTTTGAAAAAAACTTAGGGGCGCTTGGCTCAAATCTAACAGTATCATGTAATGTTAGGAGTGATTTTGACTTGGTTTAGCTCAACAGGAGGGACAGAGAGAACAAATCAAATGCTTCTGCTTTGAACCTCTATTTCTGTCATATTTTTGCAGGCCAAAAGTTCATATATCGACACTTTTATTCCAGCCATTGAAAAATAATTACTCCTTTCGTCTTAGTTTATGTGATACTTTTCGCCTTTGAAAATTAATTTGACTAAACTTTGAAATTAACTTGGATTAGATAACTCAATATTTTAGGATTAAAATTTATTATATTTGAAAACTACATGAAAGTACTAAAAACTGTAACTTTTTTCATATCAATTTGATGAAAAATTACATCTTAAAATATTGGTCAAAATTCATGCAGTTTGAAATTTGAATCTCATGAATCAAAAAATATCACATAAATTTGGGACGGAGGGAGTGCTATTTTGGAATTTTAAATTTTACAGATAAAATTTTAGGACATTGTCATGAAATTTCATCTGCCATAAAATTTGACTTATGAAATTTGAAAGTCGATGATTGAAGATGGGGATGAAAAGTAACCCCGGGGCGTTAGGCCATGAGAATTACTTACTTTTTTTCGAAAGAATTTTTCACTTTATTTCAAATCAGTGTTTGGTTATAAAATTTTCAAATCCATGGAGTTGGATTCTAGATTTGAAAAAGTGCTCCAAATTTTTTTTCCAACTCCATCTTCAATAAATCCAAATAAAGTATTTTTTTTCTCTCCTTTGTAAAAAATATAATCAAATACAATTTCATTTTCAACTCCACCTTCATAAATTTCAAACAAAGTGAAATATATAACCCTACTTAAATCTATTTATTTTCTCTCTTCATCTTCATCTTTTAGGCCATGAGGCCAGTTTTGCAAAGATTCCAACAACATATATATGCAGTGCACTTTTTGACCTATATATTCTAGCAACATTTCTAGGCTCGTGTTCTTGTGGCTGTGGTTAACACAGTATCAATTATTCTACACAATGACCTAAATGTCTTCCCACAAAGGATGGAATATGTACTGAACCAGCATCATAGACATCTAACGATTTAAAGTCCTAAAGTGCTTTTGTTATACTCCCTTCACATAATTTCACTACATTTTGCCTAAAATATTTTAAATTGACATTAGTTGCACTTGCACAACATTGCATGGAAACCCTCACCCCACCCCAAAAAAATCATAAAACAAAACACCAAAGTGAGATTCAAAATTTGATCTTTAGTCCACCAAATTAACAGTCAAGCGATTTCTCTATTTTTTGTTTACGTTTTAATTTGCACGTTTATCTCTAGTGTGGAATTTGCTTGCACAATGAGAATCACAACGGGAGATATGCCCACCACCTTCGTAACTTGATACAGTAGCTTCTTTTTATGTCTGAGATACTACCTTTTTTATTTTACCATTGTCAACTTTATAGAGTGGCTTCTGTTTTAATATCCTCCAAACAAGAAGCACGAGCAACTATAAACCGAGTTAGGCCTATTTATTTACGAGAGTGAGAATTTTAATTATACAAATCTCAATTATAAAACATGTTTATTTTTCGGTTTAAATTTTAATTATTCAAATCCCAATTATTAATTATATGCGTGTTTTTTATAACTACTTAATGAATCTAAATGATTAAGACTTAAAACGTCTTCATATCATTAAGATGTTATTTATTCAAGATATTCTGCAAAAATATGGTCTTTGATCACCTACTTTGTCCACTTTCACCACTAATCGCCGTCATCACGTTGTCGCCGCCCATCATTGTCATCTATCACTACTCTACCACCCGCCACCCACAAACCACCAACTTTGGGTCCTTATCCATAACCACCTTTATTGTCAATTACCACGGTCATATATATTACCACCATTAACCACCATATACAATCATCACCAATCATCATTATCACAAGAATCACCAATCACTATTGAAAATTACCACCATCAACAATCAATATATATTGCGCACCTACCACTATTATCCATCATCACCAATATTCTCTATAAGTATCACCTACCACAATTATTCACCGCTGCCATCAACTATCACAACCAACCACACAACTAATAAATCTTGCAACCACCACCCTCAGTGAGCACCTACAACCATTATGGTAGTCCTCGCCACCACTAATCACTATATATTTTTATTGATATAATAATAGATTAGTTAGTATATTATTTAATTTTTAGTAATTAATTTAATCTATTGATATAATAATAGATTAGTTAGTATTTAGATGATGACGTCTTATTCTTAATACACATTTTAATATTTAAATTTATATTTAATTTCAAACATCTTAATCTTAATAAAATAAATGGGACCTTAATTAAGTTATATGTACTAATAAACATATTTACATAATCATATAGCTTAAATGGTGATTATAGATAATTTTATATAATAATTGTTGATTGAAAACCTAAAATATATGTGAATATTTTGTTGTAGTATGTGAAATTACACTAATAATATAAAGTATAATTATATTTGTATACTTCAATATATACATATGTAATCTCATAAGTAAATGAGTAGAAGAAATCAAACAGCTTAGAGGGAATTGTAGCATTTGAAAAAAGGAAGTTTTACCTACGGATCCGACAATCTCATGATTTCACACAAAATATTCAAACAGGTAATGGATTGTCTCCTTCAAAAAAAGATAGTAACAAGTTGAAGCAATTGAGAGATTTCCGCCAAAGGGGCAGGCATCGTATGCTGAATTCCATGCAACCATAATGGCCATTTCAATCAGTGTGTTAAAGTCTTCTATTATTCATCATCATATATATTTGGTGGGCCTTTCACTTTGTTTCCTTTTTCTTTTTTGTTGTCTTCTCTTTGTTTTTGTTTTTGTTTTTGTTTTTGTTTTTTTTATATTCAGCTTCCCGGCTTATGCCAGACTATTCCTGGAATAGTAGTTTCGGTCCCTCAGCACTACTATCAGTAAATCGCGGGATGTGCCAGAATGACCAGAGTTTGAGAACATAGCAACTGATATCACCTACAAGGTCCTACCCCCAGAAGAGAGCAAATTGCTCCCACCAGAATTCGAGCCCACGCTGCAGGCCTTCAGCTGGATTTTAAGTTTCCCTCATTTGTCATTCAGCTATGTCCGGGGACCGTCTTCTCTTTGTTTCTTTCTCTTGAGATGGTTTTCAAAGTTTGACACTTCTTTTTCTTTTTTTTGAAGTTTGACACTCTGATAGTCTGATAGCAATGTTTCTTTGTTGGCTGGTGAGACTTAACATTCCTTCAACCACTTAATAAGTCAATCACATATTTGCATAAACTAAGTATTCAATAGCAAAAATTACTTACTATTTTCTAAAAGAACTGTGGTATCAGATTTAACATCTGTGTGCTTAGAGGAAGATTCAAGAGTTAAATTTAATAGGTTCAACCTTAACGTTGAACTTATTTTACTTTTGAAATTATGGATTCTAAAAACATTTGGTCCAGTTGAACCCATTAAAATAGGTTCCATCCGCCTCTGCTCGCACCTCAACTTCTTCATCTAATACATACTGCTTCCCGCTAACATAAATAATGGCTAACTTTCCTAGTCAAAGCTTACGGAGAGAGAAAGAGATCACCTAATAGGTAGAGATGTTGAAAATAACTTTACTCATGAATGAGAAGAGCCCTAATACTTTTTCTCGGTGATTCTTAATCATAGAATACCTGATTGCTATTGAGTTGCAACTCAAACTTCAATCATATTTTGTTGTGATCATTGTTCAATAATAATATTGGGGAATATTATAAAATATTACTCATATATTTTGTAATTATTAGTGTTGTATAATTATGATAGATATAGGATCCTTATTATATTAGTATTTTACATTATACACACTATATATATTTGTGTTAATGAGAAAGACTCCCCAAGAAAGATTAATACATTCTTACATGGTATCAAGAGTCAAACCCTAAAAACACTTTCTCTCTTCCTAGGGGCCGCCGACCCCCCCTCCCCCCACCCACCTACCTAGTCGGCCGACGGAAACAACCCCTACCTACCTGTTTTTTTTCTTTTTCATTTTTTGAGCCACCATGTCTCCTCCCACATCTCCTAATGCTTCCGCCACCTCCACAATCGTCATCGACAACCCCCTCCCTCCTCCACCTCTTCTTTTCATCCGGCGTTTATCGTCACGAATATAAAAAATTTCATTCTTTTAATTCTTGATCAAGAAGATGGTCAATATTCTTCATGGGTTGAATTTTTTTATATTCACGCATGCACGTACAATGTGCTTGACCATATTGACGACTCTATCCCTCGCCCTCTCGACATCCCAGACACGACATGGAGTCTCCTTGACGCTATTGTCAAACAATGGATTTGTGGCACCATCTCTAAAGACTTGTTTCACACGATTATGAAATCAGGTGCCTCGGCTTGTGAATTATGGGTACATTTGGAGGAATATATTTCAGGATAGCAAAAACACTCGTGCCGTCTACTTGGAGGAACAATTCAACAATACACGTCTTGAAAATTTTGCCAATATGTCCAAGTGTTGTAAGAAGTTGAAACTAGTCGCAGACCAATTATCCAACGTCGGAATGATTCTCCAATTAGTTGATGGTCTACCAAAAGGTGAATACGATACTCTGTCCACGATGATACAACAGGTCGATCCATTAACAAGCTTCAACAAGGCCCGTTCGGAATTATTGTTGAAAGAAAACCGATGTGCCAAGCAGGACGAACACAACCAAAATGCGTTAGCAGTTGAAACTCCCGCGGCAACCAACACCGCCGCCGGCCAGCCACTACCACCGAATAACCACCAACTGCGGAACAACCGCGGCGACGACATGGGCGACAGAAACCGCAACAATGGTCGAGGTGGCAGAGGCCGCGGGAAAGGGGGTAGAGGCCAGCAGTCGCCACAGTCCAGCAGTGTGCCATCGTGGGCCGGCCTAGCAGCTTGGGCAAATCCGGGACTCTGGGCTAATTTTTCCAACCAGGCGACAACCCAGTACCCTTTTCAACAGCAGGAAATCTTGGGCCCAATACCTGGAACCCGTCCAGTTCAATTTCAGCCTTACCAGGCCCACGTCATCAAGGCCCAGCAGCAGTATTTGTTCATTAGTCTGACCCCCACTGATTTGGGTCAAGCCTTCAGCAGTTTGAACTTACAACAGCCCGATAACAATTGGTATATGGATACGGGAGCCACTGCTCATCTCACCCGCTATGTAGGTAATCTTCCTACACTGTTTCGTTTGAAGTATCCTCAATTTATTACTGTTGGTAATAGCCATTGCATTCCAATTCAGGGTTATGGTACAACCTACACCCAATCGCCTCACCCACCCTTCTCCCTAAATAACGTCATGTATGCTTATAACATTATTAAAAACTTAATATATGTCCAAAAATTTACTCGTAACAATTTTGTTTTTGTTGACTTTGACCCCTTTGGTTTTACTGTGAATGATCTTCGTACGGGGACACCACTTATGAGATGCAATAGCACGGGGGACCTTTATCCTTTCCCATCCATCTCCACTGCCAGCTCCTGCTCTCATATATCCATCGATGTTATCTCTCCGTCAACTTGGCATAATAGGCTTGGACACCCAGGAGCTTATGTTTTTAATTTTCTTAGAAGCAATAACGTTATTAGATGTAATAATAGGAAATTTGCCCAACATTGTGTTTCTTGCCATTTAGGCAAACATGTTCGCCTTCCGTTTAAGTCATCTCTTAGTGTTACGTTTGCTCATTTTGATATTGTTCATGCTGATTTATGGACAACTTCCATTACTAGCTCACTGAGTCATAAATATTATATAGTCTTATTAGATGATTTTTCTCACGTTACTTGGATTTACCCACTAAAATTCAAGTCTGAAGTTTTTGCCAAGTTTCTTGAATTTCGTATTTTTATCAAAACGCATTTTGAAAAAAGCGTCAAATCTTTCCAGTGTGATAATGGTCGTGAGTTTAATAATTACACATTTCACAAAATTTGCAAAAATAATGGCATGGTTTTTTGGTTTTCGTGTCCTGACACCTCTCCTCAAAATGGCAAAGCAAAATGAATCATTCGCACCATAAATAACATGGTTCGTACTCTCCTGTTTCATGCCTCTCTCCCTCCCTCCTTTTTGGTCTATGTAGTCAAAATGGTAGAATATATCCTTAATATCTTACCTACTAGTACTCTTCATAATATGACCCCAACCGAATTCTTATACCATCAGATCCCCTCCTATGATCACATTCGAATTTTCGGTTGCCTTTACTACCCAAATCTTGCCTCCACCGTCCCTCATAAATTAGCACCCCAAACCACTCCGTGTGTCTTCGTAAGTTTCTCGTCTAATCATAGGGGCTATCTGTGTTATAACTTGTCCACTCGTCAAATTCACATCTCTCGTCATGTCACGTTTGACAAGACAATTTTCCCTTTTGCAAACATACGAAAGTTCGATAACACTGACTATATATTTCTAGACGAGTCTGACACCTTCCCCGTCATACTTACCGAACTCCATCGTACTAACGCTGCCACCCCCACCCCCCTCTCACAGTTCAGTCACTGCCCAATATCACTGCCACCACCGGAAATCGGTCGGACCACTCTTAGTCACCACCGATTGTCGGAGCCACCACCAGGTCTTAGTCGGCGTACTTCCCGATCTGTCATGTCACTGTCTCCACCACTAGCCGGCAAACCCCACAACCAGTCTCTATTTCACCACCACCTGTCGTCGCTACTCTCGTCAACCAAATCAACCCCATCACTGCCCCACCCAGCCACCGTCACTATACCAGCACTTTGACCACCCAAACCAGCCTCGTCCCTGTACCGACCCCCGGAACCCGTACATATACCAGCACTTCCACCATACCACCACAACCATGTCATTCCCCTCCAACCCATTCCCCATCACTGGTATTGTCGTTTGGTCACCCACATCACATCGTTCCACCCAGATTCTCGCCCCCACCCAACCCGACTTTTGGCAAATGGTACTAATCAGCAGGATGGTATTGATTGTGGTGAGACATTCATCCCGGTTGTTAAATCGGCTACCATTCACACAGTTCTGAGCATTGCTACTCGTAAGCACTAGCCGATTTATCAACTTGATGTGAAAAATGTATTTTTACATGGGGATTTGAAAGAAACTGTTTACATGCACCAGCCGCCTGATTTTGTCCATCTAGCAGCCCCTCATTATGTATGTCGTCTTCGTAAGTCACTTTATGGTTTGAAACAAGCCCCTAGAGCGTGGTACGGACATTTTGCACAATACATTATGCAGATTGAATTTGTATGCAGCAAGTGTGATACATTGAGGTAGTAAGATTGCTTATTTGTTGTTATATGTGGATGACATTATGCTTACTGCCTCCTCTGATCTATTGAAAAATGAGATCATTGCTCTGCTTAAATTCGAATTTGCTATGACTGACTTGGGAAAGTTAAGTTATTTCTTGGAGATATCAGTGACTAGGTCTGCAAATATTATGTTCTTATGTTAGCGTAAGTATACAGAAGAGATTGTGTACAGGGCTAAAATAGCAAAATGCAAGATCATGCACACTCCGGTTGACTCTAAGTCGAAACTCAGTGTTGTTGATGGGCATCCAGTATCCGATCTTACTCTTTGTAAGAGCCTTGCAGGTGCACTTCAGTATCTTACTTTCACCAGGCCTGATATTACTTATGATGTTCGGCAGGTGTGTTTGTTTATGCATGCCCCTAGGGAGCCTCATTTTACTGCTCTTAAACGAATCGTTCGATACGTTAAGGGCACATTTGATTATGGATTGCATCTATACCCCTCTGCACCGACTAGGTTGTTATCATATACGGATGCGTATTGGGTAGGCTGTTTGGACACGCGACGCTCCACCTTCGGCTATTGTGTGTTCTTAGGGGATAATCTCATTTCATGGTCTGCCAATAGGCAAGCCACCCTATCCCTTTCGAGTGCAGAAGCAGAGTACAGAGGTGTTGCAAATGTTGTTGCTGAGATCTGCTTGCATAAGGCGTCTATGGTTTACGGTGATAACATATCTGCGATATAATTTTCTAACAATCCAGTTCAGCATCAGCGAACCAAGCACATTGAGATGAATATACATTTTGTTCGTGAGAAGGTTGTTATCGGCCATGTTAAGGTGTTGCATGTGCCTTCTTCGTATCAGTATGCAGATATCTTCACAAAAGGACTTCCTAGACAACTATTTTTCGACTTCAGATCCAGTCTTAGCTTCTGGCCTTCTCCCACTCTAGTGAGGGGGTGTATTAGCGAATATTATAAAATATTACCCATATATTTTGTAATTATTAGTTTTGTATAATTATGGTAGATATTTGATCCTTATTATATTAGAATTCCACATTGTACACACTATATATATTTGTATTAATGAGAAAGACTCTCCAAATGAGATTAATACATTTTTACAAATAACAATCAGCTAGCTATGTCAATTTTCTTTTGACTTTAAATTTCAATAAACTTCTACAAAATGCTTTTCTTTAATTTAAACCAAGCTTGAGATTTTACTTTTCTCGGAAATTCATAATCTATTTATTCAAAAAATTTAAATTATATAATCCACTCAAATTTATGACTTCAATCTAAGAGGTGCCCATCATGACATTCCATTGTGTGATTTAATTCTTATCCCCCAGAAAAATATCTCAAATCTTGTGTTGATACTTATTCTTTAGGCCCACTAGATCCACCTTAAAAAGTTTACTTGCCTCTTCCTACAAAGAGGAAGGAGCCTTTAATAATTGGGCCGAACCTACTGCATTGGATCTCACCGTGTGCCTTAGTGTTTACTACGGGCTATGGTCTTTTGTATCCTTTAAGGCCCAAAGTCTATTACCCAAAATACTTTTTTATATCTGAAATATAATTTATTAAATATATTTTTGATATACTAAATTTAACATATTTATTAATATATAAAATATATTTCGTATGTATAACGTTGATCGGTTCAGTTCAGTTCAGATCTTTTCATTTTTTTTATAAATTAAAAAGACCATCCTAATTGTTCGGGGCGATTATAAGGTTAAATAAAATCGATTTGATATGGTTCGGTTCGAACAATTTTCAAAAAATTTTGACACCCCTAAGGCAATCAACCTGTTTCTATGCTCTATTAGGAGATTTGTTTGTAATTCATTATACATATTATTTTAATCATATAGTAAAATTTATCATTAAAAATTGTAAAAAATATATTTTCAATTCAAATTGTAAGCGAACCCATAATATTTTATTCATTATTTTTTCGGACCAGCTTAAATCTATATATCCATTTTTAAAAATTTATATCCTAAGATTTATTTTGTAATTCATTATAAAAACATTGTCACAAAAAATAATATAAATATTCTTTCATCTAAATTGTAAGCGAACACAAACATTTTCTTCTCATTTTTGTCTGGACCATCTTACGACCTAAATTATTTTCGTTGTATCTTGGCTTTTTTATCTTTTTTCTTTTACTTATTATGTTTCAGGTTGGTGAGATTATTGGTAGATTTGAGAAGAAGTGATTCTCTTTGAAAGGTAATCCTTGCCCTCTTTTAATGAATTATTACAAGTATGATTAATTATCATAACTTAGAAAGAAGGACCAAGTCTATGATGCCTCTTTTGATATAGGCTCATTACATTGTTTCTGGCCCTGTTGTTGCTATGGTATGGGAGGGTAAGGGTGTAGTTACCACCGGCAGGAAGATCATTGGAGTCTGCTCCTGGTACCATCCCTATTGACATTGGCAGGTAAAACATCCAGTACCCAATCTACTTTCACGATCTGAATTGCTAGGACTTATAATGTGTTTAACATGAGTTAAAACTTCTATATCTCTCGATTTACGAATAAACTATATTACTTCTAGCGGTAATACTAGTTATGTTAATTATCAGCCTGCATGTATTTAGTTCCCAATTATTGAGTCTATTCCTCGTATAACTAAAAGTACAGGCATTGGTAAAAGAATGAGTGGCCATTCCAAGGATTTAAATCATTATCTGTTAATGGCCTTTCCTAATTCATTGTTTATACTTGGGTAGCATTTCATTGCAGTTTTTTTTTTTCAAAAGTGAAATTATTTGGAAAATGTTAAGCTTGGGGATGTTACTATTTTTCAGTTCAATGTATTTGCTTATTGAGCTGGCCTAATTGGTATGTTTGACTCTGACTTTAATCATATTGCTGGAAGTCTAAGACCGACCTGTTTGATTACAGGAACATTATTCATGGAAGTGATGCTGTTGAGAGTGCAAGGAAGGAGATCGCTCTTTGGTTCCCCGAAGGAATTGCGGAGTGGCAGAGCAACCTTCACTCTTGGATCTATGAATAGAAAAGTTTTATGAATTTAGAACACTATTCAGGGCCTCCCTATTTGGTTGTAACTTATGAATTTTGCAAGAAGTTTAGTGTTTGATTTACTAGCGTTCTCTGTTTCAAGGATATTTAAGATGTGATAATTTAATCTTTTGTGTTTCATGTGTTGCAGTTTCAAGTAATTGAGATTTGAGCTTTCATCCTTTTATAGCTTCAAATTTTTGTTCGTCCTTGTCATAAAGAAAGAAAAGAACACTAAACATTTTTCTTCAAAAATAAGCTTAAGGTTAAACAGTGTTCCTTAACTGTGTGCTGTGGCTACGAGTGGTAGAAGGCCACATATGGGTGTTAATTTTGTTCATATGTTACTGCAATCGGATTTGGTCCAAACGAGCTTAGAAATTTGGAGCTTGGTCTCTGCTGGGATAAAACAAGTGCCAAGTTTGGCCTATTTCTTATTAGAGGTAAAGTGAAAATAGTTAACAAAAACAAAAAAAAAACTGAAGGCTTAGAATGAACTGTTGCAGTTGGGTTCCTGCACTAAAGAACAGTCGTAGAGCACTAGGTTGGTCCATGGTTCAGGCTATCGATACTTGTGCTCATGGGTGTCAAATGCCCATCAGTAGGTTAATGCAGGCTGATGTAGCTGCAGGTGGCCGGTACTTCTCTAATTCCGCAATTGAATCCTTCCGATTAAACGAAGGTGATTAATTTGGTGTATGATACAGAGGACCCAAGTTATAATGGAGCAGCTGTTCAATCAATCATCCAAAGATTGTTAAAAGGTGCAGACACGTCCGTGTGCAAGTTCAATGCTTACTGGTTCAAACTCAAAGTGTTCATCCCAAGATCGGTACTGCTTTGACATCACGTCACAAATGGGTCGGTTAGCAACCATATGTACCGTTACAATTAATCAAATGATTGTGGTAATATAAATCAGATTCAACGGGATTCAAAATGAGATGTATATGGGCCACACGTTGAAGCTTAAGATATGCCAATATTAATGCCCTTTCAGGGATCAGTTAGTTTACACAGGCACGTCTTGGTCTAAACTCTAAAGTCGTAGAAAGTCTCTGTAATAGCCAAAAGCCAATTGACAGGTACCACCTTAGAGTTAATTAAAGAGAAAGGTAGTCGAAGGTCAATCTTCAATTTCCTACCACTACTATTGAGACAACTCAGCATGTGTAGCCCTTTCCAAATTCAAGAAACAAGAGAACATTGTACTTGCATTATCAAGTTCAGGTACTGTATAATCCCCATTTTTCCTCTCTGTCGACTTCTACAAAGTAACACCCACCATCGAAAGCTACTATGTAAAAACAAAACCAATAAATGCCACAAAACATGCATACGGAAGCCATTCTCATTTTCTTAAGGGCCTTGCCTACAAACACTATCGACTAAGAAGGCTGTATGAGGGCAAATCTTCCAGCCGTGTTATGTCTTCTTGCAGAAGCTCCCCTTCTAGTTGACGACGAGTAGCCTTCATGACCGCCTGCAAGAACATAGCATAACTAAATCAGGAATGCAGGGACTCTCCACATCTAGTGTACTATGAAGAGGGCACTTAAGGATATCCATAGTGCATTTCTCTGATTGAACCCAATGGCTGAAATACAACTAGAGCAATAAAACAGTAAAGAGTAAAAGAGTAAACAAACATGGAACTCTGAAACATTCTTGCAAAGCTTAAAACCACAATTGTCAGTAAAAGCAAAACCGCAGCTGCTCTGTTGGCAAGGATTTCACATGTCTTTGATATTAAGATACTGCTAGCCAAAGTGAAACAACTAAGAAAAACATTTAAGTGAAAAAGACATGAAAACTTTTTCAAATGCAAAAGAACTGGATTATAGGCAGCAGAATTTGATCATTCCATATCCATAACTAAATATCAGTAAGCCGAAAATACATACATTGAAGTCCATATATGATGCGCGCATGGCAAGCCACTGATTATCCATCAGCTTAAATGTGATGCAATATAGCAGATCAAACGCTGATTCATTTTCTGTAAATAGGAAACAACTTGCTTAGAAGAGCAAAGGAAAATGCCGATGAAAGTTAGACTTTACATTTGTGTTAGACTTTACATTTGTGAAGGATTAAATGAAGATTCACTGACTTCTCATTTACAACACAGAAGAGAAGTAGAAACAACACGAAGGCACATCTACACACAATAATGAGAATATCAAAATGAAAAGGAAACTAACGACCGTTCAGGAAAACCTGAAAGAAGAGACAGATGTTGAAAAAAATGTACCTGCAAGAAACTTCAAGAAAGTAGCTCCCACCAGATTTCTGGGTTTTACTGCAGAGTTAAAAGCACAATTAATTACATAAATCAAAACAAGTTTCCGAGGAGAATTAAGTATCTTTGGTTGGACTATATACTTGTGCATGAGAAACTCTGCATTGATTGTTAGAAACTCAAATCTCATTTTTCATTAGATGGACCTACTAAAAAGCATAGACTGGTATTGTTGTTGTTACTTCACTACTTTGAGTAAATAAAAGAGTGTAGATGATACACGTACTAGCTTCCGAATCGAGCATCTGGATAAGCATAAATGTGATGTTGACGCCAGCAACAGCAAATGGGTATTCCCAAATTGCTCTATCACCTTCCTGCTTTCGGAGAAGATCCTGGAAAGATTTCTGCAAATAAAATTACGAAAAGAGAATAAATAGATGGATCTAGAACTTTTTAATGATTGTACGTCACATAAGCATTATAATTAGTTAACTGAATCTTACTTCTGAACAATTCTTCATTCACAGATTTCCAATTATTTCACATAAAATCAAGACGATAATGTGCTCTTCTTTAAATAATTGTCGGTGTGGTACATACAGAGATTCTTGTATTTTTGTTCATGGACGCTGGATTTGAAGGACTGTAAGAAACAGTATGCTCTCGTGAATCTTTCTCCAACTTGAGCAGCACAAAGCCCTTTGTTTTGCTAATAGTAGACAGCTCAAATATTTCAAAAGATACAGAGTGGCACAGATCAATTTTGTTGATTCATAGATGCCCGAATTATAGGACCACGTTTCTACTTTAATTATACAAATTTGAAGGCCTCACTCACATTCACCTGAGTGAGCTATTCAAATTTAGCAGAATTATTTTCAGAAATTCATTGAACATCGGAGCTCACTGTTCTTGGTTCAATCTTTTCTGACAAGTATCTGATAGATCTATTAAAGTTCATTATACAGGCTTATTCAAGCATGCCAATCATCAATTAAGTGCTTATCTTCAAGACTTACCATAGAGCAAAGTAATTGATAAACACTTAACTTCTAAATTAAATGATTATTGATAAAGACAAATGTCTGTACCTTCTCCTGAATGTAACCTTTTCAGTCATGATACATATGACATATTAACCACTTCATCATGGCATGCAATCCAACATCGCAAATAAATTCCAATTCAGATTTGAAGTCCACAGCATAATTTTATGCTAACTTTGACGGCCTCAAACACACAACTGTCCAACTAATTTATATATGATCCAGCAAAAGTTAGGGAGGGGGAAAAGAATGCTGCACAGAGATTTTTTTCTCCCTTTTTTCTTTCATATGGTTAACCCTCCCTCTGAACCTAGGACTGTCAGGTCTCCAATCGCCACAAAATAACAACCATTTTTTAGACTAAAAATTAGCGTTTCCTAGTAATGTTCTCACTCTAACCAATATGCATACATATGCTTAGAAGGTTTGACATATCATTCTCCCATAAAAAGAGTGAGGAAAGACTAAAGAGGACATACCGGGAAATTCCTTGCGAAATATAACAAGTTCTCCAGCGATATAAAACCACCACCCCTACAGAATCAATCAAACAGCTTAGAAACGGCCCAAGATTGCAATAGACAGAAAGGGAAATTAATCAGAAAGATGTCAATAAGCCTGAGAATAATCCTCCTTTTTGTTGTTTTATATTTTGGGAGGAGCGAGGTGTTGATGTACCTAAAGTCAGTAGATGGATCTTTTCCTTGCCAGCCCATTTCCTTCCACTGTTCAGATATCAAACTACGAAGTTCTTCCTCAGGAAAGGCAACTTTCCACAAAGCTTTTAAAGCTTCCTTTAGGTAAAAAACAAAGAGAAATCTTGAGGAATAAGAATGTAAGAAGCAAACTGAATTAAATATCAAAGTCTTAAATATATTAACCTATTGCAAGCAACTAAGATGTCTTGCACAGAACGTACCTGATGTTCAGGGATTGAACTATCATATGCAACATCTATACGGTTTTGTAGCCTTAGCAAACATTCCTCCTGAGATTAACAAAGTATGGAAAACACATCATTAGCATCCAATATGTCAAGACATTCCAAACTTCCTTTCCATGGCTAAGCTAATTCGTTTGCATGACATTAGAAAAGAAGAAAAGAAGAAAACAAGAAATTCTGAAAAAGTGGGCAGACACCCACTAAAGAGTTATGGGCAAGCTCATTAAAGTGGAAAGCCAGAAAATTTAGACAAATCAATTTGACTAAGACATGGCACAATTAGAAATAAAAATCAAAACATATCCACATGCACCCGAGCACATTTGTCCAACTCAACAAGAAAAGTAAGAACAAAGTTGAAAAATACAAACTAGTACTGCACACAACAGGACTTCTATGATACTGATAAAAAAAGGACTTGTATGAGATTCAATCCAAGAAATACAAAAAGTTCACCAAGAGGGAGCAAGCAGACCTGAAATGGATACTATTTCATTGTGTTTATAACATTCTCAGTGTTCAGCAAGCAGGAAATATTAACTTCATATAACCTCCACAAACATATAACCTGGGATGGAGTTAAATCAAACGATGGACGAGCATCGCTCTCCCTCCTTTGAGCACAAACACATGAAAGGCCTCTGCCAAGCCATGCTGCCGATCCTGCCACAACCTCCACTGTAACAAAATAAAATGATTGGCAAAAGAAAAATGCAAGGTAAGGCTGCGTACAATAAACCCTTGTGGTCCGGCCCTTCCCCAGACCCCGCGCATAGTGGGAGCTTAGTGCACCGGGCTGCCTTTTAAAAAAAAAAAGAAAGATGGAAATCCTAGATTTTCCAGTGATGAAATGCTTCTATTATAAATGAGACTATAACAAGGATGATGCAGATGCCAGACTATTATAAGTGAGACTATAACAAGGATGATGCAGATGCCAGACAAAGAAGCGCTTCTTTCTAAAGACACGTTCACATCTGATAAGAAAAATTTGGCCATTTTTGGTATAATACAGTCAACACTCAACAATGCGGCAATTGAGAAACGAGGAGAAGCTTGACTACATTATCAGGAATTTATGATACAGATAAACTACAGCACATGGCATGAAAATGCAAATAAACATGAAATGTGTTTTTATGATACAACCTAAACATCATGGGCTGTAATAATACAACAGAAATTGTGAAGGAAACTTCCTGCTTGACTTAGTATTTTAGTGACTACGTAAGCATCCATATGGGGATCTGATTTGGTCAACAATCATGATAGAGTTAGGAAGAAAATGCACTGCTGTATGGATAAAATCAAGGCCACATTAGCAGACTGTTTCCTCAAATATACGGGCCAAATGATATTTTCAAATGTTAATAAAAATCTCTAGTTGTACAATTTTATGAAGGTACATTGAAAATCAGCTAATGGAATATATGGTTCAAGAAAAGGTGAAAAAAAACAATATCCAATCAGTTCATGCTACACCAAAATGTGGATTCTATAAAAATGAGCTTACCCGCAGATGAATATCAACTAGCTTCAAAGGTCTAGCTAGAGTTTGGTATACAACTTTTACAAGACTAAGAAGTTCTTTTTTTTTTTGTTTTGACAGAAGAAAAAGTTCTAATATCAACATCGGATAGAGCTGAAGTTCAGCACCTGAATGATGAATTATAGTACTAGATATCTTCCTCCTACAGGCAAGCAAACACCAACAACAGAACCGAATAATGGAGAATTCTTAGCACGATCAACCAAAATCATGGTATAGTAGAACACAACAAGAAGAGTAAACCATCCTCTGATACAAAATAGTTAAGACAACATCCTCTGTAAGCCTATACTTAACTTCATTAAAGATAACAGATGTATCCAGCACCATCCCCAAAAATTTAATATGAATGACCGTAACTGTACTAATCTTTCGTAGTTCTCTGTCCACTGAGATTATCCTGGATAGTTTCACAGTCAATTAAAAGACACACTTCCTGCAATTCCTATGGGAAAAGTCAATAGTAGATCAACCTAAAAGCACAAGACATAAATAGCAGTGAGATCATTAATAGCCATGTGACCGCAGTAAATGGTTTTTCTTGGAAAAGAAATTAGGCAACTACTTACAAGGGTTCCATGCCCTAGATATCTATGTCTACAGAATAATAAATCACAATGTGTGAGCACAAACTGCTGCATTTTCTCCTTCTTTTTTCCTCTTTTGTGCATGTGTGACACTATGTGCACAGGAAAAATCTCTGTCAATACATTCTTTATAGATCCATTGAAAAAAGGAACCAAGTAGAGACATGACCCTCTGTGAATCATCTACTTAACTTTGCTCAAAAGGGAAGCAGAAGAACCGTAAACCATGAAAATCAATGTTTTACAACTAGCAAGGTCATTCCTTTTAAGGAGCTCCTCTAGCAACAAAACCATCCATTTTATGCGAACTTGCTTGACGTAACTCAATTATCTAAATAAGGTAATCCATTCTCCACAACCATGAAATTGTTGTAAAACATATACAAACTGAATACAACCAAATTCTATTACTAACATCTGAAAGAGTTTTCCTCTTAAGGTACCTAGACATGTTCAAAATATGCTCTATGGCAGCTTTATCTACAGAAGACTTTAATATCGGTGAATCACGAATTATGTTGAGAATATAATTAAGTAAATAAAGTGTGCTCTCTCTAACAACTTAAGCTTTCAGATGAGATTGTCTCCACACTTCAATAAATTAACTCTATGAAATCAAGTAATTTCCAAACAAATGCATAAATCTGTTGATTATCCAAAAGGTAGGTATGTTACCGGAACACTTCAGGGAAAGAGTTGTGAAAACTCACCACACAAGTCAATGCAGGTAGGCATGAATGCACCTAATATTTCAATTCACAGATCCAAAAACTTCAATAAATTTACTCCTGACATAGACGGAGACCAATCGGTAATACATACAAACAAATACTACACAGATAGTAACAGCAAAACAGAGATAGAGAGAGAAATGAGCGAATGTTAGGTGCAGTTAGGTAAAGTAAAAAAGGAGTATACGTATACCAGAAGTTGTATGGCAAGCATTGCCTCTTTCGAGTCCTTGAGATATCCTCCTCACCGCCACGAACGATCCTCCTCTATCGTCCATTATACTGATAGCTCAAAAATTATTCTCTACAATACTTGCATCCACATTCAACACACACGAAATCTACTAAATGCGAACAGTTCAAAGCTAATGTAAGCGAAATATTGCAATAACGAAGTTGAATTTCTATTTACAGTTTTGTTGAAGAGAAATGCGCAATTAATTGATAATCCGGTCGAATCACGAGATCTGCTATATCCGAACACGAACACCACGAAAGGATCAACCACGCAAAAACCTCTGCACTAAAGGAGTATATGTATATTTGTGTGTGTGTGTATATAGCTATATCTGAAGGTGAATGTTTACATATGTGTATATATATATATATATCTATATTATAGAGAGAGAAAAGGAGAGTGGTATTCTCTTCTCTCTCTCTATTTCTCTCTCTAGATATTCTGCTCTGCAACTTATTCGCTCCGAACAGATTTGTTAACGGAGAAGAGGAGCGGGGTGGGTGGTTTTGAGGGGGTTGGGGGGTGTGAATGTGATATAAGCTGTTGAGCAGTGTTGTTGAGTTGGGTGGCATTCGCGTTCGTTATGTAGGGAAGGGGTAGACGGCGATTATTAAGAAAACGGTTACGGGTTTGAGTTTGAGGGGGTTTTATTTTGCAGAGATTGAAATATCAATACGAATTATTAATTAAACTAAGAAACTCATAGCTGATTGCCTGATTTAGTACTATATTTTTATTTGTCAAAGCTGGATACAAATTCTTGAATTGATTACAGTAATGTAGGAATTTGCATTTTCTGACGTTTTTTACTTGATCAACTCAATTTTAAATAAAACTTGATGAAAATATTTGGTAAATAATAGTTTTTTTTATATTTTTCTAAGAATTAAGACGTAATTGTTATTATTATTTAAATATAAAAATGATGATGGTGAAAGTTAAACCTACACGTTTTGTGTATAAACTCTATTACTAATATTATTTGGAACGGAGCATTGTGGACTTATGGTTACGAGTGCAGTAAATTTACTAATTATAGGCTCAAATTTATTTGTCTTAAAATAATTATTTTATATGTATAATAAGTAAAAAATGTGTTTCAAAATTCATAAACTAAATATCTATCTGTCTCGAAATATCATTTGATATATATGCTTGTTGGTTGAAGTGACAAGTTGGTAATTTTTTTTGTTGAGATTTTAATTCTTAAAAGTGCACCTTATCCCAACACCCCTAATATTCCCTAATATTAGGTGTTTAGGCCTAAATTCAACTTGTGTATTTTACTTGGTTGGTCAAGTAGTGATTTTTTTGGAATTTTTTACTTGCTCGTACTTCTTGGGGACTTATTGATCACATCTTTTATATTAAAATTCTCTCTTAGATTCTTTCAAAGTTTTTTTAATGTAAAAAAGTTGTCACTTTAGTATTTTATGTAATTTTAAAAAGGAGTAAATTTTATTGAAATAATTTAAGAATTAAGCAAATTGAGACTGAAAATTACTTAATTTGACTTTTGTGTTTGAAACTTTAATTTGATTATTTTATGAATATGAGTGTATTATTAGTATACTTAAATCTTGATGGTCCTAGGACTTGTAGCAAGATAAGTTTTTATCAGTATATTAGAATTTGTGGCGATTCACCAAAATTTATATCTAAAGTCATGCTCACAAACTTCAAATTTTAATTTACAAATTATTTTTGGTAAAATTTTTAAACGGAATACAAACTTAAATAGCGGAACAGAATGATTCTATGTGGGCATGGGCGGAGCTACCTTAGGCAAAGGATGGTCAGGTGCACACCCTTCGCTGAAAAATTAAGCAGTGTACATAAGTTAAATATTAGTTATTATGACTATATATTTAATTTTGAACAGCATAAATACAAGTGAAAAGAAAATTTGTACACTCTTTGCTAAATTCCTGACTCCGCCATGGGAAAGAAGTATAACATATAGGTCTCCAGCTGATGTTATGTCCCTAGAAATTGCAATGTATTTTGTGCAGACACATTTAATACCTTTATGGTTTATAATCAATTTTTCCAGTAACAATCTCAGTTTCTTTTTTATCGAATTTCTTTAACGCTGTTTTCTATTAACCTCACCACTAAGAACCTTTTATCACCCATATATTACCTCTAAAGATCTTAATTTATTTAACTCATTTTTATAACTATTTGATATTCCGTGTTTATTAGTCTAATTAATTTAGATTCACACAACATAAGACCTATTAAAAGGAGAATTATTCATTTTTTCAGAATTTTCTCTATTCACAAAGTTTGAATTTGAAATATCTTTTTTTTTTTTGTTGACGAAGGAACCCGCAGCCGCTACTCTTTCGAGTGCACACAGGGTAAACCCCGGACTGACGCAATAGCCTGCAAACCACGTCAGTCGATTTACCACACTTGGCAAGCCATGTGTGACAGGCTCAACCAAGAAGGTTTATGTAGGGGATCGAACTCATGACCTTGCGGTCCCGCGCTCTACTGCTACACCAACTTTACTACCCTTGCGGGTGAATTTGAAATATCTTGTTAAGATCATAGAGGGATCTCATTAGTCCCAACATACCCTGGATGGTATTTAATTCATTAATATAATTATCATTTATCTTCATTTGAGAATTAATAAGCTTTGTTATTAACACATGAGGACAATAATTTGAAGGTACCTGTTAGAGAATCTAGCAGAGGACCAGTGTTTGAAGACTAATAAATAAATAAGTGCATGAGCTTGAGACTTAAGGGATCACATGGGATGTTGGTAGAGAGGGATCCTAAACTTGATGGGAAATACTTCATTTAAAGCACCTTTGACCCTACAGTTTCTCTTATATCATTTGTACTTGTGGGTTACACTTATATTTTGTGATGAATGATTAAAACTTCCAAATCAAATCAATGCAATATATGGCCTACATGCATGGGTTCTTCAAAGTTTGTTAGTGAGATTGCTTTGCTTCGGAGGCAACTATACTATGCATTATCAAAATTTAAGATACATACATTGGTTGTAAAGTATTTTAACATATATATATGCCGATATTTTTTATACAGAATTCAATACAAATTTTTTAGCAGTTTTGTGTTAGGCAAGAAAGTAGATAAGAGAAAATCAATAACATCAAACTTTTATCCACTATCAATATATAGACTTAAATCTGCATTGAAGGATAAATTAAAATACAACAAAAGGAAGAAAATGTGATGAATCAATTGTTCAATGTATAACATTTTTAACATATTGGAAATGGCTTTTGGTTTGGAGCTCTCGTGATATTTCATGTGCTAGGCATCTTTTGTGGTCCAATTAGCATCTTTTGTAGTCCTTCCATTTCCTTTCTATTCTTTTAATTAAAACACCATATACCTCCTTTGGCATTCTTTTTCTAGAGAATCAAGGTGTAATTTGAGAAATGGCTTTTAATTTCTCAGTTAGTATAAATTGAAATACATGTAGGGTGTGTTTGATAGGAAGGAAAATGTTCTTCTCAAAAATAAATAAATTTCTTAATATTTTATGATGTTTGACAAGGAAGTAAAAATTATTATTTCAAAAATATTTTATATAATTAAGGCGTACAATAAATCCTTGTGGTCGGGCGCTTCCCCGGATCCCGCGCATAGGGGGAGCTCAGTGCACCAGGCTGCCCCTTTTTTATATAATTAAGCACTACTTTGTGAGATTACACTGGATGTGTTGTTGTAAGCACTACATATATGAGGTGAGCGATAGGGTGGGTGAGTCTGAGCAGCTCTGGGACTTCGTCACCCGATTCCAGAAGGAGCGGATGTTGTTGTCAACGGTACATGACAAATCGGTCGCCGAAGCTTTCACCAAGGGTCTAAACCCTCTGAGTTCAGATGCCTCACACAATCTCAAGGAAAACATGCTAGAGTTACAGGCAACAATGTGGGAAGATGTTCACAACCGTTATACATTGAAGATTCGCATAAAAGATGATCATGTAAATATATCGACATATTCTATGACCCAAAATCAAGGTCAACTGAACTATGATCGGAGGCATTCCAGATATCGATTTGAACCATATCCATCAAAACTACAGACCGACATAAGGCAAGAGCTTTTCCGGAGCGAGTTGCTAGAAAACAACTTACATGAAGAGCATTAATGTCTACGAACATTGGGGACTATCGCGTTAAAGAAGCGAAAACCATAACAATAAGTGTCGGAAGCATCTAAAGATGGCTCTGGGATAGTAGAAAAGTAAAAAAAAAAGGCATTGTGCACAAAGGCATCATGTCCGGAGATGGACCGAACTGGCTGCGGAATAAAGAAAAGGAATGGGGACTGCCAAATCAGCTCCGAAAAAATAAGGAACCATAATTAAGAACCAACTAGACCCAATAGATATCAGCACGACCGAAATTCTCTTGCAATGTATTTTTGTTCATTTCCTGAAAGTTGTCATATATGCAAAGTTTTAAACACTTGTGTACGTTCAAGTTCAAGGAATGAGATGAAGCAAAACTTGCACCTTCTATACATTCTCATATACGTCTAAATGAAATGAAATCATTCTTAAATTTTCCTATGCTTCAAGTTAAAAGCATATCAATACCGAGGACGGCCCAAGGAACACATGTAATCGAAATGCCACACTAGATCGCAATCGGTAATTCTTACATTTGAATTAACATTTGTAAGTACAAGGAATTAATGAATTTTTTTTGTGATAAATTCTTGCCATGGAAAGCTAAGATATCATGTGAACGTTGTCTAATGACGTATCAAAATTTTGTGCGAAGATGAACATGAGATGTCCTATTCATAAGCACCAAAAAATAAGGTCCCTCTCTTATAAAGTCATCTAGTCAAATGACTAAAGGTCGGATGCTTTGTTTTCTGATTGTAAAGTTAACCGGACATCTTATATCCGGACTTTACTAGAGCTAGAAGATGAAAATTTCTGATCATTAATATCCCCGACTTCCAATACTGCGAGGTTATAAAAGATTCGGGTATAACTAAAAACCCTAGAAGCAAAACTCTAAGACTAAACAGTTTCGGATATAATTAAAAACCCTAGCTCTAAGATTAAAAAATTTGGGGGAAAACTAAAAACCCAAGAATCGAGAAAGTTTAAATTTTTTAGGGAAACCAAAAACGTAGGAGTTAAAATTAGAAGGTTAAGAGTTCCGTGTGAACACTAAAAATCTGAAATCAAGCTTCTGCAATAATGGTACTTTTACAGCACCAACCGACCATTGACGGTATAAAAACCAGTGACATAGTTGTCACCTGAATTTCTAAGTCATGCACTCTTTTTCCCTTCACCCGGTTTTTATCCCACTTGAGTTTTTCTGGCAAGGTTTTTATTGAGGCAGTAGCGAGGGAGATAAGATGGCTTTTCGGCAAGAAGGAGAAAATCTTCCACTTTCCGGTCACATCTCAGAGAGTAACCGGAAAGTGGAGGGACTATCATATAAAATTCATAGACACTAAGTGGACATATCAAAAGATGACACGTGACAATGGTGACAGGTCAGCAAGCGAAGGGCTCTGGGAAAACATATGACACTCCGCAGAAGTAATTTGGTAACCGCTACCAGAGGCAAAAACTATTAAGAGCCTGAAAAAGCATGCCAACTCACATGTCAAACATCATTCAATGCAAAAAAACGTTACAGAAGACCCTAAGATTTCTCCAGCCTTTATTAGCTTTTATTAGGCTTTCTTACCTCTTAATTACTTTTTATTGCAGCATTAATATTGGAAATTAAGGGGCATGATTCATGGAACTTGTACCCCAGAGCTCAAGTATAAATAGATCTTCTCATTTCATTGTAAAGATCATTTGAAATCTAATAGTAAACAAATATTCTTAAAGCAATTTCTTTATTCTTGATCTTGATTGTTCTTGAGAAGGCTTTGACATATAGCTTGCTCAGATACTCTAGCTCATTATTTCATCAAGGCTCAGGCTATTTACTTCGATTATTATTTAATTTATTTTAATAATCTTGCTTTCTAAAACATTTCCGAGCGGATCCGACGATTCGAGACGACTCGGTAAGGTCAGTAAATACATCTACTCTTAATTTTATTTTCTACATTTTTTTTGCTTTTTTTGTGTGCTAATTATGTAGTAGTTTAGTTGTTTATGGGCTGTTTGAGTATGATGGATTTGTTAGTCTGTTTAGTTAACTGTTGGTGCTTAGATATTCTTTGTTAGGTTCATGTTTAGTATGATATGATGCATATGTTGTTTAGTACTTGTCTAGCAAGATTGTGATATAAGGTTAATTTAAGTGTTAAAATGGACTTATAAGAATCTGTGATTCAATGTGATGATAACTTATAATTAGGTTGTTAGATTTGATTAATTGCATATGCAGTTAGAGTCAACACACCCTCTTTTCTTCTTCAACTTGTAAAATGCCATGACTGTGTATATTCTTCTTTAAGAGAAGCATACTGGTGCTTCCACTTGTCATGTTTACCATCTTTCTTATTGCTATAAACAAACCATAAGCAGCATGTGTATATTCTTTGAATGTCCCACCAGGTTCTGTTATATTCTTTTCTTTTGAAATATCGAATTGTGTGGATGAAATATTACTTTCGTCTGTGTTCTATGCATCCATGACATCCATTTATACTATGTGTCAATCTGAGCCTTAAAATACATAAATTGCAAGCTGCACTATTTGAATAGACTTAGATTAGGGTTATAAAGTGTAAAAAATGGAGAAACATGGACTGACCATGACCTGTGTGTTTACTTGACATTAAGA
The DNA here is from genome assembly GCA_029783415.1 of Anisodus acutangulus. Lineage (NCBI taxonomy): Eukaryota > Viridiplantae > Streptophyta > Magnoliopsida > Solanales > Solanaceae > Anisodus > Anisodus acutangulus. The sequence continues at coordinate 44,391,096 of CM056489.1, forward strand.
GATTATGTTGGGCCTGTTTTCTCTTCTTCCCTTTAAATCTGAAAGATACGAGTTATTGGGCCTGCCCCCTTTATTTCTGCGTATCATATGTTCTGTATAAGCCCAATATTGAGTTCAATACTTGGATTATTATTTCTTTGGGCCTGTTAGACTGTTATTCTGGTTGCTAATTGATACAAAGTAGATGTTTGAGTTTCATTAGCGATACTTATTTATATCTGATAAATTCGGGTGCGTTCTAATTGTGATATTGATTTTTCCGTTTCTCTTCGCATCTGAGGCCCCAACAACACAATACTTTGCACGAATTATTTACTTACATTTTTTCTTATGTATATATTTCATGTTCCGTCTTCTAATCCTTTTCTTTTCTTTTATTTACATGAAATGCATCGGGAGCAACGAAGAGTCTCTTAATGAGACTCATCATGGCTATTGTCAAATCGAAGACCCGCATCGACATTCCTTGCATTCTCCGGCCTCGGGATTTCTAAACAAATAGGGCGGGATGATATCGTCATCCGCCCTAGTCGCTACTCTTAAATTCATTAATACCGCCCTTTCTACTTTATTTTTCGGGTTGTAATAATTATTTAATTTTTATGCGGTCATCGGAACACTTAGAATAATTAGGCCTTGAATGGATAGATTAAAAAGGTAGTTTAAAATTGAAAATTCGTCGCTAGTTTATTTAGGCTCGGGTAGTTTAAAAATTGGAAACTAGCCGCTAGCTTATTTATTTTAGCCTCTTCATGCATGTTTAAACTTTCAAAATAATTTGGTCATTTTTATCCGCATTATTAATCATACAAATAAGGTTTTGTTTTACTCAAATTGCGACTTAAAATGACTTTCATAAAAATCACTTCCTTGCATTATAAATAATTTACTTTCTTCCTTTACTATCAAATGCAAAATATGTATTTTATATATAATGCCATGCAAATGCATACTTTATCCAAAAAATCAACTTTCTATGTATTTTATAAATAACGCCATACAAGTGCATACTTTTGTCAAAAAATCAAATTTACCTATATTCTATAAACCATGCATGCTTTTATCAAAAACTCAATTTCACATTACATTTTATAAGTCATGCCCTGCAATATATACTTTATCAACAAATCAAATTTTTATATATTTTGTAAATAATGTTATACAAATGCATACTTTTATCCAAATCAACTTTACATATATTTTATAAACAATGTCATACAAATGCATGCCTTTTATTAGGAAAAAAAATCAACTTTGCATATATTTTATAAACAATGCCTTACAAATGCATCCATTTTTTTAATTTTTACATGTATTATATAAACAAATGCCATACCTACTTTGTCGGATTTTTGTCGGGAATTTATCTCTCAAAACCGCAAACACCTTTGCGAGACTCTTCAAAAAGAATAAGTGGTAAAATCTTTCACATTATCAAAAAATACATTAAACTTTATACTTTAAAACATGCATTTTTCTTAGCATAATAATTAACATGAGTTTGACCGGATAACCGCAAGTTAGCGGATCTTAAAGGATGTCTAACCCCTTCCCTTTAGGATAATAAAGAACCCTTACCCAGAATCTCACAGTTTCGCAGACCAGTAATCGGAGTTCACATTGCAGCATTTAGTTAACATTTAGATGTCCTAATTCACAGTAGAATAATTAGGTGGCGACTCCTCAACAACATTATCAATTCAGGGGAATCGACCCATTACGTGGCGAACCGCGGTTAAAAATGGGTACGACAAACGTATGGAACGGTGAGGTCGAACATATTGGCCCAGAACCATTGTCATCATTAAACAAGGTTTATTCGAAGTTAGTGCAAGAAGAGCATGTGAGAGGAGTTACACCAAAAACAAAGGACCAGAGTGAAACAATGGCTTTCGCCATACAAGGAAGAAACTCTTACCGTGACCAAGGTAAAGGGAAAAATGATGGTGCATTCTGCACACATTACAAGAGATCCAGACATGTCATGGACAGATGTTTTTGACTCATTAGTTATCCGGATTGGTGGCCAGGAAATCAAAAAGGAGATGAGAAAATCAGAAGAAGAAGACGAGGACAATAATAAAAGTAGAGATGTGTACCCGGATCTGGTCGTAGAAGGGAAAACTACCACACTAATGTTATAGTGCCCAAAGAAGAAACTCAGACAGAGATAGGACCAGTGAACACATGCGGGATATGATCTCACAATTTGAGCGATGAGATCCAGAAGACTGTGGTTCACATGTTGAATTCCCAGAGAATAAACCTAAATGGGAAGATGGATAGTAAGACCAAAAACTCATCCTAGATCATAGACTCCGGAGCTACCAACCATGTGACAGGTATTCCGGAGGAGCTAAGTAATACACGAGACATTCCTAAGTGTCTGGTTGGTCTTTCGAATGGAAATAGCTCGGTGGTTATGAAATAAAGAACAACCAGGCTGAATGACAGAATATGGTTGAAGAATGTCCTTTATGTTCCGGACTTGACATGCAATTTGATTTATATTCTAGGTCATATTAATTTTCTTAATAAATATTTTTAATGCTAGAAATTTTCTAAGGTGTAATGATAAAGGGAGTTCAAAAATACTCTAGGTCATATGTTACTAATCTAGTCCAGCAAATTTCCCCAGACAAGGTTGGTTCCCAAATAGAAATGTTTAATCTATGGCCCTATGTGTGCATAATTTCTTAACGAATTAAAGCACCATTGTGTCATTTTCCATCTGGTCTACATGTATAGCTACTCTAGCTTGGATGCTTGTGAACGGAGACGGCCACTGGGCTACTATATTTAATTTATATCATTGAGAGATTTGGTGAAAGTTACAAAGCCATAGAAGACTATTTAAGCTTCAACTTTCAACATCCTTGTGTTGGATAAAAGACAGTAATTCACTTAATATTAGGACCACTTTTTTGGTAGGAATATGTAATCTCCATCATACTGTAAAAAATCTTTTATTATATCGCAGGATAAATGTGGGCTCCAACTGATGAAAAAGCTAATGTGCTAATGCTGGTAAAAAGCAAACATATTATTTATGGGGTGTGCTAATAAATTCTAAATGTACATTTTAGAAGGTAAAAGTAGACATTTGAGAATGTATTGCAATGGACACATCCTTATAGTTGACTATTAAATATCTTTTCACCAAGCGTAATTAATAACTTCTTGATCACCAATTCGGTAAGGCTAAAGTTTCATTATCTAGCATTTTAAGAGGTACAAAAATCTTAAAAGACCAATAATATATAGACCAAAAGTCCAGAACAATACAATTCCATCCTTTAACTAACTAGCAGGCCAACTGAAAATGTCAAAAAACAATTACAAAAGGGGGCCAACTGGCGGATAATGAGTAGTGATATTCTGCCCTTAAAAAAAAGAAAGAAAAGGACTACCAACTCTTAGTTTTAGGAGGTGATTCCTAGTGAAAATAAGGGCCAGTGGCCAAAGTCCCCCCCCCCCCCCCCCGGTTCCATTTTATGCATGTTATTTAGTTTGAATTGAGATAAAATTTTAAAAAGATTATTTTGTAAAAAATAATTTATGATATTAAATATGTCATAACATTTATGTAGCTATAAAACTTTTGAAACTTGTGGCTTTGAACATTATAAACTAAAGTTCAACTCAATGCCACTATTCTTGAACAATTTGGAGCCGGGCCTTCTTTTTGCACTATTACGGATATGAAAATCATGGTCAAAATCGGATTCACTTGTCAACTGCCCCTATCGAAAATAGGATTGACTACCAATTCCGAAGGAACTGGAGTTACAGAGAGGTTGAACAAGAGATGACACTTTTTGACTTGAAAGCCGAGAGGCTAAAGAAAAAGTCCATCAACCTCATGTTGAGTCGTTCCATCCCGGTGGGTGAAGAGGATCTCGTTAGGAGTAAAATAAGAAGTGTAAAGTTAATTATTTTCAAATATGAAAATGTTTCATTTTTTTAGAACAAATTAAAGAAGAAAGTGTGTCAATTAAACCGAGAGTAATACAACTCGAGGATCATTAGATTCTAATATAATTCTAGGATATTTTGTTTCTACGAAAAGGATTCTATAAATGATCATAAGAAGAATTCTTTAAGTTACTTCTTTTTTTGTTTAAAATTACGTCACAATTTTAATTACTTGAAGTTGGGATATGAATATAATGAACCAAAAAGATGACGACTATATTGTTTATGCTTCGTTTTAAAAGTCTAAATCTTACCTAATCTACAGTTTGTGGTGGGGCTGTTATATCGACCTCGACCTAAAAATCAACTTGCTTCGTTAGGTCAACAGCCTCTACTAAAATTTCTTTTTTCTTTAGTTAGAAGAAAACTGAAAAGGCTATCCATATAAAACAATTGTTTCTTTAGTTGTTATATAGATTTTCTTTTAAATATTAAAATCGAGCCATATCCAAACAACTAGGAATAATATTATTTATCCCATGATTAGAATATACGAACAAATAAAATAAAAGAAAAAGTTTCTGGCACATCAAATGAAAGAATCCTTGGGATTCCTCTGATCCAAGAATTTGTTATTATATGAGTGGCACAAAGTTTTTATTGTCCTTGGTACTTGACATATAGCTAGGCATAAGTCTTGAGATCCAAAACGAGATTAGGTCAATTTTTTTTTTTGGTAAATAGATTAGGTCAATTTTATATGTGCCTGCCATGTACTACTTCTTACTATAAAAAAAATAGCACTCCTTCATCTAAAAAGATTGTATTACTTCCCTTATTAGTTTGTCTAAAAAAATTAGTTTAAATTTTTATATTTAGAAATAATTTAATATTTTAAGATTATTTACAGTGACAAAAATATCTATAACTTATTTTGGACCACACATTTTAAAAGTTTTCATTTATTTTTTAAACTCCATATCAAGTTTTGAGACGGAGGAAGTATTTATCTTTCTTATTTTGCAAATTATTTTTATTGGGAAAAGAACAACAGCACCTGATGACTCATCTTATTGATAGGTAATGAGACTCGTGAGGCTTCAATTCTGACAGAGAAGCTAACGTGGTTATTAAGGGTGCATATTATTTGAAACAAATCAGAAATTAAATTAAATTGATTTTTTTTTGTTATTTGGTTTGATTTTTCATAATCACAAATTCATTATGAGAAACAAGCCTTAAGGGAACACCCCCCACCCCCTCCTCCCCACCTTTTTCATTAGTCTCAAATTCTTGAAAATTCAAATAAAGCCTCATATATGTATTTTTATTCCTATTGCATTTCTTTCAAATTATTTTTTTCTGAAAAAATGATTTTTTTGAGTCGAGGGTCTATTAAGGGAAATTCTTTTAAACTTGTCACTTCACAATTAAGGAAAATTCTTTTAAAAAAATAGTGAGAAGAAAGATGGTGCCTCAAGCTTCTTGGTCGGTGTGGTCCTTTGCTTTTTGGTAGGAGTGGGCATAAAATCCGTTGAATCGAAAAAATCGATTCTTTAAAAAATTGAACCGAATTAAAATTAAATAAATCGGTTCGATTCTTTAGTATTGGGGATGAACCGAACTGAAAAATCGGGGGCAAATATGTAATTAATCTTATTTTTTATTTTACGCTACTGATATCTCTTGAATCATAGTCATTGAAGCCAGTCTATGAAGCTTTTATGAAAGTCGAATGCTGCATGACCTTAATTAACATATCACGGAAGCATTAACATAAAATGTAGGGAGAGAAAGTAGTTGTAAATTTGTGCAACTTTAAATGGTTATAAGTTATAACTATGCGCTCAGATGTCCGTTTTACCCATTTTTTTTATTTTGCATATTTTTTTGAGACGCGGTCGGCCAACCCGCTTTGGCGCCGTCAATTTTTAGGAAAACGTATCTTTTCCCAATCAATTTGTGTTTCCCCCAAAATCCGTTTCTAATTTTTCCTTTTCTTTAGTAAAGATCTAACGATATACAATATATTTCAACGTTGAAATTTCGTGGTAATGTAAGTGTGAATGTCAATTTCAGTATTGGAAATTCAATTTTTAAAAAAACAATCCCCGACCTGACCCGTTTATTTTATTTAAGTGTTGGACTTTTATTTTGTGGGGATGTAAACTTTAATTTGAATTTTTTTTTACATGTTTTAAGAATATATGTGATGCATACTTTATGTTTTTGGACTTTCATTTTTTTTTTGGACTTTATATTTGAATTGAAAAACCGATATAAACTGATTCATTCGACGATATAAACCAATATATCATTTTTTAAAAAAGTTTGATTTGATTTTTTTTTAAAAATAAATTTTATTCAGTTCATATTTTTTTATGCAAAATCGAACCGAACAGATATACGCTCACCCCTAATTTTTGGGAGGTCAAAGGAGATTATTTGAACTTTTCAATTATGGAGTTGAGGATCCAACACAAAGCACTAGCATTGTGTATGGGAAGAATGGAATCAGATACAAATGGTTAAAAACTACTGGCTAAGACAACGACACGTGGTGATTGCTAAATCAAAGAACAAAAAGATTAGCGAAACCCCCAATTCAATGTATGAAGGAATCAAGAAAGCATTGTTCAAAAAATATTAATCCCTCCTCCCTATATTACTTAATCACATTACTAAAAATATTCGTTCCACATTACTTGACCACTTTCTAAAAATAAAATATAATAAATTATGTTTTTTCCAATTTACCCTTGACATTAATTGTTTTGTGAAGTAATCGATATTAATTAGAGTGCATTTAATTGAAAAAAGATAATAATAATGTAATAAAAATAATCTTCTTATTTATGATTTCTTAAGAGACGTGTAAAAGGAAAAGTGGTCAAGTAATATGAGACGGAGAGAGTACATCTTCTTAAAAATACTCTTTCGACTAACCGATAAATAAAACTGAATTGCTTCAAAATATTTACTATTTAAAAGAACCAAAAAGTATGTATTACTAATACTTCTTTTCAATTTTACCCTCGATCTTCTGATTAGTAGAATGTTAATTAGATAAAAATTCAAGAGATTGAAGAGAGATAAATACTATTTTAGACAAATATACAACTACAATATTAAGTATCTTTCTTACAGAGTACTGTACAAAAAATTCAAAAAAACGAATAATTTAGACCGGAGGTAATAATATATTAAACATCTCAAACTTGAGAAATTGTGCGCATATAACGTACGGTACGAGAAAATAAACTACTACTCTATGTGATTGTAATTCTCCTTTTCCTTCTACTTTATATTTTGTAATTTTAAACCAAGAGTTATGGCATTTGTGTGCATCATGGGGAGTTTTTTTTTCTTTTCTTTTTGTTGGGAAAAAGAAGAGGTCCCCAAAGAATGTGTTAGCATGCATCAAAACAAAAACACACACACATGAAAAGGAAATGGGGATAGCATCCATGTCAAGGGGCCAAACACCTTAATTTGACCTTTAACAGATTGAAATATGAAGCTTCATTGCAAAGGTAGCATTTAAACCAACTTTCTATGTCATGGGGATATATGCCTTTCCCCACTTAAAAAAGAAGAAGAAAAAGCTAGAGAGAGATATTATTAGAGTTGGCGAGTCACTTTTGTCCGAGGGATGTTAATCGACAATTTTTAACTGAAAAATGACACTATGAAATTAGGTAAAAGAATTATTTGTATGTATACATATTATACGTTAAATTCTCTTAATTTCTTTGTGTGTTTATTTTTTTATATTTTAACTCTTCATACTTAAAAATCTTGGCTTTGTCACATGTATTAGATATAAGAGGGAGAATCATTTTCCAAGCTGTAACAAGTCAGTGCATTTGTATGGGCTTGGCTTTGGTCAATTTTGAGTCTCATGAAATTAGGTACGTGGGCCACTTATAATATGGAATATGTCCTGGCTTTCTCTTCACAATTAGCTCTAAATCAACTTAGCTATAGTTTGGCCATAAATTTGAATTAGATTTTGAAAATTTATCTCCAAATATCTGTTTGGTCATAAATTTTGGAGCATATTTTGAAAACCTGTCTTCAAAATATTCTCAAGTTCCAAAAATGGTTCTGACTAATATTTAGATTTTTGGAACTTCCACTCACAAAACTTCAAAATTTTCAAAGTAAAATACATATCCAAACAAAACTCAAGTTTCAAAAATCACAACTTCAAAAACTCAAAATTTCAAGTTTTAAGTTTCAACTTCAAAATCTATGACCAACGGGAGCTTAATATTTGGTTAAAGAAAGTGAAGAGAAAGCTGAAGTGGAAGAACAATTATATTGTCCAATTAACTACTACCAGAGAAGGTTTTACTTTTTCCTCTGTGTTTTATACGACCAGAAAGGAAGCATTTTCCTTAAGAACACATTTTCCTCTAATTTTTGGAAAATAAGTTGCCTAGCAAGAGGATGAAAGTCATTTTCATTTTCAATTTATTTACCAAACATCAAAAATATATGAAAAAATCAAATATTTTCTCATAAATCTAAAAATATTTTCTAGAAAATAATTTTCGTCGTCCCAAATACACCCTGAGGTTCAACTGCCTGATTGATTTCCACAAATTAGATAGGATGGAGATTCTATGCGGGTGTGCGGTATACACTCCCGCTCATATTTTTCTCCTCGTCTGCTTTCTAATCTAACAAAGAAAATAATAACCTTTATCCTTCTCTATACTAAAGTTACTATCTGAATAATGAACAAAAAATGTAAACACCATGTGACATCAGCCTTTCATACTTAATTTTTAAGTTAAAGTGTCCTTTTAGGCATCTAGTTTGCTAAAATTATGTGTTTAGTAGTTTTATAATCCCAAATACACTTGAAACCTTATTTTAAGTGATAATATAAGGGAAGAAAGGTATAATAAACGGAAAAGTCATGTTGAATGTGAGGTAGAAGTAGAGAAGGGAAGCACATAGGAAGTTCTATATTAAAAAAAGATCTAATTTGTATACACTAACAATTTTTATGCTATCAAAGAGAACAAGTAATAGTGTTTTAATTTCTAGTCAAAGTGAATCCCCCGTGTGTCGGGACCTGAACCGTGGTGGTGCTCTTCTACAACTTCTTCTACTTAGGGGCTCCTCTCACATTCGTTTGAGGAGCGAATTTGCCTCCCCCTCCCAAAAGGCTTATTTAGTATTCGAGTTTATTTATGCAAAGGATCAAGACCTGAGCTAAATAATGAATTTTTGTAACTTTACATATACACCAGATTATTTAATCAAATTCATCGTTTATACATAGTTATATTTGAACTGTTCAAATACATTTTTTATACATAGTTATACAATATTTATACATTGTTATACAAAGAATAAATTACATCATATATATGTAATGTATAATAGTGTATAAGGATGTATATGTAAAGTTACAAAAAAGTTGAGCAATTTATATATAGCTACACATTACATATACATTATCTATACACCAATGATACAGTGGACTACATGGCTGTAAACTAGATGTGTGGTCGGTATATATGGATTATTTCCCCTTAATAATTATGTTCTTTTAGTAGAACATATTTGTTGATACAGGCTATATGCGCTCCACTGTTGTTGGCCTCTCTCACATCTTGGAAGAGCCCAAGTAATGAAAAAGTGAACTTTATGCAACTATGCAATGTTAAAAACTACATTACATATTTTTAGCACAAAACTAATATTTCAAGAGTAGCCATTCTTATCCAAAACAAATCCCCCTTTTTTATCAATCAATTAATGCTTAGGAAACACTATAAACGGTTGGGACAAAAGATTTGTTTCCTTTCTTAATGTCTTTCTTTTTTATTTCTTTTTATATTAGATTTTTTTTGTCTTTTTCTTTTCTAGTGTCTTTGTTTCTTATTTTCTTTTTATAGGAATAAGTAATTTATTTGTTTCTTTTTTGTATTCAAATATAGATATTACAATTATTATATTAACATATTACAAATTGGATTTCTTGTGTATTTTTATTTCAGATATGTATGTGATAAATCATATATTAATGCTATATATTAAATAAACTACGCATTTTAAGATAGTATGTGTAATTATTTTGTTTAGTTACATATATTATATTGTATATATACAATTCATATATTTAGTATACTAAACGTATCAACAATATATATAACATATTGATGGAATATTAACATTATATAAAATAGTCACAATATAATATACTTAAAATATATTAGTGATATTTTATTTTTAAAATCTGACAGCATAGAAATATTAAGAAAAACATTAGAATGAGGAGACCTTTTTTAATTAAAGTGGGAAATTCTCTGAGATAATTCTTCTTTTCACAAAAAATATTTATGGCGGAGGGAGAGAAATTAAGGAAGAGAAAGAAAAAATCAAGTGCAGTAAAAGTTTATTTATGAAAATAGATTTCTTAATTAACGGAGAGGGCTACTAACATTTAAATGCTTTTATTATTGTATTTCTTTTTCTTTTTTTTTTAGAATGTCATATTTGTTATAAAATGTGCTATATTTGTTACTTTTAAAAAGAAATGTTATTATTATATATAATTCTTACTAACTGATTTGATGGGTAAAAATCTCATGAAAAATACCTGGGTAGGCCTGGCGTCTACTTGGGCTAAACAAATTAATGTGGCCCATATAGACTGAACTATTTGGGATGAATATACATCGATGGGGTAATCAACAATCCTGCAGCAGTAAAGACGGTCCCACATCCCAGATCAAATGGAAGAAGGATACAAATAGTAGAGCTCAACAGGAAACAGAAGAGGGAAAAAAGGCAAAATGGGAATCTATATATCGACGTAGAAGCAAAAATACATGTTTTCCGGCTAACTAGGTTCACAAAGAAAATGTTAAAATCTAGAGGGACGGAAATTTAGACAAGAAGAATAATGAGAGAATTCTTTCTATCGTTCATTCATCACAATAATCTCTTTAAATCTATTTCATCAAGGCACTTAATAATTTTACGATTCACCAAAAACAAACTATTAGACTTAAAATAGGATTCTATCATAAACATATTTCATCAAGGCACTTGATAATTTTGCAAACCAACACCGTGGGCTTGTTTCAACCCATACAAAGATTTTTGAAGTTGACATACTTGGGTTGATGAGGATCGGGCGAAGTCATTGATGGACTTTCTTTCCGGAATGTTTCATTAACGTAGTCACGTAATCGAACCGAGTCATGCATCTAACGTTTACCTCGATCCAATTGTTCCTCCAGTGGCTTTTCATTGTCCCGGTTACCTTCCGTCTATACTTCTTCCACATTTTCATTATTCGGACTAGCATCTGCCCCGTCTAATTCTAGCTGATCCATAGGTTCGGTATCCGGTGTCCAGATTTCTTCTATTTGAGCTTTGTTTGCACCTACATTATCTGTCTGTTCTTCTTCGAAAACGTGTTAATTCCTTTTGTCCTTTGTTTCGCCGGGATCGCTTCTATGTTGTCGACCAAGTTACATGTTCCTATGACAAAAGGGAACTTAGTCTCGTAGAAGTCCACATCTCTTGAGATGAAATAATCATTTTTTAAGTCATACAATCTCCAACCTTTCTGTACGTAGGGGTATCCCAAGAAGACGCACCTATGACTCCGACTCTCGAAATTGTCTCTTGTTCTTCCCTTTCTGTGTGCATAGCATAGTGACCCTAGCACCCTTAAGTGATCATATTGAGGCGCCTCCCCGTATAAAATTTCATAGGAGGTTTTCCCATTTAAAATCGAAGATGATGTTCTATTGATCAAGTATCCCATAGTCAAAACACATTCTCCCCAGAATTTAATCGGAAGATGACCTTGAAATCTCAATGCTCGCGCCACATTAAGAATGTGACAGTGTTTTCTTTTGACTCTTCCATTCTGCCGAGGTGTCCTTATGCAAGATGTTTGAAATAAAATTTCATATTCGAATAAGTAAGTCTTCATACACGTGAACTCAGTTCCGTTATCACTTCTAACTATCTTCACCCTTTTTTTGAACTGCCTCTGCACAAGAGCGAAGAAATTCTTCAAGGTTTAGGTCACTTCTTTCTTATCAACTAAGAGAAAGATCCACACGGTTCGTGAACGATCATCCACAATAGTAAAAAAATATGAAGCACCACAAGAGGAAGGAGTCCTATATGGTCCCTAAATATCGCAATGGGTCATCTCAAAAGTATCTGAAACAATATTCGTACTTAAAGGAAAAACACTTCTCGTTTGCTTTGCTCGTTGACATACATCACATTTGCTATCCAATCTATTACCATTCTCCTTTAAGCCTAATGTCGTAATAGACTTTGTTACTTGTGCTGAAGGATGACCTAACCATTTATGTCAAAGATCAAGCCAATCAACTGCCTCTGCCTTCATAGCCCGTATCAGTGGCACATTCCGAAACTAGTAAAGTCCACCTCGACGCTCACCCATTTCAATCAGCTTCCTCGTGGTGGAGTCTAGTATAGCTCACATAATTCTATTAAATATCACATCACAATTTAAATAATTAACTAGTTGTGACACATAAATTAAATTGCATGTCAAATCTGGAATATAAAGAACATTCTTCAACCATATCATGTCATTCAGCCTGATTGTTAGCCACTGAGCTACTTCCATCCGGAAGCCCAATCGGACACTCAGGAATGTCCCGCTGATCGCTCAGTTTCTTCGGATTACCTGTCACATGATTGGTAGCTTCGGAGTCAATAAATGAGTCAATTGTAACTACATAACAAGCCACCCTGCCGTATAAAATTGGGAAAGGTTTGAGAGTTGATCTGGGCAAAATGATTTTCCATCAAGTTGCCAACTTGGCATAAAAAGAATCAACATCAATCCTCACTTATCCTTCTCTGATATACAAAGTTTTAATTACCCAAGGTCTTAAGCCTAAAAGAGATGACACATTAGGGAAGGCTCCTGAACTGTACATAGTAAACAAAGCAGTTTTAAAGAGTAGAGACAGAGTCATCGATCTACCCTGGAAAATAGAAGGAAATAGTGCAGATGTTGACAGGAAGTCACCAACATTCTTGACAACACTGGTCCAAGATAGTCTCCACTGTCTACTGAATGGCTTGTGAATCAAATTGCAAAGATCAACCAACAAATTTCTGAGGTTGATGCTATGAGGAATGCTCTGATTCAAGCTAGAGACTATTTCATGCTGCTGCTTTGTTCACAAAAGGGGGAGAAAATGATACTGCTGAAGCTGAGGGAAGCAGAGGAAGTGTTGATGTAGGGGGAGCTAAGGAAGAAGCTAGAGGTTGTTGTTTTGTGCAGAGAAGCAGTTATGCAGGAGTAGGAAGCTGTTGGAAGCTGCTGCTGCTGTATTATGAGTTAGGAGGAGGAGCTGCTACTAGTTGATACTGTATGAGGGTCGTGAATGTTTCTCAATCTGAGCAGTTAACTGTTCGACATGATGGATATTTATTTATGTGGACAATGGAATATTTCTTTTTATGGTCTGTATATAAATCTATATAAGTGGATGATATGTATATATGTGCTAACATCTTTCTTCTTTTCTAATCCTATGAATCGGTACATGCATGATTACTTGAAAGCCATCACAGGTTAAGGGGAGCATATAATTGATATTATTGATCACAAATGTCGGACAACATTTGTCTCAATATCCTAAGTCAGTTTAGGTTTGTAATGAGTTTTGTGAAGAAAGATAAAAAGGGGGAGATTATTAATGTTGTGTTTGGTGTCGTGACATTTGACCCAACATATCTTCTGAAGTACTGATTTGAATGCATAAAAATGTTGAGACAAATGTCATAACATTCGGACCAACATCTTAGAAAAACAGTTTTGCCTTAATTCACGTTAAGTAGTAATATTTTACTGTGACGTAAAAATGACTTAGACGTGCTGAATTGGAGTTGTGTAAAACGTGGGAGAAAGAGTCAAAGTTTGGGGAAGAAGTCGAGTAAGGAGCAAGTCAAAGTTGTTGAGATTTTCACTCCTTAATCATCTACCACAAGCTGCTCATCTTTTCCTCAACTTCCACAACCGATCGATGAGTTTTTTTTTATCTCTTATCTACTGTTAAATTAGGCATGGAGCCTAACTCACACCCCAAAAGCTATCTCAAAGGGAGGAGGAACACCCATTTCAATTGGTCCGGGGGCATTTCACCCCCTCATCCTAGGCCCATATCAAATGTGTTGGCTTTGATACCATGTTAAATTAGGCATTAGGCTTAACTCACACCCCAAAAGCTAGCTCAAAAAGAAGAGAATTGTCCAAACCTTATTATTAGCGAATATTCTCAGAATATTCGTCGTATATTTTATAATTATGATAAATGTATATTTAAGGTAACTTAGAATTCTAATTGTATTAGAATATTCGTCGTATATTTTATAATTATGATAAATGTATATTTAAGGTAACTTAGAATTCTAATTGTATTAGGAATCAACTTTTGTAAGGTAAGTTAGGATTCGTACCATATTAGGAATCAACCTTTGTACAGCTATATATATTGTGAATAATGAAAGAAATTCCCAAGGGAAATTATTCTATCTTTCATGGTATCAAGAGCCTAAAACCTAAATCCTCATTCCCGGCCGAAATCCGATTTTTTTTTCTGCTTTCACAGAAAAAAAAATCTGGTTTCTTCCTCCATATTTCGGCCAAACCAGAAAATTCCCTTCCCTCGACAGGCGGCAACCATGTCTTCCCCCACAAATTCCGTTTCAACCACTGGCACACTTGAAAACCCCTCTCAACGTTCAATAACTTCTTTTCATCCTAAGATTCGCCGTTAACAACATCAAGAATTTTATCCCTATAATTCTTGACCAAGAAGACTGTCAATATTCCATGTGGATGGAACTATTCTACATTCATGCATGTGCATACAACGTGCTCGATCACATTGACGAATCTGCTCTCGTCCCACCGATGTTACAGACTTCGATATGGCGTCGTCTTGACGCCATCGTCAAACAATGGATCTACGGCACCATCTCCAAAGATCATTATGCACTATCATGAAAACAGGGGCTACGACACGTGAACTTTGGGTCCGCTAGAAGAAATCTTTCAGGACAATAAAAATACTGGCCGTGTGTATTTGGAAGAGCAATTCAACAATACCCTCGAGAATTTTAACAACATGTCCGAATATTGTAAGCAATCAAACTCATAACCGATCAATTATCCGACGTCGGGACTTCTGTTTCAGAAACCAAGATGGTGCTTCAACTTGTTGCGGGTTTACCGAAAGGTGAATATGACACACTCGCAACAATGATTCAACAAGCCGACCCTCTCCCAAGTTTCAACAAGGCACGTTCACAACTATTGTTGGAAGAAACTAGACGTGCTAAACAAGAGGAACATAATCAAAAGGCGTTAGCCGTTGACGGGATGGCGACACCTGCGCCAAAGAAGAACCAAATAGCTCCAATAAAGAAAGAAGCAGCAAGAACAGAGGCGGAGGTCGCGGCAGAGGTCGCAATAATAAAGGCAAGGGCCGCGAAAGGGCCAACGCAACCTGGATCGACAACAACACCATCGACAAAGAAAGAAGAAGTGGTTCAACCAAAGAAGCAAAGAAGGGGCCCAACCAGCAGAACTGGGCCTCGCCTGCATGCCCGCATTCGACCGTAGGGCCCGGGCCCAGCAGCTTTGGTCGATCGGGCCTGGGCTCGCCAGCCCACTGTGCAGCCCACCAAAGAAGAAAGCAAGCAGCCCACTGACATAGCCAAAGAAGAAGAAAGAATCGCAGAAATTTATCATAGCTCAAAGAAGAAGAAGAAGAAGACTCAGCAGCCCAGCAGCCTGGCCCCGACTGATTTGGGCCAGGCATACACCACCGTGAACCTTCAACAGCCCGATGACAATTGGTACATGGACACCGGAGCCACATCTCACCTCACACGGGCGTCAGGTAACCTATCTCAACTACGTCGGCTAAAGTGTCCTCAATTTATTACTGTCGGCAATGGTAATCGCATTCCAATTGAAGGTTACGGTAACACACACACCAAACATCCACATCCACCTTTCTCCCTAAACCACGTCCTATACACACCTAACATCATTAAAAATTTAATTTCTGTTAGAAAATTCACTAGCAATAATTACGTTCCGCCGAATTTGACCCTTTTGGTTTTTACGTGAAGGAACTCAATACGGGGAAAATCCTTCCACGCTGCAATAGTGTGGGAGACCTCTACCCATTCACTCAATCTTCCGATGTCAGACCGCAAGCACCTCTATCCCTTGCGGCGATCTCTCCCTCAACTTGGCACAACCGACTCGGACACCAGGAGACCCGCTTTTACTTTTCTTAGGACTTCTAAGCGTATTCAATGTAATAATGGGAAAATTGCCCAACACTTGTTTTCTTGTCCACTAGGCAAACATACTCGTCTTCCCTTTATGTCATCAAACAGTGTTACTTTTTCTCCTTTTGATATTGTTCATCTTGATTTATGGACATCTCCGATTGCTAGCTCTTTGGGTCATAAATTCTATCTAGTATTCTTGGATGATTTTTCACATTTTGTCCTGGATTTACCCACTGAAATTCAAATCAAGTTTTTGCAAAATTCCTCGAGTTTCAAAAATTCATTAAGACACAATTTGAAAAACCTATTAAATCATTCCAATGTGATAATGGACGTGAATTTAATAACTCGGCATTTCACAATTTCTGTTCTAAACAAGGCATGGTTTTCCGTTTTTCTTGTCACTATACTTCTTCCCAAAACGGAAAGGCTGAAAGAATTATACATACCATCAATAACATGGTCCGCACACTTCTGTTTCATGCCTGCCTACCACCGCCTTTTTGGGTCTATGCTGTCAAAATGGTAGAATCTCTTCTAAATATTTTACCAACTAGCACACTCCAAAACAAAACCCCTACAGAAATCTTATACCGTAGGCAGCCATCATATGATCACCTACGTATTTTTGGATGCTTATGCTACCCCAACATAGCCTCAACTGCACCCCACAAACTTGCCCCTCGCACTCTTCCATGTGTCTTCCTTGGTCTATCTCCTAATCATCGGGGCTACTTGTGCTATGACATTGCTACTCGCAAAATCATCGTCTCCCGTCACGTTACCTTTAACGAGACAACCTTTCCTTTTTCAAATCTTCGAAATTTCAGACCACCGATTACATCTTTCTCGATGAAGCGAGTTTGTCTCCGGTCATCCAAAATCAGATCAAAGAAGCAGCCACCGTTCGACGCCATCGGTGCCTCCAAAGAAGTGTCATCTGACCCTCCCACAGCAATGCTACCACCCAGTCCAGCTCCCACACCACCTATGCTGCACCCTGTTGAGTCTAATGCACCACTCACACTGCCTCGATCCAAAGAAATCCAAAGAACTCGCCGAGTCTCCCGCTTCGCAAAGCAACACCGCCGCCAACTGCCCCGCAGCCTCACCGCTTACCAGTCCCGACCTCCCACTGCAGCCCTCTCACCGCATGGAGACTCGTGCACAACACGGGATCTTCAAACCCAAGGTTCACTTCAATCTCTCCACACAAACCTTATCACTCATTCCAAAGAATCCAAAACTAGCTAAACAGGACCCCAATTGAAATGCGGCCATGTGCGAAGAGTTTAACGCTTTAACCAAGCAGAACACTTGGGATTTGGTACCTAGACCAGCTGATGTGAATGTTATCCGGTGTATGTGGCTATTTCGTCACAAGTTCAGAGACAGTGGGGACTTAGAGAGGTATAAGGCAAGACTAGTTGCAAATGGCACTAATCAGCAGGAGGGTATTGATTGTGGTGAGACATTCAGTCCGGTTGTTAAACCGACCACTATTCGGACTGTTCTCAGTATTGCTATGGGCTTGCATTGGCCGATTCATCAGCTTGATGTCAAGAATGCGTTTCTTCATGGGGATTTGAAAGAGACTGTGTACATGCATCAACCTCCTGGTTTTGTTCATCCGTGACTCCACGGTTTGTGTGTCGTCTCGGGAAGTCATTGTATGGATTGAAACAGGCCCCAGCGCTTGGTATGATCGGTTCGTCGGTATCTTACGCAAATTGGTTTTGTATGTAGCGGTGTGATACCTCTCTCTTCACTTTTCACCGAGGTAGCGACCTTTGCATATTTGCTATTATATGTCGGCGATATTGTTCTTCTTGCCTCATCCGACGGGTTGAAGAATGAAATCATTGCTCTACTCAAACCGAATTTGCTATGACTGACTTGGGAAGCTAAGTTACTTTTTGGGTATATCGGTGACTAGATCTCACGCCAATATGTTCTGTGTCGAAAGTATGCGAGAAGAGATAGTGTCTGAGGCCAAGATGGCAAATTGTAAAATTATGCCAACTCCGGTGGACTCAAAATCCAAGCTTAGTGCCAATGACGATGCGCCAGTTTCTGATCCCACTCTATATCGGAGTCTAGCAGGTGCTCTTCAGTATCTTACATTCACTAGGCCTGATATTGCATATGCCGTTCAGCAGGTGTGTCTGTTCATGCACGACCCCCGAGAGTCCCATTTTGCCGCCCTCAAACGTATTATCAGATATGTTAAGGGCACACTTGACTTTAGATTACATCTATACCCCTCTGTCCCAACCAAATTGCTAGCCTACACGGATGCAGATTGGGCAGGATGCCCCGACACACGTCGCTCCACCTCTGGGTACTGTGTATTTCTTGGGGATAATCTTATCTCATGGTCCGCCAAGCGGCAGGCCACGTTGTCCCGTTCGAGTGCTGAAGCAGAATATCACGGAGTTGCTAATGTCGTCGCTGAGATCTGTTGGCTCCGAAATCTTCTTTTGGAGCTCCAGTGTCCATTACGCAAGGCGTCTATAGTTTATTGTGACAACATATCTGCTATCTATATGTCTCATAATCCAGTCCAACATCGTGAACTAAGCATATTGAGATGGATATCCACTTTGTGCGAGAAGGTTGCTCGTGGTCAGTCAAAATTTTACATGTGCCTTCCTCGTATCAGTATGCAGATATTTTCACAAAGGGACTACCGCGACAGCTCTTCACCGACTTCCGATCCAGCCTTAGCATTCGGCCTCCTCCCGCTCCGTCTGAGGGGGAGTATTAGCGAATATTCTCAGAATATTCGTCGTATATTTTGTAATTATGATAAATGTATATTTAAGGTAACTTAGAATTCTAATTGTATTAGGAATCAACCTTTGTAAGGTAAGTTAGGATTCGTACCATATTAGGAATCAACCTTTGTACAGCTATATATATTGTGAATAATGAAAGAAATTCCCAAGGGAAATTATTCTATCTTTCACTTATAAGGAATCTAGAGATCTCATCCCTCACCGATATGATATATTTCTCTTCAACATTACACTTTCTTACCTTAAGATTTCACAGAAAAGGTCCAGATGTGAAATACGGAAACGTGCAACAATGCTGCCAATGAATTTTTAATTAATCAATCATTTTTTTCCTAAACACATTATTTGCGCATGCTTATGGAATATATGTCAAGTTGTTACTACTAAATTAATATTCCATCTGTCCCAATTTATATAACACACTTTGTTTTTTAATCAGTTTAAAAAAAATGACACATTTCTTTATTTGATAATAATTTAACTTTAAACTTTACATTTTACGTTTAACGAGATGATCTATAACAACACAAATATCTTTGATTTGTTTTAGGTCACACGATTCAAAAATCTTTCTTTATTTCTTAAATTCTGTGACCAGTAAAACTATATCATATAAATGGGACGGAGAGAGTATCACGTAAAAACGTTACCTAATGTGTGTGGCTACAATTCATTTTACTTCACACAAGCTTTGAGAGAGAAAAGATGGAGACGGCGAAAATGAGCAGAGGACTGGTGATGCTAAGCTTATGGTGGCTGCAATCATACTTTGCAGTCACCGGCTGGCTATGGCAGAAGAGGTGGCCGAGAAGTTTGACAGTCAGCTTTTGCAAGTTCGTATCAGTAAATAGAAGTTAAAACTCATGATGATTTTAGGTACTCCTGATTTTTATTATAAAGTTTCAATTAGTCCCATGTTATAAGTTTCACCCTAATTGTTCCTTCCGTTAAAACTCATAATAAATTTATGTACTCCTGATTTTTATTCTTGATTCTTTTCATATGCGTCTATCATTCTGCGAATTTCTCAAGTGTATTTACTAATTAATGCATGTGTTTTTGTTGGTTTCACTAGGTGATGTAGGATTCTGAGAGGGGGATGAAGTAGTCATACAAAAATGTTTAGTTCTATTGTATGATGAACTACTGGTCCTCTTTGTAACAAAGTTTCGTTGTTATGTTTGGTGTTGCATCTTCCAATTGCTCTCTAGTTGCTACATTCCCTCAAGTTTTATGTATGCAGTGATTCCTTCAAAGTTTTATTCTACCTGTGCTCCTAAACCCACACTTGCTGAACTAGATTCTCTGCTAGCGAGAAGAGCAACTTAGAAAGATAAAGGAGCGCAAATAGGGGTTGAGCATTTCAAAGTAGGAAGACTCTTATGACTTTTTTTTCAATGCAAAGCAGGGAAAACAGTCCCCTGAATCACGAATACATGAAAGTACAAAAGCAGTAACATGTACCAGAATTTAGTGCGAGAGGGGTGGGGGTTTGCAAGGAGGGATTTTTGCACATTTTCATAGAGAAGGTGAGCCGTTAAGCAAATTGTTTCCAATCGATCAATCAAAAATTTACCAAATTGTTCCAGTCAAACCCCAAATTTCGATATTAAACAACAATTAAGCGAAAGACCAACAAAAAGAGATATTAGCGAATATTCACAGTATAATTTGTAATTATGATAGATGTATATTTAAGGTAACTTAGTATTCTTATTATATTAGGAATCAACCATTTAAGGTAAGTTATGATTCTTATTATATTATGAATCAACCTCTGTACAACTATATATATTGTGATTAATGAAAAGATTCCCCAAGTGAAATTATTCCAATCTTACGAGAGATATTTCCAGCAACAACATTGCAAAGTTTCGGAATGAAGGACGAAACTGAAGCTGAGGATAGGGAGTGTTACTGTGATCAGGATCAATTTGGGTGTTCGGATTTTGATCTTTTGTTAGATTAATCGTACCTTCATATGGGTTTGTAAAAAAAGTTTAAAAAAACAAATAAATTAACACAAAATTATATTACATAACTACAATTCAGCAATTTCTTTTTCTGATTTCCTCTTCATTAGCACTTATACCAACATTATAAATGACAGAAATACATAAATAGCCCTATAAACCAGTATTTTAAAAGGCAATTTTGGACTCGCTTTGGGGTGGGGCACTGACAAAACGTCTTGAAATTCACGTATGAGGCTAAGTTCTATGAGGCTTACGCCCTAAATACCCGATTGTACTCCCTAAACAAGTCTAACGTCCGGGAATCGCTAACAGTTCTTACACAAATTATGTGTCAGATTCCTTAGTTAATACCGTTGACCCTTATAATTCTTTAATAAATGAATAATGTGTAATAGATTTTTTCATCTATAAAAATAAAAAGACTGAGAATAACTCAAATAACAAGCCGTAGTATATTTACTATTTAAGAGAGGGTGAATATCATGACTTAATATTTCATTTAAAATTCATAGCCGAAGTTTACATCTTCACTTGTCACTAGTCTTCATATTTTTGTTATATCATATTTTATTATTTCGCTATTTGAAAGTAATTTTTTTAATTCATGAAGGAGCGATGTTTTAATTATAATATTGACAAAGTTTATTAATTATTTTCTTTTAGGGAAGTAAATTGCATAGTATCATAGTAATATATTTTAAGAAATTATAATTCTTTTATTATTTTGAAAGTTAAGATGTTAGAGTTGATTTGCATCTTATAATAGCTTTTATTTGTTGTTGTTATTTATACTTGTAAAATCATGTTAAAAGTTTTATTTTCTATGAGTTTTTTTAATCACATTTTTTATTTTCTTAAACTATTATTATGATTTTTTAATATAATTTTTATGTTATTATACTATTTTACTATATTATAAATTAAAAATTTAAAGATTTACGAATTACGCCTCGCCCCGTGCTAAATAAAACACCCCGTCTTACGGGCGCCTTTTAAAACACTAATGTAAATTTGACCACTGCTATGAATTAAACATCTTAACTTTTTATTCAATGCCCTAATCAAGCTGCCCACATGGATAAAATACACAAGATGCTGACATGTCAAATGGACCAGTCAAATTATGATAACATAATTTTCAATGCTTTTTAATCCTTTAGCTAAGTATGTTTATTAGGAAAATACCAGAATTTTGAACTGCCTTTTTTTGCTTTTTTAAAACACAAGCAAGTAGACATAAAATAAAATTTCGCTCAACTAAAGGAATCTCGTATATGTGCTCTTCCTTTGGCTTACGGACTTCAAATAATATATCCAGATCTGAAATAGGAAAGCACGCCATTGCCTGTCAATAAAATTTTGAATAAATCAACTTTTTATTCCTTCGCATGCTTATAGAAATTATATATAGATAAATATGTCCACTTGTTATAAATTACATTATCACTTAAATATGTCTACTATAGCTAGTTAGTAATTTCAACACAAGCTTTGGAGAGAAAATTAAGACGGAGAAGGCGAAAATGAGAAGAGGGTTGGTGATGCTCACTTTTATGGTGGCCGCAATCGTACTTTGCAGTCACCGGCCGGCTATGGCAGAACAGGTAACCTCATCATATATTTATAAGTTACTCCTAGTTTTGTTATAAAGTTCCTTTTTTTCCCCAGTAATTGTTAAAAGAAAGTTGTAATTGAAATATAGACTTTCTTAAAAAATTCTACTCAAATGTATATTGAAGGAAAATTCTGAAGGTTTACCTGAAGATAAAAAAATAAGAGATTGTATCAAGAATTATAACGTCCTCTGACGTACTTATTTGCACATGTTATTTCTATCAAATCATATTAACTCAGTATGATTAAGTGATAAATTGAGGTGAGAATGATATCGTGATCGGGTTGGGGGAGAGGGGAGGGTAGGCAACTTGAGCGCACCTTGACCATTTCATTTTTTTTTTGAATTATTAACTCTCACCGTCATGTGTATCGAGTAACTAATTTATCCATCAAGGTTTAGTGCACCTATCATTTTTTTTTAATTTGTTGGAATTTGAACTTTGAACTCCAAATATTTCACCCATTTTTGCCTGGTGACATGATAGTGTAATACGCTGAGGGGTCGTTTGGTTTGAAGACAAGTTAGTTGAGATTAGTTATTCTGGTATTATTTTTTATTGAACGTTTGATTTGTTGTATTAAAAATAACACGCATTGCACAATTTTTAATAAGAAGTTGTTTGTTTACAAAAAAACCCTCCACCTTATTTATTACTAGAAAAAGGGTTTGAGGGACCTCAGAGATACTTTTGTCATTCTTATTGTTTTATCAAGGGATAACTAATCTTGGTACTATTATCACATCATCTGGCATGAATAACTTATCCCGATACTATTTCTAATCCTGATATAACCTCTCCCAGGATTAGTAACCAAACAAGGATAAGACAGTACTAAATTTTTATCCCAACGACTATTTATGCTTATCCAGCATACCAAACGACTCATGTTATGTATATATATAACACGGATAAGTTTTTTCTTCCTACACTGAAAACTAGTTGTGGACACACAAAGCTGCAGCAAGTGGAAGCAGCATTGACACTATCTAAACCCAGCGAGAATGAAAGTTGCATGAAGTTCTTGCTTTGCGTGAAGAACCCAAGTAGCAGCTGCATTACCGAATGTTGTGACTCATTCAATAACTTCAAGGCTCCGCCTCTAACAAAATGCATTTGCTGGACTATTGCCGAGAGAATGGATAACAAAACTTTGACCGCTCTTCAAAAATATTGTGCCTTCAACAAACCTCCTTGTCCACATAAACAAGTAATTATTTACTTGTCTCCCTTCTTTGTCTTCTTCAAATTAATCACTTTATATTATTCATTCTCTTATGATAAAATTAGTTTATATTTTATACACCAATAATATAAAAGAAATTTATGCAATTATAA
Source organism: Anisodus acutangulus (assembly GCA_029783415.1). Lineage (NCBI taxonomy): Eukaryota > Viridiplantae > Streptophyta > Magnoliopsida > Solanales > Solanaceae > Anisodus > Anisodus acutangulus. Next base: position 44,415,078 of record CM056489.1, read on the forward strand.
TATAATTACAAATGAATTTATGATAAACATTAATTGATACCTAAAATGATGTCACGAATAATGTAAAATGAAAATAGAAAGAACGCTCAGAAAGTCTTCTTTTTTGTAGTTTTCCTCAACTCCTTTTTTTTCTTCTAAAATTCAAAAATAGATTTGTAATTCGCTGTGTTAAAAAGTTTGCCACCCATACGTTTGTGTATGGGTTTGGGGAGTAAATGGTTATACAGTACTACTTCACTCATTGCGTTAAAGTTTGGATTGAATGATCAAATTCTTTTAACTAGTATCAAAGCCAAACTTTGATAAATCCATTTACACAACTACTTTAATTTCTCTTATCGTATTCTAGTATTGCTATGGCTTCGAGTCTATGTCTCGTTATGGGCCTCTCTTTTAAGTTTTAACTTAGCCCAAAAGGAAAAAGGAAATCAATTTCAGATTGCCTTAAAATGGTCCTTGGTTATTTCATCTATTGCCTTAAAAATTTAGGTCGGATGCTTAAATTGGTCACACGTCTCTCAAATTTTCTTCCTTGAATTATAATTTATTATTCAATATCATGTATATACTGAAGCTATGGAACTATATTACATCCCCCATCTTCTCACCCGACCGCACCCCACCACTGCTTCACGCCACCGGACTCCAACGGACTCCGCCGTCAACCTTCTCTGCTCCCACTCACCTTGCTCGCCGGCGCCTCCACGTCATCGACGCCACCACCAACCACTGCATTAGGCAGTCTCCGACGGTCTCTCTCTCCTTTTTTTTTTGCAGATATCACTAGATCTGCGACGTCGTCTGGCAGCGAACAGTGGTTTCCGGTAGGAACAGTGATTTTAGACAGTGAACAGTATTTTCCGGTGTGTCAACAGGTTTTATCAGCCTGGAGTTGATACCTCCAGTTGTATGTACTCAATATTTGTTCTTATCCGTGTTGCTCAATTTTGCGTGTTGCGTTTTATTGAATCTGGACTTTACATTCTTGCATGTATTCCTGTTGCCCTTTGTTTCATCATTCGAATCTGTCGTACCCTGACTTACCTCTAGATTCTTGCTAATGTGTGCTCTAGTATTACTTCCCGTGTGTGTTAGCGTTAACCTTGGATTAGTATTATTTGTGTCTTTGCTCTAGTGACTTTGGTGAATGATGGTAGACTAGGGTCATGTTCTCGGTCGGGGATGGGGTAAAGGGGTAGGGGGTAGATGGGGTAAGGGAGATGCTAGGTTGAGAATAGGGTCTTGGAATATTGGGACTTTAACAGGGAAGGCCATAGAACTAGTTAAGATTCTTAAGAAGAGGAAGATTAATATAGTATATGTCTAGGAGATCAAACGGGTAGGACCTAAGGCTAAAGATGTAGACGGATATAAGTTATGGTTCTCCGGTAGGTCGAAGTATAGGAATGGGTAGGTATTTTGTTAGACAGCGAACTAAAGATCAGGTGGTAGAGGTGAGGAGGGTCAATGACAGGATGATGGCGATTAAGTTGGTAGTTGGAGGGTTCACTATGAACATAATTAGTGCTTATGCGCCATAAGCGGGTTTGGACGAGGAGGAGAAGATGTTTTTGGAAGGATTTAGACGAAGTGGTGGGAGGTATACCACTCACTGAGAAGTTATTTGTAGGAAGGGATTTCAATGGACATATCGGGTCACTTCCAGGGGTTATGACGACGTGTATGGAGGATTTGGACTCGGGGTCAGGAATGGGGGGGGGGGGGGGGTTTCACTTTTGGAGTTCGCTAGAGCTTGTGGGATGGTGATAGCCAATTCTAGATTCCTTAAGGAGGAACACTTGGTGACTTTCCGTAGTTCGGTGGCTAAGACTCAAATAGACTTTTTGCTCTTTAGAAAGGTTGACAAAGGTCTTTGTAAAAACTGTAAGGTTATTCCGAAGGAGGATCTTACAACCCGATATAAGCTTTTGGTGATGGATTTGGAGATCAAGTTGGAGAAGAAGAATATAGTTATGGATGACAGGTTAAGAATCAAATGGGGGAGTTTGACCATGGCTAGTGCAAAGGAGATGAGGGAGAGGTTGATGGCCAAGGGGGCTTGGGGGAGTAGTGGGGATGTGATCGGTATGTGGGACAGGACAACCAATTGCATTCGTGAGGTAGAAAAAGAAGTGCTAGGAGTCTCGTGGTGTTATCGTGGTGGACATCGAGGGGACTGGTGGTGGAATGGTGAAGTTCAAGAGAAGGTGGAAGCAAAGAAAGTGGCGTATGTGAAATTGGTAGAAAGCAGAGATGAGGTAGAGAAGTTGACGAATAGGGAACTATATAAGATGGCGAGAAAGGAGGCAGATCTAGCGGTTACGGTGGCGAAAATGGCTACTTTCGAACGCATGTATGTGGAATTAGAGGAGAATGACGGGGATAAAAAGTTGTATAGACTAGTCAAGACAATGAAGAGGAGGGCCCATAACTTGGATCAAGTAAGGTGCATCAAGGATGAGGGCGGCAAAGTACTGGTAGAGGAAGCGCATATTAGGCGGAGGTGGCAGTCTTACTTCCACAAACTCTTGAACGAAAAAAGAGATTGAGACATTGTGTTGGGAGATCTGGAGCATTCTGGTAGGCACGGGGATTTTGGGTATTGTAGAAGCATTAAGGTTTAGGAGTTTACGTGTGTTATTCGCAGGATGCGCAAGGGACGAGCGACCGGACCTGATGAGATCCTAGTTGAATTTTGGAAGAGCGCAGGCAGGGCTGGTTTGAAGTGGTTGACTGAGTTGTTTAACGTCATTTTTAAGACGGCAGGAATGCTCGAAGAATAGAGGTGGAGTACAATGACTCCCTTGTACAAAAACAAAGGTGATATCCAGAGTTGCAACAACTATAGGGGTATCAAGCTGCTGAGCCACTCTATGAAAGTTTGGGAAAGAGTCGTGGAGACGAGGGTGAGGAGAGACGTGTCTATTTTTTAGAACCAGTTTGGATTCATGTCAGGGCGTTCGACTACCGAAGCCATTCATCTTATTATGATGTTGGTGGAGCAGTATAGAGAGAGGAAGAAAGACTTAAATATGGTTTTCATCGACCTCGAGAAGGCATACGACAAAGTCCCTAGGGAGGTTCTATGGAGATGTTTGGAGGTTAGAGGCGTACTTGTGGCGTACACTAGGGTGATCAAGGATATATATGATGGAGACAACACTAGAGTACAGATAGTAGGAGGAGACTCGGAGCACTTCCCAGTGATGATGGGGCTGCACCAGGGATCAGCTCTTAGCCCATTCCTATTTGCCTTGGTGATGGATGGACTGACGCGACAAATCCAATGGGAGGTACCATGGTGTATGTTATTTGCAAATGACATAGTCCTGATTGATGAGACTCACAGCGGAGTAAACGCTAAGCTGGAGGTTTGGAGACAGACTCTGGAGTCTAAAGGGTTCAGGTTGAGTACGACCAAGACAGAATATTTAGAGTGCAAGTTCATCAACGGGAGCGACCCTAATACAGGCGTGGAGGTAAGGTTTGGTACTCAGGTCATTCCAAAGAAAGGAAGCTTTAAGTACCTAAGGTCTATTATCCAAGGAAATGAAGAGATTGATGACGATGTCACACATCGTATTGGGGCAGGGTGGATGAAATAAAGGCTCGCATCTGGAGTCTTGTGCGACAAAAAGGTGCCACCAAAACTTAAAGGCAAGTTCTATAGTGTGGTGGTTAGACTGACTATGTTGTATGGGGAGGAGTGTTGGCCAGTCAAGACTTCGCACATACAAAAGATGAAAGTTGCAGAGATGAAGATGCTGAGATGGATGTGTGGGCATACAAGGAGAGATAGGATTAGGAAAGATGATATCCGGGAGAAAGTGTGAGTGTCCTCGTTGATGATAAGATGCATGAAGCGAGGTTGAGATGGTTCAGACATATGCAGAGGATAGACACAGATGCCCCAGTGCGGAGGTGTGAGAGGTTGGCTATGGACGGGTTCAGGAGGGGTAGAGGTAGGCCGAAGAAGTGTTGGGGAGATGTGATTAGACGGGATATGGCGCAGGTGCAACTTACTGAGGACATGACCTTAGATAGGGGGTTATTGAGGACACAGATTAGGGTAGAAGAGTAGTAGGTACTCGAGCGTAGTCCTACTTATGCTTACAAATTGATAGTTGTAGTGTTATTATTGTAGGCCTGATTAGCCTATCACACTTATAGGCACATTACTGCTTTATAATCCACTGTAGTTTGATTTATACTGCTATGTGTTCTTTAGTGTATTTTGTTTAACTTATTTAGTTGTGTTAGCTACTGCTCCCTTTTGTTCGAATGCACTTTATACTTCTTTAATTCATTATCTGAGTCTGACCGTTTCTCTTGCTTTACTTTTTACTCTTGTTTTACTCTTGCTTTGTTTTGATTGTCTTGCTTGTGATTATGCTTTGTCTTGAGCCGAGGGTCTCCCGGAAACAACCGCTCTACCTACCAAGGTGGAAGTAAGGTCTATGTACACTCTACCTTCCGAGATCCCACGGCGTGGGATCTCACTGGGTATGTTGTTATTGTTGTAATATCATGTGTTTAATATTTAAAAGGAAATAAGCACCATATGCCTATGCATATACTTAAGACTTGGCAGGGAGCAATCAGAAAGCATTCAGGGAGGTTCAACCAATTCTCACGTTGTGGGATTTCACAGGGTATGTTGTTGTCTGTACCGTCACAAGTGAAATTTGTAATTGACGCAGGAAATCAACCAGCAAGAGGTGGCTGAAACTAGCGAGGCTATAGTCAACATTAACAGTAGTAGCAAGCAGCAAGTGCAAGAGGTGTCTACATGCTGTGCAAAAGATAAAGAAAAGATAAAGAGTTGCATGTTTACCACCCCCTCCATTGACCAATGTTGTCCAACATTCAATGCTATGCTTGGCCTTAACTGCGATTGCTACAATTACGCCATGGATTTAGACAATCAAGTTCTCATCACACTTGAGAGTTATTGTGATGTCACCAATCCATGCAAGACTGCTCAAGTAATTAATTAATTAATTAGTCCTTTTTTAATTCTTTTCATATGCCTCTATCATCATTCAGGAAATTTCCTAAGATAATGACTAATGCAAGTGTTTTTGTTGGTTTCAGGTGATGTAGGATTTTGAGAGGGGGATGGAAGTAATCTTAAATAATCATGTGTAGTTAGTTCTAATGTATGATGAAACTACTGGTCCTTTCTGTAGCAAATTTTCGTTGTTATGTTTAGTGTGCTCTAGGGTGTGGAACATAGTTATTTTCAAACGATTTTTCTTTCATTCAGGTAGATTCTTCTCTAGTTCTTCTTTCATGATCATCCTATAATAATATACTTCATCCGTTCCAATTTATATGATATAGTTTGACTGAACACAAAATTTAAGAAATAAAGGAAGACTTTTGAATTTTATAATCTAAAACAAATCAAATATATTTGTGTGGTTATAGATCATCTCGTTGAGCGTAAAATGTAAAGTCTAAAGTTAAATTGTTGTCAAATAAGAAAATGTATCATTTTTTTTTGGACTGACTAAAACAAAAAATATGTTATATAAATTGGGATATAGAAATTAGTACAATATAATATATCATAATAAGATACCGTATGAAACAATGGTAACAACCCTCCAAACAATTTATAAGATCAGCCATTACACAACCATAGCTAGGTATCACTTAGGATACTCAAATCGTCAAGTCTAGCCAAATTTATTACTTATACTAGCCGAAACATTTTGCCAAAACTTTCTTACTTTATTGACATTAACGGTCCAATGGTAAACCAAAGTGGGACTGGATATATCAAACATATGAGCTGACTAGCTTGGTCCATTCCCTAACCAAAATATTTGCTACTGTGTTGCTTTCCCTGAAATTGTGCTTGATTCTCGGGTTCCCCATACAATTTGTACTGATCATATAAAATGCTGTTATGAATATATTGATAAATATACCGTGTGTCCGTGATATACATTGAAAGTATATCAGGGTTTGGAGACTATATTGTACCATATTCTTTGTAATTAATTAGCATTGTATTCTTATCATAATTGTAGAAGTCTTGTACAAATAGAATAGAATTTTGGGAGTAGAATATGAATAACATTTTCCATATTATGAAAATTGTAAATTGTATATATACTCATTCATTAATGAAAATAATGAAGGGATTATTTCTTTCATGGTATCAGAAGTCTAGGTTTTTCATACCTTTCCTAATTTCATCCGCAACCTCCCCGGTTTACGAGCTTCTTCTCGATTTTCCGTAACCCTCTTCTCTTCCTAAATTATCCCAAATCCCTACCTCCTCGGTTTCCGAGCTTCTTCTCGGTTTTCCGTAACCCTCTTCTCTTCCTAAATTATCCCAAATCCCTACTTCACCTCTTGTTTTTTCGTTATGTCTAAGAACATGTTTCATCCTGCCCTTACCGTTTCCAATATCAAGAACCACATCCCTATTGTTCTTGAGATGAAAAACGTCCAGTATGCGACGTGGGCAATGTTGTTCAAAATTCACGCTATCTCCCATCAAGTCCTCCATCCCATAATTCCTCCTGCTACCCCTATTCCCGCGGAGGACCCTCAGTTATGGATTACTCTTGATGCTACCATCCTTCAGTGGATTTATTCTACTATTTCTACCGACCTTTTACATACGATCATTGAGCCGGACACTACGGCTATGGCTACCTGGAATAGATTGCGTGATATATTCCAAGATAACCAACATTCCCGAGTCGTCACCCTTGAGCAAGAATTCTCCCAAGTCCTCATGGAAGATTTCCCACACGTTTATACGTATTGTAAAAAGCTCAAGGAGTTGGCGGACCAACTCCGTAATGTTGGAGCGTCTGTGACCAATAATCGTCTTGTTCTACAAATGGTTGTCGGCCTTTCTGAGGCCTATAATGGCGTTGGGAATCTCATTCGTCAAAGCAATCCACTTCCTCCCTTTTTATCAATCCCGCTCGATGCTCACCTTAGAAGAAGCCGGCTTGGCAAAAAAGCGGCTACCGGCGCCAGTCCCATGGCGATGATGACGTCGTTCGATAATTCTCGTGGATTTGTTGACAATTCAGGCCAAAACCGCAACAACGGTGGCGGCAAGAAGGGTCAATCGTAAAAATAATGGCAAGAATCGCTGCGGCAACAATGGTGGCAGCCAGAACAATGTTGGCGGCGGCGGTGGCTCTCGGGGCAGTGGGCAGCAGCCCAATTGGGCTCCGCAGCGGGCCCCCTGGTAGTGGAAGTGGGCCTTGGTCCAATAGTGGCTATTTTTCGTCGAGCCATTACCCGAGAAACTGGGCCCAGTTTCCACAACAGGCGAGGCCCAGTTTCTCCGGTCTAGCTTCGGGTGGCAGGTAATTTTCTGGGCCGGGGCAGCAGGCCGGTGTTCTTAGGCCTCGGCCTCCTCAGACATTCCAGGCAGTGGGCCCCACACTGACTCCGACAGATATTGAGGTTGCGATGCATACGCTTGGGAGTTTGGGAGCTTGGATTTAAGTGATTTCAAGGGTGTTTTTCACTTTTCTTCACGTGAGTAAGTTTCTAACATCCCTTTTACTGTTCTACCTTCGATTAGTACGAAGTTTCATCATAAAATTTATGATTTGAGCTTAGAAATTTGGGATTTGCCATGAAAATGAGTTTTCAAGTAATTTATCAAATTGAAGGTCGATTTATGAATGGATTTCAAAGATTTTTGATATTCTTACTAATTAGACAATGGGTAAATCGATTTCGCAATAAATTCACATTTTACCTTGTGGACCCGGGGTTGGTTTTTTGGGTCCGCTTTCGGAATCCGAAATAAAGCATAATAATATGGGTATCGTTGAAATCGTCCAATCCTGTAGATTACTGGTTTGACTATATTGAACTCGTTCGATGAGTCTAGACACAATGGATCTTCCAGACGGCTTAATCTTTACATAGATAGAGCTTGAAGTCATTCGTGAGCTATGGAACTTTAATATGTGTTTAGCTTTCCGATCGTGAGCGCGGTGCATAAATTCGCTTAGGTTTGGTATGATTGCTGATTATTTGGTCTCGTAGCATCATTGATTTAACTTGTCATGCATTCGTCACTCTACATCTCGTCTGATACTTAAAAGGGAACTTATAATACTGACTATAGTGTTTATGATGATTGCATGGTGTACACATGTATATCTCATTCATACATATTATATTGGAATTTGAACTGTTGATTTACTGTTGAGAGGGGCTTGTAAAGCCGGTTACTAGATATGGTACATGGTAAAAGAGTGATGATTGGTGATGAGACTACAGCCACAGAACTGGATTCCGATGGGAAATTCTGGATGATTATGATATTACAGCTACAGAACTAGGATCCGATGGCATATTCTGGATGGGTATATGGACCTCATGAGTCCCCTATGAGTCACGTGAAGCAGCTATTGTAGCAGTGTGTGTATACCGGGTACATATTGTCAGTGCATACATACATATCATCTGCATTACATTCATTCTCATTCTGCTATATATTTGATGTTGTGTGTGCCTGGTGTTAATCTTTGGTAAACTATATGATCTTATGACTTGTTAGAGGGTAATACTGATACTTGGGGCTTATAAATTCTGTAAGGTTGAGTTGTGAGACTTGATGGAACTAGACGTCCGGTTGTGGGGTTTAGGCTATTGATGACGTATTCAGAATCGTGATGAGACTTGTGAACCTGAATAATACTTGTACACTGTTGAACTGTAGAACTAAAATATTGAACCTTTAATGGTAACTTATTGAATTAATGAAAAGAAGTAATCTTTGACAGTTTAGATGTAGATTTGGCTAAGGTTGGAATCTTATTGCTAAACTTATTCTAATTGAGGAAAAAATTGGTTGGTGTCCTTTGAAGAGCGATGGACTTATGACTTGGTACAATTGTAGAATCTTTAATTGAACTTGTTAGATTGCTTAGAAATTGTATAAATTGACAACCAAGCAATGAGTGAAGTATTGGGAGTACCAACCCTCGTCACCGCTATAGTTAGGGTCAATCGATGATGTTGTTGGGTACACGTGCTTCTCGTAATCACTCTACACTTGTTGCACTCTATGTGCAGGTACTGATCCGAACGCCAGTAGATGAGCTTAGATGCGGCGCATGGAACCTTGTATGCTAACGTGGAGGAGGGTGTGAGAACTTGAAAAAATGGCTCTAACCTATACGAAATGATCACGTGTCAGTTTCAAAGCTGATTTTCAAGAGCTATTCATCTTCATTTTATAACCCATTTTCAAGAGCTCCAAATCTAATTTTTGATCTCAAAATCTCAGCTTAATCCGTACCAATCAAGCTCAAATTTCAACTACAACTTCGCAACAATATCATCACCAAACCCCAGTAATCAATTTGATCAAAATCCAAGAATTTCGACAAACCCATTTTTTTGTTCTTCAAGCCTTTTCAAAGTTCACAATGGTAGATTCGAAATTCTTTTTTTATTTTCGAATCTCATCAACAACTAAGGATTTATAATGAGTTTAGCACTTGAATCTCAACTTTAAAAATTCTTCAAACATCAACAGTATAATCTCTATCAACGTCGGAACAGTATAATCATAATCTCATATCAACGTCTAAGCAGCATAACAACAAGATAATATACTTATCGAAATCATAATTAGAAACACATGGTTTAAGCACATACCTTTCAGCCGATAATCAGATCACCGAGTTAAGTCCTCAACCCAACCTACGGAATTGCCACCCTATGTCCACCTGACTGCGGGTTTTACGCACGTCATAGGCTCCAGGGGAGATTCTGTTACGGGTATCCTCTGATCGGCTTCCTGCCGGTGTTGTGCTCCTACCAGTATAGTTCTAATCATGAGTTCTCAAAGTATTTAATCTTTGTTCTTATGATACTCTTGGTTGATATAAGATTAATCTTATGGTGTTCTTGGATGATATTCGATTAATCGTATGATGTTCTTGGATGATTTTGGATTATAGACTGAAGTGTTCTTAGTTGAACATTAGAGAGTTTTTTCAAAGATGTAAGCTTTCTATTGAATTTCGAATGAATCTTCGTCTTTACAAGAGGCTCCTTTTATAGATAACCTCGGCTGATCAACTATTCATCTTTAATCAAAAGTCGTAAAGTAAATAGTCTTAGACAAAAAAAAACTTTTCAAAAAGTCCTAAAGGCTACAGTGCCTTATCTGCTACTTTCCGTAAAGTTGTTTGTCGTTTTCTTCATTTTCAAATCTGCCTTTGTCGTATACGGCTATTCTGTCAAATCTATTCTTGTCGTTATACGGCTAGTCATTCTGCTGTCGATTTGGTCATGACTTTCGGTAGAGTGTCGCCATCGAATGTCATTTTCTTGTCGGCTGCTTTCATGTGTACTCCTTTCCAGCTGTTCGGCTGAATTTTGTTTGAAAATATTCCTTTGTTGCATCTGTTAATCATTTTTTGGGCCAGAAGCCCATAATCTGTTTTGGGCACTAGGGCCTCTTTTGTTTGGGCTTACCGTAGTTGAAACTACGTTGGACCATAATCTGGTTGGATCCATAGGATCTCTTTTTCTAGGTACCACGTAGTAAAACTACACGTTCCCTATAAAAAAAATTTGTTTTTAGGTACCACGTAAAATTACATGTTCCCTTTAATAAAAATCATTTTGGGCTGTAAGGCTCCTAATCAGTTTTTTGGGTCGTAAGACCATAATCTTGTTGGGTCCATTGGACCTCTTTTTCTTGGGTTATGCACAAATAACTTCATACATTCCCTGTCACGATAATCTTTTGGGCTTTTTTATAGTATGAAAGACTACATCCAGCCATAATCTGCTTGGGCAGTTTAGACCACCTCTTTTATGGGTTATGCATAGATTTAATCCAAACATTCCCTGACCAGTATTCAATAGGGTTATGCAGAGTAAAACTTTACATTCCCTGCATCATAATCTTTTGGGCTTTACCGTAGTATAAAACACTACGATGGGCCATATTCTGTTTGGGCCATAAGCCTCTTTTAGATAATATGTTTGGGCCATAAGCCTCTTTTCAGGTTTCAAGTAGATGACTCTACATGATTCCTGTGATAATCTTGGGGCTATGAAGCCATAATCTTTTTGGGCCATAAAGCCTCTTTTTACCGGCAAAAGATAGTCAGTTTTTCCCTCCTTAATCAAAAGGATCAGGATAAAAATTATCATTTTTCCCTCCTTAGTCAAAATGATCAGGATAAAAAATTATCATTTTTCCCTCCTTATTCAAAAGGATCAGGACTTTGCTCTTTTTTATAATCACATTAGACGATGATGTTGTTTCAGTTCTTATCATCGGTCTTTTCTTTTGTTCAATCATAGTCTTATAATGATGAATAGTCTCCTCAGCATGGGTATGCTTTAGATTGGTAATCTTGTTCAGTAATAGAGTTAATTCGGTAGTCTCTTTAACTTCTATGTCATTGTCATAATAGAGGGTCATTATTTCCTCTATGTCTCCACCTTTGGAAGATCCAATTACGGATGCTTTCCGGTTTCTCAGCATGTCTTCTATTCGTGTTTTTAGTCTTAGTAATCCAAATACTCTTTTAGCGCTCAGCCAGTCTTGAAACTTCTCAAATGTACAGGGAATTTTCATGTTTAAATTCTTGTCATCCCTGCTAATTGTGTTGTTCCTTCCTGTCTTAAATATTTGACATATAACAATTGGTTTACCTTTTAAATCCGTTGATGGGTCTAATATTTGTATTCCGTAAATCCCTTTGCCAAAGGATTCCATCATTAGCTCCGTTGATCTGGTGATAATCTGTGGTAATCTGGTGAGGTTGCTCATCTTATCATCTGTAATAATCTTGTCAATAAATCCGTATGTGAATAGTCTTTACACAATATTCGGATTTGCTCTTTCACTGTAAATAAACCTTGGATATTTACTCAACTTAGCACTGCGTACAATATCTGCATTAGTCTTGTAATCATAAAATTTGTTAATCTTTTCATAAGCATTAATAAATTCTGGTTTGAATTTCAGTGTGTCTGCCATGGATACCGTTGCTGATGTCGAGGGTATTGCTGATGGCATGGTTGCTAATTTTGATAAAAATGGTTGAAAGGTTTTTTGTGGTATTGGCTGTATAGCTGGTTTTTTCTGTTGTTCTTTTTTTTGTAAGATTTTCAGCTTCGAGAAGTCCTGTATGGATTCTGTTAGGCTTTTTATAGTCTGGGTATTCTCCTGTAATTTGGTAATCAATATTTCATTGGTATGGATAATCTGTTGCATAGCCTTGGCTATATATTCTTCAAATTCTTTGCTGGTTGACATTGTTGTTCCTGCTAAGAATTCAACTAAAATATTCTTAGTCACAGATGTATGAAATTATAAATGATTATCATTTAATCTTCTTTGGAGTTCTTCATCCTGTTCATATTCTTGCACTTCTAATCTTGTATTTTCATCTCTCATAGCTTCATCTATGAGTCTTGCTATTTCCATTTGTTGCCAATGTTTTCATTTATTCTTTCTCTTATCTTTCCAAGTCTCTTGGTAATCTTGCTATATCTATCATTGTAATAAATGCTTCCAGTTTTGTTAACTGCAGAAGTTATAATCAATTTACTCCTTGTATACCTTTCACATTGTATCCAGTATTCTCTTTCTTTAATTTGTTTAATCTTTTCTCTTTCTAGTGGGTTCATTTTATCCAGAACTACTTTCACTAGAATATTGGTTAATATAACTTATTCTTTCTGATTATTTATCAGTTTCGCTGATGTAAAAATCTTCATAATTATACCAATCATTATTCTTTTCTTTAATCAGTTTTAAACTCATTATAAACTGTTCGGTATTTATATACTTTATTCCTTTTTTCTTTAACTTCGGGCACTTGTTGGCGTAGTGTCCTTTCTCGTTACAGTTCCAACATGTACATTCTTTTACCTTTTCGTCTTTAGTTTTATTCAATTCTATAGGATTCAAATTTCTATTCCTTTTAAATTTTCTCTTATTACTAACTCTTCTTCTAGTTTCGGGATTATTCTTATACCTTCTAAATTTCTTTCTTTTATAAGATTTATAGTAATTTTTATTCTCTTTTCTATATTTGTAATCCTTTTCATATTTATTCCTATATTTTTTATGTTTTTTATGCTTTTTATGCTTTTCTTCTTTATCATCGCACCCAAATTTTAATCTTCTTTCTGTGAATCCACATATTTCCCTTAATCCTATTTTCTTATCTTTTTTAATCTTTTGTTGTAATCGATATTCTTCGCATTTTCTCATCAAATATGCTCTTAAGACTCATATTCTTTCCCCTAAAGTGTTCTCTTTAGGTTCTAACTGTACGTATTCTTTTGTTATTTCAATATTGTATGGTATAGGTAGATGATCATAATATAACGGTTGGTAAATTATTCCTTCTTCTGGTAAGAATCTAGCTTCATAAAAGAATTTACTAAAAAGTTAATCGTATATTCTGGTAATTTATCAATTCTACAACATTTCATATTATTCAGGTTCATGATAATCTCAGTTTTTCTTTCTGCTAAAACATTTTCTCTGGCTACTAGCCATTTTTCACCTAAAATTTCTCTTTTTAGCAATAAGTCAAAAATCATTAACATAGACTTCCAGTCTGTTGCATGACTTAAAACTTCACTTCTTAGCTGATACGCTATTGACTCTATCCAATATGCTGCTTTTCCAATTATAGTCTTTGATATTAAATCATACATATAATCTAGGTTTTCAGCTTGCGTACTATTCATTAATGCAATATACATCCCTAAATTCCAATCCGTTATTCTTCTTCCTATTTCCTGTTCATCATAAACATTATATAATTCTAGAAAGTATCCATTATAGTTTACTCCTTGGGTCATTGATCCTACAAACTCTTTAAATTCAGCTTGCTGGCCAATGGGTATATGATTTGGTAATCTAGTTGCTCTGGTGGTAATCACCTCTAGATTAGGGTCAACTAATTCTTCTTCAGGGTAGTCATTTGCATCTTCATTTATTATATCGTCTGTTTCTACTCCAGTATTCACCTGTTCATAGTATTCATTTTCTATATCACTATTTGGCTCATCTTCTATTATAGCGTTTACTCTTTTTTCTCCTCTTAACGCTTTTAATATCTGATCGTTTTCTCTTACTAATTCAGTATTCTCAGAATTTTCTTCTTCTATAAATTCTACTCCCTGTAATTCCAGGTTAATCGATTTATCACTGTTACTCTGGTTATCTGAGTTTTCTTTAGATCTAGTCTTATCGCTAGTCTCATTACTTTCACTTACTCTTATCTGTTTATTATTGCTACTCTGTTTATCTGAGTTATCTTTACTCTTATCACTTTCACTTAAACGTACTTTCTTTTTTCCTTTTAATCTTTTTAACTGTTCTGTTAAACTCCGTACTTCTTTTTTAAGCTCTAAAACTTCTTGTTTTACCTCTTTTAATTCTTTTCTAGTTTCTTTTAATTCTACTTTTAATTCCTTTATCTGATCTTTAGCTTCTAAATATTTTCTTTTATATTTTTTATATTTTTTATACCAATCTTCATTATCATTTAATCTTAGTTTTAAATTCTCAGTTTTTAATTCTTTAATCTGCTGATCTTGTTTATCTTTTATATCTAAGTACTTTTTCTTATAAGCTTTATATTTTTCATAATATTCTTCGTTTAATCCTTTTTTATCTAACGATAATCTTTTTTCTTGCGGTAATTCTTCTTTAATCAGTTTTGATCGCATAGGTTCGTATTTATATCTTTCTCTTTCTATAATCTCTTTTCCATGTTTTTTCAAAAACGTAATTGCACTTGGTTCCATTAGAATTTTCCTTCTTTATTCAGTATAACTAATCTGTCTAAGGTTTCTGTTACATTGTTTGATAGTCTTGGTTTTATTCTACTGATATCTACCATAATCGGTATTTTACTCCTTCTCCATGTATCTATAGGTACCATTTCTGGTTTATGGGTAGTCGTTTTGGCTATAGTCTTTTCTTTACTAGTACTTGCTTCATTATCAGTTTCTACTCTTTTTCCTTTATTCTTTTCTTCGAGTAATACATTGAGTTTTTCTAATATTAATTTACACGTAGGTATTTCAGATACATTCCATAGGTTAGTCAATTCTTCTCTAATCAATTGTTGAGTTTTAGTCTGATTATCTTTTACTTCATCCATTAATGATAATATACTCTTCATTTTTTCTTTTAAAATAATTTCTTCCCATAAATTATCTATTTTTTCGCTTGAATTCATCTAAATGTTTCTCCTGATAAGACTGTCTCCATAGTTTTTAATCGGGTTATTCATATCTTATTTATATATCTGTTTTTCCTTGATCAGTAATCTCTATTCCGTTGTTGCTAATCTTATAACTTATCATAGTCAAAAAATCACTGCCTAATAGCAATTCATTTATACTGTCATATTCTATTACTCCAATATTAATCTTATATTCTAAATCCTGGATTTTAAATCTTAGATTTATACTCTTAGTAATTATTATTTCTCTTTCATTTTCAGGGTAATTGTAAGTTTGCGGTTCTATTATATCACATTCATTTTCATTTATTTTACTCATGTGTATAAAACTTTTAATTGCTCCAGTATTTATTTCTGCTATCCCATCCATTGTTATCATATTTTTAAATATTATAACTTTAATCTTTAATCTGTTACTATCTATATTTATCAAGTTTAATACTCTGGGCTGTATTCTTGGTGAATTGGTCGGGATTAACGGTTCTCTAGCTATACTCAGTCTAGATCCTTCTATTCTTGGTATTAATCTTTTTGATGGTGTAATCGTACGAGTATTAAAATCCATAAATATTTCTTCTGGTATGGTAATCTTAGAGTTTTCTTTATGCTCTATTTGTTCAAGTATTTCTTTATACATTTTTGGTACTAAGATACTCATTTCGTGTTGTTTTTTCACATGATGGTTTTCCGTTAAGGCGTATATCATTTTAGTTTATATACTTATTACTTTACTCCCTGGTGGCATGTTTATTCCATCTAACTTATAATATAACGTTAACGCTAAATCTTTGTGTTCATCTTTTAATGATATGCTAAAATCTGGTTGTACAGTAAATTTTAATTTCTGATATATCAAATTTTCTTTAATCACAGTTATTAACGCATCTTGTAAATTTCCTAGTATTCTGTCATCTAATACGTATATCTGTATAGGTGTATCAATATTCTTTTGAAAATATGCTTTTATCGTAAATTCTACTCCTCCAAAGTAAATATTCCTATATTTCTTTGCTTCTTTAGTCGATAGTTTAGCTAATTCTCTTTTTATGACATCGTCACTTATCAAATTAATCTTTGTTCTACCATTAGTACTCGTAGTATCAATTATATTCTCGTGTTTATGCATGATATATCTTATTTCTTTATTCCTTTCAAACCATTTCGTTTTAAAAATCTTTTTTACAGAAAATTCTTCTTTTTCATCCTGTATTTTCTGATAAGTATCTGGTTTAAAACTTAATGTTTGGGTTGTTCCACCTTCATAAGTATTCATTTGATAGTGTGTTATTCCTGAATCTTCTACGATTTCTTTACCTTTGTCCATTTTTCAGTAGATTGATATATTTATATTGTTCTTTTATAATTTCTTTTAAATCTCTAATCTCATTTTCATTAGTAATCTGTTCTGCTAAATTCTGTTCTCTAATTTTTTCTATTTCTTCATCTTTTTGCCTTAGTCTTTCTTCTCTTAGAGCTGATAGATTTCTCAGAAATATAATCTTTTCTTTTTGTTTATTTATTTCTGTAAGGTATTCTCGTAATCGTTTATCTTTTTCATTTATCAGGTCTATTCCTTTTCTGCAACTTATAATATGTTTGTTTATATCTCTATTCTATATAAGCGGTTTCTCGGCTATTCTTGTTAACTGTAACATATTATTCTGTTGTTGTATTGTTATTCTGTTTTCATTCATTGTTCAACACTTATTCCTATTACAAGCTTTGAATCTCAACTTTAAAAATTCAACAATCTTCGAATATGCTCAACACCTCTATTTCTTTTTCAAGTTCATAAAAAAACAATAACAATTATCCTTTTCATTTTTCTAAATATAAAATAATATTTTCATTACATTTCGAAATTAAAATGAAAACAAAAAGGAAATAAATGAAATAGATTTTAAAAAAATTTAAAAAATTGTGAAATCACACGTGGCAACGCGTGTATTTCATTGCCGACCAAATGTTTGATTCTCTATGTCATGTCAGTACTTAGGGTGACATTAATTACACTTTAAAATAGTTTTTTTTTTTGGGTGGGGTAATATGACCCCCCCGCAAAGGTAAGATGTGTTGTAGCAACTTTGGGTATAGTTCGGGGGATAATAGTGCCTAATCCCTAATTTATAAGCTGAAGTTTAAGAAATTTTTTAGTTAAGGACTGGTCAGGGATTTAAGTGGGTCGGAATCGGTCCAGCGGGCAAGCCCAACCAGCCCCTTCCCCTTCAGCCCCAGCCCCAGTCCCAGCTCCCTGTGTGTTAAATGGGTCGGTCATGTCTGGGCTCAAGTACGAGGAAGCGGGTAACACCTTTTAAACTATTTCTCTCTTTAATCCAACAACTGACAGCTCCATAAATAAACTAAATAAAAGATGAAGAAAAAATCACTTTATTCCTTACAACAATATGCACACAAAAATAGCTCTCATGACCATTAATTAAAGAGGGAACAAAAAATAACAGCTGAATTAACCCCGCTAGTAATAGGAAATAAAATCCATAGTAATGCAAATAAGCACTGCCTCTCGCCTAGCACATGAACGCAAACATAGCTCCCAATACAACTGAAACTCCGACCACAAATTTGTTCATGCTGCCAAAATGTCCGGTCGCCCCATTGGAATCAGAAGGAGTTGACGGAGTTGAAGGAGTAGATGGAGTTGTAGAGGATGGTGGAGAGCCACTAAGGGTGGAGCTATCTTTGACAGTGATAGCCAATTTCATGCCTGTTTGACAATGACCAAAAGTAGGACAAGTAAAGTACATTGGACCAGCCTTGGAAAGTTTGATAGTGGTTTTGCCATCACTGTATGACTCGATGGCGTTTCCGGTATTGCAGTTGTCATAGTCATTTTTGCTTATTACATCCACTCCGTGGCTTCCACCATAGTTGAACTCTGATCATCCATCATGAAAATTCAATTTTTAGTCTAAAAGAAATAACAATGATAATTGAGCAATTAAACTTGGTTAATTATAATTAGGTAAGTTAAACATATAAGATATGAAAAATAAACAATATCTTGTCAATTCTATATTAGTAGTTTGTCTCTCTCGTTCTTGGAAGGGTGTCGTTCCACTCTTAATCAGAAGTTTTAGGTTCAAATCCTAGGAATGAAGTACCTTTCGGGAGGGAGTGTCTTTCTCGTTTAGTGAGCCTACTCATCGTGAATCCATATAAATTAAGGCAATTGCGGTTCAGATATTGAATAAGTATACTAAGAAAGAAGAAATAATCTAGTCATCTACAATAAAAATTAGGGAATATTGTATTGTTCACGTATTTAGTTGACGCATAACAGAGGATACTCTGTTATTCCACTTTTAAATCTGTTTGTTTCCCTATATTGTCTACTTAATTGATGCTCCCTTTATATGCAATATATCTCTCGGGATTTTCTTCTTTTTTTCACATATGGAAGTTTTAAGACCTGTTATAATGTCAACCATTTAAAATTTGACCTCCACTCTTCAAAAGAGCCCGGCAATTATGTCTAATTGATAGATCCCGGCAATTATGTCTAATTAATAGATAACGCATGTAGTGAGATGAATAAGATCGCTCCACCCTATTCTTAACTCAAAGTTTTAAGTTGGATCCTTAGGAGTAAAAAAAATATTTTGAAAAGGATAATTTATCTCTTTTACCTAACACATTCAAATTAGTTGGACCAATAGATTTCAGTACCGAATGCCTAAAAATCACAATGATAGAAGTTGAAAGACTAACCAAGGGTGTCACCAACGTTGAAGGTTTCACCAGCTGCCCAAGTGGAGTAATCGCCGGACTGGCTCCACCCGCCACTGCCTCCGACGACGTGGTTGGCGGCAAAGGCCACCGGAGAAGCAACAAGAAGAAAGAGGAGAGTTGCTACGGCTGACACTGCCATTACTTAATTAGATTTCTTTCAAAATAAAGTTAACAAAATAGAGTTGAAGAGTAAAGAGAGAAGAAAGGAAGACACACATTTGACAAATGATGTGAGCCTTATATAGAGTTTTTAAGCTTCTGAAAACTTGGAATGTCAAGTAGTTAAATGCTAGAAGTTACCTTCAAAAAAATTAAAAACAAGGAATTTCATAGTTTTATTGCTTATGAGATAATATTAAACATGGGATTTGGTGCTCTACTTTCCCATGTCTACCAAATATGTTAGGACATATTTGAACGTCTTTTTCTATACTTCCGCTGACTTTGTGGCGTGTAAAATGTCGTGGCATTACCCTTTCATTTATCTTAACCTTGGAATTTAAGCTTTACAGCTTGGCTTTCTCGCTACGAAAATGGCTAATTTTAGCCAATTAATCAAATATTTAACTGGAAAAAAAAACATAACATAGCATTACCGGTTATAATGCAGTGTGTATAACATATTTTCTAAAGCAAAATTCATGCTTCTATTCACATAATTAACGGGTAAGTAAAGAAGGTGTTATTCGACAACTATGATTAAGGGGTTGCAGTTCAAGTAATGAGTCAAGAGTTTGAATCTCAGTGGTATCTCAAACCCTCAGGATAAAGGGCTCAAGGTCTAATCTATACAAATTAGCATATGGGAAGGTGTAGTCTTGTTCCAAAGGATACGTTTAAGCTGTTTTTAAATAATCAATGTTGTACCCTAGTGGTTAATGAAATAGTTGACAATCATAAAGGCCCGAACACCACTATTATTAAAAAAACTATGAAAAGTTTAAATTATGTATATACTATTCCATCCGTTTCAAAATACTTGTCATGTTTTTCTTTTTAAAAGTCGTATAGTTCAAAATATAGCTCAAAATGTTAATTAAAATTCATATAGTTTGATTTTTGGAAAGCGTAATGTGACAAGTATTTTGGCGCAAATAAAGTAGAAAATAAATTATCTCAAATTTAAGAGGTGATGAAATCGAACTATATGCCTTAATGTTACTCGTTGGTAAGTGGTAACTAATATGGAGGTGGAGCATTTAAACATGAAATTCCATCCCACTAACAAGCCAATAGCTAGCTATGGGTATTATTTACACACTTTTCATGTTGAGAATATACTTGAAAATCAACAAAAAAAAGAATATACTTGAAAATACGCCACCTAATTTGTAATAAAATTATCATCATGAAGAGAGTAGGTTTTGCACAATGAATAAAATACACATGATAAAATTTGAGTATCTGCAAAAAATGATTGTCACGTATATATTTGACTTAAACCAATCAATATAATAACTCCATTGTGTTGGTTGAGTTTGTTACTTGTTAGGCCATGCATTAGTTGTCCTCTAATCCAATCAAAGATAAATGCAGATTAACTAGTCAAAGGAACAGTTTGCACTATCTATTTTTTTTAGTTTTTCCTGTTCTATAATCTTTTTTTTTCTTTCGTTAATGCCAGCCCAAGCAGAACACACAATGAATAATACGTTATTAAGTCAACTTATGTTAATTATACGCCAGCTTCCAGAGTATGGGTTAGTTATAAATAGAAAAACTTGACGTCATATTAAATTTCGTGTATACATTATTGTGCTCAAAATAAATAATAAATTTCTAACTATTCAACTAATGTTAGTTCTAAATCTTGAATTATGAACTCTAGACATTATTTCTAAATCTTGAAATATGAACTCTAGAAAAAATTAAGAAAATATATGTAGAGTTGTGAAATTCTTTATATTTTTTTACTTTATCAATCGTTAAAGCAAAACGAATGATAGGTAGTTTAATATAGACATGATCCAACGTTTGTTTTCACATTCAAAGAACTAGAACATTTCGATAGGTAGTTTAATATAGACATGATCCCAAAAGAACATGGAAATGAGTTGGTTCCATTTTGAATCTTTTGTGATCGGAAATTCAGAATAGTTGACATTTTGAAGAGAAATGTAAAATATCGGTGTCGGATGAGATTTCTGGGCTCCTTATAAGGCTTGGATAATTCTCCTCCCTTTGAGCTAGATTTTGGGGTGTGAGTTAGATCCATTGCCTAATTTGACATTGTATCAGAGCCACCCATCCGATGTCGACCAATTGAAAGGGGTGGAAAATACTATGGGTCCATGAATGTGCATGCTCTAGACCGGACAGTGAAACTCCAGATAAAGAATGTCCGGATCTGGGCGTGAGGGGATGTTGAAAAGAAATATTCCACATCAGTGTGAGATGAGATCCCTGGACTCCTTATAAGGCTTGAACAATCCTCCTCCCTTTGAACTAGCTTTTGGGGTGTGAGTTAGGCCCAATGCCTAATTTGACATGGTATCAGAGTCAGGACCAGGATCGATCCGATGTGCCCCCCCCCCCAAAAAAAAAGGAGGAAGAATGCCTCCAGACCAATTGAATGGTCCCAGTCTTATGGGGTGTGAAAAAATGCTCTCGGTCCATAAATGTGCACGCTCCAAACTGGATAGTGGAATCCAGATAAAGAATGTCCGAATCTGGGCGTGGGGGTGGGGGGTGAAGGGACTCCTTATAAGGTTGGGACAATCCTCCTCCCTTTGAGCTTGCTCTTAGGGTATGAGTTAGGCTCAATGCCTAATTTGATATGGTATCAGAGCCAGGCCCAGGCCTGATCCGGTGTAAGCCCCAGAAAAAAAGAGGGGCAAAATGCCTCCCGATTAATTGAACAATCCCGGACTAATGGGGTGTGAAAAATTCCCTTGGTCCATGAATGTGCACGATCTAGATTGGATAGTGAAACCCAGATAAAGAATGTCTGAATCTGTGCGTGTGGGGGGTGAAGAGAAATGTATCACATTGATGTGAAATGAGATTCCTAAACTCCTTATAAGGCCTGGGCAATTCTCCTTTATTTGAACTAGCGTTTGGGGTGTAAGTAAGGGTCAATGCCTAATTTGACATGGTATTAGAACCACGCTCAGGCCCGATCCGACGTAGGCGCCTAAAAAAGAAAGAAGGGGGGAGGGGGGCAGAATGCTCCTCGAACCAATTGACCGGTCCCGAACCGATACGGGGTGAAGATGCCCCCGGTCTATGAAAGTGCAAGCTCCAGAACGGACGTTGGACCCCGAATAAAAAGAATATCCGGATATGCACGTGAAAAGGGGTGAAGAGAAATGTACCACATCGGTGTTGGATGAGATCTCTAGGCTCCTTATAAGGCTTGGTAAATCCTCCTCCCTTTGAGCTAGCTTTTGGGGTATGAGTTAGTCCCAATACCTAATTTGACAATGAAGAGAAATGTACCGCATCAATATGGGATGATATCTCTGGGCTCCTTATAAGACGTGGGTAATCCTCCTCCATTTGAGCTATCTTTAGGGTGTGAGTTAGGCTCATTGCCTAATTTGATATGGTATCAGAGCCAGGCCTAGGCTCATCTGACGTGGGGACCAGATGAGGGGGTGAAATGTCCCCCCGAACCAATTGAAAGGAGTGGGAAATATCGTGGGTCCATGAATGTGCACACTCCAGATCGGACAGTGAAAGATAAAAGAATGTCCGGATCTAGGGCGTGAGGAGGGATGTTGAACAGAAATATACCACATCGGTGAGGGATAAGATCTATGAACTCCTTATAAGGCTTGGACAATCATCCTCCCTTTGAACTAGCTTTTGGGGCGTGAGTTAGGCCCAATGCCTAATTTAACATATTACTTTTAGGTTTAATGATGGATGATCCAAAGTTCAATGGAATAAAGGTAGAGGAATAGAAATATAGAGCTTTATGTCTGTCATGTTAAATTCTATTATTGAATAACGAACATAAAGAGACGATAGAATTTTCAAAGCAAAAATAATTGATGATGTGAGAATACATATAAATTAATTGAGCAAAAATAATTGATGATGTGGGAATACATATAAATCAATTGTATCCAATTGATAAAATTGTAAGTAGAAACATGTAACGAGTATCTAATTAGAAAAAAATTATTAACACGGCCATTTACACCAACCACAAGAATTTACTGTCGTTAAGCATAAATTGATGTAAACATCAATAATGATCAGGAAATATAAATGTATATAAAAGATGTGAAATGTATTTATTGGTTTCGACAATTAATACTATGTGTGAGTGAGTATTTTTCTTGTTCTATTAAATGTAAATGGCACTGGAATTTATAACTTCATCCATTTTATTTTACATGACGGTGTTTGACTGGCATGGAATTCAAGAAAGAAAGAACAAACTTTGGCAATGGCACGTATCAAAAGTGCTCTTATTGTTGGGAATAAAATAGACCCGCAAAATAATATTCACGATATTAGTGATAAACGCGAATCACTAAGTTATAATTAATTAGCAAGAATATAGAGCAATAATGACAACAAAAACTTTACGTGGAAACCCTTCTGAATAAGGGAAAAATCACGGACCAAGAGGAGCAACTGATATCACTATAGCAAGAAATTTTATATTGTGTAGTCACGAATATAAATACTTCAAAGATCACTACACACTTAAAAAAAATAACCATGCTAAAATAACCATGCTTTGATTTTTCACCTTACTATAATATCACTTACACTATATTTTTCTTTCATAGACTATTTTCTTACACAGTCTATGAATACCTCACATTTCTCTCAGATATATTTCTCTCTTTCTGTTGGTGTGTTAAATGAGAAGTTGAATGCTTCTAGTTAAAGGAATCTTGACCAAACCTTCAACCAATCAGAAGAAGGGCAAATTGCAATTTGCAATTGAGAATTGCACTCAGCCGAAAGTAACAATTCTCATCATAATGTTTTGCTTCTTTTATTATTAAATATGTATGGCCCCATCAATCTTCCCCTCAAGACCCATTCACATGAATAAGGTAACATCGGATTTCTAGTTCAAGTGCATGCCGACAAGTTCCTTGCATAGCTCGAACTTGTCTCTTGATACCACATTGGTCAGCATATCTGAAGGATTCTCAGTTGTAGGGATCTTCTTGACCTGCATAGATCCGTCCTCTATCCTTTCCTAAATCCAGTGATATCGCATGTCGATGTGTTTCGCCCTTGCATGGTACATGGAGTTCTTGCTCAAATATATTGCACTCTGATTGTCACAGTAGACAACATACTCTATTTGCTGCAATTCAAGTTCTTGAAGGAATTCTTTGAGCCATATCATCTCTTTGCCAACTTCAGTAGCCGCAATATACTCCATTTTTGTTGTAGTTAGTGTAACATACTTCTGCAACTTCGATTGCCATGAAATAGCTCCCCCTGAAAAAGTAAACAAATATCCAGTAGTAGATTTTTTGTTATCAATGTCACATGTCATATCAGAATCTGTATAGCCCTTCAAGATCAGATCTGATCCTCTAAAACACAAGCATTCATTTGAGCTTCCTCTTAAATACCTGAGTATCCAGTTCACAACTTCCCAATGGTCTTTTCAGAATTTTCAAGAAACCTGCTAACAACACCGACTGCATGAGCAATATCTGGTCTAGTGCATACCATTACATACATCAAACTTCCGACGACAGATGAATATGGTATTTTGGTCATGCTATCTTTCTTCTCTGTTGCAAGAGGTGTGCTAACAGGCTTAGCACTCTTCAAGTTGAAGCGCTCTAGTACACGTTCAATATATTTCTCTTATGACAGATAAAACTTCCTTTCATCTCTGAAACGAGTAATTCTCATACCCAAAATTTACTTAGCATGACCCAAGTCTTCATAGCAAAAGACTTACTCAACTATTTTTTCAACTCGTCAAACTTGGAAGCATTCATGCCCACAATCAACATCATCCACACATAGCAAGAGGATGACGCATCCTCATAAATTTTTTGTGCAAATACACAGTGATCTGAAGAGGTCTTCTTATAGCCTTGCTTCCCCATAACAGATTCAAACTTCTTGTACCACTATTTGGGAGCTTGCTTCAATCCATAAAAACTCTTCTAAAGTTTGCACACATAATTTTCTTTACCTTTTACTTTGAAGCCCTCATGTTGTTCCATGTAAATCTCATCTTCTAAGTCACCATGAACAAAAGCAGTGTTCACATCCATCTGCTCAGTCTCCAAACCAAGAATTGTACAAATGAAAGACATTTTCACAACTGAAGAATATATTTCGTCAAAGTCGATACCCTTTCTTTGACCAAATCCCTTAACAACCAATCTAGCTTTGTACTTGGGCTTCAAGCTGTGTTCTTCAGCTTTGACTTTGAATGCCCACTTATTCTTTAAAGCTCTCATGCCTTTAGGCAATTTCATCAACTCATAAGTTTGGTTCTCATGCAGATTTCATCTTATCTTGCATGTCTTCAATCCATTGATCCTTGTGCTCATCTTTCATGGCCTCCTCATAACATTCAGGTTCTCCCCCCATCAGTGAGTAATACGTACTCATTAGGAGAATAGAGGGAAGAAGTAATGTGTTGTCTAGTAGACCTCATGGGTGAAATATTTGACTCGTTCACAGCTTCATGAGTAGGAGCATCTACCTCATCAACAATGACATTATTATCACCAGCATCAATATGATGATCTGGAACATAATTCGGGGCATCACCGTTATCATCGAGCCTACCAATATTATCCACATTTGTATAATGAACTTGATCAAGATTAACTGAACCATCAGAATTTGAAGATTTTCGCTTCTTCGCTTTGTCAATATATTCAATTGTTTGATCCTCCACGAAGATAACATCACGACTTCTCACAACCTTCTTATCAACTGGATCATATAGCTTGTGACTAAACTCATCAAGTTCATAATCGATGAAGATGCATTGTCTATCTTGGCAGCTAATATTGACCTCTCATCTTTAGGCACATGTACAAAAGATTTGTAATCAAATACTTTTAAATGGTCATATGAAATATTCTTTCCATAACAAACTCTGTTTGGAACATCACTTTGCAAAGAAACAACATGAGATAGGTTAACAACATGTGCAACGCTCAATAAAGCCTCACCCCAAAGGGAATTCGACAACATTACTTCAGAAAGCAAACATCTGGCTTTTTTCATCAAGGTCATGTTCGTCCTCTCCGCCAAACCATTAAGCTAAGGAGTCTTAGAAGGAGTCTTCTGGTGTCTGATACCCTGTTGCTTGCAGTATTCGTCAAACGGTCCGCAATATTCACCACCGTTATCAGTACAAATACACTTTAGTTTCTTTCCTTTCCTGTTTCTCTTTCAACTGAAGCTTGAAACTGCTTAAAGACACTAAACACTTGATATTTAGTCTTCAAGACATAGACCCAAAGTTCTCTTGAGCAATCATCAATAAACGTAGCAAAGTAAAGTGCACCACCCAAAGTCCTTGTCTTCATAGGATCACATAAATCTGAATGCACCAACTCAAGCACCTCTATCTTTCTTGAAGGGGAATGAGACTTGCAAGAGACTCTATTTTGTTTTTAGCCAATCAGTACTCACACTTTTCTAATTTAGCACTTTCAAAATTTGACAATAATTTTTTCTTGGCCAGGACATTGAGTCATTTCTCACTGATGTGGCTAAGCCTCTTGTTACATAACATTAAAAAGTTATCGCTCTCAACTGCATTCACCATATTAGAACAAATAAAAGTTGTAGTCCAGTATAGACCATGACGCTTTCTACCATGAGCTACAATCAATGAACCCTTAGTGAGTTTTCACTTTCCAGCAACATTGGTACTAACATAACCTTCATC
Organism: Anisodus acutangulus; assembly: GCA_029783415.1. Classification (NCBI taxonomy): domain Eukaryota; kingdom Viridiplantae; phylum Streptophyta; class Magnoliopsida; order Solanales; family Solanaceae; genus Anisodus; species Anisodus acutangulus. The sequence goes on from CM056489.1 coordinate 44,441,922, forward strand.
ACCTAGAACACCAATGGATATCAAGTGCAAACGAACATCAAGTGAATATTTCACATTGTTCAAAACTAGTTTAGTTTCAGTACTAGTTTTCAAATAAATTATTTTAATACCAGCCACCCTAGAGACATCCTCATTACCCATACTCAAGGTTTCAAAATCACCTGGAGTATATGATGAAAATATTTTTTTCCTTGATGTCACATGAGATGCGACACCATTGTCAACAACCCAGCTTAACTCATCATAAGTAATATTTATCAGATTTTCATCAAGGACAGTAACAAGATCTTACGTAGTGACGGTGGCCACGCAATTTTCATCATCATCTTCTTTCTTTTTCTCCTTGTCTTTGTTCTCCTTCTTCAATATTCGACAGAACTTCTTTGTGTGCCCTTTCTTCACACAATGATAGCACTCAATATCTTTAAGTCTGCTTCTGGATTTACTTCTATTATGTTCTCTATTTTGAGAACCACGATTCTTGTTTCTCCCCCTAAAGTCAGCCACCAAGACATCTGATGAGGAGGAACCCTGAGATTTTCTTCTCATTTCTTCATTTAAAACACTACTCTTGAAAAGATCCATAGAGATCACACCATTCGGGGAAGAATTTGACAAGAAAGTTCTAAAAGTTTCCCAAGAATCTGGTAGGGAACCAAGTAGAAACAAACCTTGAATTTCTTCATCAATTTTAATGCCCATAGCAGATAACTGGTTCATGATCTCCTGAAAGTTATTCAAATGATCTGTCATCGGAGAACCATCAAGGTATTTTAAACTCAACATTTGCTTAATTAAGAACATCTTGTTGTTTTCAATCTTCCGATTATACAAAATTTTAAGTTGCTTCCATAGGGTCCAAGTATGTGTCTCCCCATAAATATGGTTCGACACATTATCGTCAACTCAATGTCTAATAAAGTCATAGACTTGTCTGTGTAACAGTTTCACTCTTTATCTGATTTATTATCAGGCTTTTTAGTGGCAAAGACTGATTGATAAAAATTCTTAACATACAACAAATATTTCATTTGCCCTTCTAAATGGCATAATTGACACCACTCAAAGTAACCATTTTACTAATGTTGGCTTCCATCGTTAATCACAAATATAAATATTATTTATTAACAGGAGACCAAAGTAATTCTTTTCTGATGTAAAAGTTCAGACTATTCTGCAACCACAGAGCACACTCAGACAGAACTTTGGCTCTAATACCACTTATTGGAAAATAAAATAGACCCGCAAAATAATATTCACGGTATTAGTGATAAACACAGAAAATTAAGTTATGATTAATTAGCAAGAATAAAGAGCAATAATGACACCGATAATTTTACGTGAAAACTCTTCTGAATAAGAAAAAAATCATGGGCCAAGAGGAGTAACTAATATCACTATAGCAAGAAATTTTATAATGTGTAGTAACGAGTATAAATACTCCAAATACCACTACACACTCAAAAGAAATAACTCTCCTTTATTTTTTTCACCTTACTACAATATCACTCACACTCTATTTTTCCTTCATATACTATTTTCTTACCTAGTCTATGGAATACCTCACACTGCTCTCAGATATATTTCTCTCTTTCTGTTGTGTGTTAAATGAGAAGCTGAATGCTTTTATTTATAGGAATCTTGGTCAAACCTTCGACCAATCAGAAAGAAGGGTAAATTGCAATTTGCAATTGAGAATTGCACTCAACAGAAAGTAGCAATTCTCATCATAATATTTTGCTCCTTTTATTATTAAATGGGTATCGCCCTATCACTTATAAGTTATGATTTTAACTGTGACCTGATATTTTTATCACTACAAAAGCATGTCATTAAAGGTGAAATTAATGGTAATTAGTTTAAAATTATAGAACTTCCAAATATAAAAATGTGTTATCATTTTAAAAAGAATTTAAAAGGCTAACCCACTAAATAAAATGGAACTGATGGATTATAATGATTAGATAAAAGAAAAAGACGGTAAATTTGGGAATTTTCGTCTCTCATACATCAACAGAAAAAAGAATATAATTTTAAAAAATATAAAAAGGAATATAATTTTGAGAAAAACGTGATGCCAAGTCTTTTGATCAGTGGTATGAAATCTGCAAGAAAATCCCAATCTCTAAGGATTTGACTGCAAAACATGTATATGGTGAAGAATTAAAACATATTTTTCAAAAGAACTTTATTACACCTTCTTGAAACAAAAGTTTTGATTCTTCAATTTCGTTGATACAAGTTCAGATTTTATGATATTTTATTTATAAGTATTTCTTACTTTATAAAACACGCACATTTTAAAAAAAAAATTGGAAGAATTATTATTCCATATTGCTTGTTTTATGGCTCATAGAATAATTTTATACATTTTATATTAATGTATTCTTTTAACTTTTTCAAGTATGAACTGTGGATCATGGAGAATAGATAATTGGAACTAGTAAGAAAGTAGATTCTTATGATTTGGTCATCCTATTTATGTTCTTTATTCCCATATTTTGAATTGAATTTGGGGTAATATTCACAAATAACTACTTTTCATTTTCTATAACCGAAAAATAATCATTATTCTGGAATTATAATTTCTAAGAGTGAATTTCCATGATACTCACAGAATTCTACTTGTAAAAGTTGAAACTACATACTAATGATCAAGTTGAAAAGTGACTAGTTGGTGTAATTTCCTCTTGAATAACTTTAAGGCTGAAGCTGATTAATGGATTGGGTCATTAGTCAATGAAACCCGAAAACATGACCAATCCATTTTAGCAATATTATTACTAAATTATAGAGAATTCTATGACATTTTCTCCACCATGATAAATGAAAATTGCATCAAAGATTTCCTGAAGAAATGGATTTGTTTTATGGCAAGCACATAACAACTATTCTATTGGATGCTCTCAAGTCTAAACTTGATGTTAGAAAGAAAAGAAAAAATGTAAACTGTTTGCAGCATAAATATCAAATAAAGTATTATTAAGAAAAGATTTGAAATATGAACAATTAAATATTTCTTTTACAAATGAGAGAGAGATTTTAAAAAGCACATTATAATGTTCTAAAATTTTATTTGAAACTCCAGGATAATGTTCTGGGACAGTGGCTCCGAAAAATGGTCAGTGAATATTATTTCTCCGAGAAAACTTGAGTTGTTACATTACACTCACTCACCTTTGTAGCAGAATAGTGTGGTCATATGTCTTTCATGACAATGGATGCAAACTTGGTATAAATATGCATCTCCTAACATGCTTTTGATATTTTGTATATAATTTGAGTTGAAGATAGTGAGTTTTGATATACCCGTCGAGGGATTGATGCCAAGAAGTGAATCGGCCCCTACACCAACACCAAATACATTAGTAGGAGAATGACTGACCTCATGAAACTGTTAAGAGTCTCACATCGAAAATAGAATGGGAACATGGACTCCTTATATGGATTTGGACAATCCTCACCCTACAAGCTAGCTTTTGGGGTTGAGTTAAGCCCAAGATCTATTCTTTACATGGTATCAGAGTCAGACTTATTCCAATTCTTTGTTCACCGATATTGGGCCCCCAATTATATTGTCCACGTTTCAGTTATCGAGGTCTAGACGTGTGGGAAATTGTTAAAAACAATGTTAGCGAGGTTTGGACGTGGGGGAAAGTGTTAAAAACAAAAAGGATATGAAATGTAGGCCCAAAAAAGACATGTATAATTCAGATTTTGGGAAGAAAACTAACTATGATGAATTAAAGAACCAAATCCATGTGCTTTCCCTTTCCCAAGGTTATTATTCCAACCAGAAAATTGTGCAATTCTTAAGTTTGAGGTCACACTGTTTTTAAAAAAATTTCAACTAAAGCAATCAATTGGAAGTTTGTAAATAATAACTACTTAAGTCACATTTTTTGTCCCTTGTGGAAAATTTTGAAAGTATATTTATGTCCTAGAGATAATTTGTATTAGGACAAATGTACTTTATACATATTTATATTATTATTAATGGAGATTAATATTTTGACAGTTGTAATTATTGAATTATTATTTGATTGTTTGTAATTATTCATTAATGTGCATCCCTTGAGCTTACGTTGTCATTAATAGAGTGAGATATTTTATGATAGAGCGTAACTCTTAAAATAGCCTCGACTAATGATCATCGAGAATGAGATATCGATGATATATGATAAGTCGACATGTGGTCTGCATCACATCCTTAGAGGATGTAGTATGTCTCACCTGCTACGAGTAATGGTTACTCGTGATGGACACATGGATACTTTGGAAGTATTGGTATACCCTGCTGACATATTGTTTGCTATACTTGTCTAACGTATGATCAGCGTGTGGGAGATAGAAGTCCTTAGACTTAGGTCAATACGCGCCTTATCTACAAAGTAATGTACTTTGATCACGTCCTAAGCTCAAATGCCTTGTAGGTTGAGATACGGCTTGTATTGGGTACATTACGATGTGGATTGAAGGTGGTAGTTGAGCCAAGATTAGAATTCATTCCTCGGATGTATGTTCGAGAGAACACTCGGGTTTTCAATGATATTAGGTTGACTAAGTCGTTGGCCAATGCAATAGACATATTTAGAATATGGTCTAGTCGTCGACTAATATGGATGAGATACAATGATTAAGTCATTTGGATGGACACTTGACAAATCCTAAGCTTGATCGGGTGTGTCGTGAATGAAAGGATTTTATCTTACCACATAAAGGTTAAGTTTACTGGATTCGCGTAAACGTACTTCACATATTGAGTTCGTCTTCCGGCGCCGTCTAGGAGTTCCTCGTAGACCTTAATTTGATTAATGTCAATATGAGAAGGCATGTAGGATCACACTATGTCGATTGTCCGTTTCGATCTAAGGATGTATTGAGAGAGTAATTAAAATGTTTGATTTGGAATCGAGACATTTAAATGAATAATGATTACATTAATTAAGTCAAAATTGGATTTTGAATTTAATTAAGAATGCACAGAAATTAAATCGAGGCAGTGCAACTGCACATCGAGCGATGCGGCGCCCATACCCTAGGGTCGCAACGCCACTGCGTCGATTTTGGGCCAGGCCCAAGGTCAAACCCTAATCCTGTTTTTTTGACCTAATTTTCAACTATAAATAGAGGCATTCATTTTCATTATTCTACACCAATTTCTGAAAACATTCTAAGCCTTAGAGACTTAGAATCAAATACTCTCCAATCTCTGCCGAATTTCCTAGCTTTCCGAAGGAGAAAATACATTGAGGCTTGGAGCGTGCAATTGAAAGGGCAATCGCGTGTGCACCTAACAGTAGAAAAAGACTCCAGATTTTCCAACTTGTAAGTATATATTTTATTTTACAAGTTTCATTGTTGTATAACCATACCAGAACTATTGTTGGGGTAAGTAAGAATCAAAACTTTTAAACTTCCGTTGTGCCTAACTTATATGTTTTGAACCCAACAAAATCCTACAGTGGTATCGTGGTTCAGGCTGGTTTAATGGTTATATAACAATTGAATAGAATAATAATATGGGTTGAACATAAAATTGGATTAAAACGAGGTTTCTTGAAATCCTACATATCTTGAACAAATGTTGACCTTTTGATGTTACCCTAAATTATCTCATACGCTAACTCGAGGAAGTCATTTCAATCTAACTCGAACTAAGCCAAAGTGCGTTGTCCGGCTCATTGCACGGTGCACGGCTAAGAATGAGTAAGAACGGATGATGGTCGAATGGGCGTTATTGATAATGGTGGGTGATGATTAAGGACCTGTGAATTGATCCCTAAATTGGATTTAGGGGTTGAATGATTTTTTTTTTTGAAAATCAACACAGAAACGTTTGTCAGGACGTCGGCGTCGCGGCCCTATGATAGGGCGCCGCGGCGCTGGCTAGGGTTTCAAGGCGACGTCGCGGCTCCATGGTGGAGCGCCACGGCACTGATACGTCATTTTGAAAAATATGAACTCACTAGACAATAGGCGTCGTGGCTCCATGGTGGAGCGCCGCCGCGCTAATGCATTTGCAGAAGCAGAAATATTTCTGCCTCTACAGAGCCGCGGCTCCATGGTGGAGCGCCGCGGCGCTAATGCAAATTTCCAGAAGCCAAAAGGCTACTGCCTCAATGGCGCTGCGGCCCCTACCTATCCAGAAACAAAAACAAAAAAATCAGAGTTCAGAATGTTTAACCCAAGATTATTATTATACAGTATATTATTTGATAAGTATATTGTTTATGTGCTAAATGTCAAAATGTTTGTCATTTACATTTCTAGAATAGTGTCCGCTATAACTGTCTGGGCAGGCGGCGCCCAGTGTTTGATTAAACCTTCTTCTATCATGCATATTGGGTTGACGGTTCCCAAACTATATGTGTTATTAGTGTTGCATGATGTTATGATGTCATATTGGATATGACATTAAAGAGTTGATCTTGGTTAGAACCCTGAATTAAAATGTTCTCCAAAACTTTAAATACAAGTCTAAATTAAAACGCGTCATTCAACCCTATTTCTGCTAATATATTATTCATTGCATGTGTAGTGAATGTTCCACCAACCCTATTTCCGCTAATATGCTCATGGTGGTATGCATCAATTAACGCATCATCTATGTCGTGTGACTAAACAATAGAAGAATTATTATCTAAAGCATTTGTATCACTCGAGGGCGCCTTTGACTTTTTCGGCATAGTTGACAACTACATAATTAAGATAAATATTTATAATATTTAGATAATAATATACGTCATTTATTCAAATTCAGAGGATACAAAAAAAATATTCATTACACGTAAAGTAAATTGTATTACACATAAGGTATGCAATTCAAACAATGAATTTAAGAACACACGAATCTAGCAAATTAAACATTAGATAAAGAAAATGACATAACAATTCAATATTATTTCAATTTTCATTCAAAAAATTAAGTTTGAAAATTAGACCACATGTTGGCTACAATGTGATCTCAAATCATCTCTTCTCTATGTGTTTCATCATTGCTTTCCCTAGAATTTGACGGTTCTTCAGACAAACTATTACTATTCATAAGCTCAGCATCCACTTCTGCAAGTAACTCATCGTTTGGATTTGCGCCTCTTAAATAGTTGTGCAAAATACAACGCGCAAAAATAATAAGTTTTTGGGTATCAACACCATATGATGGCTCAGTTGAACTAGCAATTATAGGAAATCTCTTTTTAAGAACTCCAAATGCTCGTTCAATATTTAAACAATTCACGAGGATTTCGAGGTGAATTTCTTGAATACTCTTTCAAGTGATACCGCTCTCCCCTATAATGTGTGATGAGCCCACTTCTCAACATGATTCCGGTATCAACAAGGTAGTATTTTCCTAAAGACAAAATCAAAACTTTTAATTATTTGTTCAAAACATATTTTTCTTTTAAATAAATATTTTTTAATATTTACCTTCTGGAATTTTTAATGGTTCTCGTCTAGTTAGTGCTTCTTTCATGATTCTTGAATCAGATGGTGTCCCTTCTCATCCATCTAACATGTACGTGAATTTTAAATCAAACGTACATGCTGCCAATACGTTTTGTGTTGGATAATCTTTTCTCCCACGATATTTGGATGCTTCATCTTGTGGAACTTTAGCACGCATATGTGTTCCATCACTTGCACCAATACAACCCTGTCATTATAAGTATGAATTAATATTTTAAGGATTTTGACATATGAAAACTATAAAGATATTAGTTTTGTTCACCTTAAAGTATGGGTAGAATCTTTGGTTGCTTGCAATTTCAGAAGGAACTTGGGAGCCATCCGGTTGTTTAATAAATTTATCATACAACCCCAAAATAGCTCGCAAGCCATTATGAAAATGACGACTAACGTACTCCCCAGAGTGCCGAAAGATTAAAGCTAACTCTCGATTTGTCATATTATGTGCTAACAACCAAAGAGTTTTTGCAACTTGTTCTTCAACAGTAACTTGAAGTGTTGGTCTAAGACCACCTTCTCTAACTAAAATCTTACATAACCCGGTGAAAGCTAAAATTGTCATCCTTATAATATTAAAACAAAGTTCGCTCGAGAATAGATAGCTCAATAATTCATTTCTAACTTGTTCTCCCTCAAGTTGTATTTCATTTGATATCGAGCGTCGAGAATGTTCAATATCACATGTATAAATTCAAAACCAAATAACTATCAAGCTCGCAGCATATGCAGTTAAAGAGCTCACTTGTTGTAATATTTGTTTATTATCTTGATTATTCATATCAACCATCTATAAAAAAAATTAAGGAGACACTAATAAATGCCCAAGAATATTAAACAGTGTGTAACTTGATCCAATATGCAATCTCCAAACAAAAATATAATTTTTTTTCATTGAACAACTAGCCAAGACCGAATGAGTTTACACAATTGCTTAGCAGTTTGATTAAATCAAACAGAATAAAAGGGAGCAAAAAAGTTGAACAAATTGCTTCTATAGAATGATACGCAGCCTACAATATAATCCTAGATGAAGATAATTACAAGTAACTTATTTGTCTAATTTGACGGAGGTTTTCACAAATTTAAGTAAAAAAATTGAAGAAATTGCTTCTATTAATTTCTAGAAGATTGACATCATCTTCTGTAGTTTGTTCTTGTTTTGCTATACACATTCCCAATTATTATATATTATTGCATAAAAAAGAAAACTAAAATAATTATATTTGCTAATTAACAACAGGAACTAAACGGAAACATAGATCTGAAGGTGAACATATAAACTTATCAACAGCTAAAATCAGTGTGTTCATATTTTTCACGCAAATACTTCAATGAAGGCACATAAGATTTTCAAAAACAAAGTACAAAGAGCAGTAGAAAACTTACCGTAATTTGTTGAATTTGGTTGTAGGAGGAGTTCACTATTGGAGGAGTAACTGACGTTAGGAGTTGGAGGCAAAGTTAAACACAATAGTTTATCTAGGGTAAATGATAAAATAGGAACTTTAGAAAATAATTAATGGTATAATGGGTAGAAAAAATACATAACCACAGAAAAATCATCAAATTCGTGATTTAAAAAATTGAGGGTAATTTTATAATTATATAACCACGAAATTACAACTGAATTACAATATCATACAACATAATATTAAAAACAATTAAAACAAACATAATTTAATAAAAAACAATACAATAATGAATCACGGTAAACAACCATCCAAACACGGGGTAAATATATATCTATCAGAATTTGATAACTATATAACGGACACCAAAAGTGTCCACCCATATAAACTTAAAGCACCAAAACTGTTCAAGAGTATATTTAAATGACTATTTTAGACCTATGCTAAACATTAGGGACATCTTCTTCTTTTACGTGTCTTCATTGCAGGTGTTCTTTCTCTCTCCCACAACCTCTTTGTATTTGCATCTGAATTCTGCTGAGAAGTATCAGATTTCCGCCCAATTCTCGCCGGTAAATCCCTCTCGTCCGCCGTTAATCGCGATGAATACAGAGTAGTAAGTTCTATCGTCATATTCCTTTTTCTTACTTTGCAATAGGTTTGAACTATCCCTTCAGATTAGTTTCTGTCATTCAAATTCCTTTTCTAACTCTTTTTAATTTATTCGTTTAATTTTGTGATTTATTGAAAACATCCTTATTTTTATCGCAATTGTCGATTTCACTTATAAACCCTAAGTCATTAAAATCAGCAATCCTACGTCGTTTGAGAAAATTGATTACTTTTTATACACGACAGCTTAATCAAAAAGGAAAACTACTGCCAAATAGTGTACAAAATATGTACACAGTGTATAGGTAGTGTATAAAGTATAATAAATACACATGTACTATACATACCTAAAAATGTAACATACATACATATACCTATACACAACATATAAAGCCAAACTGTATAGGTAGTGTATACTTCGTCCATGTTTGATAAACTAGATGGCCGAAGGGTACATTTACGTAAGTTTCCCTAATGAAAATACCCTGATGATCGATTTTCTGTATTATGTACTAGGTTTTCGCTCATAGTGATAGCAGGGAGTTGAGTGAAAATGCTCATTTCCTTGCTTAACTATGGCAGTATTAATTTGTGCATTGTCTATTTGTCTTACTACCTAAAATATAGTATCATTTTTTGACCTTTTTCTATGTCAATCGGTCCCAAAAAATAGGAGTCATTTAAGGAAATGGTAAAGTTCATAAGAATTTCGGATAGTCATACAAATTGATCATAGGAGGTGGAAAGGAGGGAGCATCAGATTTGTCATGGACTTCATTCAAGAATAATCTGGAAGATCTTCTTTTCTATAATTATGGAAGATGTTTAAAACCCCGTGTCTGTAAACCCACTGTTGTACTAGTGGTATAACAAACAATTTGAGAATTTTTCCTTTGCATGCATGAGCTATAAGTAGCTCTGATGCAATTCTAAATTTCTTCTGACCAGCTATTATGAAGTGCTTATGGTTCATGTATATCTATTTAGAATCTCCATGGCTGAGCTCAGCCATGCATGCCAAGCCACATGCTGCAAAAACTTTTGGGGCTGTAACAACCGGAATTGAAGATTATGACTTCGCTTTGAAAGATCTTCAAACATCAAAAGTCCATGTCTTGATGATTAATTGCAACTCTATTTTAAAGCTATTTCCTGTTTCACTATTTAAATATATCAAATTCACTGCTCATGAGCTATCAAATTTTGGTATATAGAGTTTCTTTACTCAGAGTTGTTAAAGACTCGGTTGAAGCACACTTAAACCTAGAAAATATGTGTTGTGCAGGTTCGGCGCTTCGCCTCACATAGGTGGTGTTTTATTGTAAGCACTAAAGCATGCATCTTAGTGCTCATGAAGTCTATCTTAAAGGGGACAACACTAAACAATAAATATAGTTCCCAAAGCAATATATTAATTTCTTATAATCTCTCAAGGCATGTAAGTACATATGAATAAGATTCTTTTTTCTTTTTTGTAAGTTACTACAACTTCATACCCGTGTAATCCAATAAGTGGGGTTTGGGGAGGGTGGTGTGTATGGAGCCTTATCCCTACCTTGTAAGTTATGAATGAATTAAAAATTTAGTAGTATGAGAAAACTTGAAGGGGAAGCCTTTGAGTAACGGTTAAAATTGTTGGCATGTGATCAGGAGGTCACGTGTTCAAGCCATGGAAATAACCTCTTGCAGAAATGTTCCCCTGCATACAATAGACCCTTGTGGTCCGGCCCTTCCCCGGACCCCGCTCATTGCGAGAGCTTAGTGCACCGGGATGCCCTTTTAGTAGTATGAGAAAACTAGTGACCAAATAAATTAGAAACTTAATATTGTACTCCCTCCGTCCCAATTTAAGTGTCTTTCCTTTTTAGTATGTCCCAAAAAGAGTGTCTCTTTATATATTTAGTAAGTTTTCTAATTCCAAGGCAAGTTTAGGACCACAAGATTTAAAAGACCCCACACATCTTTAATTTAAGGTCACAAGATTCAAATGTCTCTTTATTTTTTAAACTCCATACCAAATCAAACTAAGATACTTAAATTGGGACGGAGGGAGTATTTTTTATATTTGAATTAGAGCTTAAATATGGGTCTTGAACTTGATGAAGAAGGTTTACTTCATAGATTTCACTCAATTGCGGTTTTATCAGTTAGTCCATATAAATGTTGTTTGTGTTGCTTATTAACATTTACAACTAATTTTATTCTTGCATTATATATACATTTTTCCATATGCGCCTTTCTTCAATAAAGTGCGCACTTCAGTTGTGTTTTGCTTTTAAATTACTGTAGGCACTTGGTGCCTTTCTATTCTTTTTATCTTTGACAATATTGCTTTCATGGTTACTTATAGATCGATTGAAACTCTTTCTGTGATTTTTTTCCACATGCTTGCACAAGGTTCCATGGGAGACAATATGAGCAAAAGACAGGAATCCCTAAATCCCGTAGAAAAGAACTCACTCCGGGGGGAGTGAGGGGGGTATTCAAAAAGGGGAGCCGCGGGTTCTTTCTTTCCTTGCAGGAAAGGTTTTGGTTTGGTATGGCATTAGAGAAAACTTGTTAGGGTTATGCGGTTATATAGAAAAGGCGGGTAGGGCTTCAGGCGGCTTTTTTTATGAATAGTTTCAATCAAAATTCCATCGATTGTAGCTAGGGATTGCCTGGGTCGGTGTGTGATCACCAAAGATGAAGTAACCATTCAGATCCAGTAACCTCTAAGAGGGTGTGGGATTGGCTTACTTTAAGTGTTTTTTTTTTCTTTTAAGCTCTTTTCTATTTTTTGAGGTGTTTGGGTGAGATAAAAAGGAAAAAAATAAGCCAAAGCCAAAAGTTGGGTAGAACCCTACCCAACTTTTGGCTTTTAGCTTATAAGCCACTTTTAAAAAGTCAATCTAAACACCCTCTAAGTCAGTTTTAGTGGAAATCAGGTCGATATTTGTTGGTCTTCCTTTGGTGTAAGTTTGTTCTAGATAACTAGGATTATGTGTCTCCTGATGTAGCATTAAATCATATCAAGTGCAACCTAGAGAAGAGTATCCAAACAAAATCTATGTTGGAACTTGTAGGCTATGTCTGAATTCTGATTATAAATGATAGCATGTGGTAGGACAACTATCCACTATCATGTCTGTCTCTTTATCCTATCAGATAGGGTACAATCCTTAGAGAATCTCCTCCTCAGATTCTATCATAAGGATCAATATAACCATACTATAACACCGCATCGTGTAAGTATATAACAGTGTATTATGATTTCTATAATGTAAAGACTACTTTGTCTGGTCTGTTGATAGATTTGTGCAATAACATTTACTAGAAAGCAAAGTAAATTTGAACATCTAGTGACTGATACGTAAATGTAGATCTTCGGCAGTTCCATATAATTATAGCCAAAATCAAGTGGAGGATCAAATTTAATCCCGAAGTGGCCTGCAGATGTTGCTAAACTATGCTTATATAGCAAGACAACAAACTTCTCAGCAATTGTGTTGATATAATAATTGAATTTTCTTAATTGGTATGTTTGGTGGTCTTCATTGAATGTTACCACTTGTTTCTTTTAGTGATATAGCCTTGTCATATAGAGTAGTGCTTAAGTAGGTAACTTTTAATATCTGCAAGCTAGTTGAGATCTATATTATAATTATATTTGTTGTGCTTTCGGTGCAGTGACTACCTGTTCAAGCTTTTGCTTATCGGCGATTCTGGTGTTGGGAAGTCGTGTCTCCTTTTGAGGTTTGCTGTAAGTTTTCCTATCTTGGAATTGTCTATACTGACTTTTTTCTCTAGTGCTGTTTTTACCTTTCTTTGTGTAACATGCCTACTGAATTCCTGACTGACTTGAAAATTGGAGGATTTATGGACCATCATGGCCATACACACTGGCCATGGTTCTCCATGTCTTCATTTTCCGGTTCCATTTGGAGTGACTCAGTTATCTGAGCACATACTAACTGCTTTCCTAATTCGCTCCTCCCTCCATAATTCAGAGGCATAGCCATTATACAAAATTTCATGTTCTCCATTTAAACATCTGGATGATTAGTGATGAACTTGTTGCTGGTTGTGTAACTTTCATTGTTAGAGATTCTTAATGGTGAACTCAGAGATTCTCATCCTTCTGAAACGTTTATCAGAGTATAGTTCAATGTCGTTTGAATTTTTCTTCTGTAATTGTTGGATGACTTATCTTTTCTTTTTACCATCAGGATGACACGTATCAGGAGAGCTACATAAGCACAATTGGAGTTGATTTTGTAAGATACTTTTATTGTTTATGAGCTACTCAATTTCAGATATGGTTGGGAACTTGGAATCTTCTGTGATCTTTTTCAGCCAGAGCATTCTTACCTTTATGTTATCACTAATTTTACAAAATGTCCAAATATTTTCATGTAGAAAATCCGGACAGTGGAGCAAGATGGGAAGACCATTAAGCTTCAGATTGTAAGACTTCACCTGCACTTCTGCTTCAGGCCTTTCATGTTACAGATATTCGTTGTGCTGAACTTTTAATGATATCAAGATATTGGTGTTTTCTATTTTGACGCTGTTATAGTGGGATACTGCTGGACAAGAGCGTTTTAGGACTATCACTAGCAGCTACTATCGTGGAGCCCATGGCATAATAGTGAGTAGTGACCTTTTAACAAAATAGAAATAGTAATTAGTTGCCCATAGAGTTTAATGTCAACTGCTTTCTGTACCTATTGACATTCTTTTTATGGCCTCTATGGTAGGTTGTTTATGATGTGACGGATCAGGAGAGCTTCAATAATGTGAAGCAATGGCTGAGTGAAATTGATCGTTATGCTACCCCAAATGTTAACAAAATTCTTGTTGGGAACAAGTCTGACCTTGCTGCTAATAGAGTTGTGTCATATGAAACGGCTAAGGTGAATCATCTTCTTGCACATATTTAATGGTCCTTGGTCGTTAAATGGAAAATAAACTTGTACTAAATTTATTTTTAGGCCTTTGCTGATGAAATTGGAATTCCATTCTTGGAGACCAGTGCGAAAGATGCTAGTAATGTAGAAGAGTCTTTCATGGCTATGACTGCTGCTATCAAGAATAGGTAAATAAGTTCCTTAAATTTAAATAGTGCTAATCAATGGAGTGTTTTTATAGCCTTTCCAAGTTGTGGCCTGATCTATGATGATAAAATTCAGTGACTTCCATTTTCTGGGAGACGGGGTACTTATATACTACTTTTCTTTTCTGACATGATGTTTGGTACAGAAAATAGAGAGATATTTCAGATAGCAAACATAGTCATCTACAGTTAGGATCCTATTTGATGCCTTAAAATGGATTTAAACATGGTCATGGACATGCAACGGCAATAGCATTTACACAACCAAGAAGAAAAACTCTAAATGAAAGCTATAGCAACTAGTTTGGTTTTGGCGTCATCCCTTGTATGAATGTATGGTTTAATCAACTTCATTGTTGCTATAAATTGTGCTCCAAATAATCTTTTCATTTTCATTTATGAGATGAACTGGAATATCTATTGCTTCTCTCAATTCCCACTATTTCCTTATCTTTTGGTTCCTGATTGCAGTATGGCAAGTCAACCGGCCACAAATGTTGCCCAGCCTCCAACTGTAAATATTCGTGGACAACCTGTTAGTCAGAATAGTGGCTGCTGCTCGTCTTGACTACAAGAGAACATCCGCTATTTGCTGGCTCATCCATGACATGTCTACTGTAATCTCGCTAATCAACAACAATGTTTACCGTTGTGGCCTTCTCCTGCAAATCCTTGCAGCTAGATATATCTTTTTATTTCTTGATAAAAGAAATATCTTTTTATTGGTGTGTACCAATTGTGAACATAATGATCTTAGCATTATTTGTTGAACTTTGACATTTAGGCCTGCCTCTGCTTAACATGTGTTTAATAAATTTCTCATATTCAACAGAAAGATATACTGGTGAACATGAATATGCTCCCAAACGTCTTGTGACTAACTTTTTTTTTTTATCGGATGTCCCGAAGGTCAGCATTTTATCTCTTTCTTCAAATTGTCTCAAGCTCAGAGGCCTGCTTGATTAGCATGGTCCCTTGTTTTTTTTCTTTTTGGGCCGACATTGGCATTTCCCTTTTCTTTCCCCTTTCGTGGCCAACATTAGCATGATCCCTTAAGTCGTTTGGTAGGAGCGATAAGTTATCCCATGTAGATGGGATTGGGCGGGATATCAAAAGAGTTATCCCATCAACCAAACATGAGAGTAATTCCAATCTCATGTGACTAATAATCCAATCTCAACCTATCCTTCCTACCAAACGATCCCTTAACTCTTCTCAACCATGGACAATGTCTGAGCGCCTGCACTAATTTGTTCTATACTCTCTAATTTGTTCTGTACTATAAATAATATGGCAATTTATGTGTATCGGTATATCCGTATATGGGACATGCCTACTTGCCTTTGATTTATTTACAGGGGAACACACGTATTGGAATTTGGACCCTTCAATCTGAAGTGTTCTAGTATGCATATGAAGAAACCGGGCAGAAGTAATCAACTTTTTTTGTATTGATGGATCAAGGTCAAATCATCAACATTTGTTCATTAAACGGCAGATATGTACATTCATTGTATCACAAGTATGCATACAAAATGATAAGCTTGTCTTGCTAAAAAGGCAAATCGAAAACTTCAATCCCTTTCCTGAACCAGTTCTAGACCAAATGTGTGGGGCTAAAAGGCAATAACATCCCCGGAAAGCAAGCCCTAAAAATTGACACTTTAAAAGCAAGCAATTGCAGAAACTTGTAGATAGTTCGTCAATAAGGTGATGTTTCAGAGTTATTTGATACATCTAAATGCTTTTGGATAGATAAAGTATACACATTAACATTCTTCTGTCAACAAAGGCTACTTAGGCTGTGAGTCAAACTTGTAGGAGGCGTAAGAAAGAGCATGCTTGCTCCATCTATGATGGATAAGTTCAGCTTTGGCATTTCCACCTGCTGCACCCATTGCTACACGTAACGGATACAGGTAGTCAGGGTATGGGTGTGCAATTTTGGCACAAGGTGCTTTTGTCATACAATTATTTACATCTTCATACCTTCCATTAACAAGGGATTCCTTAAGCCAACTGTCAAAGTCCATAGCCCAAGAAGCAACACCAGGCGCATCGCGCAAAGCCCTCAAGTTGTGAGTGGCAGATCCAGAACCAACTATAAGCACACCCTTTTCCTTGAGAGGTGACAATGCTTTCCCAATATTAAAATGATGAGTTCCATCTTTCTTTATCTGGACAGAAAGCTGGCAGACTGAGATGTCAGCTTCTGGATACATGAGCATAAGAGGCACCCATGCACCATGGTCTAGGCCTCATTTATCGTCTTCGTGCACTTGCTTGAAGCCAGATGATTTGAGCAGTTCCTTGACCCTTTTGGCTAACGTTGGAGCTCCTGGTGCTTGGTATTTTAACTGGTACATCTGTTGAGGGAAGTTATAGAAGTCGTGAATAGTATCATTGAGGCCAGTGATGCAATTCACAATAGGCTCTGAAGTCTCCCAATGACCAGAGATCACCAAAATGGAATTGGGCTTCTGAGTGAAGACTTTCTCTTTGAAGGATTTCAAGAAATGTCTAGCATGTAAAGAATCATCTATCGAAAGCATTGGTGAACCATGTGATAATGTGATATGAAGAAGGTTCCTTTCACAGGTACAGCCATTTGGCTTCCCATTTCCATCAAGATCCAAACATCTCTACTAGATTGGCCCTTTAATTGGTTCTGCTATTTATTCACTACACTCACCCAGTCTACCACCACTCAGACCTCTCACCTATCACAATCCTTATCCCTCTGATCTCTTTATCTTTTTAAGTCAATTCTTCCACTTAAATAAAGATAGCACGTGTCATGTGGTTATGTAGTTGGTGTTTCACTTTCAGGTTCCCCACTCCCACCCTCTGCTATCCATGGGAGTGGCGTGTTGGTAAACTGGTAATTAGTTGATTTGCTTCTTAAATATTGGATACAGAATGATGAAAGACTAGCAGGGAAGACGTACATTGTGAAGGATAAAAATAGCAGGAACACCCTTCATTAGTAAAAAGGAAAAGTGAGGAAATCTTTTTTAACAAATCCTGAGTCAAATTGACTCACAAAAACTTGTTTAATCCCACCAAGGATTTGCACTCACGGTCCCCTAACCGCTAGTGATGGCTATTTAAATTTTGACTTCCCAACACATAATAATTTCAATGGTAAAGGCATTCATCCCTAATCAGTAACACGAGTACCCTGCCATCCTAGTCAAGGAGAAATGTCCTTAAATGTCACACACAATATTACTAGAACAAAACCGCGGAAGGAAAAGATCACGAGTAAGTTAATGTGCTTCATATACCCAGTTTATCAGAAGAGTAACACATCAAATAAAATAAAATACAAACTGCAGGGGGTCACATGAAAGCAAGAAATTTACATTGAAGGCATAACCATCAGAAACATAGACACTTCCACTCCATTATTTTAGTCAATTTGCCTCCTGGACGTGGAAGGAAAGCACTACCAAGTCATCACTTGCCACCCAATGTAGGGAAGTGACCAGGATCTTCAATGGGAGGGGCAGCTTCCACATTGCTGGTCGTGTTGGCTCCACTGTAACCTCCTCTAGAACCACGGCCACGCCCTCGACCTCGACCACCAGGTGCATAATACCTCTCACCCTCAGCAGGCTTCAAAAACTCGTTAATGCTGACAGCCTAAAGCCAGAGAAAGAAAAAGAAAGATTAGATGTGATATGATTACAATTTTCTCTCATTTTTGCTGATTGACACCCATCTCAATCAACTCCGGCTTGTCCATGCACGTGGATAAAGGACTGTTTTCTGTAAAAAAAATTGTAGCATGGCACTATAACAGCTATATGTTAGCAAGTCAAAGGATTACCAGAACATCTGAAAGAAACAAAAGCCTGACTTGTAGATGAAAATACAACCTAAATATCCTCTCTACAACAATGTTGTTACATGATACCATTTTCATCGACACGCATGCAACATCCAAAAAAGAGTATAAATAACTGTTGTGGTGTATAACAAGAATAACAATTATAACAGATTGGACGCATGGTTCATTAACAACTGTAACAGACTGGACGCACTGTTCATAAGGCTTGGTAAAGCACTATTGAGCAGTATAAGAAAAGCATGTGCTGGGTAAATAAGTGTCAGAAACGCATATTCCAAAGAAGTACCTTCTTTGCCTTCTCCTCCTTCTCAGCAGACTCTCTCCTCTTATCCTTGGAGCCCTAAAGATCATGGCATAGAAGTCTATCAGGAGATGCTCTAAAGATAACTAGGCATCAAGCATGAGTAGAGGACAGAATGTCTCAAGAATTTCACCAATTTAATGAAGATTTCATCATCACTAGATTTCTTTGAAAGCTGCTGCATGGATTCAAACACTTTGGTGTCAACCTTTCTTTCCTCAGTTTTAAGTGCCTGCAAAGCCTTCCGTTTTTCTTCTAGCAACTTCTCGTACTCTTCAAGGGTCATTTCCTATTCATTCAAGGAACATGAACTACATTAACATGAAAGTGAGTACAAATTTACCCACATTTCTAACGATAAATCATCTGATGTGAAGCACAAACTCTCTCAGAGTGAACTAGTAACAACTAACAACTATGTCTTAAGTACTAGTTCTATCACCTGCAACTCCACAGTGTCTTAAGTACTAGTTCTACCAGAACTAGCACTACACTTAGCTAGCTTCTACTACTGATGAAACTTCTGCTTGAACTACGTGCAAAAGCGCCCAAGTCTATTAATTTAAGCAAAAAGTGCAATTAAAACGTCTGATGACAAAACGTTCTTTTGTTAACCTAAACCCCAAATAGGGAACCAAAATTCAGCCCTTCTAAAGCAGCCCAAGAACAAAGCAGACAAGTTCAAATGTGCATAAGATATTTACTTCCAACTGATGAGGAATTATCAGATTATAAAAGCACAAAGTATATTATAAACGTGCTACTTTCATGGAGCCTTCAAAAATGAAGGTGTTATATTCTGATTGCTCAGGCTCTCTTAAGCATTTGTTTCTAGAGCAGAGCAGGATATGTCTTAAACGACAAGGCGCAACACAAGGAACGACAAAGTCTAATCAATAGTGTATTGTGTATGATACACAAGACTTCACCTTATTTTCAGGCTCCTTGTCCTCAGCTTCAGCAGCTGGATTTTCCTTCTTGTCTTCTCCTGCTTCTTCCTCTGTGGAGGGTTTCTCCACATTCAGTTTTTTCTCGACTTCATTAGCTACTTCATCAGTCATCCTGTAATTGACAATACAGCAAATCAATATCACAGCCAACAGATAGAACGTGTCATGATGTTCAAACTAGTTAGTTAAGGCTATGTAAGAAAGTAAAACTCACTGAGTAACTTCATCTGCTTCAGTTCCCCAATTTCCTCGGCCAGCTCCTTCACGCTTTATTTCACCTCTGCTCATACAGTGAAAGATAAGTGTGACAGCTTTACAAATACGGTAATAAAAAGGCGAGGGTAACACAGACAAGAAAGATGTATCTACCCGCGTCCAGTACCACTACGCCGTTCAAATATCCTACGAGGCCGGTCTCCCTCAGGTAATTCTCCATTATTAAAACCACCTTGTCGACCACCACGGAATCCACGGGGTCCACCATAACCACCATGTCTTTCAGAGGGTGTTCCTCCTTCCACGTATTCAGGTGCAGCTATACCACCAGAAAATTCTCTGTTGCGAGAAAAATTCTCATTGTTGGATGCTTCCCTATTAAACCCACCTCCACCACGACCACGGCTATAGCCACGTCCACCACCTCTACCTCCTCCGCGTCCAAATTCTGTTTTTGCCTCCCCGACTACACAGTTGAAACAGAGAAGCAATAAGTACAAATTTTGAATACTTGCAAATAAAAAGCGGAAAAGAACCACAAGTGCAATGAATATAAAATTATAAACAGAGGCCTATAGGCAGATTGAGAGACAGAAAACAAAAAGTAATTCATCCGGGTCATTATTCAAGTGGGAACCACTTAATCCCAGTCAATTCCGTAGCTCTCTTGAGAAATAAGTAATATATGCGACAAGCAACAAACATGAGAATATAAAAAATAGAATAACAGAGAACTGGTTACCATCAGACATCTTATATGGAATATAAAAAGTATATACCATCAGACATCTTATATGGAATATAAAAAGTATATACATTAACAAGTGAAATGCCAAAACCAAAAGGCTTCAATAACAGCAGGAATGGGATTCTTTCTCATTCTTTTGGAGAGATACCAGAAATAGGATAAAAGAAAAATCCATCCTTTAACAAATAATAGTCCAAATTGCAACAAAAAAAAAATTGCTCCCCTCTTAAAACTTGGAAAATTTTCAAGTCATTATAATTTCATTTGTATAAACTACGTCTCAATCTCAAACTAGTTCCTTTTTTTTGGGGTCAATACCTCAATCCCGGACTAATTGGGGTGGATGATATGAAACCTCTATATATTCCACTCTACTCAACCGAATTTCATGTTGATACTGCTAAGCAATTTAAGACAAGTTAGAGATTTTATAGAACTAGAAGTTCTTTAAATTCATACTTATCCTTACGTAAATGTAATAAAAACAACTAAGCATGAATCTTAAATAGTTGGTATCATCTATATGGGCACTTTGCTTCAATTTTTTATAAGGTTCTTTTTACAAGGTAGAGGTAATTTGCTTTAGTTATATTATACTCTTAGCTAAGCCACATCAATCCTGAAATAATGTATTCATCTAGACAATTCCTCATGTGATTTAAATATACCTAGTCCCCTCTTGGCACTTCTAATCACTATTATGTCACACCTGACTGTTACATTTGAAGGTCTACGCAAATCATGACTACTTTCTTTTTGATAAATCAAAGCATTAACAATACACCAATATTAATTACGGTTGAAATCAAACATCCAGAAAGTCAGTCAAGGTATCTGCAAACAATGGAATATCTGCTTACCTCAATACACTTAAAATGATCCAAATACTAACACATTTCTCTAGTTAGCTGATATCATAAGAAAAACAAAACATGAGACCATAATGTCTTACTGATTGTGTTATCATCCCATGTAGAAACACATGAAAATTTTTAATGATCACGGTACAAGCACATATATAATGACTCCCTCCACACAACTTCAGGAAAATAATGTATTTTATGCAGCTTAAATTCAACAAGTGATTATCAGTATGATTATTCATCAGCAAATATTATTTTCATAACACATTGTTCCAATATAGAGCTTAGTATCATTCAGATTATTCCCCAATCCCACAACACCAAAAAAAAAACTCGAAACATAGATGCCTCAAGCAACATTGCTTCTATTGGTGATACCTCAAAAAACGACCTAGCTTTTCACCATATAAGATTAAGTGATTACCAGTCCAATCAACTCCAGACAAACTAGCACTATTTTTTAATGGGTCATTTCCAAATTACCTTTTAACCAATCCCAACTTTGTTTAACCCGGCACAAATGAGTGGATAACAAGTATTCCATAGTTAACAAACACATCACAACTGAAAGATTGTTTCCCTTTACACACAACAATAACTATGCATCAATCCTGAAATTATAGTTGGGATCATCTAATGAATTCTCTGTATTCATTCCACTTTAATCTGATTTCATTTCATTTCATTACAACACTGATATATCTCTTATAAGGCAAATTACCAGTTCTTCAAAACTAGAAGTCCACCAAATATATCACACTTATCCCTACACAGTCAAATACTTTTTACTTCCCCATCTGTTTTATGATGTTCATCTTCACCCCCTAAAATTTACAAATATTAGACTATCTATTCTTACATACAGATACCTAGTAATATGCTCGAGTTGAAACAAATACATAAAAAGCTCACCAGCCTGAGTCAGAGGTGGAGGCTTAATGGGGAGCTTAGCTGGCTGCTTCTTAGCCGCTACCGGAGCTGATGTTTTCTTAGCCGGATCAACTTTTTGAAGCTGAATAGCAATCAGCTTAGATGGATCATCATTGTCATCATCACCCAGCAAATCAAAAGGGTTCAAATCCGCCATTTTCAAGAGCTACAACCCCCCCCCCCTTCACTTTTTTTTGTGTCAAAAAGACCCTAGTTCATCCGTATATCCATTATCATAAATCAATTGTAAGATCAGTACATAAACAAAAAGGAAAAGAAGGGGAAAATAGGGAATTTGGTGAAACCCTAGCCGCCAATGCAGTACACGAGTGAGTGTGTGAGTCAGAGAACCTAATCTGCAAAATCCCCAATTTTATCCTACGTGTTCTACGGAGCTCCTGTGCTTGCCTTTTTATTTCTATTTTATTTTACTATAGTAGTAACAAGTTTCTTCATTAATTTTAAGGGGTAGTTTGGTAAGTGAGATATTAAGTTTTTAATTAAATTTATATTGTGTTTGATTGTTTTAAATTTATCATTTAAAATATGGAAAAGGGCTAAAATTATTTTTAAACTATTCGAAATAGGCCACATATAATTAGTAAAGAATATAAATAAACAAAAATTAGAGAGAAAAAAAATACAAAATAACATGAATAGAGATAAATATCAATGCTTACGGATATGCCACATAAGTGATAATACATAGGTAGCCTTTGTCAATGTATTCCATTTAACTAAATCTTATATCAATTGAACACCTTCAATCTTAATAAAATATTTCAACTAGACATTTTTTATTTATGTTTTGATATTTTTGCATGTATTTTCATATATCTATTAGATAGTTAAGTTAAACACATAAAATATGACATCTTCTTTAATTATACACTGTTAGTCTAGAAATTTTATAGATTAATAAAGAATAAAGGACTACCTTTTGGACACTTTCCTAACATTTCATTATATTGGGCGATTAGTATATTTTTTGATTTCTAACAACAAACTATGATTTGGATTTTGAAGGGTTTGGGTGAGTCAATCCTTTTCTCTAATTCCACCAAAACTTCTGAAACTGTGGCTTTCTCATCCACAAAACCCAATTTTTTCTTCAGCTCCGGTTCAACAATATTAGATGAACTTGTTGTCATGTCTTGTAATAGTGCAGCCTTGTCATACTGCAGATTGACTCACCCATTATATAAGGTTCGTGCTAAGCCCGGACCCAAAATTAACCCTGAACTATTCGAAATAGGTCACATATATCCTCCGTTTGATTTTGGTACCATTTCGTTGAGGCCTCTAATACCCTTCTTATTGATTTTGGTACCACAGATCTTTGGCAGCCTCCTTTGACAATGCACCAAGTGAATTCAACTGGTCCTTAAAATCTTCCTCATAGACCACCAAAAATGTTTCTTCATCTCTCCTGACTTAAATCTCTTATTCAGTTGGCCTCGACATGCCTTACACACCACCTGTACAATTTCTAAAGTCAATGTTTAGTTAACAAACAGATCTTTCATATTGAATTGTCTGGAAAAAAAATACAAAAATACAGACAAAGTGGGCCCCACAGAAATAAAGAAACACCTAAAAGAATCTCAAAGACAAAAACATAACGGAAGGTGGGCATGAGACCCCACACATACACATTCAAATGCAAAAAAAAAAACTAATCAGTTTACATTCACCTAAATTTTTCACATGCATAAAAAAATAAATATCATCAAAACAACATAATCGAACCACAAAAATGACGACAAAGTTTCAAAAAAATCCACACTCCTACCCTAGCACGAAATCAGACCCCAACACACATGAATAATATTATTTTAACTCAAATAAACATATATTATCACATCTTAAGTCAAACATTTAATAAAGATATACAAATCCTAAATCCTAACTACACAGCTCACTTAAGTATAAAAAATAATAAAAAATCTAGATTAACAAACTAATAACGATTTGGATAATAAATTATGAAATAAATTACCTAATGCACGAATATTTCATAGCTAATCTTTAAAATTCTTCAAAACTCTAGCTGAATCGCATCAGATGTGTGAAATCACCCTAAACCTAAGTGTGTTATCGTAATGGGTGAAATGAGCGTAAAACACACCTATAAAGTGAAGCCCTCGCTAGTCAAAGATAGTATAGATAATGTCGATCCCACGAGGATTGAGTTTCTAATATGCTAATTAGTATTGCTTGATTACTATTTGAGAAATCTGATAATTTTGGAAAGATGATGTTTAAAATTAATAATTACTAGAAAAATAAATAGCCAACACAATTAGAACAAACGCTTGTAACTCAAGGAGAAAAACGAGTCGAGTCAAGAATTCACATGTGGAATGACTAGCAATTTCAATATCTTTCACCAGCCCTCGTTGAAGTATGAATGTTTCTCTCAAATACATTCAATCCCTCTAATCCTTTCTAATAGTTGTACTCTTTTTGGTTATACAATTAATAGAAAGAAAAAGATGTATAAAGATGCGAAAATAGTATTTAATGATTTCTTATAAATAGAA
Organism: Anisodus acutangulus; assembly: GCA_029783415.1. NCBI lineage: Eukaryota > Viridiplantae > Streptophyta > Magnoliopsida > Solanales > Solanaceae > Anisodus > Anisodus acutangulus. The sequence goes on from CM056489.1 coordinate 44,466,912, forward strand.
AAATATAGACTTCTTTCGAATATCTATGTGACAATTCCAAGTTAAAGTACTAATTCATTCTCTCGAATAGAATCAATAACAACAACAAAAAAGATCATATACCCAATTAAATTAGTGGAGAAATTGAGATATCTCTTGCGATTAATAAATCAATAAACTCCTCAAGAAATCAATTAACATGTGAGATGAAAAGGTAAATTAATACTAATCAAATCCTAGGTTTCATCAAAATTCAACTACGAGATAGTTACTCCATAAATGGAGTAAAAATAATCATAAAAATATTTAGAAGAAACTCTAAATCTCTTGAATCCTCCTTGAAAATCTTGAGTTTACTTTTCTCTCTTCTTTTCTTTCAACAGTTGCGGAAAATGTGCGGCCTCAAATTCGAGCCTCTCAACTTCTATTTATAAGCCTTGCTCAACCCTAATAATTAAAAAGCTGAAAATTGCATTTAGGGTCGTGTCGTCGCAACGATCAAAACTCCACCGCTGCAACGATCGGGCCTGGTTTACAGTTTTTGAAAGAGCGTCGCAACGGTCAAAACTTGATTGTTGCAACGGTCAGGGCTATTTTGTTCTAAATTATACTTTAACCAGTTTTCTTCAATTCTTGCCTCTCTTTTGCTTGACTCTTGTGCATTTCCTCCTTATCTTCTTAACTGCATATCTATCATCAAAATAACACAAATATGTGAGGAATTACATCATATATTACTTAAAACTCAATAATTCAAACATGGAAAAAGGCATAAATACACATATAAATGTGACTCGTCAGTTATCGTAATGGGTGAAATGAGGGGTAAATTATATTACCCCTTTAATTTATGCGATGGGTGTAAGTGGGTCGGGTGGATCGAGTATTAATGATGTGGACGGCAACATGACAATTATTTTAATGGGTGGCTTGCCATGTCAGCTTAAATGTCCAGTCGTTAATAAGAGGAGTATTAGAGGCCTCTTTGAATAACGGTGAGGGCCCAAATAGTATCAAAATCAAACGGATGATATATGTGACCTATTTCAAATAGTTCAGAAGTAATTTTAGCCCTTTTTCGTTTAAAATATTGTAAGATAGACCCAAAAAAATAAGATACTAAAATTAAGATAGAGGAGTATATGAAAGGCCAACTGCAAAGGATCAGGGGGCAAAGAAAGGAAATGTGTATAAAAAAGATAACTTCATCAACTATGTGTAGCAGTTTTAGAGCATAAAAGATCAGAGATTCTTGTGTTATCCTTGTGAGAACTACAAAATTTCATTACTCTCTTATATATAGTAATAAAGTCCATTTTGTAGGAGAATAATCTTATAATTAGCAAGACATAATAATTAGTCTTAGTCTATCGTTTTGTATTCCTTGATCTTCATTTTTTATCTTTGTAGAAATAAATAAAATAATATTATTTTTATATTTTTAAAAATATTTTAACCTCCACACAAATATTTTTGCTTTAGTTTTATGTTTTAGCTGACGTGTCAATAATTTTATCGAATCTTTTATATACTTATTCAAAGTCCCCTGTTTATATCAAGGCATTTTAAAGATGATGGCTCTATTATTTAATAGTTTGACACTATTATTCATTATTATAAAATAAACGAACAACAAATAAATAGAAGACACATCATCTAAAAGATCATAAGTTATCCAACAATAAAAGCATAATAAGCCTTTATAAAATATTTATTGTCAGTCTAACAGTCATATATTTCTTACAATTATGTAAGTAACATTTGCTAATGAAACGGATATGTATCTCATATTACAACCTTTACAATATAATGAAGATACATTTAATGTTTATATTCAAATAAATATTGTCACGCCCCGAATCATGGCCTGGGCGAAACACGACACTTAGTTCATGACTGCATGTGACCGAGCGAACCACATGGATGTTGACTCAATATGAGCATCAAACACACACTATAACAATGATTTGGAACAAGTAATTCAAACTACTGAGTTTCTAATCTGAAAATATATTGTGAAAATAGTATGAAACTATCATAAGTCTGGATAACTGTAAAAATAACATGTCTGACATATTGCACTAGTCTAGTCTATGAAACCTCTCACATGAGTCTAACTGAATCTGTGTACCAGAAAAGGCTCTGGCATACCTCTACTGGAATAATAAAATCATGACATAATAGACTGACACCTTGAATGAGAGGGGCTCACCAAGCAGCTGATACCGAAGCAATTCTACTGAGCAGATTCGTCTCTATGAAACTCAACACCTGCACCGTGAAGTGCAAACCCCATGCAAAGGGGTGTTAGTATATCTGAATTGTACTATATGTAAAGCAACTGAAAGAATAAATATTTGTGGGGTGCTCGGGGAAGGGGCAACCCAAATCAACAAGCAAATATTGTATTAAATCTAAAACTGAAACTAATGATTTAAAACTGAAAAAGGAAGTAACTAACAAGAACACTTCCGGTACTAAACTGGAGAGTCACATGTTTAACTAAAATAGTAAGTGGCCTTAGGCCCATATATTTATATATAATCGTGGTCTTGGGCTCATAATACATGTATAATTTGTGGCCTTGGGCCCATAATATATATAATTATGGCCTTGGGCCCATAATACATGTGCTCAATATGATATTGAATTACTGAATATACTGATGTGAACTTGAGATATTGTACATGAAATACTGGACATGGAGTATTGAACTGATTATGAGTATTAGAGCTTTAGCGTATTGGATATTCTAGAATGAGACTCGTGGATATCAAATACAAGTCTATACTGATTACGTGATGAGTTCACAACAATCAAAGTAATAATTATGAATAACTATGAATTTAAAATCACAAGTAAATAGCATTTTCATGAATTAAGGCACAATCTCAAACCATGAAGTAATTTGCAATAATCTTGATGAACGAGGCACGGGGATGACTAAAGACGTTCCCACACGTAGATAGAAGTTCTACATACCTTAATCGCTCTTAGCGTTGTATTAAAATTTTGAACGCTGGAGTAGAAATTCAAAGATTGAACATTGAAACCTTGAATTGGGTTTATCCTGAAAACCCTAGGTTAAGAACATTTAATTCTACTTAGAATTCATTAGGTTTATGTTAGAATTACATAGAATCGTGCGAAAAAAGGGCTTACCTTGGTGTAAGAGATGGTTGAAAAGAAAGAGTCTTCGTTCTAGGGCTTGGAAAAAGTGAAAATATGATTTTTGGAACTAAGACTGCGTATTTATACTGTTCTTGTCGGCATGACTTTTACGCTCCGTAAAATAATCACGATAGACTTTACAGCCCGTGATTCCTATCGTAAGCCTTAATAGTGACTTGGATATTTGAAGTCCATTTCACGACAATTTTTACGATCCGTAAAATATTTACGGTCAGTATTTCTGGACGTAAAACTGAAGAACGTTATTTTCATCAAATTTCTAATTCTAACACTTTTCACGGGGTCTTAAGTCCCTAAATTATGAATTTTTTTTAGTTCAATGGTACGAGATGTTACAAATATGATGATCATCACTCCCTTAATATGAATGAGGACCAAGATATAATTAATCGTTGATATCGATAGATTAATAAAAAATTTAGTCATGCATGTGTAAAGTCTCTATCATAGAGAAAAGTAAGTTTCACACAAAAGTTTCAAAATAGTGAATTGAGCAACAAATTCACGGGCTATATAGCTACCGAATAAAATAATACTTATACAAACTAGTAACATAAATTGTCATAGTTTACTTGTGTTAAATAACTGATATTTTATGAATAATCAAATAATACCAAATACGAGCAGTAATTTTCTTATATCATACCACATATATTCAAACATATAATAGTGATCAAGGTAATAATATTTAATAATAATGCATGTGATTGTAATTATAAGACTAAATACAATCAACCTATTTCAAATTCATATAAGCTATATAGTAACGACTGTCGTTAGTATTATTTTTATATCTTGAGAATTCAAGATATAATTAAGTTCAAGGCTGACATGTAGTTGAATGTAACCATAATGATAATTATTATTTCAAGAATCAAATTAAAGTAAATCTTTTGAAAATCATATATCGCTTGATGTTCGTAACACAAAAATGAAAATCATACTGAAACCTTCTCAGTTGATTAGAGTTTCATGCTGATAACATGTTATAAATTGAGAGCAAATGAAATAATATAAACAAGATATATAGACAAGAGATGAGGAGAAAACTTTCTTCTTATTTCAAGTGTATCTGTATTTCTAATTGATGTTGTCTTGTAGAACTAGAAGCTACCTTATATATAAGATACAAACCCATAGAAGGTTACAAGATATTAATGGGGCATAGTAAATATCTTCATGTATAATGAAAATGGTTCATGGATGAGTTGTTGGACATCCACAAATTCAATGAATTCATAACATTGATAATTCTATTTCTATTTTTATGTAAACACATGTATGGACATATATTAAATATGATGGAGGCATATAGAGACGAGGAATAGGAAGAAGACATAATTCACAAGAATGTTCAAAGAAAGACATGGGGAAATAATGGAACTCCGATCTATACGCCTTATATATGCTTTTCAATGAGGATATATTTGGAATAGTATTTTTAAAAATGGGCATGCAAAATTTTATCTAATTAATGCATTAGAATGAAAAACAATAATTACATTAATGATAGAGAGAGAGAGAGAATTCAATGTATTGGGAAGAAAATAATAATTACCTCGAGAATAGAGTGAAATTCGAATTTTCATCTCTTTTTTTACATAAGGATATTTTGGTATAGAAAAAATAAAAAAGTGATTGTTATGCCCTCAAAAGTCGTGTGAAATTATTTTAATGCCCTCATTTGTGCCAAAGCGAGTTTTGTCAAATATAATTTTTTATAACAATAAATAGTAATGTCTTGCATGTCTCTTCAAGGTACCAAATTGCTGACATCTTTACTAAGGTAACAAATTACTGACATCTTTACTAAGGACTTTCCTTGGTTATGTTTGAAGATTTTAGGGACAGTCTCAGCGTACGACAACCGCCCGCTATGAATGCGTGTGTGTGATAAAAATCGTACCGTGTATATCATGGACAAACCAACAAATTGTGTATATTTAGGTTACTTACCATATTTTGTAGAATTATTGTACAATTATAATTAGGATATTAGTATTATAGTAGGGATAACATTTTCCATATTTAGATATTGTATATACAAACCTCTTCATTAATGAAAATAATCACTTGATTATTCTCTTTCAATAAATTATACAATTTTTTTGTCACTCATTTCTCCTTAATTAGAGGCCTCAGATTCGAATCCAACTTGGTATAAAATTACCTTTGTTAAGAAACGTTTTACCTTTTTAACGCTAATTTAAATTTAATCACACTCTAATATAAATATGCCCCTCAATTCTATCTAAATTTTTACTATTACTATCCGAGTGAAAATATTTCCTAGTTCCAAAGGATTAATTGATTATAATTTTATCTATTTATTAGTCTGTGAATGACAAGTCCCCTTTTATCTATTAAAAAGATATGATAGCTGCTCTTATTTTAGTTAGAGGACTCGGGTTCTTAGATATGAGAATACATAGTTTTCAAATGGGCCTTACGGGCACCAAAAAAAGAAAAGAAAAGAAAGTCCTCCCTTTATCATCAGGCTTGGATAAACCCCAGCCAGAGAGCTGTGAGGTTTCTTGACAATGGCGATTCTTGCACTCCCATTAGTGACTTCAATTCTCAAACCCCACAAGACTCACTTCTCCTTTCTTCTAACCACCAACCCACTACCTATCATTCTTCATAGGCGTTTTTTCTCTAAATCTGCCAATGTCTCTGCAGTCTCCACTTCTTCTTGTCACGTGTCTCACAATTCACAAAAGAAATCATCTGTTCCAACTTTCCAACATGCCATTCAAAGGCTTCAGGTATTCTTTCTTCCCATCTCATTGTTATTGTAATGGGGCTGTGTAAATGTGTTACAATTTCCTTTCTTGAACAAATATACATTGAATAGCTAATGCACAGAGTATGTTTGTTGAAAAAAAAATGTTCTTTATGGTTTCAAGATTGTATCAAGTCACAATTTTTAAGTGTTACTATTAGTCCTACCTTTGTATTGCGTGTGGCGAGGGTCTATGGGGAGTTAGAGTTAAGGTCTGCGTACACTCTAACCTCTTCAGACACACTTTGTGGGATTTCACTGGGTGTGTTGTTGTACTATTAGTCCTACCACAAGCAAGAAACAATTCATTTTATTTTTTTGGAAATAACTTTTCTTTTGATGATAAAGAATAGAAACAAAAACCTATTCCTGGATGTTTGAGATTCAAAAACCTATATAGGAATATCATTCTACTCTCTATCTTTGAGATTTCAAGAAAAGAAAGAAGTCTATATTATTCCATGGTAGAGTAGGTATAGTTTAGTTATACTTTGGTTTGTTCAAGAATGGGAAAGGAAAGGGTGACAGGTAGGAAAGGGATTCTTATGTTTATAACCTATCTCTACTTAATGGGTTACAATTTCCTTTATATATCCATTGGATAACAAATGTACAGAAGCTTCATTCACTTTTCTTGGACATATTATGTTTGTGGCAACAAATTGTTCTTTATGGTTTCAAGATTTTATCAATTCACAATTTTTAAGTGTTAAAAATTAGGCCTACCACAAGCAAGAAACTGTCCATTTTTTTTGGAGCTAACTTTTCTTTTGATGATACAGAATAGAAACAAAAACTTATTCTTGGATGTTTATACCCTGTATAGAGATAAATATCTGAATATCGTTCTCCTGTCTCTGATATTTCAAGAAAAGAAAAAAATCTATATTCTTCAACAGTAGAATATAATTTAGTTATACTAACATTCGTTCAAGAATTGGAAAGGAAAGGGTGACACTCTTGAAATTCTTATATTTATAATGGTTTTTAGAAGTACCCTGGTAAGACTAGTTCTTATTCTCATTCTTGCTAAAAGAGATAAATCATTGTGGTATGCATGGTTTCTGGTTGCTTTTTCTACCATATACTATCTCCTTGCAGAAGTTCTGTCTTGTTTGCAAGGATTACAAGATGTTTAAATTGAGGGATACATATCTCTTGATTCTCTTAGCTTTCTCTTTGGCAAAGATTAACATCTCCTCACTCTTAATCGTTTTTAACCTTGCCACTCGATGTAGATACACTTCATATCTATCTTAAAATTATCTATGGATTAACCTATCCTTTTAACATGGTAGGAATATTGGGGTTCTGTAGGATGTGCTGTGATGCAATGCAGCAATACTGAGGTATGAGATCATCCTTTTTAGGGCTCAATAGGTACAAAACATAACAGGAAAAAATGAACCTGCTTTTCTACTGGAATTGATGCTTTTCTTCGTAACAAGTCTAGATACCTTATCAAGGTCATAAAATTTTGATTTTCAAGGTGCAAGAACTGAGTATATTCTCCTTGCGTACTTTCTTATTTGATAGGTAATGTGTAACTTCTATTATAATACCGGCATAAAGGAAATGCTGAGCATATTTTCCTTGCATACTTTGGGACATGTATATATGTACTGTGTATCGCACTGAATCTGGATTGCATATGATTCGATAAAACATGCTTTGTAAGCCATAACATGAATGGATTTTTAGGGGTTACTAAATCTTTGAGTGTTTAAATTAGAGTTTTTCTCATCTACTTTACTAACTTGTTTAAGTTTAAATTACATTGACCAGGTTGGAGCTGGGACTATGAATCCTCTAACATATTTAAGGGTTCTTGGACCAGAACCGTGGAATGTTGCGTAAGATTCTCTGATAGGCTCATTTCATCTATTAAATTCTCCAATACTATTATCATCCTCATATTTGACCTGAATTTCCTAAAAGAAGAGAGGAAATGCGCAAAAAAGTCGTCCCCATCCTAGACAGTCTCTTTAATGCGAAGTAAACTCTTAGTAATTGTTAGTGTCAGTGTTGCTAAAAGCGAGCGTTTCATCGCTTAAAATGATGGAGTGATACTAAGCTAGCAAGAAGCACTCGCTTTTTAATTGCTTTAAAGAAGCAACAACCTTTTTAGAAGAAAAAGAAAAGAAGAATTGGAGACCTTTTAGACAAAAAAGAGGCGAGAAGTTCATACTCACCGTTGCTGCTGCTTAGTGTTTGTTCATTGCTCCAGGTTTTCACTGGTCTGCTGTTATCTACTTCTTCTTTGCCATCTCTTGCGGCGGCTTCTTTTTTTTGCTTCTTCTTTTTCATTCTCACTGCATCTCGAATTTTATTTTCTCTGTTTGTCTTTTTGTTTTTTCTTCATCTTCTCTTTCTAGCTTCTTCTCAGATTTTATTTATCTTGTATTTGTCTTTTTTTTTCTTGCTTTCTTCACTGAATTCAATGGGACATATTTAAGGACAAGGGGCTTTTTTTGTAGTTATTGAGGTGAGTAAGGTGGGACGTAGCTTGAGGCTTCCCAGCCGCAGTAACAGGGAACAAATCCTCGAAAAATGTAATGAGTTCGCAATTAATACCACAAGAAAGCTGCCACCCCTCTCTCCTCCGGGATAGGGGTGCAACAAAAAGTATTCAAAAAGGGCCGGAGGCCTCAAACTCATCGAAGTTGGAGATTGAAATACAAAAAAAAAGAGAAAGATTCCCAAAAAAGTATCAACAAAACTGCCCTTCTTGAGTTTTTGTTTTATTAGGTCATTCTCAAGAGGAATCAGATTTTATTTTCTCTTTTGTTTTTTGTTTTTTCTTCGTCTTTCTCTTTCTTGCTACTTCTCAGATTTTATTTTCTATTTGTCTTCTTTTTTTAGTTTGTCATTGTTTTTTGCTTTCTTCACAGGATTCAATGCGACATGTTTAATCTTTCTACTTTGTTGATTGTTATTTTTTAGTTTGTTAATCCTTTCTTCTTATTTTTCACAGAATTCTACGGACAAACATATTATTTTTGTCGAGTTCTTGTTCATTTAGTTATTTTATCTATTTGTGCAAGATTCATTTTGATATTCTTTTAAAGTTGCCCTTCACTTCAATGAAATGTGTGCTTTGCTTCTCGCTTAAAAGCCCGAGGGCCCTTGTTGCTTTTTAGCTCGTGTCAGTTAACACTGGTTAGTGTCATTGACAGTGATAATGTCAGTTTGCCTTTTAAAGTTCTAAACTTACATCTAAAGGAAGATGCTATATCATGCTGATTATCCTGTTATGATTTTTCCCCATGAAGAGAGATCTATAGCTTGAGATGAGCTTTCTTATTGCTCTGTGTGGGATTACATTGCCTGGTGTAACTTTTTAGTAAAATTCTCTTTTTTTCCTCCCTTGCCACAAGAAAAAGGAATCAAGTTTTATTAGGTCACTACTCTCCTCCCACCTAAGGGGGTGGGGGGTGGAAACATCCTCTGTGGTGATCTAGCTCTATTTAAGCTAAAATAATGCTTTCCGTATCGTGAGTCGGTAAATATTTGATTGAACAGTTACTGTGGTCCCAGTGCGACGGACATGGATTACAAGCTGATGTAAAATGTAAGGCTTATGATATTTGGAGACGATCTTTTTAATCTAAAAATAGGAATATATGTCATGCTATCCATCCTAAACCAAAAGTTTTGCACACAATAAAATCATTTGTGCAGACTAAGCCGAAGGACACAATGACTTATAATCTGCGCAAAATTGAGTCCCCTGTAATATCTTACAGGAGATTTGGGATGCAGATGCCCATTTCTTTTCTTGCTAATTGCAGATGGTCTTATCATACTTTTCCCACCTCTTAGAAGAATTGGAAATTTTGTAATTCTAACTATATGAGAATGAATTTGGCAAAGAGAATGGACTAGTCAGTTGTGCTAGCATACATCTTTATTCCAAAAAGTCTTGTTCCTTTAATTCACATCAGTCCTTTTTCTTGAGGTGCACCAGAGGTGGTGCCTGTGGTAACTGATTCACTATCTAGTTCTGATTCCCACCTCTCATAATCTTAATCTTGAGCATGATGGATGATGTAATATTAGCAATGAAGTGATACATTACTATATTTTCTTGTATGGCTATCGATGTGACTGTCTGATGGCAGGTATGTAGAGCCTAGTATTCGTCCAGATGATAGTCGTTATGGAGAAAATCCAAATAGGCTTCAAAGGCATACACAATTTCAGGTTAATTGCCTTCAATTTGTTGTCTAAAATTCTGTACCACAGGTGATTGCTTAGGACTGTTGAAGCCCTATATGAGATTATTGTACTTTCGACTTAACTCTTCTGGATGCCTTTCTTGTTTGAACTTCATCTCAGGTTATTTTGAAGCCTGATCCAGGAAATTCACAGGACCTGTTCATACGTAGCTTGTCAGCGTTAGGTTTGCAACCAATATCTACTTTCTTTTTTCTTTTCCTGCATTTCTTTCAGAATAACTTATGTGGTAACTTGCTACAATAACTTCTTCCATTTGGTACTACTGGTAAGTAACAAGACTGCACGTGGCACTAATAACAAAAACTTGCAAACTATTCCCATATTTAAGCTTTGAAGCCTGAGAGGTAGGACTATGATTTTTAATCTTTTGGTTTTTGTGTTGTGACCATAATGCCGTGGTCACTGAATTTGGATATGTCTCTGATCTGTTTGCTAAAAGGCATGCATGGCAACTACTTTTTAGAAATAGAGTTTGAACTAGGAGTACAACATATTGCAAGCTTGAGGCAACCAACATGTTGATGGAAAATGTGATTAGGAGAATTGCAAGGATGAAGTCAAGGAAACATGTCTAATATAGATGATTGATCGTGCTTGCTGGAATAGGTCAGGGAAACCAGAGTTTCTTTCTATTCATTATTCACATAATATAACATTGAATCTGGGCAAAAAGAGAAACATACTTTGCTTTATATGGAGGCCTTGATATATTAAAAGGGAATTGAGGGAAAAGACTTAAGAGAAGCTAATTTTAGGAACTCAAAAGTTAGAAGCAACTCATCACTTATGATAAAGAGTTTGTTTGTTTCTTTTGTTCTAGTTAATATTTGGTACGCTCGTGAGATTCTTTTTAGTGTAGATGATTGGATGTTATTTATAGAGAACCATATCATTGTATAGGTTCTCTACTGTTCCAAAAGACTTGTATCCCACGGTTTTCCTTCCAAACTAATTAAAGGAATAGCTTTGTAGAAAGAAAAAGTGGTTGTATGTTATTTTTCCTCTTCTTGTTCTTGTTCTTAAATACTAGAACATTTTGCGTAACTTTATGCTTAGGTAACAGCCATATTTAACCAAATAGGCATACACTTTACTGTTTGTTTTTCTCCTTTTTGGTTGTTGGACGTCCCTGCAAGTTTCATATTAGCTCTGGAAATTGTTTTGGCTTGAGCTTTTGCTTTATTCTGTTGACAGGTATTGATGTCAATGCGCATGATATTCGCTTTGTTGAGGACAACTGGGAGAGCCCTGTAAGATTATTCTTTTTCTTGATAAGGGATATTTAACTTTTGTATATATGCACATATACTGTTTCATGAACAGTACATTTCCTTTTTGCTTATTTCCCTCTTCAGGCAAATTTCCAACTTTTAATTTGGGTTGCGTGAATGGTGTTTTCTGCTACATGACGCACAATAATGTTTGTTCCTTTCCTCTGCGTATCTCGGAACTGTATTATTAAATGTTCTGTTGACTTGAACTACTAGTAGGTGCTTGGTGCCTGGGGATTGGGCTGGGAGGTTTGGATGGATGGGATGGAAATCACACAATTCACCTACTTCCAGCAGGTTATTCTCTCTCTTCAGACAAAAGGTGTACTGCAGTTTTAGAATTCTTTTGCTTACTAGTTACTAATGACTTTGAAGAACTTGTCCTCTTACTTTTCTATTAAACCCTTTTCTATTTTTTGAGCACATCAGTCATTAACTTTTAATTTTCCAGGCTGGAAGTATTCCAGTGATGCCAGTATCAGTTGAAATCACTTATGGGCTTGAACGTATCCTTATGTCACTTCAGGTTAATTTTGCTTGTTGAGATCACTTTCAGGCTTGTTCTTTCTCCTCATATGATTTCTTTCTTTCCTTCAAACAAATGATGGCGCTCATGGTATACATTCTGCATTATCTTCTCACTAGGGGAAAAAAGGCCTTAACCTTCATGTAGGAGGTCATCACTGCCACTATCGAATATAAAGAGGATAACTACCTGCATTTCTCTTCCGGTTCTCCAATATTTTGCTTGTTATGACTCATTATTACTTATCTGCAGGGTGTTGATCATTTTAAAAAGATTCAGTATGCAGATGGCATTACATACGGAGAGCTTTTTCTGGAAAATGAGTAAATTACTTATCTCCTTTCTTTTTGTTGACTGCCTTACTATCGATATGTCATTTCACTTCTTATAGAATTTCTTATGCCTTTGAGAAATGTTATTATCTGCTGTTTCTTAAGGCTTGAACTATCTTGGATAATTAAATCTTGGATAATTAAACAGTATCTTCTTCATTTCTTGTCATTGGGCATAAATATTGCTTTTAAGTTCCAATTCCTAACTGTATAAGAAAATGAAACTTGCATTTAGAGTGTATAAAAGGAAAACAGTAGTTATAGAGGAGGAATGCAAAATATGACTAGACCAACATGTTAGATACAGACACTAGCACTAGGGCATAACTATTCCAAAAATAAGGACTAGTCATGAAATTGTCAAACCGATATTTATTATCTATACAAGTTTCTCTGTGTAGTCTACAAAAGAGCATTTAAAAGTTAAAACTGCTTCCTCTCTCTCAAATGGAATATTTACCTTTTCTGCTTAGTCCAATAATTATTGAATGGGAAGGGACGGGAGGGGGGTCTTTGGCACTTATATGGACAGTCTGGAAAAGAAATAGAACTTTTAAAGGGTTGGAGACGACATTTGTATATTTAGTAGAGGTTTTATGGTTTTTGTATATTTTTGGTGCGGCCATGAGACTCCAGTTAGTATAGATGATTGGTTGCTCTTTGAAGAGAATCATATTTTAGTTTGAGGTTCTTTACTAGTTGTATCTCTTTTGGATGTGGGATTCCCTTCTTACAGTAATACAATCGCCACGTTAGTAAGAAAAAAACATCCGCTTCAAACGTCTTGCAAAATATTGTATACGAATACTCTTAACTACACCAGTAATATTTTATCTCTTATTGCTTTTTGGTGCACCCATATGTTTCCTATATGTATAGACTATTGGGTGTCGTTCGTAGAAAACCATCTCTTTTTGTTGCTTTTCTACTTTTTGGTATACCTCTTGTATACGGGTATATTCCCAAACATTAATGAAATTTATTACTTTATCAAAAATAGAAGAAGAGTTACCTGTGTTCCTTCATGTTCTTCGTTGAACCTAATATATTTTTCTTGTGCTTTTCTATGTAACTGTTAAAGTGTGACCATCTAATAAAAAATTAGGCCATTAAAGAGAAACACTTTTATTTACTTAATTATATCTTCAACACGCCCCTCAAGTGTGAGCCTAATAATTTTAATGAACCAAGCATGTGGAAATTCTTTTTGGAAGTGGGTGGCACTGTGAATTGAACCTAAGACCTCTGCCTTCTCTAACACCATGGTGAAGTGTTGTCATCTCATCTAAAAGCTTAACCATGCAAAGTCAAGCATGGAGATTCAATTTGGTCCAAATATAAGTTCAAATAAAAGCATACTGCAGTAACTGTATAGCTTACTAAGATGTAAAAAATTACAGAAAAGAAAGGGAGCACAAGAGATAATTGAATGTCTAAACCTAATAGGGAAATTTCCTCTTCCCTTTTGATTAAGAACTGGGTTTGATAAAGGAAATAGCATTTGTATTTTTCTTGTATATTTCATTTTTCTGAAAGATCCTGCTATTTTGGAAATTCGGTTTGGTACCTCTAAGTCAAGGATTAAAGAAAAACTGAAAATTGTGTAAGTAATATTTTATTTGTGTCCAGTAAGGTGACACAAATGTGTGAAAAGAGTCTGCTATCTCTTGAGACTTTATGCGACAAATGGAAATTGTGGATTTCTAAGCGTAACTATGTTAGTCATTTCCAAATAAAAGAAAAAACAAAAAGCATGAGATACTTTACATATATCGATCTTACAAGGCTGTAAGATGGATAATGCATAGCATATGATAAGAGTCAAAGTCTAGACTGTTTCTGTTTGTCATGTAAGCAAATAGACAGTTTGCCAAAATTTTGTTATTTCCAATTTAATTTGGCAAAATTTTGAATTATATGTATCTAAACGGTTTTGTGTTTACTGTCATAATAAAATTAGGAGCACTTACTAGAAAAAAACAAAAACAAAAATAAAAATAAAATTAGGATTATGTGTGCTTGATATATCTATCATTTTTTGGGAAAGAGATTCCGATTGAAGCTTCTGTTTCAGGAAGGAAATGAGTGCGTATTATCTGGAGCATGCTAGTGTTGACCATATACAAAAGCATTTTGATCTTTTTGAAGCAGAAGCTCGCCGTTTGCTTGATCTAGGCCTTGCAATACCTGCGTATGTGCTTATGTTTTAATAGTATTTTTCTTCACGAAATGGAGATAAGAATAAATCTTCTGTTAACTTTACATTGAGTAACATTATTCCCTACACTGCTAGGTATGATCAGCTTTTGAAGACTTCTCATGCTTTTAACGTTTTAGACTCGAGAGGCTTTGTTGGGGTGACAGAACGTGCTCGTTATTTTGGGCGTATGCGTAGTTTAGCCCGTCAATGCGCACAACTTTGGTTAAAGACAAGGGAGTCTCTTGGCCATCCACTAGGTGTTGTTTCTCAGAGTGATCATCTTCTTGTTCAAAGAGGAGTCTCTGAGGAAGCAATGGGAAAGGTGCCTTCAGAGCCACGGTTGTTTGTTCTTGAAATTGGGACTGAGGAGTTGCCTCCAATTGATGTATCAAGTGCATGCAAGCAACTCAAGGATCTGATTGTTGAGTTACTGGACAAACAAAGGTTGCCTCATGGGGAAGTACAAACGCATGGCACCCCACGAAGATTAGTGGTTAGCGTTGAGAAGCTACATTCTAAGCAAGTGGAAAATGAGGTTGAGATTCGTGGACCTCCTGTTTCTAAAGCTTTTGACAAGGAAGGAAATCCTACCAAGGCTGCTGACGGTTTTTGTCGCAGAAATAATGTGCCTTTAGACTCCATGTATAGACGAGCTGAAGGGAAAACAGAATATGTCTATGTTCGTTTGGTGGAGCCGTCAAGGCTTGCTTTCGAGGTACACATAGAAAATAAGTGTTTGCTGTATGATTTCTTGAAAAAGTAAAATTTCCCTTTTCAACACCTAGATAACCTTTAGTAGGGTGTGTCAGTGACCAAGGCTACTGCTATAGATAACACAGTTAACCGAACTTGTGATTAAGTTTGGCTCTATTTGATAAAGATTATATGAACAGGATAACGGGAATGGGTATTTTACTTTTTTTTAAGTCCACTGTCCACATAAGCGAATTGACGGAAAATGTTTCTGTCACACCCCATGTAACCAGAAGAATGTTATTTAGGGTAGCACTTTTGATGTTCATGATTGGCATCAAGCTCCATCAAAATGGTGTAGTTTCTCTTCTTCTGAAGTTTTCTCTGTGTGTATGTGTCAATTTCCTGCTTTTAAGCCTTTTTTGCATAAGCGGCTAGCATGCAACGAAAGATACTCTGTTACTCAAAATTCTTCTATCACCTTGAGTTGTCCGGGGATGAGGCTCACCTTTCTAAAGAAGTTCACTATTATTATAGTCTTTGGTGAGGCATCAACGTGATTTGCAGTAATGCGAGGTCGTCAGACTTGGAAATACCGTTTTGAAATAGCTGGAATAAGAGGATGCAACACTATGTTCCCTCATGAAGTGTTCATGTAGAAAGTATATAGACATTCTTGTTCATCCTACGTTAGTGTTTTGTGATGCAGAGGTGGCTCAACTACTACATTCAAGCACATTATGCTATGGTTTCAGGTAGTTTGAGGTCTAAAATTCAATATAAAGAAATGTGCATTTATTCTAAAGGGAGAGGTAGAGAACATTGAAAAGCTTTTGCATGTGTACATGTAAGGTTGGTTCAGTCTTAACAATGTACCTGAGCATACCATCGGATCCACCTATAAGAAATGTGTAGCAGGGACTCTGTGATCGGAGAAAGTCGAGAAAAGATCTGTAGGATGGGAGAAGAGATATTTGTATTCAAGGAATATAGATTCTGCTAGAAAGCACTCTATCTAGTATTTCCATGTACATGTCCCTGATCCTCATGCCTGCAGCTGTGGGAGAATTTTGAAAGCTGAAAGTGAATTTTGTGAGGGGCACGAATGAGGAGGTGAATAAGTAAGGGTTTATAGATTGGCTGGAAATCATGTATAGTAAGAAGATATAGGCTTAGAGGTGAGAATAAGTAGTTTTAACACGGTTCGATGGAGAAAATGGATTAGGATGTTCGACAATAGGATTAGAACTATGAGAGCTAAGAAGGGCATTGGAGGACTGATTAGATCAGTATGCCATATAGGGGAGGGTTTCGGAGTGCTTGATCAAAAGGGGAGGGTTTTGGAATGTTATTATAAAGATATGAAAGTTCTGCAGGGATTAGCTTAAAAGTAGTCAACATAGCCAGAATCAACTTCCAAGGCCATGCTTTCCCTATAAATTTCAGCATTTTATGTTTAACAGATAACAAGTTTGCTATGGGATCAGGTGTTCAAAATTCGCGAATCTGGAAAGTGAAAGTGTACCAAACCTCCTATAGCTAATGAACAAGTAGAAAATCTCAATCGTGAATCAGGATTATACACGGATATGAGAGGGATAAAGAAACGCCCTGTGAACTTGAAAGAGGGACATGGGTTCCAGAGTAACTAGAAACATCCGCGTTTTTGTTCAGTTGGCACTGGATACTTACAGTTGAAAACTGAAGTTCACATAATCACATTGGTTGGTGTTTCATGTCTAAGTGACCGGGGAAGCTGTGAACCACTTATTACTTATACTGTCTGGTGACAGATAAGCTGTGGAGTATAATCTGGAGCTCGTTTAAAATTAAATGGGTGATGCCAGATACTGTCAAAAGATCTTGTAATACGCCCCATCATGTTCCGCCCTAACTCCATCCTTTAGTCAAGCACATGGAAATTCTTTTTGATAATGGATAACGGTGAAGACTTGAATCAAGACCTTGCTGTTTTACCATGTTAAGAAAATACCTTGGGCCTAATTCAACCCATGCAACATGAACCTAGGGCCATAACTCAACTCCAAGAGTTAGACTCATCCATCAATGTGGTATCAAAGTTACTTGATGTTAGGTTATCTAATACTGGTCACCCATATTATGTTACTTCACGCTTCAGATGTTCAGCCCTGCTAATGCGGCGAAAGGGTTAAGGGATGTAGAATCCCACATCATTAATTGTATGGGTTGTAGTCTCCTTCTATAGTCTTGGATAATCCTTAATACTTTAGCTAATATTTTGGAATTGAGTTAGGCAAAAGATCCCTTTCTTAATTGGGCGTCTTTTGTTTCTTTTTGGTGTCCTCTATTAGACATGATTTAGTCGTTGTCGGTGATTTTACTTGTCCGTTAGCTGGCATGTCGAGTTGCTGGACAGCTTTATGAAGAAATATAAGAGAAATGGACACTAACTAGGGAGTTTGGTAGTAAATCTCTTCGAAGAGACTTGAGCTACCTTTTGGAGTTGAGTTAGGCCCACGATCCCTGTCTTAATATTGGAATGTGGTGTTTCTTTTGGGTGAGGACCACTATTAGGCATGACTTAGTTATGAACGCATTTTCGGTGATTTTCTGTGGTAGTTAACTGGCAACGTCAAGTTGCTGGACAGCTTCTTTGAAGAAAGATAAGAGGAACAGCCACTGTAATTGGAGAGTTTGGTAGGGAATCTCTACGAAAAGCTATTTGTTCAACTTGGACTGGCTTTGGTCCAAGGACCTAAATACTGTGGATCTGAATTCTTTAGTTTTAATTTTATCTTTAACTGACACTGAGATTTAACCTTTTCTTTATTTGTTCTACTTAATTTTTGCAGTTTCATTTATGCCTTCCTCACTATTAGTGCGTAAAACCTGAACAATCTCTTAAAAGTTGCTGTGCGTAGTTCTTCTGTTGCTCTGTATAGATGAATAATATGAGTATATAACATATATGTTCTTTTTTGTTATTAATTTTTTAGTTTTCCTAGATCTCATTGTTTGATTCACTATCAACAGGTTTTGTCTGAAGAGCTACCTGATATAATTGCTAGCATATCATTCCCCAAGTCAATGCGTTGGAACTCTGATGTATGTGCTACGACTTTGACTAATCCTTTTTCTTTGCAATATGCGTGAGTTGTGGCCATATTTGTTTTTATTGTTTCAGTTTGTTTATTATAATCTAAATGTTTTATTACCTTTTTGTTATCCTTGATATTATGTTACAAACCTTATTCTATAGCTGTCTACATCACACCCCTTGGGTTGCGGCTCTTCCCCGGACCCTGCTAACGCGTGATACTTTGTGCACCGGGCTGCCCTTTTTTTAATTTGTCTTCCAATTAACCTTCCTATCAAGCTTACCGGCTGGCAAAGGAAAGAAGATGGCAAGTAGATATTAGGATGTAATATTGGATTGGAATTGAGCTTCAACACCAGAAACACTTTGGCTGTTACTATTAGAATATGAGGTTTCACCAGAAACTTAGTTTCAAATTCATTTAGCAGCTACCTATTTCTATTGTTATCAAAAGGAAAAGAAGCCTTTGCTTTCCTTCAAAAGAAAATTTTCTATAAAGAAGTAGAATGTACTGAAGAGTAGTAGTTCTGCTCAGCCCAAAAAAGAGTTGCACCAGATAAAAGAAATCCTCCAATCATGGGTTCGGGGCAATTATTCCCGAAGAAGACCTATTGCTTTACATCACTTTGAATATACAAATAGTAGTTCTGCTCAACCCAAAAAAGTGTTACACCAGATAAAAGAAATCCTCCAATCATGGGTTCGGGGGCAATTTTTCATGAAGAAGACCTATTGCTTTACATCACTTTGAATATACAAAATTTACTCTATTATAGCATGTGTTGCTGGAATAAAAACAATCTTGGAATGTTCTGACGTTTTGCATTTTCCTTATATGCCATACCACACATAATTAAGCGTTTAAGATATTATGTTCCATTTCTTTGGGGGAAGTGTGCTTTTCTTCTGATCCAAGTATATTATATTTTCTTTTGGATCAATTATGCTTTCCCTTTTTAAGAATTTTCTCCAATTTTTAGGACATATGTATTCGTACAAATAGAGATCCAATCAAGTTTCTTTTCTGATTTTTCATATTCTTTCCATTCAAGATAGAAGTTTGTCATAATTTATTTATCCATGAAATTTCTTTTTATGTGAGAAATAAAGACTAGTTTATAGGTCTTATGGGATTGAATTATAGCAATACTAACATGTGATTCTTGAATAATCCCCTTAACCACTGCTTTTGCCGCTTGTCATTTGTATGCTTCCCATTCTTCCACTCTTTTTTCTTACTCTTCCCTATTACAAAAGTACTAGCTATAGTAAAGGAAAGAAAATCAAACCCGAACTGAGTGATCTATTTATGGTGTCCTTTCAACTTTGCTCTCGTATCCTTTTTAGTACTACAACAAAGTAGTCAACTTGGGTTGTGTTTCCAGAAGCAAATTTATTTCACTTTCTGGTGCTATTTTTGCTTTGATTGGCCTTTGATTCAAACTTATCATCATTTTTTCTTCAATTTATTCTTCACGACTCTTAGTAGTTTTAAATTCTATAACTGTAAGAAAATGCGTAAATTCCATATGAATATAACGTGCATTGAGAGATTGTCATGTAGGTTGCATTCAGCAGACCAATTCGTTGGATTTTGGCCCTTCATGGAGGTGTAGTTCTTCCATTTATGTATGCTGGAGTTGTAAGGCAAGTTTGAGCTCCTGCCTGCTCTTTTTTCTGTTCAAAAGAAATTCCTTTACTACTTTACTTCATATGTGCCTAACAGGAGTGTTGAGGTTTCTATACTTTGTCAATTCTTAATTTCTCTCTTTTTGTTTAAACAAAAATACTATATACAAAATGATTTATCTTCTCTTCTTGCACTCATCCATCACAAAAAGGGATAGAGAGGCCGTGTGTGTGTGTGTGTGTGTTATTATAGCTAATTCTCTATTTTATTCAACTGTCAAGAAAGTCACGATGATTTTTGTCAAAGGAATTCAGTAACTGTTAAGTAGAAGGAAAAGCTCTCTGTTGGATGTGTTTATTTGAAGGGAAAACAAAAGTTTAGTAGAAGAAAATAGTGATTGATCTCAGCTTTCTTTCAATATCCTACCATTTTGGGGTACTTCAATTGCAGGACAGTCTTTCTTGAAGTTGACTTTGTCTTGCATTTGGTTGTCTTTGTTTTTTTTTTTCTGTGAAACTTCCATGTATAGATGTTTTGCATCTACTTAATCAATGCAAGCTTGCTATGGTCTTGGGACTTCGAGCCGGGGTTGTATTCCCCCCGCCATGGGCTCCTTCATGTTTGATCTTTTGACTTTTTCATCTGAGTTTAGTTGATTATAAACAACACATTCAAATGGAAAAATACATAGAGAAGGAATGGTCTTTTAGGGCTACGAGATAAATGTGATTTTTGAAGCTCTGATACCATGTAACAGGAAAGCGGAGATTTTGAGAGACGAAATTTACTTGATTTATTTCTTTGAGACTCTTGTAGATTAGATAGTGTTTAGCGATGCAAAAGAAAGGAAAACCTCTAATTGTATCCCTATAAGTATCCTAATTACGCAATTGTATGGATTGAGAATCCAGTCATTCCGTATTTACAATTAATACATTCTCATCCAGGCTGCAATAGTCTAAGCTTAGTTTTCATTTTCCAAATTACTTTACTTCAGAATGCACCCGGTTGGAGCTCACCATATTTTGTTCATTAATGAAATTCAATATCTTGAATTTGTTCTACAGCGCTGGGTAATTCTAAATACTTTGGGGCACATGTTTTTGAATGAGTACTTGGACTGCATATATTTTTGTGCATTTATCAGTAGTGTTACTGCTCTTTTGTGATCAGTGTTCGTTTTTCATTTTTTACTGGTTTTACGGTTTTTGGTTTGTCTCTTACTACTGTATTTCTTTGATTTTGCTACAGTGGAAATGTATCTCATGGTCTACGCAATACTCCATCTGCTACAGTTAAGGTCTGTAGACAAAATTGTTGACATCTTGGTCCCGCCTATGCTCACCATTTTTTCAACTTATGTATTAAGTAGTGGAATTTGGGTATAACACACTTTATCTTTTGGAAACTCTTCTACTCTTGTCATCATGCTCAAATATTAGAACCTTGTCATTCTTTAGTTGCATCTGCCGTGTGTTCTCTCTTATTACAGTTGAAAATCAAGGAAATTGATTTTGTTATATGTTCAAAATATGTCTAGATTTATTGAATTTGTGTATGCAGGCAGCATTCAAGTCCTCTATTTCAATCTTGTTCCATGGATCCACATTGACAAAAAAGATTGTTCCAACTGATCTCTTTTTTATCTCATTGTTAACTAATATCTTTTTCCGCTCATTGTTAACTAATATCTTTTTCCGCTCATTGTTAACTGATTAAATAGGGTGTATTTCTAAAGATGACATGGGTTTGGTCTCATCATTAGAGCTGGATAGCATGGAGCCATAGACAGACAAAACCACTCTTAGTTTTGGACATACATGTCTGAAACTTCAGGCATTAGTGGTTCAAGCTTCTGTCGTGTATGTCTGAAATTTGGATATGACAAGTCAAACTATAGTCGCGTGACAAAAATGTCTGAAGTTTGCTTGCACAAGCAATATGGCAAACTTCAGGCACAATTTGTGACTCTGGACGCGGCGCGGATTTTGCGAGTCTCTTATCTTTGAAGTTGAGTCTAAACTCTAAAAGTAACTAGACTTACAAAACTTATGAACTTAGGCCACTGACATTAGTAGGGGTCCTAAAATTGGTTATTTGTGAGCTTCCCCCCTTTTAAGCTCACTCCTTAGCCAATTGGGCCTACTCTTTCTCTCTGCTTGAGGTCCGCCCTCATCATATTGAGCTTGATCTTTATCTATATATCCAGATCTCTCTTCTGTCTTCTCACATAAAAAGGAAAAAGAATATGCAAGAAAATAATCTCCAACATCCATGTGCGAGAGGATGTTGGAAAATGCTGTACTTGTTATTTATCGGTTATGTAAGAGTTTCCAAAGTGGTCTAATGATGCTGGGCTACTCCATTCATTGCCTTAAGATTTTGGGTTGAGTAATTAGATTCTTTCACATGGTATTAGGGCCATCCCCATCCCCATCTTTATTCTTGGTTTACCTAATATTAGCTCCCATGTTATATTCTCCACGCACTAGTTGTCCAGTCTTGGGCGCGTGGGGGGAGGACGGTTATGAAGTGTCTCACAATAGTTGAGAGAATGTGCTACATATCCTTAGATGCGATTCCACCTCATGAGCTAGCTAGCGTTTGAGGTTGGGTTACGTGCAAACTTCATTTCTTAGCAATGAGTTTTTTCCCAACCATAAATATTTTCCTTTTACCGTATCAGGAAGATATTTACCAGCGCAGAGGGTAATTACTCATCATATCTTACGTGGTCTAAGACTCCTATATACATTGTTAATAGTCAATTCAGTTCAAGTTCTCTTTTTTTTTCTCTATTTTAAATATTTTATTGAGATTCATAGCTTCACTTTTTAAGGAGAATTGCTATACTTTCTCTACCCTTTGAAACAAAATCTCTGATGGTCTAAGACTCCTATATACATTGTTAATAGTCAATTCAGTTCAAATTCTCTTTTTTTTTTCTCTATTTTAAATATTTTATTGAGATTCATAGCTTCACTTTTTAAGGAGAATTGCTATACTTTCTCTACCCTTTGAAACAAAATCTCTGATGAATTCTTTCAACACAATACTACAGATTTTGGATGCAGAAACCTATGCAAATGTAATGCAGGATGCTGGGATTCTTTCTGATGTCGAGGTAATTCAAGTTCTGCATAAACTTCCATTTATACCTACTATGCTTGTTGATGATCTTTCTGATGTTTAACCATCATCAAATATCAGCATCGCAAGAAAACAATTACGGAGAACTCAAACGATTTAGCAAAAAGTGTACATGGACATATTGTTATGAAAAGTGATTTGCTTGATGAGGTAATAGTTTCGGACTTTTCCTATTCAATCAGACAGAACAGTATTTAAGCATTTTCCTGGATGCTTAGGTCGTGAATCTTGTTGAGGCACCACTGCCTGTACTTGGAAAATTTGATGAGTCCTTCTTAGAGCTTCCAAAGGAACTACTTATAATGGTAAACTTTCATACTCTCTGGAACTTCAAGTGTATTGTCGCTGTCATCATTTATGATATTATTAGGGTTGAGCAAAAAATACTACTGTCCTCTGGTGAAGGAAATAAGCATGAATATTCTACTTGTTGACCTTGCTTTTTTAACCCATCTCGCCCTCAGAATCAAAAGTTAGATGTTACAGTTTCTGGGTGATAAGTAATCCTTCTGGTACTGTAGGCTTAGTTACTATTAGACCTTTTCTGTAGGATTAGATACTATTTGTGTGAACTTCCTTTTCTTGACCAAAATAACATCTCTCTAATTCTCTTTCTTTCATTTGGATATCCAAAAAAACAATTGCATAATTCCTATAAAACTGCTTACCATTGCAATATGTGGAGGAATATAAATGGACATTCATGGATCCATGCATATCAGTTATCATGGCCTTGACTGCAAAGTCGTTGAAGGGTGCTGGTTTAAGAATGACGTTCTCTGTCATTTTCCTTGCTATTGCATGCCATTATTTTTAAGTATTTCTGAAGTTCTTCATTATGTTAGACGAGTTAGTAGAAAACTGTTTTTTTGGTGTTATGCAGGTGATGCAGAAGCATCAAAAATACTTCGCCATGACTGATGAGAATGGGAAACTGCTGCCATACTTTGTCACAGTGAGAAATCTTTACTATGTTGTATCTGAGGCAAACTGTCGCCTGCTTAGCTCAAGATGAGATGTTAATTTGTAATTGGTTACTTAATATGGATTTAACTTTCAGGTTGCAAATGGATCAATTAATGATAAGGTAGTTAGGAAAGGAAACGAAGCTGTCCTAAGGTTACTACCCTTTAGTTTGGCTCTTCCTTCAACATTTCTAAAGTTTTGGATCTAGGTGTACGTGCCGGAGTAGGAGCAGGCTTAAATGAGATACTTGCACTTTTTATGATTTTACTTTGATCCTTTATCAGTTTACTTTATGATAACTAGTATATGCTTAAAGATATGAATTGCATAAACATTGCAGAGCTCGATTTGAAGATGCAAAATTTTTCTATGAGGTGGACACACATAAAAAGTTTTCTGAATTCCGTACTCAACTGAAAGAGATTCTTTTCCATGTAAGTCTTAGAATTCCATCTTGACTTTCCTCTTTTTACCTGTTGCAGTTTGACACTTCAAATTTCTAGTATGCTGTAGCTTTCGTTGGCCTCTTTGATCAGGGAATTGTTATTTAGAGTTAATTTTTAGTTACAAGTTTAAGTAATGAAATCCTTTATCTGTGCAATGTAAGTCTTATAGAATTGATTGTTATCAAATCTGAAATTAGTCTTTTTGATGTACATACCAGCTCTTTGTTTTCACAATCAATGAAATCTCACTTATTTAAAAAATATCAATTATGAAATTGTAATCTCATATGGTATATCTGACTAGTGCATCAAGCAAAATCTATAAAACGATAGTCTCACATGGTATATCTTGCTAGTGATTCATGCAAATGTGTTAATTCTTAGCCCTAAATTTCTGCTGATCTCTAGTAGTTTTTGCTAAACAATAACGTCTCTACACAGGAGAAGCTTGGGACTATGCTAGATAAGATGTCACGAGTTCAGAATTTGGCTAGTGAAGTTGGGTTGTCTCTTGGAGTAAATAAAGACAAACTCAAAGTCATCCAAGAAGCAGCCTCATTAGCCATGTCGGATCTTGCAACTGCAGTTGTTACAGAGTTTACTTCTCTCTCAGGGACAATGGCACGCCACTATGCACTTAGAGATGGCTACTCAAAGGAGGTAGTGAGAACCAAATTTTTTATGGATACTTCTAAGACTAATTGAGTCTTCAGTTGTCAATTGATCCTAGATTTTTGTTTTTGATTATCTTCTAACTGTATTTGCTAACTGATCATATGCGTATTGTGTTTATTCTAAATATATTTTAATTGCTTTCCAAGCACTACTACAAAAGAAGCGTCTTCCAAAGCACTGAGGAAATGAGGTTCATCTGATCTTTGTTTCTTTTAGCAAGAATGATTCTCTTGGATTTTAGCCTTCACTAATATCAAATTTTGAGGCGTTGATTCTCCCACATCGGTTGTGGGATGGGAATTTGGACTCTTGATATGGACTTGGGCAGTTCTCCCTTCACGAGCTAGCTTTTGGGGTTGAGTTAGGCCCAAGATCCATTCTTTACATGGTATCAGAGCCAAGCCATCCCAATTCATTATTTCACCGATGTTGAGCCCCATCATATATTGTCCACACTCCAGATGTCCAGATGTCCAGTCCTGGGCATGCGCAGGGGTGTTGATTCTCCCACATCGGTTGTGGGATGGAAATTTTGGACTCCTTATATGGACCTGGGCAATCCTCCCCTCATGAGCTAGCTTTTGGGTTGAGTTAGGCCCAAGATCCATTCTTTATAGGAATCAATGTTTAATTCGTGTTTTAGCAGGCATAATCAACATCAGCAGGTTTTTTTCCCAAAGAGTTTGGAATTTTTGTAGCAAATATGTTAGAATATTAAGGGCATGGTGCACTCCACTTTGCTGAAGATCAGTCAAGTGAATATTCTCATAGAGGCCTATAGCCTTATACCAAATAGTTGACAAAAGAACCACTGGATGGCGTTGACTTGCATTATTCTCTAACCGAAACCATAGTACAGCCAATAAAGCACTTCTAATAGGATCCTGCCTTGTTCAATTAGTTATAGCCATTATTTGTACAGATGTAATCTAGGTGTAGCTGATGGATCCAGAATTGAGTTATTGTCCTTGAAATTGTGTGAAGTTGAATATCTGCCTTTCTGTAGATTCCTCTAACTTTGTGTCTGATGGGCAAAATCTTAGAATTCTAAATTTCAAGCTTTACGCTTTGAAGGCCATAAAGGAAGGAACCAGAGATCAGGATTTTCTCGTTCCTCTAACTCTCTGTCTAATGCACAAAATCTTAGAATTCTAAATTTTCATGTTATGCCCTGAAGACCATAAAGAACAACAACAACATACCCAGTGGAATCCCACAAAGTGGGGCATGGGGAGGGTAGAATGTACGCAGACCTTACCTCTACCTTGGGAGGTAAAGAGGCTGTTTCCGGTAGACCCTCGGCACAAGGACAAGCAATAAGGATGTCTTCGTTCCTCTTTAATACATTGATGTGTCTTCTTCCATTGGCTTATATGTTTTCATTCATGTGTAGTTATGCACTCCTGTAACAGCATGGTGATGCTTCATGAGGCAAAGGCAATGCAGTATCAGTTGTTTTTACAGTGAAAGTTCTCATGTACTTTGTCAATTCATGTGTTACAAGTTTGATGCAGAATATTGCTGAGTGATTTTTGAATAGATCGCTCAATTACTTTATATTACCAATATAATGTAATTACGTCGCGATAATACACTTGGCCAAAGCCGAAGCAAATGTTCACTATTTCAATGAATTGTCTGCTATTTAAGTTTGTTGAAGCAAAGGTTCATTATTTCAAATAGTTGCTGGCTGTTTAACTTTGTATGTAGATTCTCACTTTTGATTAAAAAGAAATTTTAGTTTCGCATTTTGTGGTTTATTTCACTGTATTGGTGTTCTTTTCATGTTATCTGACTGCATTAAAAGTTTTTCTGTCATGTGCTTTACAGATAGCAGAGGCATTGTTTGAGATCTCACTTCCACGATTTTCTGGAGACATGGTCCCAAAAACTGAAGTTGGGACTGTTTTAGCAATTACTGACAGGTATGACTAATGCTGGTTTCCTTTCAGTTTAAGTTTTTCCAGATGGTCATTAGGATTATGGAAATGTATGGTTCATGATACTCTGTGTCATATGAATTTCTTCAAGCGGTCTAAACAAAATATGGGATATCTTTTGTATTGCAAATATTTTTCGAGGCTGTCAGATCAGAATGGAATGATTTGTATTTGAGACATGGCACGTGTTTTGCAATAGCTTAAGGGGGAAATTTGCAAATGCACTGAGAAGTGTATTGTATTTGTAATCATCTTCTGATTGGTAGTCTGTAATCTACAAAACCTGATTAGCCTTGGCTTAATTTCGTGTCAAGGCTTGCCTCAAATTGGCTGTTCTTAGAAATTAGCTACCACTGATAGTGCATGCAAAGGTTGCTTTGTATTGCTTTCTTCTACATGCTTTAACTTTAAATTACATGCACTTCTTATCCTACGATACCATGATGAATGTCTTCCCTTGAATTTCATTCTCTTGACTGTAGTTTCCAATTTTTTGTCGTCTCTCATATAGTGCTATTTCTGTTGCAGGCTGGATAGCATTGTTGGCTTATTTGCTGCTGGCTGTCAGCCAAGCTCAAGTAATGATCCATTTGGCCTGCGAAGGATCTCCTACGGTCTTGTATGTCTCAATCTTGAACAGCCTTGTTCATATAAAGAACTGTAAACCTAACACTTGTTATTTTTTCTATAGGTGCAACTCTTGGTTGAAATTGACAGAAATGTGGACTTAAGACAGGCTTTAGAACTTGCTGCCGCAGTGCAACCGCTTGAAGTAGATGTCAGGACAATCAATGATGTAAGATTGCCACCCTAATTGCTTAGTTAGTTTAGAGGATTACAGAAGTAGTGACTTGATTCTGTCTCTGTTGATCTGGGTTATATTGAAGGGTATATGCCCCCTTGCAGTTGCCTGTTCATAATACTTATGTTGAAGTAAATGATAAAATAATGTCCTGTAGGCTTAGACAGTTAAATATGCCATATACTAGTAATACTAAGTTAATATAGGTAAACTCTAGCGATAAATTGGTAGTCTTTCGTCTTTTGTACGATGCATGCAGTCCTTTGTTTATGTCTTATTCTCACAACTTCAGGAGTCATAATATGACATGATACTTCTTATTCTTTTTTCCCATTTAAGGTACATCAATTTGTGACACGGAGACTAGAACAATTTCTGGTATGTTCTATTTTCATGCACGCTATTACTCTGCTGTTGTTATTTTGTTCTTCTGTTTTTCTTTATTCTTCTTCCCACAGTTAGTAATCCTTTTTAATATGTCCTTGGTTTCTCTGATATTGGATTTGACTTGCCTCCTCTAGGTTCCATATCTTTATCATCTTAGTTCATGAACTATTTCTAGGTTTCTTTTTGTTCAGTATTTGACCACAGTGGGATAATTTTTCTCTCTTCAATAAATCCTTTTTATCAATTATCCATGTGAAGAGGAGTATGTTCTTTTGCTTATTGACAGTCTTAGGACCATTCTATTACTCCCCCCTTCTCCCCTTCTAAAAAGGGAAAAAAAGGAAAGAAAAGAAGTCTCTTAAGACAAATGATGCTATATAAATTTGATACATGTCTTCTGCGTTTGAATTACAGATGGACAAAGGTATAAGCCCAGAAGTCGTTAGGTCTGTTCTTTCCGAGCGTGCAAGTCGACCTGGTTTGGCTACTAAGACGGTGTACAAAGTAACTACCATCCTTTTCCTTTCTTGTGCACTCAATTATTTGTTATTATGCTTTCGTGATACTTTAGCCTCTTTTATGTCTTAAGAGGCAGTACTTTTTCTATTCCATATGGCAATTTAAAAAAAAAATCTTCTAAATTGTTTACCAACCAAAGTCATCATACCCTATACCCAAGAGGTGCACAGCTTATGAGTGCCCTATGGAGAGGAGTTCTCTTCTCTATCCAAACCGCTATGCCTGTTGAAGTATCATTAGCACACTTGAAATATAAAAAGTAGGGCCACTCGTAAATGCACTAGTTGAGTGTTGTCTCTTGAAAGCTATTTATTGCTCTCCCCATGTAGTCCACGTAACTGCTTGAGGGGAGTGTTCTTTTGAAAAATTGGACGCATTAGAGACCCACCTGAGTGTCCAGGAGTTTGATGTTTCCATGATGGATTTGCAATATGATATTACTCCACTAAATGTTTAATTGTTGTCTCCTTCCAAACAAACACCTCCCCCCTGCCACTCCTCCACTATCGTAAAAAATTAAGTCTCTAATTTTATGTGAACCAACTATTTCGTACTGCTTCTCCCCCATTGCGTCATAGTTTGACTTTGAAGGCAAACTTCATAATTTTGAGGATGTAATATAGTACTGATGATTTTTATAAAACGGATTCATTACGATATTCTGAAAACCTAATAATGATAAAAATACTGTTTTGTGTATATTTTAATTATTCCTGTTTAATTATCAATTCTTTAATTTATCTAAAAGAGTTTATGCATATTTGCAATTTGGACTTCGATATGTTGTGTTAAAAATCAATGATTTCTACATAAGGAGGCAAGATGATGCCTTGAGTCATATCCAGAACCCTGGACACATATATACGCATGAGAAGTGCTACATTGGGAGGAGGTTATATTATTTGTAATGCTCTTTTCGGAAGTTTTCTGTATGTGCTTGTGGTCAAAGTTACCTCTTCATATGAATCTGAATATAAACAACAACTATGCTTCAGTCCCAAACAAGTTGACAACATACCCATTGAAATCCCACACCGTGGGGTATGGGGAGGGTAGAGTGTACACAGACCTTAACTCCACCTTGGTAGGTAGAGCGGCTGTTTCCGGGAGACCCTCGGCTCAAGACAGAGCATAATCAAAGGCAAGACAATCAAAACAAAGCAAGAGTAAAGCAAGAGAAACGGTCAGACTCAGATAAAGAATTAAAGTAGTTTAAAGTGCATTCGAACAAAAGGGAGCATTAGCTAACACAACTAAATAAGCTAAACAAAATACACTAAAGAACACATAGCAGCAGAAATCAAACTACAGTGGATTATAAAGCAATAATATGTCTATAAGTGTGATAGGCTAATCGGGCCTACAATAATAACACTACAACTAGCAATTTGTAAGCATAAGTAGGACTACGCTCGAGTACCTACTACTCTTCTACCCTAATCCGTGTCCTCCACAACCCCCTATCTAAGGTCATGTCCTCAGTAAGTTGCACCAGCGCCATATCCCGTCTAATCACCTCTCCCCAATACTTCTTCGGCCTACCTCTACCCCTCCTGAACCCGTCCATAGCCAACCTCTCACACCTCCGCACTGGGGCATCTGTGTCTCTCCTCTGCACATGCTCGAACCATCTCAACCTCGCTTCCCACATCTTATCATCCACCGAGGCTACTCCCACTTTCTCCCGGATATCATCATTTCTAATCCTATCTCTCTTTGTATGCCTACACATCCATCTCAGCATTCTCATCTCCGCAACTTTCATCTTTTGTATGTGCGGAGTCTTGACTGACCAACACCCCGCCCCATACAACATAGTCGGTCTAACCATCACCCTATAGAACTCGTCTTTAAGTTTTGGTGACACCTTTTTGTCGCACAAGACTCGAGATGCGAGCCTCCATTTCATCTACCCTTCCCCAATCGATGTGTGACATCGTCATCAATCTCTCCATTCCCTTGGATAATAGACCCTAGGTACTTGAAGCTTCGTTTCTTTGGAATAACCTGAGTACCAAGCCTTACCTCCACGCCTGTCTCAGGGTCGCTCCCATTGCTGAACTTGCATTCCAAATATTCTGTCTTGGTCCTACTCAACCTGAACCCTTTAGACTTCAGAGTCTGTCTCCAAACCTCCAGCTTGACGTTCACTCCGCTGCGAGTCTCATCAATCAGGACTATGTATGCGAATAACATACACCATGGTACCTCCCCTTGGATTTGTCGCATCAGTCCGTCCATCACCAAAGCAAATAGGAATGGACTAAGAGCTGATCCCTGGTGCAGCCCCGTCCTCAGTGGGAAGTGCTCCGAGTCTCCTCCCACTGCCCGTACTCTAGTCTTGACTCCATCATACAATTTGAATAGTGTAAATGAAAAATAAATTATAACTGTTCATCAAGAAATACAAAATATAAATCAAGAACTCTGAGCTTTAATTCTTCAAATTTGTGGCCAAGTGTTAGGTGTCTTTTTTGTTGCTGCTTCTTTTGAGAAGTTAAATGTCCTGTATTGTCTTCGGCTCAAGTTGAATACAAAGTGGTACAGTTGGTTCTGGAGTGGAGCAATGGGCTAGTTGGTATATAATTCATTGTGATGCTTTGGACAGTGTAATTGATATTTATTGCCATCATTTGTAGATGCAGTCCTTGTCCAAAGGGGAGCTTTTGCCTAAGGTTGTCGAAGCATATTCACGTCCAACAAGAATTGTTCGGGGGAAGGATGCCAATGTTGATGCGGAGGTGCATCTTATTCTATACTCAACCAATTTCCTTCTGTAACATAAATCTTCTTTGTGATTATACTCCACTATACCAGCTTTTTGAACATATTCCATTCCGTTGATTTTCCTGTATAGAACAGCTATGCATGTAAGTTGCACCTGTAGCAAAATGTCGTTCTTGATATAAAAGACAACTACAAAATAATTTGTTTCAAATCTGCTCTACTGGATTGGTACTACAATTGTTAATACTGTCAAGCTCCATGGGCATCTGACAATGTGTAGCATTGAATCCCTTTTTAGTCAAGAATCATGACTCTTCTTGCCATTGGTGATTAGTTGGTAGAGTATTGAGCATAAAGTGATCTTTTGCTTGATTACCTCTATCATGAAACACTTGATTCTGCAACATCATGATTTAGTCGGCTGCCTATTAGCATTCTTTGTTCTTATATAGTAAAAACATATTTTTTTAAATTAGGTGGATGATCAAGCTTTTGAGACAAATGAAGAGAAAGCTTTGTGGAGCACTTTCTTGTCACTAAGAAGTAAAATTCATCCAGGTATTGCCTCACCTCCAGATGAATAACCTTTCCTAATATATGCAAACAAATATAGTTGTCTGTTAAGTTGATGTTACACAGAATACTTTCAACTTCTTCTGCTCCTTGTTTATTGGTGGATTGAGTTTTTCACCAACATATTTGCAATTGAGCATGCATGTATGACTGTTCATTTACAGATATGGAAGTTGATGATTTTGTTGAAGCATCCTCAGTACTTGTAGAACCGCTGGAGGATTTTTTCAACAAGGTCTTTGTAATGGTGGTAAGTTCCTCTGATTAGATATGGAAACTTCAGAGTTCTGAAGCATTGACCAGATAATCTTGATTTGTGCACACCCAACAGGATATAGGCTTATAGTCTCTTCTTACCATGGTTTTTCCTATCTTAAATGAAGCTCATCGATAGAATATCATGTTTGCTTTGTTAAGTTTATTCTTTTTACCTTCCTATTGAACTCCTTCCTGTCTTGGTGCATGCATCAATCTGCTTTTCTTTTCTTATCCGATTTCTCTCAATCCAAAAAAAAAGAATAGTTTGTCTTATAATGTCTGAAACTAGTAGAATTGCCCAAACTATAAATACCTGCTCCTCCCAGTTATTTCTTCATTTCAGTTCTTGAAGAAACTCCATGACCATAGTAGAGAGCTGTGCTACAGTTTTTCATGTTTCATATCTCGTGCTATACTATTGATTTTGTTCTAAGCTTAGACATCTCCACTGCATAATGTAATACACCAGTCGCAATTAGACATGGTTTTGTTTTAGCTTAGACATCTGCATTCCTCTACCATTTGCAATTACATGGTTTTGTTTGTGAATAATTCAAATAAATTCTGATAGGTTTGGCACCCAACATTATATTTGAAGCCACACTTTCTTTGAGTGTATACTAGGGGTGGCCAGTTGGACGGGACGGGACGGGATTTGGGGGGATCAGGACATGGCAGGCCGGGCGGGTGATATGGGGGACAGAATGAGGTCCCGTCCCGTCCCACATCCCGCCGGCAGAGGGGACGGGATTTGGGGGGACGGGTCGGGTAGGGGGATTTTGGGGGACTTTAATTTTTTTTTTCAAGACAATTTTAAAAAATATATATTTAAACACTTAAACAATTGAATAAAATAGTGAAAAAACATCCCAATGCATTGCCTCTTATATTATTTAATAGAAATATGATTTTTTTGTAATACAATTTCAAATTTGCAACTTTGTTTCGTAGTTCAAAAGTTGCAAATCACATGGTAAAATTGCCATTAAAAAAGTTACATATTCAACCATACTTTTACTAATTTTCTCACAATCTCTTGAGGATCTTCAGTTGGAATTGGAAGTTGTTAGTCAAATTGTTCGACGTCGCTTCCCGCTCCCTCGGATAAGATTTCGTTGTAGTTGTAGTCGTCTTCTTCGTTGATCTCTGGTTGACCGCACCTTCTACACTCCGCTCTAATCCAATATTTGAATAAAACTGCAATCTCCAAGCTGTCTCCCGCCAATGAGTGTCTGAGTGTCTGTGCTCTCCTATTTGAAACCTTCCAGCAGGAAAAACACTTTCAGAAGCTGTTGATGACGCTTGAATATTCAACACATCTCGGGCCATCTTTGATAGTGTCGGAAATGTCTTCTCATTCTCCCTCCAGTATTTCAGCAAGTCTTCACGTCCATTTTCACTGACAATTGATTCGAACGGTACAACACCCTGCAAAACATAAACATCAAACTCGCTAATTTGTGAAGAATTTGAACCACTATACATTCTTTTTGTAAGGCATGGAATACTTAAAGCAGAAACCACATGTTTTTATAAGGTTGAATTGAAGTAGAAGATGGTACATAAGCCGATTGGTTATTAGCACTTTGTTGTTGGTAATACATATACATATTTTTACATTCTGTTTGTATGCTAGACATAACTTCTCTTTAGTTGGTTCGTAAGTTGGTTCTTCAGTTGGGTCTGTTGGAAGTATTTCTAAGCATTCATAAATCGTTTCAATAAGGGCATTACAACCGTCTACTTTAATAGTAGGATTTAATACAACACCAATTAAATAAATAGTGGGAATATAATTTTTTTTTAATTTTACAAACATTTTTGCAATAGTTGGAGCGTAAGTTGATTTTTTCATATATTCATTAAATAACAAAAATATTAGAGTTATATAAAATAACATAGATGAAATAGTAGGATAATAAAGACCAGAAAATTCCTTAGTAGCTAGAAAAAATTTCTCTAAAAATATAATAAGTTCTAAAATTTTATCCCAATCATCATCTACAAGCATATCCGTTTGATTTTGATTATGGACGTTAAATAATAAAGTTATAGGTCTTCTATACTCGTGAGCAACAAATAATTGTTCATACCAAGAATTCCACCTAGTCGCAACTTCTTCTGCAATTTTCCTATAAGGTAATCCACAATCATGACAAGTTTTTTTACTCTTTGCGTCTTTGTATTTTATTACCTTTAAAAATAAAGTTGATAGCAAATTGTACTTTATCAAAGATGTTTTTAAAAAGTTGTAGGCCATCCTTTATAACTAAGTTATAAATATGACATGCACATCTAACATGAAAATATATGGGGAAAAGATGGAATAAATCGAGTTTCTAAAATGTTTATATCATAATCATTAGAAGAAAAATTATCTAATGTAATAGTCATAATTTTATCAGTAATTTCATAATATTCACTAATTCCATGAATTTTTTTTTAAAAACTCCAGTGTGCTTTTCATCAATATATCTATATGCTAATATACATTTTTGCATAGACCAATTGTGATCTATCCAATGACATATAACAGTTAAATAATCATTACCATTAGTACTACAGTCTATGTCAGAAGTGATAGTCACTTTGCCCTTAAAATGATACAATGCATAACGTAAATATTGTTGATATTAATGCTCAAATTTAAAAACATATCTTCTAATAGTTGATCTAGGAAAATCGTTAAAAAATGATTATATGTTTCTCGAATGTAATGAATAAAACAAGGAGAGGAAAAAAATGAAAAAGGCAAACCCTCCACATCAACTAATTTTGCTAAATTTTTCCGATCTTTGTGTTTATCATATTTAGGACCTATAACTCCCCCCGTCATCGGGTTAATTCGACCCTGTATTTGGTCGGAGACACTATGTGAACCTTGTCCCGACTCAGAAGGCATTTGCACACCCGCTTTTTCAGCCAAGTATTGGTTATACCTTGCTTTGTGAGAGTTTTCTACATGTCTCATTAAACCTTCTGTCCCACCTTGACCTTTTCCAATTTTAAATTTATAAACTTCGCTACAAATTTTACAAATAGCTAGTTGATTAGGAATGTCCCTTTCAAAAAAATCTCATGCAGATGATTTTAATTTTCGTTGTTTTTGACCTCAACTCATACTAGGGGGAATATGAGACATTCCAGTTTCAGTTTCAGCCTACGACTCAGTTTGAGCCCGAGGTGGAGGTGCACTAGTGGGCTAGTGGGTGTTTTAACTAAATTATCTTCTAATTCATTTTCTAAATTAAAGTCTGTTTCAGATGCAGAATATACCTAATGATCTAATGATATATTAATATTAACATTAAAAAGATCAGTTTCATCTACATGAGTGAAATCACCGTAATTAGGATTACTAGAAGATGCACACTTACCCCTAGTACCTCTACCAGAAAAACGTTCACTTCGTTCCATTATAATTATGTAAATAAATAATTAAAGTTAATGAAATTAAGTACGATAATTAAAATTAACAATAATAATTTAGATAAAAGAAGGAACGAAGGTACCAAACACCGACGTGTAATCGAGGTTGAAAATTGAAACTTTGCTCAATGATCCTCAAACTAGTTGCTAACTTCAGTCTCATTTTTTGAACTTTGATAGAAATTAGCAAATAAAATATAAAATTTAATGTGCAATTTAGACTTGTAGAGAAAGAGATAGAGATGATGAGAAGATTTGTGAGAAAAAATGAAGAGGAAAATGAGATATTTATAGTTGAGAAATAGGGTTAATGTATAAATATATTAATTTAGGGGTTAAAAATAAATATTAAGGGGTAGGGGGGTTTATGGTGTGTGTGTGTGGGGGGGATGACCGTTACTAACCGTTGCCAACAACTAAAATAGAAAGTGGTCCGTTGTGCAACGGTTAGTTCTGCAAAGGGGGACGTGATGGATCGGGATCGGGACGAGCCCTAGTCCCGTCCCGAGTTCGAACCCCGCTACCGACATTGTACATCCCGAATTTTTTTTACGGGTCGGGGCGGGATTGGGCCGTCCCAGCCCACTGGACAACTTAGTGTATACTACGTTCAAGTATAACTAAGGTTTTGGATTTAGTTGGAATTTCCCCAATTCCCATGTAAAAAAGATAGTTTTGATACTTCACTGTATTTGCTGTTAGGGGAATTGTACATGCAATTTGTTTTCATTTGGTTTTCACAATGCACACATTTCTCACACTTGGAAAGCAATCATGTATGTTACGATGAACCAAAGTAGCTTCAAAGTTTTGATGAAGCATAATTCTATGCCTGATTCTCCGTTGCTGATACAACTATAGTGCATACTTGTGTCTCCCGTTCTTCATGTTAATTGTTCTTTATGCATATTGCAGGAAGACGAAAGGATCAGAACAAATCGGCTTGCACTGCTTAAAAAAATAGCAGACTTGCCAAGGGGAATAGTAGATCTCTCAGTTTTACCGGGATTTTGAAGTATGTACAACCTAAGTGGACACTGTCCACTTAGGTTGTGTCATACTATCAGCTGAGGTAACAAAGAACAACTGAGTCATTTTTTTTTGTGGAGGCAGCTAGGAAAAGGGATACGACCACAACAGAGCGAACTAGAGGACAAACTATTAAACAAAGCTTGTGACAATGTCACAGTTTGCATTTTTGACTGTTGTACAATGAAACAAGTGAATCAATAAAATGCATCATCCTTTGTATTTTTATACTGCCCGAGGAATATATCGTTTGTATTTTTATAAAAAGTCCGTTTGTGTATTCTTCTTACTAGTGATAAATAATACATTCTAAGTTTGAGCATATAATTTCACTGGTGATCAGTCAGCTGCAAAAAGTATCTCCAAGATGCAATTTTTCTGCACAAGTTTTTGTTTTCTTGTCTTCTTTCTAAGTTTTTCTGCATGTTCAAATAAATAAATCATGAAGAGGGCGTGGACTTGGACCGCTGGAGTTGAACGAATAATAGTACTAATTGCTAACTCTTTCAAATTTCTTGCCTAGTGGCTACTCCTCTGTCCAAAATTACTTGTCACCTTTACTTTTTCGAAAGTCAAAATACATAAACTTTGATCAATATTTTAAGATTGTATTTTTTTACTATCTTGATATGAGAAAAATTACAACTTCTATACTTTTCATGTAGTTTTCGAATATCTAAAGTTTAACTTCAAAATGTTAAATTTATCTAATCTAATTTAGCTTCGAAAATTAACCAAATTGACCTCGAAAAGTAAAACATGACAAGTATTCTGGGACAAAGGGAGTAGTTCTTAATCCATAAATTTTAACTTAACCGATTTTATTGGTTATTTTTTAGCATATCGAATTTTTGCAATGACCCTTCAACAATAGACAATGTAAAATCAAAGAAGGAAAATTAGAAAAAGAAGGAATTTTTTTTTGCTGTAGAAGTTGAAGCTTGTTCAGGCGAAGCAATAAAAAAAAATGATTTTTTTGAGCTATTATAAATGTATAGTTTAGTTATACAATTCTTTTTAGAGAGAAGCAATAGAAAAATGAATACCAAAGATGTGAATAAAATTGAAGGATCATTTTCTTCAATGTATTTGACCTTAGACTTGGACAACATGATGGGCGCCGAGATACTCGCACGTATTCGCATATTCTCTCTAATACAAGAATTGTTTAAATTTGTCACCTGCTTTCTTTGTCTTAAGAGTTGAACATACATAGAGAAGGAAAAATCCAATCAGCCGACATGGATGGAAAAGTCAAAATTGGCACATTGAGATATCCGAAAAGGAGTTAATGTGTGTGTGACATTACAACCTGTTTATAGAATAGTTAGCTAGATTAAATCAATCAGATCATTTGATTTGAATTGTAGCCAAGAAATGAAGAAGAGTGGAGAGCTGTATTATTATGATCATGGTCAAGGACAAAATACTGCTGCCGAGAACAACCTCGACAACAACAGTAGTTTAGGGAATGAGATTGAAGAAATAGAAGAACAGGAAACAAATGGTGGTAATTATGTTGCGGCAAGTGAGTTGTTGGAGATGAATAGAGGGCTAGCCAGCATAAAAGAAGTTGAAGTTGAAGGTAGTTTATATTCCTTTGATTTCCACAACAATAGGGATCATGCTGTTGTGTATGTTGCTGTTGGGAATAGCAGTGGTAATAGTAATAAGATTAGCAAGGAGTCAAGCATGGATGCTCTTGTTTGGACTCTCAATCATTTTGTCCATGATCCCTCTTCGACCATTCTTTTCCTCATTCATATCTATCCCGAGACCAAGTACATCCCTACTCCTTGTAAGCTACTACACTCGATTTCTTTTATCTCTTGTATAGAGTACTTCAACATTATAATTGACTAATTGTTACAACAGTGGGATTAATTTCAGTAGGTCAAGTGAGTGCAGAGCAAAAGGAGAACTACATGGCTCAAGAAAGAGGCAAGAGGAGGCACTTCCTTCAGAAGTTTTTTGATGCATGCGCTGCTACAAAGGTACCTACACATTATTCATCTAGCATATATAGAAGCTGCTTCATAAACAAAGATAGCATGAGGCTAACCATGTAAAAAAACAGGTTAAAGTTGACACCATACTTATAGAGAGTGACACAGAAGCAAAAGCCATACTGGACCTTATTCCCATATGCAACATAAGAAGGCTCATCTTGGGCACCTCTAAAACCAATCTCAAGTATGAATATCTCACTTCAATATAGTTTTAGTCCCCTCCTAGCTGTGTCCTCATTTGTTAATCTTAATTAATTGGCTTCGCTCTTAAGGAAACTAAAGTCGAGAAAAGGTAGTGGAACAGCAGATCAGATATTACTAAATGCACCTGAATTCTGTGAGGTTAAGATAATATGTGAAGGCAAGGAAATGGTTGAGCTGCAGATGTTTGAATCTCCTTCTCCGCAAGCCATTACTGGTGACAGTCCAAAGCCAATTCAGAGTCAAAATCAAGACAAGAATGAAGAATCCTTCGGATGTGGATGCTTTAAAGCCAGAAGAGTTATGCCTTAAATCTTCAACAATCTGCATTAGCATCAATACCCAAAATTCAAGGCTGGATGTCAATTCAAGTATAACCCCCACCCCCAAACCTGCCCAAGGGTTTATTCATATCATACAATATGCATGAATGTCGGTAATGTAAAGAATGGATCTTGGGCCTAACTCAACCCCAAAAGCTAGCTTGTAGGGTGAGTATTCCATTCTTTACAGGTAACTATATGTTGTACATCGAGAAATAATATCTAATATACACACCATCGCTGATTATGCTCAAAAAGGTGTGAACTCTTTTTTCCCTGATACAATTATCCTCTTAACTTTAGTATAGACAGTTGACCTAAGTTGCTCGGACTCGGGTGTGGGTATCCGATACGGGTACGTATCGGAGTGTCGAATTCGGTAAAATCTAAATTTTAAGATCGGGGGTGCGTATCCAGGTATGGATACAGGTGCGGGAATTCGGCTAAGAAAAATCAAAATTATAAAAAATAGAGCTATAAAGTTATCGCTGCTACTGTCTACCATCTAAACTCAGAGATGACCTTGAATTCTTGGTTTCTTTGCAACACGAAGCAGCAAAATGAGACAAAAATACTATAATATTGAAGGTATGTCATTTCC
Organism: Anisodus acutangulus; assembly: GCA_029783415.1. Taxonomy (NCBI): domain Eukaryota; kingdom Viridiplantae; phylum Streptophyta; class Magnoliopsida; order Solanales; family Solanaceae; genus Anisodus; species Anisodus acutangulus. The sequence goes on from CM056489.1 coordinate 44,506,870, forward strand.
CTTATCTTAAATCCATTTTATCTTTAATTTTGAAAAATCAAATCTCAATTTCCCCTCCAAATTTTTGATATATCCGGTCAAAGTATCCGAAGTTGGTTGACCGTATCCGGAACGTATCTCGTACCCGCACCCGTACCCCTCCATATCCGGACGGGTACGGAGAGTCCGCGCAACTTAGCAGTTGACACTCTTATGAAATAATAGTTGCCTAAGTTAATGATGGTTGCTGAAAAGTAAGGAGCTAAAGGCAAAAATGACAAGTAAGACAGAAACAAGGGTGTTTCTCCTTTCCTCAAAAGAGACAAGCAAATTATATGAATACATGAGAAGGTAAGGTAGCAACTTCACTGTGGATCAAATCATTCAAATGGCTGGAAATACACCACCATCCAAAAGTATGGTCTTTGCATAACTTACTGGTGAATCTAAAGTGGGTCCTACAACACTATAAAACTTTCCGATTGGTTAACACATTCTAAAAGGTATTCAGAACAAATATACTAAAATGTATTTATACCCTTTTCCTGAGCTACCACCCAGCTAATTCCTGACCTTCCTTAATTACAACATGTGAATGTGCTAAATTTAATATGAGGAAGTTTCAGGTGTACTTCCTTTCCAGAAAATGCAAGCTTTAAACTATTCAGCATAAAGCAGTTACTTACTACGTCTGCTATGCTAATGTGCTAGATTAGCTAACACAATCAACAGCTGCTAATTATTAATACTAAAGCTATCATTTATAGTGAGTCATTTTACATAGAATAAAACGTGCAAGACGGAGAATATGTCGTATAAGAAAACTGAGTATGTAAATAAAACTTACAAGACATACAAGATGTTGGATAACCTTCAAATTTTACTGTTGGCTCTTTACTACTACTGCATTATATTGACATGTATTGGGAAGTGGATATGACTCCACAATTTCGATCACAACTTCCTCAATTGTAATTGAAATCGTCACTAGTGCTCTCAATTTGGTTCACCGTCTCCTCCACCATGTCAAACAGACATTCAAATACAACAAGGTATCACGCGTAATTATCCCATGACCACATGATATCAAAACAATATTTATAAACCCAAACGAACCTTCGTAGCAACCAAACATCCCATTAGTTCGTCCATTGAGCCATCATGTGTAACACAAGCCATAAAAGATCCTGAATGGAGAGCAGCAATGTCATAAGAATTTAATGCCCTTGTTAAAAACGGTACATGGGGGCTTTTCCCTTTTCAACCTTATTTCAATGTCATTGGTTGTAATTGGATTTTTAGGATAAAGCAAAATGCGAATGAAACCATTAGCCGCTATAAAGCATGTTTAGTAGCTAAGGGGTTTCATCAATGACCTGGGATTGACTACCATAACATATTTAGTCCTGTTATTAAAACAACTATCATTAGGGTAGTCACATGCATTTCTTTTCGGTTTGGATGAAGGATTAGACAACTTGATGTCAACAATGCTTTTCTTCAAGGTTCATTATAGGAAGAAGTATATATGAGTCAACCACAGGGTTTGTTGACTCTACCAGGCCATCTCACATTTGTAAGCTGAAGCGAGCAATTTACGGCTTAAAACAGGCACCTAGAGTTTGGTAATCATGAACTGAGCAAATTTATTCTCTCCCTTGGTTTTGTCCAGTCTCACAGTGATGCATCTTTGTTCATCTATGCACATGGTTCTGTCCTTTGCTATTTTCTAGTGTATGTTGATGACTTAATGATTACGGGAAACTCAAATCAGTTTCTGGACAAATCTACTTCCACTCTTTCTACACGGTTCTCCTTAAAATATCTTGACAACTTACATTACTTTTTAGGGGTTGAACTCATCCCAACAATCAGGGAACTCTTCCTGTCACAACACAAGTATATCAGGGACATTCTTGACAGATTTGATTTGAGTGGTGTCAAGCCTGTTGCATCCCCTATGTCCACTTCAGTTGAATTAAAATTGAAAGATGGAACTGTCTTTGTCGACGCCAAACCTTATCGACAGTTAGTTGGCTCCTTACAATACCTCAATCTCACTTGCCTTGATATTATAGTGTTAACAAGTTGTCTCAGTTTATGCAGAACTGGCAAGCTCTTAAGCGGGTGTTACACTATCTTAAAGCTACCATCTACCATGGTTTTCATCTCAAACGTGACACTTCTTTGACTCTTCAAGCCTTTTCTGATGAGGATTGGGTAGAAAATTTGGATGATCGTAGCTCCACATCTGCATATATTGTATACCTTGGAAACAATCCTATTTCTTGTATCTCCAAAAAAATATAGCTCATTCGTCCACATAATCGGAGTACCGAGCTGTTGCCTTCACTACTTCTGAACTTGCTTAGGTCCAAACCTTGCTTCATGAACTACATCAGTGCCCATCCTCAACTCCTAACATCCTTTGTGATAATATTGGCACAACTTCTGCTTGTACCAACCCTGTCTTTCATAGTCGAATGAAGCATGTTTCTATTGATTTTCATTTTGTTCGCGACAGGGTTGCCAAGGGGCAGCTACATGTTCATGTATCCACGAAAGATCAATTGGCAGATGCATTGACTAAATCGCTTTCAAAACAAAGACTTGAGCTTCTTCGATCCAAGATCGGTGTATTCGATGGATCCTCAGTCTTGCGGGGGCGTGTTAGTGATAATGCAGATTCACAAGATCAAAAGGAATCAAGCAGCAAATCTGCACCTAATCGGAATCCCATAAAATCAGCAGCCAAATCAAATTAGTAATAATGATTGATTTTCATATCTCAAATCACTTGATTTTAGAAATTGTATGAGAGTGTAGATGTGTATATATACTTGTAGTCTACGGTAAAGGAAGACATAATTCTCATTCTCACATATCAAGGCTCTTATAACAGTCATACTAAAATATTGTGTTATAATATTTGTAAGAAGTTTATTATGTATAAAAAATAGTAAGATATTTATGATAATCATCATTAATGTCATGCACATAGTAAATTTCAAGTATAAATATCTAAAAGGAAAAATAAATATTTTTTATAGTGATCTGATTTAGACTTGAAAATGTTCAAAATCATATATTTTCTATCTACCGGTTTTGTATAAATTTGATGTACTTGATTTTGGTAGATGTAATCAGTCAATTTTTAATTTGAAATTTTGCAAAACCAAATCAGATTACTTTGAGAAATATCGGAATTCTACCTACAGATGAAAACTCCAATATTAATAGTGAAAATTTAGAACTTGTTGAGGATGTTGGTAGTGTGTCATTACTTATAGCCCAAATTCCATCTCAATACACCAATCAAGCAATGGATGCTACCACTTATACAGATGCAATTCTTCCAATCCTTGAAACTTACACTGATGAAGAGATTATTGCACAAGTGATTAGAGTGGAAGAACAAGAGACAACAAATACAGAAGGTGACAACGAAAGTGTTGATGAAGAGCCTCAACCTATTGCTACTTGGGGTGAGATAGAAGAGTCAACTGTTAAGCTGTTAGACAACCTTCAAGAGAAAACTATTGAATTCCCTTTTGCTGAAAGTTTGGACAAAATTCTTCGTCAATTCAAGCGTTATATTATCGCTAAGAGACTTGAATTTACAAAACCTACAATAGTAGAATTCTTACTTAAATTTGTATTTGTATTTAATTTTTCAATTAATATTAAATGCATATGTTCCTTAGATTTCAATTCCTTATCGGTATGGTATAATTAGTCATTGATTTATTTATAATTTATTAGTCTTTTTTAATTTTTAATTAATGAGATATGAAAATCAATTGAAATTTTAAAATTAACAAGTATATTATTTTCGTTTATCTCATAAAAGTACAGAAAAATAATTCTTTGTGTACTTTCGTTTATAACAGCTACATGAGATCTAAACATCAAATGACAGTGTATATATATAACAACACCTCACTATAACAACCATGAAATTTTCGGAAAAACATTATCATTATAGAGAGGTTTGACTGTAATTCCTATAGAAACGAAAACAATTATACATGAATGAGTTACATTAAATAGAATAGAACAAATTAATACTTTCATCAAAATTTGAAATCCTAATATTTAAATGTCTAGTATAGTGGTCCAATATATGAAAAGAAAAAATCAAGAAATAATTAAAGTTAGCAACAAAGATTTAGTTTGCTATTTGATTATAAAGAAAATCACACGTAATACTTTTTTTTATATTGATTTATGATATTTTTAGTTTTATGCTTTTATTTTAATTATACTAAATTCTTAATGTTAATTAAATTTATGATCATTATTAAGTTATTAAAATCGTAATAGACCATAAAATCTATACTAACTTTTTTGCTTATTTATTTGAATTTAAATACATGCACACAATTGCTTAGATGTAATATAATTAGATACTCAAATTTAATTACATGGAATTATATAGAATTTACATTATATTGAAACTTATAAATAATACTTTATTTGATATATTCATGATGTTATAGTTAGTTTTGTTCTATCTTATTTTTTTTTTGAATTTCTGCATTGATTACGTTCTTTTGAGCCGATGATCTATCGGAAACAACATATCTACTTTGCGAAGGTAGATGTAAGGTCTGCGTACATCTTACCCTTTTCAGACCCCACTGTGTGGGATTACACTGGGTATGTTGTTATAGTTAGTTTTGTTAGTCACTCCTATATCAACCATATTAAATTCTTAATATATTCTCGAAATAAAATTTAATTGTATCAGAATTAGTGAAGTGTTACAAATTACAGAATAACCACACAGTTTTATTGTAGCGATAATTTTATAGCTATTTGGATAATTATTTCCACGATAGTTGTAAATATAGCAAACATGAGAATAATTAGCTTTGCCAATTAAACTTTTGTAGCTAAGAAATTATGAGAAATTGTCAATAGCCATGGAATTTAAATTTGTGCGGTTATTTTTCCGTTAGTCACGATTTTTATATCTGTAGCTGAGAATTCATAACTATATATACATAAAACTATAGTGAAAAATCAAATGTTCAACATTTTTTTTCTCATCGGTAGAAATGTTCAATATATACTATTTTAAATTGTATAATTTACTTTTAACTAGTTTAAAGAAATAATTTTAACCACATTTTTAGTTTCGAACTCATATCTTATATGTTATATAATTACTGGAGTAATATTTATCAATCATCATAATTTTTCTCAAGTTAAATATAAAGAGTAATGAAATAACTTTTAAAAATTTAGATTTCCAACATTAGGTATAGATGTCGGTAATTAATTATCCACTAATAATATGACATTTGAAAGAAATGTCATAATATTTTTGACATTTTTATCAAATATCGTCGTTCTAACGACATTTTGCATCAAATGTCATTGTTTTTAACGACATTTTAATTCAAATGTCGTTTTTATGATAGTGTCGTTGTTTTTACGACATTTGCATCAAATGTCGTTATATTTACGACGTTTAATTATAAATGTCGGGAAATTCTTTTTTTTCCGACATTTATTCCAAATGACACTATAAATGTCTTCGTATCTCCACTTTCTTGTAGTGAGAGCTGTTTCGCAAAGGTGCTATATGAAAGTGTCGATAGTTGTTGTTATAAGACCATACTTGGAAAAGACAAATTTAATATAAATTACCGGGACATTACAAATATCGTATTTAAGGAGCCACTTGAGTAGTACCTAATTTGACATGCATGAAATGGCAAGTACATAGCACTATTGTGTGGGTGACCAGAAACAATTTAACCGTTCCATCTTTGGTACAAATATTGCTAGTTAAGAGCTGGAACAATTGACTCGAACAGTCTTTAACATATTTTATCTTGGACAAAGAATCTTTCAAATGAGAAATTTATTACTTCCAATCGTGACACTGCAGAATAAAGAGTAGATGGCACCTATCTGCCAACTTCCTTGATTTCCCAAATTATGCCTCACTATTTAACCCTCATTAGGTTCGTTTGAGGAACCACTAGAATTTGTTCTTGAGTTGGCTGCCAGATCTTTTGCATCTTCGGTGGATGCTGTTGAGGGTACTGCAGCAGGTTGTGGAAGAAAAATACCTGGCCGCAACACTTCATGCTTTTTTATTTCAATTAAACCACCCTTCTCTTGCTGGAGGTCTGGTTCAAACAGAGAACAGATATCAACAATCTCCCAGACTATTTCCAATATAAATAACAAAATGGTGTAACTACACAAAAAAAAAAAAAAAACCAGGGGCACTAACCAACTCTACTTTATTTCATATTTAACAAATCAGATCTCCCAGTTTATTTGTTCCATATTTTATAGGCAAACCTTTTACAGTTTGACATCTAAAAGCTCAACATAGAAACAAAATGTGCATAAACAGTCATTTTGATTACAGTTAGAAATGTTGGAAAACAAAATGTGCATAATCAGGGTGAGTCATTTTGCTGACATTGTTTCTATGTTGGAAAATTATGTCAGCAAAAAAAAGACACAGAAAAGAATAAAAATTCTCCCAGTTTATTTGTTCCCGAAAAGTCCAAAACTGTACACATTCATCTGGAAAATATTTAAAAATTAGAAACCTACAAATAATAAAAACAAATTCAGAAATCTCTTTACCCCCTCCTCAAAGCTTTCTATGATGAAACACTGAAATATCAAATTAGTCCTTGACAAACCATGCTTGCGAGCAAAAAGAAACAATTTGGTATAATCAATGCAAGTGATATAGGATCAAAAGATGTGAATAAGCTGAATCATTGGCAAACTATAAGAGGGGAAACAAGAAAGCAAGGCTCAAATAAAAACCTCAAACTTCTCTGCAGAATGAAGAGACAGGGAATCTCCTTAGCCCCTAGGTTGGTGGAAATACTTGTTCTAATGAAATAAGTGGAAGTACTATTACTCATGCAACTAGACCAGGTATGCAGAAAGTATGTTAATACATGAATTACTTCTACAGAATTTCATTAGTCAAGTGAATTGGTCCCTTGGATAAGTTGCCATGACACATCGTTGAACTCAAGTGATTGATTAACCCATAGCACTTTCTATGCATCTGTCAATCCCATTGTCTTCTTTTTTCTTTCTTTGTGGGTGGGGGGGACCGGGTGAAGGAGTAAAAGGGTCTAACTTTAATGAAAAGTCATCCTAAAAGACCTATCTTGCTTCCCAATAAACTCCAGGTAACCTTTTCTGAATCTAGTCAGAGCAGGAGAAGAAAATGAAGGAGTATATGCTATAAAACAACTCAAATCCTAAGGCATCACTTTCATCGCAACGAACCATCCTGATCCTTGATATTGCCAGAAGATGAAGTAGAACCAGAAGCTGTAGGGGCATCAGATTCTTTAGTAGTTCAAGCCAATTCCACCATCTGATGATGCACTCACTGCAGCAGTAAGAAAAATAAATGAGTTTGAAGTTTCAACCACACAACTTTCAGCCAGTGGGCAAACTAATCATAATAAAAAGGTACTACCTACAAAATTTACCAATGAAAACATGACATCAGTTTCATAAATGGCGCAGAGCTTCCTTCATCTTCATCAACTAATGGATACAAGCACAAAGGACACTCTCCATCAGGGTGATTCATACTGGAAAGCCGCTCCACTGCTTCCTAGTAATACATTCAGAGGATCAATTTTCCAGAGATTAAGCCCCCTTCTGAAATTCTAATAATTATTTGGACTATCTAGCAACACATTGTCTTGGTTGTTATCATCTTATTTCTCATATATGTGAGTCCCTGATGTAAATTCGTATTCTTAAAATAAAATATAGAGTTTAGTTATTAGCATAAAAACTAAACTGGAATCTGGAATTCTCCCTCTCTCTTGTCAGTTTATCTGGAATCTGAATCCTAAGTATGTAGTTATTCATGGTATTGTGAGTCCCCAGATTCTGCTGCTAGGTTTTATAAAAACTAGGTATTCTAATAAAGATTTTCATCAATCACAGAACTGGATCTCAACAGTGCAATGGTTACCTCACAAAGTGCTACAAGCATTAGACACGAGGAGAGTTCACAAGCCCTTTCTGAAATACAACTTATCAATTGTTTTTGCCTTTGCTCATCAAGGCCCTTGGAATCAACAATTCTAATAGCAGGTGGCTCGTCAGGAAATATCAGTGCAGGAAAGATATGTGAAATCTGTCTAATCATACAAGTATGCCAGGGGACGCAAGGGTGGGTGGGATTGCACAAAGCTATCAGATGAAAAAGGACATGAAATTTGAAAACGTAAGTGTGGATGAATCAGATAACAAAGATCCAAATGGTAATCAATCACCTCAAAAAAGAAAACTGATCACAGTGAAAGAGTAACTCTGAACCAGCCTGAATCCCAATGATTGCTTTCACAAACTGCAAGACAGGAGAAAGTAAAATTGAAACTATTCTCTATAGCAACATACAACATAAAACAATACTAAAAATAAACAGAAAATCAAAGAAGAAAAAGAATTGTCAGGTATAATGCCACTTCATCAGATTTGTTTGAAGATATCAGTTAATATTGACAGCCTTAGGAAACACGAACTACTCCTAAACCAGTTCTTGTAGCTTTGGAACTTGGACCACACATGTTATAGTACCACATCTAAATCTAGTTCCCCAAGATAGATGATATCTCTGAATTCCGTCGCGTTTCTACTTGCCGTATAGTTTCTTATGAAGGTGACCGATGACAAATTTGGAAGGCATTCAATCTAAATTGCAAAAGAATATGGAGAAGCAAGATAAAGTTTAAAAACACAGTTCCAATGGCTGCATAGAAAGGAGAAATAAAAATAAATTAACCTTAGAAGATGTGAAACCAATTATAATAGGTGACAACAGTGTTGTCAAAGGTGCGTTTAAAGCGCGCTTGATCCGTGAGATAAGAGCAAAACATGTTGAGTGCTTCGTCTCGCTTAATGTGTGCTTCAGTGTCATCATCAAGGTTCTAAGACATATTTTTCCTTGCCAATAAGCATATTCTGAAGAGGCTAACACTAAATAATTGATATTTCACTTTATTGTAATTTTTTGTTTCAATTTCTTTGTTTATTATTATTAGTCTTGGACTAAACATATGTATTTGTATTTTTTCTCCATTTGCGCCTTTGTTCATTAAAGCTCACACTTTATTTATGCTTTGTGCTTAGAGCTCCAACGGATCTTAGAGCTTTTTTTTGCGCTTTTCGCTTTTGATACCACATGGTGACAACTGAAGAGCAAAGACAAATAGACACAGATAACTGCACAAGAAAAAAATTGTTATAGAAACTATTGGAGTTAAGACCAAGAACTAACGAGAAAACCAGTGTTAATTAAAATCTATCAATTTGTTGCTCAAAACGATAGTGATGCTAAGCGAGGATTATCGCCTTATCGGAGAAGCCAGGCACTTTAGAGAAGTGTACTTCAAATGATGATGTGCAAAGTGATCCCAATGAAACACAATCGGTTTTTGAATGTCAACTTTGAGGAGTTGGATTAATATCAACATTATTGTAGATGGGATATTAAAATCAGTTATTTTAATTGCAAGTAGATTAGTTTTTCGTAAATTTTGCGTTCACTTCTTTAAATGCTTTTCCCTTCAAACCAAATGTGCAATGGCATTAGTTGTGCATATTGCCATCATTATACTATGATTATAAGTGGTACTTAAGTCTCAACAATGGTTTACAAGGCTGCTAGCATAAGTGGAATGTAGTTTCCATATTTCACAATTAGTTTACATTGTTACATTGCAGAGAGAAGAGTCTATGTACATTCAAGGTCCTTTATACTTTTCCCATTTTCTTCCATTTTACTTATATATTTCCTTTTCCATCATAGATTATACAGCTGTGTCTTTGAGATTCTTTTTCAAGTAGTTATGTGAATCCTAGTTGAAGGGTATAGGACTTGGATCCCACATTGGAATGAATAATACATACAAATAAACAAGTACCGGATTTCAAATTGAGCCCTCCCACTCAATAGGTAACTTTTAGGGTGTCAATCACTTAAAATTGATATCACAAATTAGCAATAAAAAAAAGAATCTTTCCAGCTGCCCCCACATCATAATTCTCTTAACAAAACTCCCAAACTGATATTTTCAAATAATTGAGCACAACTGAATTATACTACAATCATAAACGCAGTAAATATAAAGATTCCAGCACAAAGATCAATCAGTTGTTTCATTAATCGAATATTCATTCTCTAAATTAAAAGAAAAATCAATAATTTAATACTCCATCTGTCTCAATTTATGTCATATATATTTTTTTTAATTTGTCTAAAAAAAATATTACATTTCTATATTTAAAAGTAATTTAACTTGAAACTTCTCATTTTACCCTTAATGTAATGATTTACATCGACACAAAAATCTATGGCTTGTTTTAGATCACAAATTTAAAATTTTCATTTCTTTCTTAAATTTTGTATCTAGTCAAACTATATCACATAAATTGAGATGACATAAATTGAGATGAGGGAGTATATCTTAATCGTGCTTTTCTAAGATGGTATTAGTAATATAATAATTGCGAAATTTTTCTTAACCTCCTTAATTTTTTAGATTCGGTATATTCACCCTTTGAATAGAAGCGAGAACCTTCATTACTATCAAGGTCAATACCCACAGTGAGATAGTCATTACAGAGCCGTTTCTATACTTTTAAGGGTCCGGTGTGAGAAACAAAAAGAAATACTTTTTTATTCACATGAAAAATTAAATTGATCGAAGGCCCTTTTTAAATAACTTACAACAAAAACAAAATGCTTTGTCAAGTGTCAAATCTGATTTTGTGTTTTAAAAAAGTCTTTGCTGCTCATCGGAATCGGAATTTGAACACGCGACCTCTCACTAGAAAAGAACTTTTGAAAGGAATGCTCAACTGCTAGGCTACAGCTTTCACGGATAATATTGGAGGCATTTTTAATACATATCTTAATATTTGAAACCAATAAAAGAAAAATGAAAATTCTGGGGTGGAGGCCCCGCCGGCCGGGACCCTGTGCGGCGGCCCCCTCGACCGCCCCAGGGACGGCTCTAGTCATTACTAGAAGGTTAAAAATGTTAAAAACTGAATTCATTCAGCTTTTAACCCAAGATCAGAAACAATATCTCCCACGCGAATTACAAAACCTCCTACGGATATTTTTGATTTATTTTTAAAAATGTGAAATGTATAAAAAAAAAAGTATGGTAATATCTCTTAAAACGATTTTATGTTCTTATCATTTATTTTTCAAATTATCATATCATGCTTCCTATGATAAACCATACATACTATTGTAAGTCAATGTAACACTACGGTGTAAAAAGTTCTAAATTGCCCTTGCTATAAAACAAATATACACAAAAAGGTTTCGAAAGTCCCTTATTATCATCCATGCACGAAATTGGGAAAAGAAGAAGACACAGCTTGCAACATTTGCACAACTCTAACGCTTATAATGATAAAAAAAAAATTATCAGAAAGCTGAAATCGTTTCTTCCATTCAATGGCTCCTATTTTCAACGTAATTGTCTTCACAAAATGAGGACAAAGAAACTGAATCTAAGAAAAGTGGATCTATGAATAACAGTAAAAGACAATTACTCTCCAAGTATACCCTACACACCACGGTTAGAATACTCATGGATGCATAATTTTCATGCCCATAACATGTGATATACAAAATTTATTCATGCCAATAACAGGATATATAATTTCATGTCTATAATATGTGATATGCAAAACTTATTCACGCAATAATATGTGATAAGGTTACGCTTTTCAAATATTTTAATACTTTTATACTGTCAATGTGTGTATTATGTTCTATTTCCATAATTAAGTAAAGCATGTTGTGGACATATGTCATTCTCAACAAAAGATTATTCAAATGTATAAAAGCTCTTAGGACGCTTGTATTAGTTATATATATTTACAATTATTTTACTATTTTATGTAGATAGTGTAACCATGTAGTAATTCAAAATGTACATGATCATCAAAAAACGAAAAATCAGAAAAATGTACAACATACACACCTTTCACCCAAAAATAAGAAGAAAAAAATGGGCAAAAGAAGCAGCAGCATCTATGTACACAGCTCGTTTATCATTTCTGCTGCTTCCGTAGGTGCTCAAACTCTTCCAGTTTTGTCTTTAGAAGTGTATGCTCCTGCTGCATTTTGTCGAGCAGTGTTTCGACCATAAGCATCTCATCTTTTAGATGATTAATCTTTTTATCTAGAAAAGCTAGTGTATCAACACCCGTTCGATACATGTTACTTCCAAAGTCCCCTTCAGGTATCACGTGGACGTGTTGTGGTCTACCTAATAACACAAGTATGCTCATCTGCAGACAGTTTGATGGAATGAAAAGATTAGACAGCAAATTTATTTTTCATCTCAGTTTGCAGAAACGATCTTGACCACATAATCAACGGGTCAATTTATGGCAGACTATCATATGACGAAACCTATTAACTCAGACACAGTAAAACATCAATGTATCACATATACAAAGTAACAAACAAATTAGAGCAGTGGGGTGAGCATAGTTTGGGCCAACCCAAAATCCAAACTGAAATTCGAATTTTTTGGATATATGGTTTGGATTTTTGGATTATGGATTGGACTTCGGATATTATTTTTAAATTTTTTGGATTTCGGATTTAGTAAGTTGGATTTTTGGATATCCAAAAATCCAAAATTTCTATACAATTTCTTTACAACATTGAAAGATGAATTAATTCCACTAGTTTACAGAGAGTATGCAATGCTAACCACAACAGCAGGGAAAAAGAATGAGACCGAAAAATAAGCTTACAATCTCCGGGTTATTTTTACGCTATAACAATTAACAGAAAAATGCATGAAAATCAACAACTGCGTGATCACATGGCCATAATAGTTTACTTTCCCTGCTGATAACACATCATAAAGGGAACAATTTGTGCCACCAAATTAAGAAACGTACCTGCATTAGGAGCAGGATCACAACAACGGTGATCACTACAAGAAATGAAACTTGGCTTTGAGATTTCAAAGATGATGAACACTTGAGCATGAAATCTCTACACAAGGAAGTAATGGACACAGTACTGCTACAGATACCCTGATCTGCAGCTTGCTGGTTGAGCAGCGGTTGTGACCTGACTTCATTAATAGTCTCATCTAATTTTTCCACTTGTTCAGAACTTTCTTTCGACTGAGTACTTGTTACCACATTAGCAGCACGACCAGCAGCTGACAGAAAATAATTTAATCAGATAACATGAACTTGGAACCAAAGAACGTATACCGCAACATATAGATAGCCAAAGGTGCGATACTAGAGGTTTCCAGAAGCACTACCTTCTTCCTTCTCCAACTTCTTTTGCTTCAACAATTCATGTGCCTTAAAAAAAAACCACATCAATCTTTGAAACAGCTTTAAAATTCCTGGAAACTGAAAATAGAAGAAATTGGGAAGGATGAGAAAATACAAGAGCAATCCATATGGCATACACTTCTCGAACTTCATCAACTGTAGACTGCACTATCTTCCCTGCAGAGATTCGCCAAGCAATTAGCAGCGACAAAAAAGTTCTCGTAAGGTGAACATCATAAGTTACCTTTTCCCTGTAACTGCTTAAGCAGCCAAACTAACAAGGATATACAGAATAGCTACCTACGATATGTACAAGATACAATGCCTACCCCCTCCACATTCTCATGTTTTCGCTCCCCTCGCATTTTTTCACTCTTCATTGGGGTAGCGAAATGGGGAGACAAGGCCTAAATTTCAAAATATGACAAAGATCAGTGACTGAAACTCATTCATTGAGCATAAAGACTTTTCGGCTGTTGATATCAATGACGTTTCTTATTCCAGAAGTGTTCAGAGAAAAGGTTCAGTAATCAATATCACCGTGTCAACTGGAGTGAAAATCACACAGTATGCAGAAGATAAGATTATATTATGTGGGGCTGAGGAGTCGCATTTTGAAATGGTTTCTGGTCCGTACGATAAATCTGGAGAAGCCTCTCAGTTTGCAGTAAATGAGGTGCAAAACCTACACAGACTAGGAAATGTTTTGGGGGGGTTAGATTGGAGAGCTACCTACAGAATATCTTGGAATGCCTTGGGGGGGGAGGGGGGGGGGGCTAAGTATAAGGAGAAACATGTGTGAAAAAAGATTGAAGAGAGATGTAAAAAAGACAATACTTATCTCTTGGGGGTAGCTTATCAACAATGTTTTGGATTCTCTACCTACATATCTTACGTCCTTATTTCCTTTACCAGACAGTATGAAAAAAAATTGGATAGAGTCCAGAGGAATTTCTTGTAGGGTGGTAGGTAATAAAGATGAGAAATCTTTTCATTTGGTGAAGTGGGACAAGGTGATACTTGATAAGAAAAGAGGAGGGCTCGGCATCAGAAACTTGAAGGTCCATAACAATAATGATGGCAATGGAGATATGGAAAAGAAGATGGGACCTTGTGGGGAAGGATCATATCTGATAAATATGGGGAACAAAGCATACAGTTCACTGGTCCTATTAACTATTCTCATGGTTTAGGGTTTTGGAAGAATATATCCAGCTTATGGTCTTCTAATGGCAGACACACTAGGTTTTGGCAAAATCATAGATAGGAAACGCCCCCTTGATGACTGCGTATCAAGATATCTCCAGGTTCACTTCGAATGCAGGTAGTTTAGGCTCAGATTTTTGGAATTGAAATAATTGGTGCTTAGAGCTTTTCGAAGAAATTGTTTTGATTGGGGTGTTCCAAGAATGGCTCTACTATTGCATGATCTAGAGAAGGTAATTCAATGAAGAAGTATCTTACACATACTACGGATGAGACAGAATACTGGACACTTCTCAGTTAATTCATGTTAAAAGGCTCACACTGAAGGGGACAGCAGCACAGTTCGGCCTTGATAGCAGTTAAGGAAGTCGAACGCGCCCTATAAGTCAGCCGTTTTTTGTGGCTTGCCTCACATGATGCTTGTCTCCCTCAAGCCAACCTCCAAGAAAAGGTTTATATTTTACAGCAGATGTTTTTTGTGTAACAGTGCAGCACTCATCTTTTTTTAAAGTGCCCGGTGTCGAGGCAGATTTGGGCCCTTTTTTCGAATCTATATACAGTTCATTTTGTAATGCCATTCACTGTGAAGGATGAAGCAGCACCCCTTGGGTTGGCCGTTGGGCCCTTCCCCGGACCCTGCTAATGCGGGGATGCTTTGTGCACCGGGGTGCGCCTTTGCTTATTCAATGTGAAGGATCTTTTAACAGATGGGGGGTTAAAGGATTGAAGAAATCAGAGAGAAAAGTATGGAAGACAGTGCGAAGCTGTGTGTGTTGGATTATACAAAAGGAAAGAAATGCTAGATGCTTCGGAGGGAAAATGGAGACTATTCCAAAGATTAAATTCAAGTGCTTATGGTTTTTTGGTCTAATTTACAAGATGTTAAAGATGGAAACAGTATGTTAAGAGTTCATAGATTCACTACAGAAATAGGAGCTTATTCTGGTGGAAACCTTCTTTTTGTTTTGGTACACAAGGGTTTCGAACTTTGTAATTATACTGGCACCAGCTTAGTGCCAGGCTTCGAATATTGTGATATAATACACCATTTTACCTGTTCAAAAAGAAGTTAATTCAGATTTGAACTTTCTGAATTAGAACCAATAGGACAAGAAAGCATAGTACCCAAAAAGGCACATCAAATCCTATACAGGACCAGAAATTGCTGTTGTATCTCACCTAGCTCAAAATTTGATATATCAAAACACATTAGCCAAAACTGCTACACATGTCATGCCATTTCGTGAAAAAGTTCTTCATGCATTTGCCATCATGACAAGGCATGCCATGTGGTAAATCATTCTCCATTTTTCCAAGAGCCTAACCCAACCCAATTTTATACTATAATAGATCCTAATGAGGAATCTTAAGATTAACCCACTCCAAACTCCAACTTGGGCAACAAAAAATGTAGCTTTGATCCTCAAAATAGCCCTTGCCAATAGATAATTGCTGCTAAAGGACATACACTTGGTTATAAGTAGATAGAACATGATCTGATGGAACGCAACTAAGGATGTGTGGAAGGAAGAGAACCAGCAAATAGCGTATCCTGCTTCACACCTTACAATCAATTATTAGAATGAATAAAGAAAATTTCCGAAAGCTTAAGTTTCATGCTTCGTATATTGAAGGTTTCATTACAACTGTCAAACCCCTAGTTGTGTGACAAACTAAAAGAACTGTAATGTCATAATCACTGGCAATGGATAAGCACCGACAACCCTTTTTCTTTTCTCTTTTTTTTTTTTAGAGAAAAGGTAAGTAACTTTTTTTGGCGAGGGGTTAGGCCTTGACCCTTGCCCGTATATTAGCATCCAAAAATTAAATACATACAGGAGGGGGATATAAAACCTAACATCCGCAAATTCTACATTGTGATTGGTCATTCCCAACCATTTACATCGGTGCTTACCTGGTATGTCTTATACAATGTGATGCTACATAAGTTGTGAGAGAAATCCTCTCCTTTAAAAGATAAACTCGTGGAAATTACTAACTAGAAAATGATTGAAAAAACACAACTAAGGCTCAGTTGAAGGACGAGCACTAGCAAATCGTCATATTTACTTGCTCAACATTTCACAGTCAAAATCAGAACTACCAAACAAATAAAATCTGAAATGATAAGGCCCCATGTACCATCTATGGCAAAACATTTTGACTAATCTAGCATCAAAAGTGTACTAAGCACATGAAAGCGTTTTGATTAATCTATCAAGAATTGACAAGCAGGCAATGTGTGTCTTGTTTATCCAGCTTCATCAAATTTGACTACGACAGAAAGAACCCAAAGTGAAAGGGAACCACATTTTGTGCTTCTAGAAAACAAAGAACCAGATCCCAATATTAAGCTAATATGCCTACTAAAGCACAGGTTAATACAAGCTGACCAAAATAAGCAATCAGAGATTATCAGATCCTAGAAACATCTTCCTAGAGATGGAGAACCCAGGATATGGTAAAGCATCTTTTCGGATTGAATGGTCTCTGAAATAATTTGAAATATGCCACAATTGAGCATTTTCCAATTGCAACATAGAAACAATACCATGTCTCGCTCTCGTAGGTGGCCCTTGAGTTCAGTTGCTTTTCTTTTTCTTGATTTCTACTTTTTTCTATCTCTTTATTGATTTATATACTAGTCATCATCCTGTGCTCCAACCAAAATTTTCTTATGAGCCAAATATAAGAGTTATAAAGAAGAAGCCCTTCGAATAAACGAGGCCTATAAGCATATAGAAGCATTTGGTTAATCTATCCCCAAAAGCTTAAGTTTTTCAATGATGAGGGGAAGGCAAGATATTTTTATGAAATTAATAACTTATTGATGAGTTGGAGGAAAGACCTGCATAGGAGGAGGAGGAATAATAAAAGCATGATACCTTAGCCCAAAATTCAGTGCCTCCTAAAATTGCACTAAGATTTTATCACACTTGCTATTTCTTTTGGAACTACAAAAGTAAAATTTGAAGAAGGTATATGAGGAATAAAGAATGATTTGCACCTCTAAACATGGTTTTCTTTGAAAATGCCACATTCACGTACACCTTCAAACTGCAGCCTCCTTCAGGTTCATCCCCATCATTCTCTACATCCCAAAAACCCTAATGTAAAAGACAGAGATATTGTGAGCAACAAAAGAATAAATAAGAAAATTTCGACAACAACGATACCCCCCCCCCCCCCACATTCCTATAACAAAAAGAATCCCAAAACATAAATATATTCAAAATAATTGTGGTCAAAAGAAAACATTGTTTGACAGTCTACAATTCTACTAGAATTGTATAATGGGACAGACACAACACTGGGTGTCCTCCATTAAAAGTTGACGGGCTTAAATGGAAAATCAAGAAGAAGCTTATCGTGGAAGAAGTGTCCAATGATGAGTCCAAGAAGATGTTTATCGTGGAAAAAGAGCCCAAGAATAAGTTCAAGAATTACGACAAGGAATGGACCAAGTGCTACACATATTTTATGATCCAACTTCAAGCCCAAGAAGAGCCCAAAGAATTTGAGTTTGAGATTTGCATGCTCACATGGAGGCCCAAGGAGAGCCAAAGGAGGATTTTCATGCCCAACAAAAGAGTTGATTTTGCTTGCTGATTTGCATGGCCAAATAGGGCTGAATCATGTGAGAATCAAGCCCAAATATAGCTGCATTGCACACCCAAGCACACGTGGATTTTTGGTGCCAAATTTGGCACTTGTTCCTTATTTCTTTAGGGAAGAAGTTTGACTTTATCTTTTACATGCTTTCCTAGTTTAAATGTTTCCTAGTTAGGTTTTATTTAATTCTTTCCATAATGTAGGATTCGAATCCCATATTATTTGGGATATATTTTCCTAACAATATTAATATTATTTGAGAGTTTCTCTTCTTTACACCTTTGTGTGTGGCTACTTTGAATTTATCTTGCAACCTTATAAGAACGATTCTTCTAAGCGGTAAGATGAATTCGTGCTTGATATCTTTCTTCGAAATAGGGGTCTAGATCACTTTTTGATTTAAGTTCTTGAATTGACTCTATTAGTATCATAATTAGTCTTAATCCGCTAATTTTGAATACTAAGATCAATTAGGGTTCTTATCACTTCATCTTGAAATTTGGAAATTTTTATTCTCGAATTTCGCATATCTTTAAATTCCGTCTTTAATCTTCATATTTTTGCTTTCGTATTATTTTCTTGTTTTTTATTCATTACCCGATTCGTATCAAGTGGTATTAGAGCGGTTCAATCAAGGTTCCGTTCTTGATAATCTTGGGAGTTTCATAGCAAAAAAATTCTCTTTTTTGTTTTCTTAGTAGCTTAAAAGAAAGTTACATCAACAAAAAAAAAAGAAGGAAAATTCAATTGCTTAGGAATTAAGTCATTTTGAAGAAACTCCGGGTTTATTGTGTTTCAAGGTTTCCAACATCAAGAAGGAAATTCAAGAAGAGGGGAAACTTAGAATTTTTTTTCCTTTTCATACAAAGTGGCCGTTTTCTTGTCTCACCAAACCCAATTCGCCTGGGAGTTGGTAATTTTTTTTTCTTTCTACATCTTACTTCTAAAGGATTGTTACTAGTAGGGTTTATATATAAATCCTAAAGGAACCAGCCAAAGGTAGTAATTTGAGTGGAAAAAGGCAAGAGAGGGTGAGATCAATAGAGGGGAAAAGGCAATTGAGAGATATTTGTTTCTTTAATATCTTTGTTTCAAGATGTCTCAAACAAGAAAGAAGAAAGGAGAATGGAGTGGGCACTCAAAACGACAACAACATAGTCGAGATGCTTAGAATGATTACCGCCGACTTGAAGCATTAGAGGTCGGCCAAAATCCACCTAACCCGGTGAACATAGACAATATGAGGAGAACCCAACAACACTCGATTCCTCCGGTTAGGAGACAAGCTGTTCGAGCTCCTCAATTCCAACAAGGTGAAGATCAATTTGGATACGATGAGGACAAATTTGAGAAAACTTACGAAAAGAGGAACGAAAGGAGCGCACCACGAACTAGGGTTAAGGATGACAATCTTGGTAGCGTAAAGATGAAGATCCTTACTTTCAAGGGGACAAGAGATCCAGACTTGTACCTTGATTGGGAGAGGAAGGTGGTCGCCATCTTTGATTGTCACAACTATTCTAAAGGTAAGAAGATTAAACTTGTTGTGGTTGAATTTTCTGACTATGCTGCTAGTTGGTGGAAGAAATTTAGCAGAGATAGACTAAACAATGGAGAACTGCCCGTTGCGACATGGGACGAGATGAGAAGGATTATGAGAAAGCGTTTTGTGCCATGGCACTTTCAAAGAGATCTGCAACAACGCCTTCAAGATCTTAGGCAATGTTCTATGTCTACGGTTGTTTATTTTAAAGCTATGAATATGGCTATGATCCAAATAAATTGTAATAAGGAAGAGGAGGCCACCATGGCTACGTTTCTTAATGGTTTAAATAGAGAAATGGTTGATGTAGTAGAATTGAAACAATATGTGAACTTAGATGAGTTAGTAGAGTTTGCTGTAAAAGTAGAAAAACATAACAAAAGAAAGCAACAAGCTAGCTCATGGAAAAATCGATCTACTACAACTCACATAAGCCATGGCCTAAATGGAAGGCCAAAGATGAAGAAAGTCTTAAGGAGAATATAAGAAGATATGAGAGAGAAAAGAATGAGAGAAGTGAGGGAGTGCATGTTGACATTCCAAGAGAGGAAAAAGGAGAGGATGTGTTGTGTGAAGAGAATGGGATGTCAAGTGAGGAAAAAGGTGAGCTTGAGAGAAAAGAAAAGAGAGATGCACATGAGAGTAAAAGAGAGAGGGATGGTCGTGAGGTAGAGAAAGTAAAACAAGAGAGTTTGAGTGAGGTTATTTCTTATTCTAACTCTGACATTCTTACTTCTTCTTTTAGTTGTTTTAACTCTCTTGTAGGTACTCATGGGAAAGTTTGCATTGAAGAACCATCATTGGATGTACTTAATCCTAAGGTGATCGAAACTATATGTCCCATGGAGCAAGTGTATATTGACAAGAAGGATAAAATTGTGAATCTAAGACCAATGAATAAGGAAAAATGAGGTGATGTTGTTCCTTTGCTACATAAGACCAAGTACGGTATGTATAATTGGTTTATTTACATTCTTGGGATTCCTAGAACACCTAAGGTCTTTCGGGAGGTAATGAACTATACGCTTAATTCTTATGTTGGTGACTTCATTAATTTTGAGGATGATGATATTTTACTATATAATAAGTCATTAACTATAACCTCTAAGTTCAACCATAAGAGTAACTCATTCCCTTTTAAAACTGAGCATGACATTGTTGATTGTGGATTCCCATTTGTTGAAAAGAGGCTTGCAAATGAGTTAGATGATTCTTCTTCTCTTATTCGGCAAGTGCCGAATGAGTTGTCATATGATAATGAGCTCGGATTTAGTGGAGAATTTATTTTGAAATTTATGGGCTCTTCCATCTTTCTTGAAAACTCTTGTGCCTATGTGAATAGATTTTATCTAGAAGAATCGGTGGGATGTGGGATGGGTAATTGAGGATGTTTGGCTATATCACAAAAAGTGTTCAATTTGATGCATGTATTAGGGATCTTGTACCGCCTTTGCCATGCCCATTGAAATACTTTACAGATATAACTAAATTGGAGTCGCAAGTGTCATTGCCTATGACATCTAGACAAGAATTTTACGGTGCTTATATAAGTAGGAAAGTTTTCTATTGGGATGATGATGTCCACATGCTTTACAAGGATATGTTTATACATGCTAGGGTTAATTGGGTTAAATGGATACATGGCCACTATCTTGTTTTGTTCCAACCATTATTGCTTTCGATTAATGGATGGTGTTTACTAATGCATGTTTTTTTTTATTTTGCGAGATTCAAATTCGAGGACGAATTGTTTTCAAGAAGAGGGGAATGATAGCATCCACGATAGCATACCTCCATTAAAAGTTGACGGGCTTGAATGAAAAATCAAGAAAAAGTTTATCGTGGAAGAAGTGTCCAATGATGAGTCCAAGAAGATGTTTATCGTGGAAAAAGAGCCCAAGAATAAGTTCAAGAATTATGACAAGGAATGGTCCAAGTGATACACATATTTTATGATCCAACTTCAAGCCCAAGAAGAGAAAGATTGGGCCTCAAAGAAGAACCCAAAGAATTTGAATTTGAGATTTGCATGCTCACATGGAGGTCCAAGGAGAGCCAAAGGAGGACTTTCATGCCCAACGAAAGAGTTGATTTTGCTTGCTGATTTGCATGGCCAAATAGGGCTGAATCACGTGAGAATCAAGCCCAAATATGGCTGCATTGCACACCCAAGCACACGTGGATTTTTGGTGCCAAATTTGGCACTTCTTATTTCTTTAGGGAAGAAGCTTGACTTTATCTTTTACATGCTTTCCTAGTTTAAATATTTCCTAGTTAGGTTTTATTTAATTCTTTCCATAAAGTAGGACTCGAATCCCATATTATTTGGGATAGATTTTCCCTATATATAGGGGTGAATTTTGTTATTTTCATTAGACAAACAACATTAATATTATTTGAGAGTTTCTCTTCTTTACACCTTTGCGTGTGGCTACTTTGGATTTATCTTGCAACCTTATAAGAACGATTCTTCTAAGCGGTAAGATTAATTTGTGCTTGATATCTTTGGTTCTTATTCGTAAATTAAAGAAGGTAATTAGTCTTATACTAATTATTGTCTCTAATTTCTTCGAAATAGAGGTCTAGATCATTTTTTGATTTAAGTTCTTGAAGTGACTCTATTAGTATCGTAATTAGTCTTAATCCGCTAATTTTGAATACTAAGATCAATTAGGGTTCTTATCACTTCATCTTGAAATTTGGAAATTTTTATTCTCGAATTCTGCATATCTTTAAATTCCGTCTTTAATCTTCATATTTTTGCTTTCGCATTATTTTCTTGTTTTTATTCATAACCCGATTCTTATCGCAAGGCCTTGACACTTACGTTGTGCACACGTCTTGTTACGCATGCCACAACCCATGCCTTGCACTTGCCTTGGCGCCAGCCTTGCCCTTTTTTACTTGCTAATATCCCCAAGGCTGCCTTGCCTTCCACAGGCACCTTGGCACGGCCTCATTGCCCAAGTGTCGGTCAACGCACTTAGCCCAAGACAACACTCACATTGCCCACTTACGCACATTGCTTCCAAATCCCACCAAGGCTAGTGTCAAGTGGAAATTAGACACTCTTGTCATAGCCTATTTCATGTTTGAGGCTCTCGTTTAGGAGCCTAGCACTTACCTTGGCTCCTTAAAATTTAAACTATACCTCAGTAGGCTAACCCCTATGTGATAAATATCCTTATGGGTCAACTTAAACATGAAAATCCCTTCAATATTTTATCAAGAGCAGTTGCATTGAGGTCTCAGCAAAACAGAACGGTGTGGACATAACAGCCATCACTCCTGTCACCTCCCCACTCTATCCCCTGCCTTCCCCAAGAAAAGATATAAAACAAATGAAGTGAGAGAAGAGTAACAACTCAATCTCTCCTTCCCACCAACAAATCAATCTCCAAACCTGCCTCCAAAAACACAAAAGGAAATAAAGAAACAGAAAAGAAAAACGATAACCATCTTTGGACCCTCCTAGGTATGAGAGTCCTATAGCTGGGAGGACAAACCAACCGTGCTTGAATTGTATATACAAAATACTGGGGCAATTGACATTTTCAAGTTTTAGATAGTATTTTCAAATCTATAACTTTGATATACTGTTTTCAAGAATTGACAAAGGAGTAAATTTAACAGGCTACTAGCAGCTATTGCGCGCTTGAAAGTTGCTGCAGCGAGATCGGAATTCTAATGTTTGTGGAGATGAACCTGGCATGTAAGGGGGATAATAAACCAGAAATGTTAAGGTCATATGATTTCAGGCAGGGTAATTTAAGAGCATAATACTCCAGGCAGTAACCCCATGGTAAAATAAATTTACCAGCATTAAGAATGCTTACCACTAAATTAATAATAACGTTGGACTTATAAACTAGATGGTTCCTTCCTTATCGCAATCCTACACACAAGGTGGATTTTTTCCAATGAATACCCAGAAGTGGATTATTTATCCAACCCAGATAACAAAATATTTTTGAAGTCCCATACAACCTTCTTAATTACATGCAAGGCCACTTCTGGGCCTAGCCCTTTATCTACTGTACTTGGTAGGAAGGGAAATGTTCTCCTCAAAAATAATTTCCTCAAGAAAATGTTTTCCGGTTTTTTGGTCGGTGAGTAAAAAATATTTACTTTTTGAAAGATATTGAGTATTAAATATTGGTTTATGTCTAAATGTAGGTTGGAACTATGTTGCCTGACTCTTCAAAAATGTGGTCAGGTGCATGTTGGATCCTCCAAAGTAGTGCATTTTTGGAGGATCTGACACGGGTCGGGCAACATTTTTAGAGAGTCCAAGCGACATAGTGTTCGAACAAGTAATATAGAGGAAGACTTGAAATATTTGTAAAGGAAAATGTTTTCCACTCAAGAGTGAGAGAAGTTGATTTTTCCCCTTTTGACTAAAATTTTTCTTAGGAAATGTCACAGAGAGAGAGACTTAGAAGGCGAAGTACCATGAGATGTAAGAAAAGTCCTAGAGACAAAGACAATGTGTGAGAGAGAGAGAGAGTGCGACGAGATAGAGGGAGAAGAGAGCAAGAGGATGGGGACAAAGCATATGAAGATAGGATTGAATGGGAGAGAAGGAATATATATATATATATATTAATAACCGTGGTTTTTGGGCCAACTTACGCGCACCTCGACTAATTCCACATGCTACCTCCCACCAGCACCGGTACCGGGTAATTCTGTCCACCAAGGCTTGGACATATGGGAAGAAATCACCTAATGGCTATGCCTCAACTGGTATTTAAGCTTGATACATCATGGTTCTCTACCCACTTCATTGACCACTAGGCCACACCCTTGGTGAGAGAAGAGGGACATATATTGACAGTGGCCTAGTATATCTAAGGTAATCAAGACAAATTAATGAAATATTACTTATCAAAGGAGAAATTGGCATATGTCCTACCATATAAGTTGAAGTAAGGGACACCTTAGTGTCTGCTTCAAGTCCAACAAGTAAATGTGCAACATGAGAGTCACCCGGCATATTAAAAGAGCTTAGAAACTTCCCAACACAAGTCATTTTTTATTTTATTTTTTACTTTTTGATTTTTAAAGGCATTTTATTGAGTATCCAGCAATAAGAAAGTGTTGTAGAAGTATTTACAGAAAGATCATCACTGTTGCAAGTCTAAGAACACAAGTCAAGTTTTATGTTAATATCATAAGAGCCCCAGGGCTTATTCCACCTATGAGGTATTTCCTTGTTATCAATATCTGCCAATCAGTCATCTAGCATGAGTTGTGCACCACCCTAATCATAAGAGGCAAGTGCAGTTTTGCAATCAAGAACAAGTACCAGATAACCTCAAGGAGTACTATTTCTAACGAGGAAATCAGACCTTTATGAAAAGTAAAACTCATACCTCCACTCGAAAATAGTCTGCATAAGGAACATCACTGACTTCTTGTGAAGTCTCAATCATCAGGTGACTGAAATCAAAGTAGCATGTTAAAATAACAACATTACACATCAATAGCAAATCAACACACAAAAACCTGTGCATTTCTAAATGATAGAGAAAAGTGAAGAAAGCTTAAAATCAAACTTTCTAGACATATGCAGGTATGGGACATCTCTTCAGGAAGAAAATAGATCAATGACGTGTCTAAAAAATCTACCAACTTACAATTAAAAAGATTTGCTTATCAGAAACAGTAACGACGACATTGTACAAAACCTAGTTAGTTTATTATTCAAGCTATGACGGCTGTTTTATTTGAAATTTACTTAATTCATTGGAATATCCTAGTGAATTTCAAAAATCAATGAATTTCAATCAACTACTTATCCCAAATAAAGAAAAAAAACCAATCAACTATGCCTTAATGCCTTAATCAAAACAAAATGGTATGAATCCTCCGTATCTGCTCTATTCATGTCCATTTCATTCCAATGCCAAATAATTTGTCTTTTAAGCCAAATTAGAGGTTCTCAAACAGGAAAACAGCACAATACGAATCAGATGCTTTGGGAAAAGAAAAAACAGAGCAAAAGGCAATCATCACTTAAGTAACACAACGTTTGTGTTTGGTCTTGTAACGACTTGTTCTGTCGTTATATGTACTTTGACTATTTTACCCCCGTAGACTCAATTCCCGGAACTTTCGGACTATTCTAATAGAAGTGGAGAAATTAGAACCTTAAATAGTGTAAGTGTTGACAAATAGTTGACTTTTGTGTAAAAGGGCCTTTTTCGAATTTCCGTCGATTACGTGAGATCCGGAGGGTCGATTATGACTTGGTGGGATAGTTGGTTCGGTTCCTGAGACACTCGGGAGTATTTTTGGTATTGGGTTGGAAAGTTAGTTTCGGCCGTTGGGGGTTGACTTGATAAAATAGACCTCCAATGAAAATTCTGAGACCACGAGTGAGTCTGTATCGTGTTTTTACGTGTGATTGCATATTTGTTTGTGTTATTTGGAGTCGAAGTAAGGGAGAAAACTGAAAAATCTGGTGTTGTTCTGGTTTCCTTTTCACTATCGAGAGGAAGGGGGCGCGATCGTGAGCCTCGATGAAATCAGGCTCTCGCGATCGCGGTGGTGTTGGACGCGATCGCGTCTGGGGAGGGAGAGTCGCGGTGCTTCGCGGTCACGTAGTATCTCTCGCGATCGCGACGTGTATTTCTGGGTCAAGTTAACCCTTTGCCATCGCGAACAGGGTCTCGCGAACGCGAAGGAGGCACTGTAGCTGCGGGATAAAAGAGCCCTAGCCAATTTTTAGACCCCATTTTTTCATTTCCAAAGTTCTTAGTTTGGTTTTGGGGAGATTCAATGTGTTTCTTCAAGGTGCTTCTCATAGGTAATTTTTAAACCCTAAAACTTGTTAATTCTATTAATATATTCCTATATTCTATGTTTTGGAGAGTGGGAAAGAGGGTTTGGTTTGTTGAGAATAACAGGGCTTGAATTGGGGAAATTGGGGGTTGTGAATTGATTTATGGTAATGGATATTATTGTATATTAGTGATGTAATGGGCTAGTAGATACTAATTTATTGATCAATTTCATGTTTAAACCTTTTTGGAGATTTGGGGGGAAATTCTAGGGTTTATGCTAATTGGTTTTTTTTACGTGAATGATGTAAGTAAAAAAAAAAGGAGGAGGGTTGCCGAGGGTCAATAGGTAATTTACCTAACTCCGCCTGTGTGACCTCGTTCACATTGCCGGTCCCAAGCCCGGATAAAGGAGGAGGGTTGCCGAGGGTCAATAGGAAACAACCTCTCTACAAAGGTAGAGGTATGGCTACGTACATCTTACCCTCCCCAGACCCCACTTATGGGATTACACTGGTTTTTTGTTGTTGTTGTTGATGTAATTTACCTATTATTGGTCTAATTTGGCAATTGGGGAGTAGAATTGAACTTTTAGAACATTAGTTTACCAATTTCGCCCTTTAATTATCGTTTTACCCCGTGGGCCCACTTTCCCTATTTTTCCCATAGTTGGTTGGAATCAAGGAACAGTCTAGTGTCATGAGTGTTGTCAATTTCTATTCTAACTTAAATTTCTTTTATGATTAGACTCCGAGTATTACCAAGACCCGCAGAAAAGCAAGGCTCGTGGCCTCTGCTTGGCATCCAGGTAGGTTACGACTTACCTTCTGGTTAGACTTCGATTAGCGAAGCGTATGTATAGTTAGATACTGTTGGAGAAAGCATGTAAGCCTTCAAGTATGAAGTTGGGATGGATTACTTAGGTTGGATAATGTTGACTATTTGTGACTTGTTGAATGATTGCTGGACTTGTATGTAGTTGCCATATCGTACTTGTGATATATTTGCCTATCATTCATCTTGGTATTATCATGGATAGAGAAACAGATTTGACTTGATATTGATATTGTGATATGTGTCCATGTGTGGCATGATTGAGATTGATACATGCACATCATTCATACACATTCTGCATGAATCATTGTTGTGAACTGTGATTTGACATTAATAATGATAGATGGAGAGTGAAACATCTAAGGCTTCCTATTATAGTGTTCACTACGTGCTTAATTCGTATGGCCTCTCTTGCCTATTAAATTGTTGTTACCGGTGTGGTCCAAAGGGAAAGTGTTCTAGACGTGGCATTGTACAGATATGGGAATAAAATCAGATTGGTAACTGATTTACGGATGCCGTTATGTTTATTCATCTCATGATTAGTGTTGAATTTGACATTCATATATGCATTCATCCTCATTCACATGATACATTGACATTACATGTGATTGGCGTGATGGTGATAAGTGAGAAAGAAACAACATTGATTCTTATGACATATTGATTGCGTAGCCATTCTATGTTGAGTGATACGGAGTGGCTAGCGGTGTGGTGGGTGGAAGAGTCACTCTAAGCGGTGTGGTGGGTGGAAGAGTCACTCTAAGCGGTGTGATGGGTGGAAGATTCTCACTAGATTCTCTATACTTGGACTGATTATTCTTGGACTGTGATATTACTTGCATTTGATTGCGAGCATGTCTATTTTTCAGTTTCTTTCTTATCTATATGTTAGCTAATTGTTTCGGCCTATAATATCTACCAGTACATAGTGTTTGTACTGATACTACTCTTGCTACACCCTTTTCGGGTGTAGAGTCGTTGCAGAAACTTCAGCGAAGTTCGATTAGCCTTCAAGGGTCTCGTGGAGTTCATCTAGATTTTCTGTTTAACTTTCATTCTAAACATAAGTTGTATTCAGGTTGTGGTGTATCTTTTATTCCAGTTGTATACTTAGAAGCTCTTGTACTATTCAGACCAGATCCCTTGGGTAGTTGTATCCCGCACTTGATATTTATGATATGAATTAGACTTTTATTTATTCCGCTTTATTTACTATATTGTGTTGAATTATTGATTAAGGAAAGGGTTCGCCTACCGATGTGGGAAAGGGTAGGTGCCCGCACGACTCAATAATTTGGGTCGTGACAGGTCTGGCCCTGGAACTTGTAGAGGGGAAAAGACAGAATCCTAAGATGGAAACCAGCGGAGTGCAGCTGAAGAAGAATAGGTTTGAAAGGAAGGAAGATAAGGTGAGAAAAACATCGGAAAACGTGAAATTGAATGTAAAGGCAGTTAGGATGAGGGGAAATAGCCATGCAAAGCGAAACAAGACAAAAAGGAAAGAAGCTCTAAGCATGGGAGAAGAGATTGTGATGAGCATAGAAGCAATATAAGAAAGAAGATGTTTAACCCTTCTATTATCTAAATAGGTTTTGTCAATGGCCATTTAGGAAGAGTCTGAAATGCTCCTTCATTGATCTATAGGTCATCAAGAAGGAAAAAACCTTGATCATGAACAATATTAAAAGAAACTGTGAAGTTGATGAAGCTCCATGGCCCTTCATTTTTTGGTTTTTCAATGGGGCGAGGGTTGAGAGCAAAGGTGGACACGAAGGTATGAGAGAGAAAGCTTTTCTAGCTTGCTCGGTAAAGCCCATCGATCATCACATAGCTACTTTAGTAAGCAGGAACATACAGCTTGAAGAACATCTTGGTGTAAATTTGACACAGTAGTCAAATAAGTTAACAAATTGATCATTACTTCGAAATATAATACCAAGTGAGTCCACACAGAACCATGTGAATCACATTTGTCCCTGAAAAGTATTTCTACAAAGACTATGTGAAGCCACAGTTAAGAGATTTTTGTTCAGATGATTCACACTTGCAGGATTTATTTATCAGCAGCATAAGCTTGGCAAAGGTCACTCCATACCACAACAGGAATCTGGCAGAACAGAAGAGCCGCTTAGCTTAAAGAGCATTGAATCCTTGGCCTTGAAAAATGACTAATAAGGTGCTCCACCAATAAGAGTGAAATGCTGCTCTGAAGGCCTTTTTTAAAAATTAACAGGATGCTGCTCTGGAGGTTATAGTCAAAGATCACACTATTGATGGGTTTCATAAGCTAGGTAGGATCCTCATTCAGAAAATAGGACCCACCCAATTGTAAAAACTACTCCTTTCTTCTACCAATTACTGTACCATCCACCATATCTCTATATACAAAGTTCCCAACTATATATCTTGCTTCCTATGAGAACTTTTTTTTAATAAAGTAATAAATTTATTTAAAAATGGGGAAAATGTGCCCGTACACAAGAAGTATACCAAAAAATAGAGAACCTCTCAAAAAGACATGATTTTCTATGAGTGACACCCCAAGCTTCCTATGAGAACTTAATATACTGGAGAAACCGCATAAAGCATATGCCCATTTCACCATAAATGTAGTCACAAACCAATATGAGAATGATCTTCTAATCCTACATCTTCACTCCTTTAAGATACGCCTTTGGATCGGATTTTCTCTCTTCCATTCTTATGTGTAAATGTCTTGTTCCATCAATACTAGAGGTTTCCTTCTCTCTTACTTGGTCTTTGTGTGTATTCACGATATGTACTTCCCGTCCCTTCCAAACCAGAATTAGAAAATTGAGACTTTTCATCCCTTTTCATTTAACCTTCTCATTGTTCTTTTTTATATTTTCAAGTTTTGAGTATTGTGGATTTTTGTGTACATATATTTTGGCAATTGTTTGTAGTCGCAAAAAAAAACGAGCAGAGATTTGCTAGTAAAAACTCTAGTTTGTCTAGGTAAAGTTTGGGTAATACTAGTTGCTAGAGTTGGTTTTTAAAATCCTTTTGAAGTTCTAGCATCTATAAATATCATTGAATATGAGTCCATTAGTGTTAGCTATTACAGAAATTTTCAGATAAATTTTGCTTCCTTCATATTGTGTGATGTTGATCTTTTCCTATAACAAGATAGGCTTTATGACAAGAATGAAAAACTCACCTACACAAGTGGAAGGGAACCTATATAAAGGAGTCTATGAAGAAATAGACTTTGGACCTAACTCAACCTCAAAAGCTAGCTCATGGGGAGAGGATTGTCTAAGAGCATATAAGGAATTAATAAGTTGCTATGCGCTTTGTCTATACATCATTAATTCCTCTGTAATACCATGTAAATTATAAAAAGGTAGGTTGCCAAACCTGATGCTTGCCCAACCACCCACAAACCGAAATATGGACTTAAAATCACCAAGTCAGGGATCTTATCCAGACTTTGTTTCTGCCCAGAGATAGCCAGATGTGCTAGCAAGAGTCGATATTAGATGTTAGACCACTGCTACCTCAGCTAATTGCCTAAGAATTTCTAAATTAACATGATTGTTTGAAAGATGATTGTTTGAAATATGACAGAGTTGCTCTGGGGACACGGTTTGCTAAAATTTTTGTCGCTATATGACTCCCGGGTATTTAATCATATATATTAACTGTATTAGTAATTATGTACTTCACATATGCTTTTATATGACAAACATCTAAAGTTACCAAAAAGGAAAAGATAAAAGGTTTCTTCAAGTATATGGATGATAGACCTTAGAAGAAGTATATGCTTTGCAGATTATCTTTTCATGGAGATTATTACTATTGATATGATTGAGAAAATCGTCAAATACAAGGTGCATATGAAAGTATAGAACCCCATATTCATAGCACACAGAATGTTGAGCTAGACAACTTTGCACAACCTAAGCCTGTCCAGTGATTAAATTACATTTGGCTCCAACCCCTTTGACATTTGGAGAAATTCAAACGTAACCACAAAAAGATGTCCATAGAACTCTATCATGTAACAGACACAATGGTGCATGGAGCAGCGCAGATAATTACAGCATCGAGAAAGAACTTAATGTGCCAGTATCAGTAGGAAATCAGACCAGTGAGTTACAGTAGCAGTTTAGCACCATAGTAGAAGTTAGGACAGATCTCCTGGACAAAAGAAAATTACCTGTTTCTGTAACAACGATACTTCTGAACCTCATGGCAGCCACCAAATTTTGCACCTAACCAAACCAGACATTAGTCATAATTAAATAAATCTAGATCCACTTGAGAGTATCCACATCAACAACAACAACAACATATCCAGTGAAATCCCACAATGTGGGGTCTGGGGAGGGTAGAGTGTACGCAGACCTTGCCTCTATTTTGGTAGGTAGAGAGGTTGTTTTCGAAAGACCATCGACTCAAGACAAAGCATAAGCACAGGTAAAGCAAGAGAAATGGTCAGACCCGGATAAGAAATTTAAAGCAGTATGAAAATGATAGTAACAAAAGCGAATAAGACATGATAAAGCATTCTGAAAAAAGAAGCAGTAATTAACGCAAGTAAGTAAGATAAACAAAGTACACGAAAGAACATACAGCAACAGAAATCAAACGGGGCAGGGGACTATGAAGCAATACTGCGCCAACTAGTATGATAGGCTAAGCAGGGCTACAATAATAACACTATAACTATCAGTATGTAAGCGTAAGTAGGACTACACTCAACTACTCCTCCACAACCCCCTATCTAAGGTCATGTCCTCAGCCTCTCCCCGATACTTCGGTGGCCTACCTCTACCCCTCCTGAACCCGTCCATAGCCAACCTCTCACATCATGTTTGAAATTGTATAAGTGATATAGAGGCGTAGTCACACCTAAATATATTTTAATAGGATGCTGAAACGACAAATTACGAGTGTGCCCAAATTCTTCATGAGGACGCCATTGTGTGCACTTAAAATCTGAAAAACAGGACGCAAATTTAGGTGAGAAGCTGCATAAGTACTTGTCAGTTCATTGTGATCCATTGCTTCTAAATCTAACTAACATAATGTGTTGAAATATATCCGCTTCATCAAAATCCATGAATGCTGTCACCTTTATCATCACATTTTCTACGAAACGACTCCTGAAAAGGAATACCGTCATCTGAAATGAAGAGTTCAAAGAACTTCTCAACCTTAACCTGCACCACAGAGATTAAGTTGAATCACAGTCTAATATGAGTCAATACACATCCATCACAAAGAAAATTAGGGATTCAGAACAAATGAAAGAACTAGGGTAAAAGATAAAGTTATATCACCGGAAACTTTGCCTCTGCAACAAGTGTAAAGCATTCAGGGACTGCATGTAAAAAAACGCAAAGTTCAGCTAAATTTATTAACTGAATAGAGTTTCAAACAAAGAATAAGATGGGGGGAAAAGGAAAGCTTTGTTGGTGGAATCCAAGAAACGGTTACTTTAAGCCTTTACGCTTTAGGACCTAATGGATACAAGTACCAAAAAGGATATCGTTTCTGGTTGGAGGTACTCATCTGCCTGATAGAATTTAAGCATTAACCTGTGCTCAGAACTCTAAGAATAGACACCCACCCCTTAAAAGAATACCTGACAGCATCTGTCTTGTACGAGGAAAGCGAACCTGCTCATAAGTCCTAGTAAATGTCTCTCACATTGTGATGAGCATGTCTGCTACCATTTTAGAAAACAGAGGCACAGAAATAGAAATTACAAAACCAGACCAAAAAGAGACTATATATAGTCTAGCAAGGGAGGAAGAGAAAAACACAGCACTTCCCCACTTGAAGATTTTCTAAATGCACAGAGTAGCTTAAAGCTTCATTGTTCCTATCCTTTTCCTTGCACATTTGAGAGAGTTGCATGAGATTTAGCTTTGTGCCGTGCATTTTATCTTTAATTTCGTTTCATGTTTTAGACTAGTGACACTGCACTTCTCAGTATTTATGAAGTAAAACGTAAGGGCAAGGCAGCATGAGCCCATACTTTTGTCATAGGAAAGAGCAGATAATTCATGTCAGCCATTTATGAATAAGCATTGTTTCTTTAAATAGCAGCAGTTATGTTAATTTTTTGAATGAAAAAGGCCGTTAAACATAATTAAAGAATAACAATGCACATGATAAAGCCCAAAAGACATTTGACTGACCCTTGGGTGCATCTGAATCCTCCTGCCTCAAAGCAGAGGATTTTCCAGATGATGAACAATCAGTATTTTGAACAATAACCGCTTCTTCTTCCACATTGTTCTGCACTCCTAAAGGAGTTGATACAATTTCAAATTCACCAATGAATAATGGCTTTGAGTCTTCCTGTACCATATCGTCCTTAGTCCTGGTCACATGTATAAACAGAGTGAAATAACTCCAGAACAAGGGCAGTTGATTCCTAACTTGATTCTAGATACCTTTCGAGGGATTCCACCCCTTCCGTATCCTGCCTGAAACTATCTGTTCCTTCTACTATTCCACTATCTAGGATGTTTAGATCAGATTTTGGCTCCTGACATCAAGCAAAGCTCAAAACAGTCAGAACTGCAATGAGAAGACAAGAAAAGCACCATCGGCAATAAACAATATTTTCAATGGATTGAAACAGATATTTCTTGGAAGACGACTATAAGGAGAATCCTCAAACTTCTCTTTGCAAAATAAAATAACAATGAATAGAAGAAAACCAAGAAGTAAAATGTCCAGGTTCACAAAACTTCTGCTGAGCCATTATGGTGAGGAAACAATCTAAGAGAGATGAAAGGACATGATCACCAATGCATTCACAACCTACTTTAAAATATGCCAGTGAAGTAGCAACATGGCACATGACCCAAATATCTGAGACCTTACCCACGCAACTTAGCTAGGAATCAGGGCCATTGTAATGAAGTAAGCCAAATGCCTCCACATCAGCCTTCAGATTATATGTGCTTGGTTGAATTAAGGGAACAAATATTCTTAGTACCATAACAACATCGTTGGCAAAGAAGGGTACGACTGGATTCCATCCGTTTTACTATCAGGTGTTTTCACGTAAAAAATGCAAGTCATATATAATATTTTCAACAAAAAGAGTGCCCCCTTCAGGGAACTGCTTAAATTTTAATTGCTTACCATGTTTCATTTCCATAAAGACAGATATCTTTAAAGCCACTTTCGAAGCCTAAATCCTTCCCTTTAGGTAGCTGAGGTATCACTGTGCCATTATTCCACATGGATGATAACTAAAAGGAAATTGAAGATAAATCCAAAAAGCAACGTGGAAACATGTAATAGAGATTCAACTTGGAATATTCAATGCTAATATCCTTACACTGCTGTAGCATCCTTCTTTTCGAATTTATATGCCTAAAAAGTTATGTCCGTGACACTTATCTCTAGAATTGAAAGTAACAAGTACCATAACAAGGTTTCAAGTAACTGGGAAATAAATCAATCTCAGGTAACACAAAGAATAACTGACATGAATAGAGTATTCATAAATTGCTAACATAGCAAAATAAGAGGGGGAGGGGGGGCATGCTTCATATTGCAACATGACCATGCATTTTATAAATTTCCAAGCTATGTGAGTTACAACACACCAGATCCGTAGACTCTTTAGCTGCACCATTGTGTTGTAGCCAACCATCATTTATAAGCTTAAATGCTTCATCTCGGGACAGGAAAGATGTGAAAAAGTACTGCATTAACAGAAGACATGTCAAGACTTTGCCACGTAAGTAGTAATCTGAAAGGAGGAGAACAGAAATATAGCACGGTAACATAACATCACAGATCAGAGCATCACCTTCTTTCCTCCGGCTACTATTTCTATTGCCGTCGGGAATATGGCCGCAGATTTAGCTCTTCGTACTGCCGTGATCTCATGAAAAGGAATTATTTTCTGGTAGATAAACGTTGATAATTAATTTGTGTCAATATAAAAGTGAATATAGTAAAAGTAAATCAAATTAGAAAGAGAAACTTCCTAATTTGTTTTACTGTATATTCATTATCCCTTTTTACTTATCAAAAGAAAAAACAAATAAGAAAGAGAAACAATAAGAAATAAGCTAACATCATCGGTCATGCGGTATAAATTCTTGCTAAATGTTCAACGGAGCTTATTCTTCTTTTTTCTTTTTCTTTTTTTTTTGATGAAGTATTATTATTCAGTCTTAAAGCTTGAAAAACAAGGCTAAATAATGAATACAGACAAATCAATCCCTTACACATCACTAGGACCTCATGATGGTGTACAATGACAGGCTGAATTTTATGGATCAAGACCAAAATATGTCAACAGCAGGCAAGCAGAAAAGCAACAAAAAATATGAAATGGATATGTATATATGGCACCCATTTTGAAAAACAAAGAAAGGGGAAATAAAGAGGAAGACATAGGAAAGATAGAGTCCACTGTTGTTCAAATATCCATCACCTTCAGTTCACGAGACTCTCATAAAGCAGACTGCTTAAGAGAGAATACTAATACAGCGTCCCACTATGAGCTTTTTCGATATCTCTCTTTCCACATGACCTCCCACCAACACAAGAGAGGATATCATAGTGGTCCTTGCCTAAGTCCTCCTCTATATCCTGTTATGTCAGTCCAAACATGTGGCCAGACCCTTTTTAGTGTTACTTGCCATCTTCACTTCTTTAAAGCACCCATTCAAATGGGTTGAACATAAGTACCTTATGCAAATCCAATCGTCGTATCCAGTTCTAAATATATAGACTCATCCTGTACTTTCAACCTTGAATCACGTGGAGGCTTTCATTTGAAATTCAATCAAGAAGGGCACTGAAAATAAATCCAAGAAAATCTAAATATGCATTTTCCTTCTCACATTGGCATGCAATCTCTTTCCTGACCTCGTGATGTATAGTAAATATAGTGTTGATAATAATTCCAAAATAATTGCATAATGATATTTGTGTACAAAGAGATAAACACCTTATCTGCAGTGAAACCCTACCTCAATCAACTATAGGCTTTATAAAAGGTCAAACTATTAAAAAAGTGAAACACCAAACCTTTGTCTCAAAGCCGAAGAGGTTGGAATAGAAGCAAATATTATGGCCAAAGAGGTACATATGACCCTGCAACAACAGTAAAACATTAACAAACTCACAACAGCATGTAAAGCAAAATAGAAAGAAAGAAAAGATGTTACATATAAGAAATGAGGGTGGTTCAAGAAGCCACAAGTTCAACTATAAATGCTTAGACCATATTTCTAGTGTGTAAAGGGCAGCCCGGTGCACTAAGCTTCAGCTATGCGCGGGGTCCGGGGAAGGGCCGTACCACAAGGGCCTATTGTACGCAGCCTTAAAGAGGTTGTTTAAACAGGTGACCTCCTGGTTACATGGCAGCAACTTTATCAGTTACTCCAACGCTCCCCTACTAATATTTCTAATGTGTATGGATGTAAAATATCATACAATTAAAACTTACCTGAAGTAGAAAACTCTCTTGCAGCGCACAATTAAAATCTTGTACCAGGACCTGTGAAGAATTTTACAAGGAGATCAGAACATAACTGCATGGGATTGAGGCGTGGTTGTTGTATCAGAACATAAATATAAAATATCTGTTAGCATGCATATCTGAAAGCTTATTCAGTCACAGGAAAGAAGACACGGAGTATATTCTTTAAACAGATGAGGCAAAGTTACAAGAGAGATGCTCAATCAACCACTTTGACAAGTGAAGATATGTATTCTAGAAAAGGTCTAAAAATCACATCATCTATTCCTAGTCCGAAACATGGACATGAAGTTAGATGCACAACAAATGAACATGGCAAATGACACATATGGGATGCACATAAAAGTATAACTTGGAAACATGAAGGCTGAGTACTTTTTGAATAAACAGCTCAAAATAATGTTTTTCCCAATAAGCACTAGGACACATCAGCTTAAGTGAACAACCTAGTATTTTCTTAAGCATACAGAACATCTCAAACACAGAAACATATCCCATTTATGCCTCAACCCCAAATAAGTTTGAGTCGGCCATACGAATCATTTGTATCCGCTCTGCTCTAGAGTTTTGATCATAGTTAGACTAAATTATACATTAATATAAACTGGCCATCAACCTAGTGCAAGCTTGTGCTTATGCTTTGTCTTGAGCCGAGGGTCTTTCAGAAACAGTCTCTCTCTACTTACCAAGGTAGAGGTAAGGTCTGCGTACACTCTACCCTCCCCAGACCCCACGTTGTGGGACTTCACTTCACTGGGTATGTTGTTGTTGTTGTAGTATAAACTGGCCATCAACCTAGTGTAACCCTCCTCTTTTATTCCAACTTTAGACCAAATATGTTTGCACATAACTGCGAGAAGTTTATATTCCATAACCACCAAAAAACGAATATGTGTATCCGAGTTCTAGTTCTTACTTGTTTTTAGGATTAAACCTCAAACAAGAACTGATAATTAGAAATACTGATACTTCTAAAGACAGTAAAATCCCAAAGGAAGAAGGGACAAATGTATCCCCCAGTGAATCACACAACAGCATACATAACCATAAAGTAAACCACAACAATTTGACGTCCAAGAATTCAAACTGACAAGTACATTATAGTTTTGCCGCACAAGGAAATAAAGCAGTTGAAGAAATTAAACACATAAGAGAATTTCACTCACCTCATCAGGCGGCAAACGAAAAAGCTGTCGATACTCTTCACTCCTCAAAGCTAGCTGATTCTGTCACAAAGTCAAATCTTTCAGCAACCAAAACATGGAAATTGATTAAACATAATTAATAGTGGAAAACTCTAGACAATTACTCCCTCCGTTTCAAATTATTCATCTTACTTTTCTTTTTAATCCGTTTCAAAAAGAATCGACTCTTTTCCTTTTTTTAGTAACACTTTAATTTCAACTTTACACATGTCATGTTTAAAATCACAAGATTAAAAAGCATTTTGGTACATTCTACATATCTTTACTTTAATACCACAAGATACAAAAGTTTCCTTACTTTCTTAAACTCCTACACTCTGTGTCAAGTCAAAACCAGACAAACAAATTGAAACAGAGTGAGTAAAAGAGTTCTCCGTTTGCATGCAACAAAATCATAGAAGAAAATTTCTCTAAAGCTATGATCACCTATAAAATCCATAATTGCAGGAAAATTCAGTTTTTAATTCATAATTGATACTTCAAATGCAATGTCAAATATAATTGAAAAAAAATCAATTGAAAGAGTAACCTGAGCATCAGATAATCGAGAAGGGCTAGCGGTGGAATTATAAGAGGAAAGATCAAGGGAAGGGCGGCGATCGGGAGCGGTATCACTATCGAGGCTACGCCGGGAAGTAGAAGGTGAGAGATGCATATGCTGCGACGGCGGAGGCGACGGAGACATAATTTTCTCCGATACGACGGCAGCCATGGTGGTAGCGGTGGTGGTTGTGAAATTAATAATGTGTCAAAAAGTAGGTGTAAACGAAACGGCTATTTTAGCACGGGGTGGGAGACGTGTCGGTTACGTTGACGTTCGAGCGCGTCGGTAGTGTTGTTGGGACGTAACTTTACCGGACTTAGATGTGCCTATTTTTGGCTTTTTTCTCCACCTTTCTCCTTACTATACTACGAGACTAACTAATGGTCAGCAGCACTATATTACCCCCTCTTTGGATGGTTGTTTATTTAATTATTTTCTAGAAAATCATGTTTTTTTTATTGTTCTTAAAAAGCTCGTTTGGATTAATGGAAAAAAGTGACTTTTATGTATAAGTGTTTTAAAATTTTTAAATATTGAAATTTATTTTATAAGTAAGCAGTTATATATTTGAAAAAAGTGTCTAAGTTGAAAATAAGTTATTAATGTATTTTGTACATAAGTGTTGTTAAGCAAAAAAAAATTTATCAAAATGGATGAAATACCATTAAAGTTGTTAACACTATAAAGGACTGATTTTTTTTTAAATCAGGAAAAATTGATTTATTTAAATAAAAATGTAAAATTCCCATTTAAAAAAAATATATATATATAAAAAACTTGAACTTTTTAAAAAATCGGGAAAACATATTATTATTATTTTAGATTTTTTAAAAATCTTGTTTTTCCAAACATGTTTTTATTAAAATCTAATTTTTTGAGAAATCTAGACTTTTTAGGACACTTTCTTTTTAAAAAAAATCTATTATCCAAATTTTGAAAAAAAACATCCAGATTTTTTTAATAAAAAATCCAGATTTGTTCTTACAAAAGCGGGTTTTTAAAAAAATATTTTTTCCACATTTAAAAAAAAATCAATTCTAAAAAAATAATTTTCCATTTTTTTATTTTAAAAATGTGGAAAATATTTAGAATTTTTTAGATTCGATGGTAATGTTGGAATTAGAAGAAAATATAAGAGATAAAAGAGTAAAATCATTGGTTAAACCAAAATGGCTTTTAAGCCAAAACAATAAGTTGGGGTTAACCAAATTCTCCATTTTGGCTTATTTTAAGTATTTTTTAACTTATTTTGAGTTGTTTTCTAATTTGTCAAACACTCCAATAAGTTAAAAAAATGCTTATAAGCTAGTTTGATCGGCTTATAAGCCAATCCAAACACTCTAAAAAAATATGTTGTATGGTGTTGTAAACCCGTTGTAATTCTGTGGTTATATAACCATGAAAAAACTCAATTTTTATAACCACGATTTTGGTGATTTTTGCGTGGTTACATTTTTC
Source organism: Anisodus acutangulus (assembly GCA_029783415.1). Lineage (NCBI taxonomy): Eukaryota > Viridiplantae > Streptophyta > Magnoliopsida > Solanales > Solanaceae > Anisodus > Anisodus acutangulus. Next base: position 44,546,876 of record CM056489.1, read on the forward strand.
ATTTCCCATTAAACCCCACTCCACCCACCTATATCACACCCAAAACCCACCCAACCCCTCACCCTCTCAACACCCACCCCATCACCACCTTACCAAAGAGCAACAATACACCCAAGTTAGCAAGCTGCAACAACAAAAAAAAATGAGGTATTTGTCTCCAACCGTATTTGTGACGTGGAAGAGTTGTCGCGGGAGAAGAAATTTCATCAAATAAATATACGAAGAAAACTAAAATCAAATGGTTCTTTAGACCGATTGAAGACATAATTATACAAGGAGATACTTAAAAAGATGAATTAACTATATCGAGACGTTTTCTCCAATAGTAAAGGTGACTGCAATTCAAAGCATTATAGTGAAAAAGAATTTGGACTTGTATCACCTTGATGTAAATAATGATTTTATTCATGGTGATTTGGACGAAGAAGCATATAGAAAATTTGATATTTAATGTAAATGTATATGTTTGATATCATTTCCTCTCACTTTTAATGTTTCATGTGTGACTTAATTGCGGAAAGTATCGATTGAGCTTAATTATCGATCTTGATGCTCACAATAAAAGTGACGGGAAGCAATATGATGCGCAAATAAATGAAAGACAAAAATCTGAAAGAAATAGGGAGCTCTTATGCGTATGCAGAAAGCATAAGAAGACCGAGTGAAACCCAATTCAAATCGTTCACATTCTCACGATTTTCAAAACCCAACTTCTTTTTATCTTCTTCACTAGTTCACTCTGATCCTTCTAGAGACTTCGATTCAATGAACATGGACGGAATTTTCAAGACAAGATGGACATACACTTGATATGTATTGTATATTAGTGTATGTCGTATGTATGTTACATATATGTTGTGTATATAATACTGATACACGTGACATACACATGAAATGAAATCATTCAATACCACTAAACCGCCACTAGAAATCACCATAACCACCTCTTATTTAACCATCTGACATACATTTGAAATAAACAATATTATATATTTGTATGTCGTATGGAAGTCACGTGTATGTCATGCATATAATACTAATACACGTGAAATACATTAGACATACACGTGAAATACAGTCATTCCACTACCACTAGATTACCATAAAAATCACCTTAACCACCACTCAATTCACCATTAAAATTTAAAAGTTATTTTCATATAAAAAAATAAAAGAAGAAGAAGAAGGTTTCATAAATTTCGGTCATAATTCAACCGTTGGATATTAGAATCTTGAAAAAATTGAAGGCTTGATTGAGTTTTGAAGTTGAAACTTTGTGCAATCGTCTTGTTTTAACCTCGAGTTCCCGTGTAAATTGAGATTTAGAAGAGAAATATGAGTAGCATTAATGAGTACTTGCAAACTTTAGTTCGAAAGTCTCAAATTTTGAACGTCCAAAACTGGAAGATTTGTATATGTTTGTATTAGCGAAACTCGTTTCTAAGTTGAATCCAATCATCGTGTGTTAGTTTGTTATTTGACAAACAAAAAAAATAATATATAATGTGACGTCCATTGAAAGTTTTGAAACTCAAAAACCAAAATTCAAATATGAAAAAGAAAAGGTGACCTTCATTGAAAGTTTTGAAGTTCAAAAAGCAAAACCCATATCTGATATTATTGCTTAGGACTGTTTGGATATGCTGGAAAATGTAAAAAAACTGCTTCAAAAGAGAGATTGTGAGGGATTTATTTAGTTGTTATATTTTGAAAAAGTTTATTATATTAAATCATTAATTAATAGAAATGATAATTAGTGGTCCTATTTCGTTATGTGATATAATATAAAATGCTCTTTTGTTTTCCTTGCTATCAGACCTCTCCAACTAGGCCCAATTTGGTTTTAAAATTGTAAAGTAAAGAGGTGGGCTCTTGAGACATAATTAAGCTATAGGCCACATTCAAGTCATGGGCCTTCGTCAATTGTCACATGATGAGAGTTTCAATTGGCACGTGACTGTCTTTCTTTTTCATGGCAATTGAATTAGTACAAGTAGGAAGTTGGGAATTCGTTGTCTTTTGGTCCAAACTGATCTCAAATCACAACAATTGCCATGGGAACTTCATGTATCAATCCTTCTTTGTAACCCGCCTTCTACATCTGGTTCGGCCTCCATCATAAGCGCCACATACACTCCCTTTTTCTTTAGGCAAATGAAATGCATTCTTCAACAGGCACACAGTCAGAGCTCTGGCTCCTCCCACTGCTTAGGACCTTACAATTTCATGTTCTATTTCACTCCCAATGGGGGAATGAGATCTCGAAGTCAACCGCCCAGTACGACCTATTTCCGAGATCAATTTGCCCGGGGAGGAGAGGCCTCAGAGGGGATCTGGTTGTAGCATTAGCACTTTTATTTATAATTTTTTTTGTTTAATTTTAGCTTAGAGCTTAGAAATAAATAAGTGCAAGATTAACAGCTAATACAAGCAAGGAACATAAGCAGATTATAATAAAGTTTCTTTTTTGGTAGCTCTTGTATGTGGACCAAAAATTCAAGTGAGAAAGGAATCATGGAAAGGATCATCTCTTCCTTTGAATAACAACCCCACTTTATTTTTCTTTTCCTAATTCCAATACTACAATACTCAAGACTTTCAAACTCTATGTTTGCCTCTTTTCAAAAAGCAAGGTGGAATGTGGTTGCCCCACAAAAAAAAAGAATGATTTAACAAATCACTTATTTTTTGGCTATCGTGGAATGACAAACTATAGTATATGTTGAAAATTGTTGCTCAAAACAATTGTATATATTGAGCTAATCATTATAATCACTATGAGTTTCAGCTTTCATGGGATTGGTGAAGGGACCAACTTGATGATCTCCCTCATTATGTTGCCACTTCATTCATCACATTCTTTTTCTATAAGTATGTTTATTTAGATTATTTTTTTTATTTTTTTTTCAAGCAATCTAATGACGATAGAAATAAACTTATTGACTCTGTCCTTCTCAATGTACTCTTTCTATCCAAATTTATGTGATGATATTTGATTAAATATCAAATTTAAGGATAAAAAAAAGATTTTTTAAAATTTATAATTTAAAATAAGTTAAATTTTTTTGTGTGATTATAATCATTACTTTAAAAGTAAAATAAAAAATTTAAAATTAACTTAAATATATAAATATGTTATTTTTTATTAGACTGAATAAAAAGAAAAAATTACATAAATTGAGACATTGGAGTAATGTTCTCCATACAATAACTGCATTGAGAAGAAAAAAGTCAATAAGCTTAAAATGTGATTTTTTTTTAAAAAAAAATTCACAATCTTGTGTTCACTAATTGAATATTTTTCCCTATGATATACAAGACTTTTTGTAATTGTGCCAATTGGACAAGTTAAATGGACAATACTTTATAATATAGTGTCCCACTAGGTACATATTTGTGGATGATTTCAAATTAACTGTGGATCTAGTATGTTCCTCTTTTTGACCAGTCAATAGTAACAACTGTGAGTTTGTGAGTGGAGGATCCGAACTTCCTCCTTTATCTTTGCTCCAAAAGGTGAAATCTCCCATCCCAGGAGCCCCACATCCCGGTCCGACAGGTCTGTGAAGGAGGTAAATTATGGTGACTCAATTGATTTCAAAGGTTAGACCACTACCACGCTGCGCACAAGGGGCCCTCCTTTATTTCAAGAAGAAACCCACACACTGCCGCTGACAAAATTTGATCCTTGGTCTTTGCTCCAAATATTCCCCTTGAAACCAATTGAGCTGCCCAAGCGGACTTCTTCCTTTATCTTTTACAAATATAACAAGGAAGGAGACACCTAATTAAGTTAGCAGAGACCAGAAAATTAATATAAAATTTAAATTCGTGACACTGAGATAATTTCCTATATTGGAGATATGTGAGTGAGAAAATAATAGAAATGGTCCCTCATATTCGGGTAGGTTTAATGTAGCCTCTTAAAAATATTCTTATACAATTTTGGCCCTAAAAATTTGCAAATAATGAGTACTTTTGATTTCCATCAATAGTTATAAAAATTATATATGTTAAATTTGACGAGATTTGTGAAGAGAAAAATGATTTAGCAGGCTAAATAAGGAGATCTAGTATTTGCAATTTTTGGACTTTTCTGGTGCTTAGTTTTTTGAGGTGCAACTTCTGTTATTTTGGTATATGCTGTAGTTTTTTGTGTTAGTACAATTTTTAGGAGTTGATGGGACTTTTCTTTGCGTTTCTAGTTTCTACCTTTTTTTTATAATTTCCGTCAAATCTAACAAATAAAATTTGTTAAAATATTTGACAAAAGTAAAAATTATTCACTTTTGACAAATTTAAAGAACCAAAATTATTAGAAATATATATTTAAGGGACTACTTTAAAGTTTAAACCTACCACAAATATAAGGGATCATTTTGCCATTTTCTCATATATGGGTAACGAAGCAATATAAATAACCAAATGGTCTTCTTTGTTAATCTTAATACTAATATTTTTTGGCATTAACATTTACAAGAAAATATGCCCTACCAAACTACTTTAAGCATCGCAATGGAATATTTATTTATTTATTTATAATGTACATAATTCTCTTGGCATGTAAGTCCAAAATCAGGTAAAACTATATGAAAAGAAAATATAGCATTTGTTGGGTATTTTTTGCTCTATGGTACTTTATAAAGTAGTACGGGAAGTATATAACTATTACAAGTATTCGAAAGGATAAACAGAGATTCAATAATTCAACATGGAATCTGAAATTACAATAGTTACACACGAAAACTGGAAATTCCAGTTTTGTAGAAGATGGAAAAATTGAAATTGTTTTTGCTGAGTCGAGTGTGGCACTCTGTCCTTAAGACAATATTGCCCCGTATGTATCCTTTATACGTCCTGGACAATTTGTCTCCCAAGATAAAACAGCAATGGAACACTTGAGCAAAGGAAACTCAAGAGCTACCGTGAAGAATATTGAGTAACGAAATGATGCCTTGGAAGGTGTAGAAAGAAAGCTGTTTTGGTTGTGTATTTTAGGTACCTTTGTTTCTGCATCTCTTTATGTATTTTCGTGCATATGTCTTAGTGCTCAACAATGGTGTAATGGGGTGTTTATATAGGAGAGGGAGGGCTGTTTATCGCTGAAATCGCCTCCATAATAGCCAAATAATGGTCATTATGGAGGTAGTAAAGTCACCAACATAAATGGGAGAAAGACCAACTGTTTTGGCCATTATAGGAGGAGTAATTCAGCCAAAATAAATGGCTGAATTGAGTGCTTGGCGTTTCTGCTTTGACTGTCCAAATTCTGATTTTCTGGAAACTTCAGGGACCAAACTGTACATCTTGAAACTTCAGGGACCAAACTGCACATCTGAAAGAATTCTGGTCCAAACTGTATATCTGAAACTTCTGGGATCAAACTGTACTTCTGGCAAAGTTTTCTGGCCCAAAAAGATAATATCCCACAGCCCGTGACCCGAGAACCCGGAACCGGACGGGACGGGCGCGCTGCGCGGCGCGCGCGTGGTCTTTCCTCGAACCGAAGCACATCTAGGTCCTCCCTCCTTTAAACACATGGGATACCCCTTGGGGTCCCAAACCCCAAACCAATTTCGAGTCTTATATACACAACAATTCTTTCTTCCTCTACCGATGAGGGAGAATTGAACACAACACCACACTTTCCATGCTTCAAACACCTCACTTCGTGAACCAATATCTCTTTCATTTCTCAATGAAATTTGACGATTCTTGGCCCTACGATTATCTACGTATTTAGTAGATCATGCATGTGTGAAGAACCGGATTCTCCAACATACGTAACACTAGTGTTTAAGCCGTTAAAGTTGGTCGGTCGCAACTCCCGCCAAAGGCAAATTTCCAACAGCATTATCTTTTAATATTTCACTTATCACCTTTTCAGTTCTTTATGTTGTAGAATGTAATGTAATTAGCAACTTACATGTGATTAACAGTGTAGTCAAAGTAGCTAAAGAAAATATCAGGATTATCCTATAAGGAAAAGCACATAAACATATAAAATAAATTATAGCTTCAGGAAGTTAAACGATATACATTGCTAAAAATCACTATTTTTCCACTGAATTTCTCACTGAAAAATGTGCAATGACTATTTCCATTGAATGTCGGTGAAAAAACTTAAACAGTTAGAAAATTTTCCAGTGTTTCAATGGGAACATGTTTCCCACTATGCGTTTTTCCAGTGATTTTCCAGTGAGCTAGTTCAGTGGTAATGAGGTGAGAAATTATGTTTTATAGCACAAATCTCACTAAATATCGATGAAAACCCTTTTATTTCTAGTAGTGATAATATTACAGATCTACTAATTGAAACTAATAATTGACCTAAGAATGTTTAACTAAACATAATTCTTTGACTGAAACATACACAGAGACATGTGTAGCTTGCAACACGAATTTCAATCCATGGTAATTGTGTTCAAGAAAAATATATGAAATTGGTCTTTAGATTTGTGTGTATTATGCGCCATTTTTCACGCTTCATTCTAATTTAATCAAAGGTACTAGATGAGACAAGTGTCATTCTTCCCAATTTGTTTGAAACTTCTCGCTTTTCGTGAGTAATTTTTTTAAATTTTTACCGTATATTTGAACATAATTTTTTTTTAAAATATTACATATTTAAAAACTACGTAAAAATATTATAAGCCACCATAATCAATAATTTAAAATATTTAAAAAAAACATATGAAAAATTATAGTCCAAAAAGTGAAAAGTGTCAAACAAATTGAGTTAGTGGAGTAATATTTTTTTCACAAGGGTTATAGGGGAATAAAAAAAGTCAATATAACTAGATAATCCTAGGGTTGTCCAATGGGTCGGGTCGGACCGATCCCGACCCGCTACCCCCCGCCCCGATCCCCCATAAAACAAAATTGTCGGTGTCGGGGTTCAAACTCAGGACAGGGCCTGGGATCATCCTGACCCCGTCCCGCCCTACCGGCCCCCTCCCCCTTTGCAAAAATAATCGTTGCAACAACGGCCAAATTTTGATTTTGACCGTTGTGCAACGGCTATAACGGCCATTTTTTGCCCCCACCACATAAACCCCCCTACCCCCTTAATATTTATTTTTAACCCGAAGTTAATATATTTACACTTTAGCTTTATTTCTCAACTATAAATACCTCATTTTCCTCTTCATTTTTCTCACAAATCTTCATACAATCTCGCAGTTTATCTCTCTACAATTCTACATTGCCTACTAAATATTATATTTTTTTCCTCATTTATATCAAAGTTAAAAAATTGGGAGTGAAGTTGGCAACTAGCTTGAGGATCATCCATTGAGCAAAGTTTCAATTTTCAACCTCGGTTACACGTCGACGTTACGTCAGCATTTGGTACATTCGTTCCTTCTTAAAATTATTATTGTTACTTAATTTTAATTATCGTACTTAATTTTATTTACTTTAATTATTTATTTGCATAATTATAATGGAACGCCTTGGCCGTATGATTGAAGGTAAAAATAAGGGTGCTTCTTCTAGTAGGGGTAACAAGGGTAAGGGTTCTTCTTCTAGTAATCCTATTCCTAGTCCCGATGATTTCATTGATTTCAGTCATATAGATGAAACTGCTTTTTTTAATGATATATCATTAGATGATGAGGTAGATGAATCAGACTTTAATTTAGACGATAATCTATATGACACACCTACTAGTGCACATCAACCTCAAGCTTATGCTGAGTCTTAGCCTCAAACTGAAACTTGAATGCCTCATATTCCCCCTAGTATGAGTCGAGGCCCCACATAACGAAAATTAAAATCAGTTGCATGAGATTTTTTTATAAAGCCAAGAGAATCAACTAACTAGATGTAAAATTTGTAAAAATGTTTATAAATTTAAAACCGGAAAAGGTCAAGGTGAGACAGGAGGTTTATTGAGACATGTACAAGGCGAGCACTTAGCTAGGTGGAATCAATACCAGGCTAAAAAATCGGTTGTACCAATGCGATCTGAGTTGGAACAAGGTTTACATAGTGTCTCCGACCAAGTACATGGTCAAATTAACCCGACGACGGAGGAAATTTTTGGTCCTAAATATGATAAAAACAAAGATAGGGAAAATATAGCAAAATTAGTTGCGGTGGAGGGTTTGTCTTTTTCATTTCATTCATCTCCTGGTTTTATTCATTACATTCGAGAAACATATAATCCTACTCTTAATGGTTTTCCTAGATCATATGTTAGAAGGGATGTTTTAAAATTTGCAAGTGAATATCAACAATTTTTACGTTATGCATTGTATCATTTTAATGGCAAGGTGACTATCACTTCTGACATATGTCGTAGTACTAACAGTAATGATTATTTAACGGTAACATGTCATTGGATATATATCAAAATTGGTCTATGCAAAAATGTATTTTAACATATAGATATATTGATGATAGGCACAACTCGAAGTTTTATTGCACAAAATGTTAATGAAATTTGTGATTATTATGGAATAATTGATAAAATTATGACTATAACATTAGATAATGTTACTTCTAATGGTTATGCTATGAGACTTTTAAAAGTTTGATTAACTTCATGTTTTCCTAATCATTTTCATATAAGATGTGTGTGCCATATTTATAACTTAGTTGTAAATGATGGCCTAAATTTTTTGAAAGCATTCTTGATAAATTACAATTTGCTATAAATTTTATTTTTAAAGGTAATAAAACACAAAGACGCAAAGAGTATAATAAACTTGTCATGATTATGGATTACCTTATAGAAAAATCCATAAGAAGTTTTGACTAGGTGAAATTCTCTGTATGAGCAACTACTTGTTGCTTACGATTATAGACAACCTATAACTTTATTATTTAACGCACATAATAAAAATTCAAGGGATATGCTTGTAGATAATGATTGAGAATTTTTTTTAGAACTTAATGGATTTCTAGAGAAATTTTTTCAAGCTACTAAAGAATTTTCAAGGTATTTATTATCCTACTATTTCAAATATGTTGTTTTATATAACTCTAATATTTTTGTTACTTAATGAATATATGAAAAAACCATCTTACGCTCCATCTATTAAAAAATATTTATAAAATTTTAAAAATATTTTTTTCCTATTCACACTATTTATATTATTGGTGTTGTATTAAATCCGACTATTAAAGTAAATAGTTGTAAAATACTTGTAGAAACGATTTATGATTGTATAGAAGTACTTCCAACAAACCCAACTGAAGTACCAACTCACAAACCAACTAAAGAAGAAGTTACGCCTAGCATACACACTGAATGCAAACAAGTATATATGTATTACCAACAACAAAGTACAAATAATCAACCGACTTCTGTACCATCTTCTACTACTTCGCTGCAATCTTATAAAAATATGCGGTTTCTGCTGCTAGTATTCAAGGCCTTAGAAATAAAATGTTTAGTGGTTCAACTTTTTTACAAGTTAGCGAATTTTATGTTTATGTTTTGCAGAATGTTGTAACGTACGAATTAATTATCAATGATGAAAGACATGAAGACTTGCTGAAATGCTGGAGGCAGAATGAGAATACATTTTCGACACTAGCAAGATGGTCCGAGATGTGTTGAACATTCAAGCGTCAGCAACAACGTCTGAAAGCGCTTTTTCTGCTGGAAGATTTCAAATAGGAGAGCATAGACATTCATTGGCGGGAGACACATTGGAGATTGCAGTTCTATTCAGAGATTGAATTCGAGCGGAGCGTACAAGGTGCGGTCAACTGGAGATCAACGAAGAAGAAGACTACAACTACAACGAAATCTTGTCTGAGGGAACAAGAAGCGGCGTCGAATAATTTGACCAACAAATTCTAATTTCAACCGAAGATCCTCAAGACATTGTGAGAAAATTAGAAAAAGTATGGTTAACTATCTAATTTTTTTAATTGCAATTTTACTATGTGATTTGCAACTTTTGAACAACACCACAAAGTTACAATTTTGAAATTGTATTACAAAAAATGAAAAAAAATCATATTTCTATTAAATAATATAAGAGGCACAAAAACAGCATTGAGATATTTTTATTACACTATCTTGTTCAATTATTGAAGTGTTTATATATATATTATTTTTTAAAATTAAGTGGTAAAAAAACCCCAAATTCCGATCTCGACCTGTCCCGTCCCCCCAAATTCCGACACCTCTTTCCGACGGGATGTGGGACGGGACGGGACCTCTTCCCATCCCGCCTATCTCGGCCCTCTAATCCCACCGAAGCCCACGTCCCGACCCTCCCCCCGTCCCGCCGGGACCCGCCCCTCCCCGTTGGACACCCCTAGATAATCCTAGTTAAAGGATAAGTAAAAGTCAAACTTGAGACACATCAGACATACTCCATTCGTCTCAAAATAAGTGTCGTTTTAGCAAGAAAAAAATATTTCAAAATAAGTATCGCTTTAGAAATTGAAGGCAAAAAAATAGTAGAGTAATTATTTCCAACTATACCCTTAGCTTATATTAAAGAGCTAATTCTTAATAGTTCTCAAAACTTCCAACTGAACGTGCTACTGAACTCATAAGTTGTTCTAGTTACCCGATTTTCAATTAAAAATATATGCATATTTAATGAATTTTCTGATATAAGATTTAGCTAATTTTCCGGAGTTAAACTAATTAGGTAATGGGCAAACTGATTGTTCTAACAAAATTTCAGTTTTGCCCTTGAGGGCTAGAATTTGACTTTTGGGTTAACTTTTTTTGTTCGCGTTATAACTACATCAATATGGGTGTCTACAGACTCATTTACTTATGAACATCACGTAATTAATAGATTGGGAGCGTTATGCGGCTCAGTGGGCCACGATCGTGGGGACCCTTCGCGATCGAGAAGAAGGGTCGTGATCTGGCAGTAATTATTCCCGTTAACTGTGAATCATTTCCTATTTTTATATTTTGAGACAAATCATCGTCTATGCAAAAGTTATTGTGTTTTATTGAGCCATACCTAATATTATAACATTGAAGTATTAATTCTGACCTCTTTAACGACAAGTGAAGTACCAATAAAAGATCTTTGGATGCCTTACGGATTTTATTGAAGACTGTAGTGCCCCGAGAAAAAAAAAGGTATGATAAATACTTACGTAAATGTCCCAAATAGGTACAAGAGAAAGAATAGGATACTTAGACAAACACAGAATATATCACTGACTATTTTTGTCACCAAATTGCAGCAAATTAGAACTTAGCATTCGTTTCTGTCGTAGTGATTGGGCATGCATGCTCACACGTCTTTTTCTCCTCCACCTTCTCTGTCTCTCTTTTCTTTTTCACTTTATTGTTGTTATTGTCGTCCTTTCCCCACTCCTTTTATGTTACAACTTACAACTCTAAATCTCAAGTAATAAGAATTTGACCAGAGGTTTAACCACAAATTAAAACAACTTAATATATATTCCGTCGTCAATATCAATTTATGTGATGCGCTCAAATTGAATATACTATATTTTTATCTAAAATAAGTTGTAGATTTTTATATGACTATAAATCATTCCATTACCGATAAAATAAAAAGTTTATCATTCTTTTAAGACAGATTAATTAAAAATAAATATGCATCACATAAATTGAGACAAAAAAATAACTGGATATAACTCCATGTTAAGAGGATTGATAGGCTACACACTCAAATGCCAAATGAAACTAATTAACTAGTAAGCAAATTAAATCCCAACTTGTAAATCAAGGTTAAAATTTCTATTCAGGTTTTTTTCTTGGATCATTTAATATCAAGTCATGGATCCTTTTTAAATTTGATATTAATGTATAGCTGATTGATTGACTTCCGAGGTGAACGATTTTATAAAGTTGAGAACGAATTTGAGATCAACGATCAAACATCTTGTTAAGCAACCAAGAATAAGGGGCGTATGTAAGGCGCTATAAGGTGCTCTGGCATGAGACAGCGTGGGTTCGATTCCCCGCAAGCACGAAGAAACTCTGCATGTTGGGGAATTTGACCTTGTCTCATTGATCAGTTGTACGCTCCCAGAAAACTGATCACCGGAGCACATCCCGCGATTTACCTGGTAATAGTGTTGAAGGACCGGTGCTATTACCTCCAGGACGTTAGTCAGGCGCAAGCCTGGAAACCTGGATTATCAAAAAAAGGGGGCGTATGTAGCATTCAATGTGGGTTCATTTGAACCCTAACTTTCGACACGGAGCATAAATTTATGTGTTCAAATTTATCAAAATTGCAATAAAGATCATACATGAATTCATAACTTTTAAAATACAATGGGTTCAATTAAGAATCATGAAAAGGTTGAACTCATAAAATTTAAATCATGAATCCGCCTCCGCCAAGAATTGAACCAAATCCAATGGCAGACTTACGTTATGGGCTATGAGAGTTCAAGCATTCATTAGTAGTAGTTCATACAGATATATTATAAACTGAGCACTCAATTTCAGTAGTAATCTTCAAAGTAAAAATAGTTGCACAATTAAAATTTTAAAAATCTGAAACCGTTACTGATCAAACTACATAATCGAGAAATGCACAAATATATCAACTAGGTTTCGCAACAAATATCTGACCTTTGATACGTACTACTCTCGCGGTAATCTCTCCAAAATAGCTTAACCCCCCACCACCCCACCCACCCAAGTTACAGAGGATGACATAAACTAACCAAAGAAGGGACGAAAAACAGAAGTTGTAACAACATAACATACTCAGTCTATACACACATCAAAGCATAGATTTACTCCCGTCTATTTTAATTTATGTGACATAATTTAACTCAACGTGAAATCTAAGTAAAAACGTGAGATTTTTGAAACTTATAATCTTAAAATATCACAATATTTGTATTGTTATAAAAGTTTCTTGTTAAGTTGAAACAGGAAGAAACTGAGCATTTAACCCAAAAAAATTAGGCACTCTTTGGAAACACTTATACGGCCTATGAGGGACGAGTATATCATTTTCTAACGCATATTGCTTGGATGCTCGGGCTCTACAATTGATGACTCGAAACAATTTAAGGATAATCGAACGCCAACAACACTCAAATAAGACATTACACATACTAATGATTCAATTGAGACAAATTTTCGGAATTCTGCTAAAACATATGTTTTGTGCATCGGGTTGTCATTTACTGAAAATCAAAGTTATCATTTAGTGAGCAATTAATGGAAGCTTGAATATTGATTTCTCTTAATTTGAAGTGCACTAAAGTAAATTTGCTAAGTCCATCACCCACAAAGTTTGCTTTGACTTCAAGTGTCTTAATGAATCTCAATTATGCATTTCAAAAGATAAAAGGAAGAAGAAGATGATGTTTTGCAACTTCAACAAGAGGTAATTTTTTTATCCGTGTTCAACATTGCTATATTAATTAATTTACGGGTTGAAAAACACCACTAATCCATTGGGATTCCCACCAAAGTCCTTTTCTTTTAGTACCACATGGGAGCTAGTGCTGAGACTAATAAAGTCATGAGATTAGAATAGTGTTATTATCAATGGGGTCAATATTCCTTTACTGGGGATAGCTGACCCCTAATCTCAAAATTAAATTCCTTAAAACTTGTTAAATTTTGGGCTATATCTAACTACATTTTATGTGTTCAATTACACACCATATAATTATTTCATCTTGGAAAGAATTGTTAAGTACATAGTATGAAAGTCAAAATATCTTTATGAAAAGCTATATCTTGGGACGTTTTAGGTTTTCAATTACACACAACACAAATAGTCATTTCATTTTGGAAAGAATTGTTAAATTCATAGTACGAAAGTCAAAATATCTTTAATTTCACACATTAATTCCTCAATTTCTTTGAGATAGAACTTAAATCTTTAAATAAACGTAAAAGAATCATAATCTTGATTTCTATTATAAAAAAGGAAATATTAAGAAATCATGGTGCAAAAATTATTCTAACCTTTCCTAATGCTACTAATTAAATACAATGGAGAAAAATGTGCAGCTTCTGTCCAATTTATATATATGGCACTCTTTTCTTATTAGTCAGTCTAAAAAAGAATGACACATTTTTATATAATACTAATAATAATTTAACTTAAAACTTCTCATTTTATCCTTAATGATATGATTTATAGCCACACAAATATTTATAATTTGTTTTAGACCATAATATTTCTTTCATTTTTAAATTTCATATTCAATCAAATATCATCACATAAAAAAATTATACTTCTTAAATGATTAAAATTAAAATTTAATATATATATATATATATATATATATATATATATTGGCCATAGTGTGATGTTAACGAGGAATGAAATTTAAAGTGAGAAAATTTTATGGTTGAAACTTGAAAAGGATGGAGAGTTGGACATGTCATAGAATAGAAAGAATGACTTATTGGCATTCCCATTTCCCACACCTTTCAACTTTTTTTTGGCGTGTAGTGCCTTCATACGCGCTGTTCTTTAGTTTTTGCCCCTCATTTTCGTGGTCTTTAATTTTTGTCATTTATATCTGTTTAATGAAAATATATGGACGAAAGTATCCCTGATCTCTACGAACCCCTTCTTTCTTTTCTGTTATTTTGTTTCTCGTCTTCTCTGTTTAGAGCAATTGTTTCTCTTCTTTTTCTCTGTAAGACAAATTAGGTATGATAAATTTGATTTTGAGGTCTTTTTAATCTTCGTATTTGTTATTTTATTTTTTATTAGCCTGAATTTTACGCATATTTTTACAATTATTGTTCAATTTTGTATAATTTTCTGTATTTATTTGATTATTTCTGTTTGTAAACTTTTTTTAGCGTTTTTGTCAATTTATTTCTTTGTTTTTATCTTGAATTAATATTTTTGATTTGTATATGTTAGTTTTCTTTTTTTGTATTACGTTTCTGCTCTGTTTTTTTGAAGTTTGTTGTTTGCTTTTTGGTCATCTTCTTTTTTGTGTTGATTGTTTTAGATTTTGCCTTTTTATGAGCACATAGGTGTTATTTTTGTTGAATTACGAGTGTGATTTTTTGTGTATAGTATGTATGAATAGATCATGCCCCCTCCGGCATAATTTGTTCAAGTTTTTAATTGATTCTGTTAATTCTGAAACTGAAATTATGCCTTTCCGGCATAATTAGAGTTATTACTTATATAGTGTTTGTTCTTTTATAGAACTCATTTTTATGAAAACTGATGTATTGGTTCTATAATTTTTGGAGTTTGTGGTTTTTTTTTTATCATCTTCTTTTTTGTGTTGAATGTTTTAGATTTTGCCTTTGTCTGAGCACATAGGTGTTATTTATGTTGAATTACGAGTGTGATTTTTTGTGTATAGTATGTATGAATAGATCATGCCCCCTCCGACATAATTTGTTCAAGTCTTTAATATGTTCTGTCAATTGTCAAAATGAAATTATACTTTTTTGGCATAATTAGAGTTATTACTTATATAGTGTTTGTTCTTTTATGAAACTCATTTTTATGAAAACTGATGTATTGGTTCTATTATGCAGGAGATTTTTTTTTGTAAGAGTATTAAGTTATTACAATAGGGTACGTGTTAATCAATTTTTAAGTTGATTGGTTTCGTTTTCATTGCATTTTATTCTTATATAATTTATGGACTTTCTTTTATAGGAATGAGATCTCTTGTATAAGTTTGAATTTTGGTTTGAAGCATATGAAAGATGGAGTGGTGATATTAAATTTAAGAGTTTGATTACGTCATCTTTGAGTGCCGCTCATTTGAATATATTGAAAAAGGGTGTGTTTGGACATTTTATGGAGTTGAGTGATTTGCATTTATTTGATAATATTTTGCATTATTTGTTGTTATCTCAGCTTGTTTCTAGTAATGATAACGTGTTAAAGTTTAAGGTTTTTTATCGTGAGGTCATATTTGATCGTAAGTGTTTCCATCTCATTACTGGGTTGGATTGTTGTGCCTGTGATTTTAGTGTTGTGTCTGTTAGGCCAAACTAAGGCTAGCCACTGGGCCGGGTCGGTCCGGTCCCGCCCCGACACCGACTTTTTTTTAAAAAAAAATTGCGGTATCGGGACTCGAATCGGGACGGGACATGGTCTCGTTCCGACCCGTCCCGGCCCTCCCCAGTCCCTCCAGGCCCGACCCGGTCCCGGTCTCGCCCCCGATCCCGCCCGAAATCCCCCTTTGCACAAATAACCGTTGCACCAACTATCACTTTACATTTTGGTCGTTGTGCAACGACCATTTTTGGCCTCCCACCTCCCCCTACCCCCTACCCCCTTAATATTTATTTTAACCCATAAGTTATTATATTTACACTTTAACCCAATTTTCCAACTATAAATACCTCATTTTCTCTTCATCTTTCTCACAAATCTTCCTACAATCTCTCTAAATTTCTCAATCTATCTCTCTACAAGTCTACATTGTCTACTAAATATTGAATTTTATTTATTCATTTGGGAGTGAAGTTGACAACTAGCTTGAGGATCTTCCATCGAGCAAAGTTTCAATTTTCAACCTCTCGATTACACGTCGACGTTTGGTACATTCGTTCTTTTATTAAATTATTATTGTCTGTTTATTTTATTTAGCGCACTTAATTTTATTTACTTTAATTATTTATTAGTATAATTATAAATTTATAATGGAAGGATTTAAATGTGTGCTTACGGGTAGGGGTCAGACTTCTTCTAGCAAGGGCAACAAGGACAAGGTTACTTCTTCTAGTCATCCTATTTCTAGACAGAATCATATTCCCACACAGGATGATTTTATTGATACTGAACATTTTTCTACAATACCATTAGATTTAGACGATGAGCTATTTTCTGAAACTCAAGAAGACTTTAATTTAGACGATGATCTAGATGATACACCCACTAATGTAAATGACAACACACCCACTAGTGCACTTTCAACTGAAATGCCTCCTATTCCCCCTAGTATGAGACCAGGTCCAGCAAAACGAACATTAAAATCAGATGCATAGATATTTTTGATAGGGACGTAGAGAATCAAGTAGCTAGATGAAAAATTTGTAAAGATGTTTTAAAATTTAAAACTGGAAAAGGTCACGGTGGGGCGGGGGTTTAATGAACCATGTAGCAAGGGCCCATCCAACTAGGTGTGCCCAATACGAGGCTTCAAAATCGGGTGCGCAAACGCCCGCTCCATCGGGACAAGGTTCACATACTGTCCCGGACCAAGTACATGGTTAAATTAACCCCACAACGGGGGGAATTGTAGGCCCTAATTACAATAAACATAGAGATAGAGAAGCAATAGCAAAATTAGTTGTTGTGGAGGGTCTGCCTTTTTCATTTCCTTCATCTCCTGATTTTATTCATTACATTAGAGAAATGTATAATCCTGCTTTTAACGGTTTTCCTAGATCAAATGTTAAGAGAGATGTATTTAAATTTGTACATGAACATCAACAGTATTTACGTTATTCATTATATCATTTTAATGGCAAAGTGGCTATCACTTCTGATATAGGACGTAGTACTAACGGCCATGATTATTTAACGGTAACCTGTCATTGGATAGATTATAAATGGTCTATGCAAAAACGTATCTTAGCGTATAGATATATAGATGATAGGCACACTTGTACTTTTATTGCAGAAAATATTTATCAAGTAAGCGATTATTACGGAATAACTGATAAAATTATGACTATCACATTAGATAACGCTTCTCCTAACAATTATGCTATTACAATTTTAAAAAATAGTTTTAACTCCATTTTTTCAGATCATTTTCATATAAAATGTGTGTGCCATATATATAACTTAGTTGTAAAGGATGGTCTATCACTTTTTGAAGACATTCTTAGTAAAATACAATTTGCTATAAATTTTATTTTTAAAAATAATAGAATACAACAAAAAAATAATATAAAAAATTTGTCACGATTGCCAACTACCTTATAGAAAAATTACAAAAGAAGTAATAGGAGTGAGCACGAGTACAGGGTACCCAGATACCCGACCGGAACCGACACTAATGGGTAGGTTCTGGGTAGATATATTATAATAACGGGTAGGGTCCGGGTAGTAAAATTAGGAACCGATCAATGTCGGGTCCGGTTTCGGTTCCGGCAAATAGAGACAGGGTACCCGGACCCGGAACCGATATCCGGAACCTATAAAAATTAAATATTTTTATTTTTTTAGAAACATTTGGACCACTTTTAACTTTCTCCAAAATTATTTGTTGCATGCCTGCACATTGATTTTCCCCACCCCAAGACGTAAATATTTTAGCTTTTTCACCCCTTTATTCAAGAATGCTCTTTGTGCCATAAGAGAAAATACTCAAAACTCTCTCAATAACAATGGCGTTTTAGCTACACCATCGAGCTTCATCGTCGTCGTTGTTGAAGCTTTCTCTCAAGTACTTTCATCGTTGTCGTCATTGAAGCTTCACCTTTGCCTCTTTCTCTCTTTTGGTTATGTTCACGTCATTCCTAAAATGCATATGGGTTCATATCTAACTCTTCAATTTCTTTTTAATATCATATGCTTCTGTTCTATTTCATGCGATACTCATCTTCAATTTGTATTACCTTTTTATTTGAAATGTAAATCTATTTTTAAAATTTGTGTATATTTTTGTAGTTGTGAAGATGAAATTTAGGGATTTACTAGTATAATAAAGCTTTTCTTTTGTATCGAAGAGCTTATAAACACGAAAATAAGTTTAATTCAGATATTTTCAAATTTATTTTGAAATCAACACGTTCAATTAATTGAGTGTCAAATTTGGCTTGCAATTTTAGGCTTTGCAATGTAATTAGCTTTTCTACAATGAATAAGTTTTCTAAAACTTCTTATAAGGGTACTAAAAACTCCAATTGCAGGCTAAAAAAACTACTTGATGAAATTATTTTAGAACTCTTTTTTATTCTCATAGGCTTAAAAATTATTGTTTAATTTGTGTTTTTTATTTACAGAGTTTGAACCTACACTGACCTCATGGGTCCTGGTAGGTTCCGGGTAATGATTGCTACGGGTAGGTTCCGGGTAGTAAATTTAGGAACCGATCTTTTACCGGGTAAGGTCCGGGTAGTTAAAAAATGTTAGGGTACCCGAACCCGCTCACCCCTAAGAAGTACCCACTAGGTGGAATTCTTTATACGAGCAACTACTTGTTGCTTATGACTATAGAAAACCTATAACTTTATTTTTTAACTCTCATAATCAAAATCCAGCTGATATGGTTGTAGATAGCGATTGGGGGAAAATTTCCGAACTTATTGTATTTCTAGAGAAAGTTTTTCAAGCAACAAAAGAATTTTACGGTATATATTATCCTACTATTTCAACTATGTTATTTTATATAGCTCTAATATTTTTACTGCTTAATGAATATATGGATAAACCAGCTTATAAGGCATCAATTAAAAAATATTTATCAAAATAAAAAAATATTTTATTCTTATTCCCACTATTTATATTATTGGTGATGTATTAAATCCGACTATTAAAATAGACGGTACTAAATCACTTATTGAAACTATTTATGATTGTATAGCAGTACTACCACCTCCAAGTCCCAAAAATTCAAATCAATCACCACCTATTGAACAAACTAAAGAAGAAGTGTTGTCTAGCGTAGAAGACGAATGCAAAAAAGTATATAGGTTTTATCAACAAGAAAGTGCTACCAACCTACCAACTTCCATACCATATTCTTCTTCTTCAACACAACCTCACAAAAAACATGTTGTTTTTGCGGCTAGTATTGAAAGCTTCAGAAATAGAATGTGCGGCCGTACCGCTACTAACCAAATTAGCGAGTTTGATATTTTTATTTTGCAGGGTTCTATACCATACCAAGTAGTTCTTAATGAAGAAGGACGTGAAGACTTGCTGAAATACTGGATGGGGAATGAGAAGACCTTTCCGACTCTTTCAATGATGGCCCGAGATGTCTTGAACATTCAAGCGTCATCAACGACGTCTGAAAGCGCTTTTTCTGCCGGCAGATATCAAATAGGAGAGCACATGCACTCATTAGCCGGAGACATCTTGGAGATTGCAGTATTATTCAGAGATTGGATACGAGCAGAGCGGAGAAGGTGCGGTCAACCAGATATCAACGAAGAAGAAGACGAAAACTACAACAAAATCTTATCCGAATGTGGTGGAAGCGACGTGGAGCAATTTGACCAACAAATAACAAATCCAACCGAAGAACCACAGGAAATTACCAAGAAACTAGAACAGATTTTTTTCAAAATGTAATTTTTTTAATTGCAATTTTACTATGTAATTTGCAACTTTTGAACAACACCACAAAGTTGCAATTTTGACAATTGTATTTGTATTACAAAAAAAATCATATGTCTATTAAATAATAAAGAGGCATAAAAACAGCCTTGGAAGGCTGTTTTTATTACACTATCTTGTTCAATTATTGAGTTATTTATATATATTATTTTTAAATTACGTGCAAAAAAAAAATGCCTCGACCCGATTCCGACAGGATCGAGATTGGGACGGGACTTCGGCGAATCTGGCCTGTCCCGGTCCCGCCTATCCCGCCAAACCCGTCCCGACAGTCCCGAACCCGACCCACTGGCCACCCCTAGGCCAAACAGATTGTTGAATCGTTATTTTTCAAACCATGAATGAATAAAGTTGTATGATCTTAGGAGGTTCTTACAATTTCGTTCATCACATCGTGCTTGTGGATTTTGGGAGAAATATAATGACGTTGTTGTGCTTGCTGAGGTATATATAGTTGAGGGTGTTATTGGGTCGTGATGAGGGTTGCTTCGTCAAAGATCATATAATGAAGATAATTGATGATGATGTTCTTCGTCTGTCTTTTCCTTGGGGTACGCTTGGTTTTAATTGGTTGGCAAGGTCATTGCATGATTGTTTGAGAAATTTGAATATCATGCGAGATGGTAGTCATTGCAATTATGTGTTGAGTGATTTTTCTTATGCTTTTAATGTATGGGTATTAGAGGTTTTCCTTATTTTTCGTGAGTATTTACAACATAAGCCTCAGAAGTTCTCTCGTATGTTGTGTTGGGGTCCTATGAGACATGTTGATTATAACATTATTGTTGATAGATACTTTCATGCCGAACATGTATGTTCTTTTTTTTTTTGTTATGTTGTTTGTTTCTTAACTTTCTTGCTTTTGGTGTTGTATGTTTTACTTTTTTTTATCTATTGTCGTATTGATTCAAGACTTTTATTGTGAATGTTGTTGTTGCTACTGATCAAGATATGCAACATTTTTCATTTGCACTCCAACTTGCTATTGATGCATCCTCCTCTTCATCTGGTGCTATTTTGCCACGTGGACTAATTGATCACTTAGTTGATGTGTAAGTATTGATTTTTTTATTGTTTTTATGTATTTCCTCTGTAATTTTTTTTGGCTTTTGATGATTATCTATTTTTTTGTTATATTTATCTATATTTGTTTTAAAGGATTTTGTGTATGGTGTTAAGAAGTAACTTGATGATGAACGGTCTGCTATTGTCAATCAAATCACAGTTAGTTGTTCTTTTTGGTTTGAGTATGTATTTTTTTTTTCATTTTTTTGTAGATGTGTTTAACTGTTGATTGTTTTTGTTTTTTCATTTCTTACTTTCTTTATTCTTCATCTTTAATAGAATTTGAGTAGGTTTGATGGTTTGGATACTATTTTTGAAGATTTGGATAGTAGATTTGTTGGTGTGATTAATGTTGTCGAGAATTTAGTTCGATTACATGATGAAAGTAAATCATTTGGTGGTGCTGCGGAAAGTGTAAAACGGACTAGTTTGGATAATAGAATTCAAAGTTTGGAAAGTAGAGTTGATTTTTTTATTAGTGCAATTGAGAATTTAGTTCGATTACTTCATGAAACTAATTCATGTCTAGTTTTTGGAGGATCTCCTAGAAGTACTGTTTTAGGTAATCCAGTGGGGGGAGGGATGGGTGCATGTTAGATCCGCATTCTCAAGCAGATGTTCAGGCTCCGCCGCCGAATGTTGTATGTAAATCAGATAGTACAACAAATGTGTCATTTCCGCTCCTGCAAGTTCTTTGCAATGTTGCTTGTACACTAATGATTTTTCTGGGAAGATTGAAACTCTTTCTCAAATTGAGATGCACCTTGCGAAAGAAAAGGAAGCAGAGCGTGCAACATATCATGCAACAATTGTTGCATAACTAATGAACTTATTGATTTGAAGACACCTAGTTCCAATGAAGGTCTTCTGTCTCGAAATGTAGTATGTTTATTACATTGTATTTATTTGTATTCTATTTTTTATTTTGATAAAGGTGTTTACTTTTATAAGTTTTTTTTATGCAGGAAGTTGATAATCATGCTCTGCATTCTCAATAGATATGTGATGTAAACCTGCCAATTGTGGAGGCACCAACTGTTGATATCCTTATTTTGGATGAGGTTTCTTGTAAACGCCGTAGATGTGACGATGGAAAGAAAGATGATGATGATCTCCCTTGTTGGAATTTGATCACACCGGAAGATAGTGTGGTTGAAAAATGCATGATTTGTGGGGATCGAGAGATATTGTAGTGATGTGGGGAACTGAAATATATTTTTGAGAAGTTTTTTATAGATATATTTTTTGTTTAATGAACAGTAAAGTACTTAAACTTTTATATTTTATGAATTTATAATAGTATTTTTGTTATGTTATACTTATTATATTTATTCAAATGAATTGTTTTTTGTTTCTTAATGTAACTGTTATGTCATTGGGTTTCTTCCTCTTTTTTGGTGTGATTTAAAAGCAACAGATTTCTTCTTTCGGCATAAAACTTCTCATTTTTTTAAACTGAACTTATTCCTTTACCTGGCATAATGTTGCCTCTTCCGACATAATTAGTACATTACTTATAGTTTTGGTGTTCTCTTATCTAAATAATTTTTTGCCTCATCCGGCATGAATTCTATTTTTTGTCGATGTTTGTGTAAGAATTTTGTCCTTGTCAAGTAATTACTAAAACTTTCAAACAAAAATTTTATTTTGAAAGTCTTATAATTAATTTATGTCCATTCTATTTTATTTATGAATTAATGGAAGTTAGACACTTGAAATAATTTATCCTTTAAAAGTGAACTTCTGATTTTTGTTGTATAAACTTGCCTCTTCCGGCATAATTAGTACGTTACGTATAGTTTTGTGATCTCGTTACAAAAATTAAAGCTTGCCTCATCCGGCATAATTTTTACTATCAATATTTTTTTGGTATCAAATTTGTCATCGTAAGGTCTTTACTTATCCTTCCAAGCACCTTTTTTTATACTGAAACACTTTAAATTAATTAATATTCAATATCTCTCCCCCCCCTCCCCCCCCCCATTTTTATTTTTTATTTGTATTTTTATGAATTAATAAAAATTATGCCCCTTTCAGCATAATCTCATATTTGTTTTGGGTAATATCCCCTTCGGCATAATATGCGCTGCACGTGTCTTTTTTAGGGGGGCGCATAAACGATTTTTCCATTTCCGGCATACTTTACGTGTTATAATTATTTCTATTAGTTTTCATTAATAAAGTTTTGCCTATTTGGCAAACATTCGCTGCACGTGCCTACTTTTTATATTTTTTCTCCGCTTTATATTAATTAAACTCTTGTATTTATTCACACTTTAACGTTTCATTTCATCAATTTTAAAATTCAAACAACGCGTGTATTCTCTGTGACGGTTTCCAACTTGAGGTGCTCTTTCAAATTCGAATGTCACTGAAATTCAATCAGTTGTGAGTTTCTTCTGCTATTTCTTTTTGATATGTAATTCTGATTAGTTTTTTGTTGTCATGTATATTGTTTATATTTTTTAAAATTAATATAGGGGCTTTCTGTTCAAATATTTCAAGTATATCTTTTGTGTCTTTTCATAATGCACGTGTTCTAATTCTACCGGATTTTTTATTTGTATGTGTTGATTTTTTATTCAGTTTGATTTTTAATTTTTAATTTCTAGGTTTTATGTGTTTTTTGTTTTTTGATTTTCAGTGTGTTAAATCACGAGTGATGTTGAATCAATTTCTGAATATTACATCGATCCCAAAGACTGGGAACATACTAGTGTTGCTTGGAGAGGGGATGAACATTTTATAAACTGTTAGTAACTTTCTAACAGAAAGACAATTGGAATTATTGAAGACTCGTCCTTTTGGGGAGTTCATAGAATTGACTAGATTGACCTTGTTTGGGGTTTTATTGAATGTTATACTGTTGTCAGAAGTTCACAATAGTGATCCCAATGTTATGTGTTTTAATCTGCACGAGACTATTGTGAAATTCACCCGAGAAGTCTTTAAAAGAGTTACTGGGTTGTTAATTACTCATCCTCCTAGTTCATTTCATGAAAAATTAAAGACAATCAATGGAAGTTCTCTTATGAAGAAATATTTTGGTAGTGAGGATGGTAAATCAAATTTGAAAATTAGTGAGTTAAGAAAGTTCATGAATCAGGATGACATTGGAGTACAACTTGAAAAATAAGAAAAAGACCTTGACGTTGTTATATTGACCGAGGTATATGTTTTAGGCCGTGTATGACTTGGTGGTAGGGATGATAAGTCAATCAAGTGGCAGCATCTCACTTACATTGAGGATATTGAGTTATTTCAACAATATAATTGGGGACATATCTGTTACGAAGAGCTTTTGAAGTCACTCAAAAGTGCATCCATTCAAGGTTCACTTAGGCCAAGGAAATAAATTGCTCTTGTTGATTTCATTTATGCCTTTTTGGTGTGAATTTGGGATTTGTTCACCGACTATCATAAAAGATATGTGAAAATTGTTGGCAGTCTGGATGAACCTCTTATGATGTCATATATCTTTAGAGGCCGTGGTCCACATTTTCCAACATTGAATACAATGCTTACTTCTCAAGATTACTTGAATAAGGTAACTACATTTATTTTCCTTTATTTTTTTTATGTTTATCGGATTTTTCCCGTTAAACTGGTTTTATCTTTGTTGGATTTTTTCTTTTTTTTTCCTTTGTGTTTTGTGTTTTGTATTTTAATAGAAAGGTAAAGGTGTGGTTGACGAATTTACGCTTACTGAAAGGGATGATGAAATCACTTCTTTAGAGGACCGTGTTAAGGTACGTATCATGTCTTCCTTTTTTTCCCAGTCTGTTTGTGGAGTTTCACATATTTTTCTGATTTTTTTGTGTTATATTTTTTTTTGCCTTTTCGGATTTTGCATCAATTACGTTTCGGATATTTTTTTGTAAAATCTGTTTTTATGTCTCTATCAAAATAAATTTTGCCCCATAGACAAAATTGTGTAACAGTTTGAGATATTTATTTAATTTTTGACTCTGAATTTTTGCCTTTATTGGTATAATTATTTTATACTTGTAGATTTCTATTCTTGTAAGCTCATTCTTTGTGTTTGTCATAATCTTTTTTATAACAATTTTTTGTTTGTATTTTTATTTTTTGTACGGTCTTTGGAGAAAAGTTGTCATGTGAAATTGGACAAGATTTTGGATAATCAGGAGTCTGAGAAGAAAGGAATGAATAAACTGATTGAAGCTCTTGAAAAAGCAGGGTTAAATTTTCAATTTGAAAGTGCTGCTGGTGATAATGATAGTACTCAAGATACTGATTTGTTGATTTGTCTACTCCCGTTGAAGAGGAAAGAAAGAAGAAGACAAAATCTAATACTCGACGCCATGTTGTTCGAAAGTGTCACGACCCAAATTTTCATTGTGTCGTGAGGGAACCTACCCTAATCCGTAGGTGAACCCCAATCGTGCAACATAAGATTATACGAAAGTAAATCCAGAAAGTAAAGAGATAACGAGAGAATTATCAATAAATCTTAGGAATTAATACGTAGTTTGAAGAAACCCCCCAAAGATTTGATAGTCATGAGTACAAAGCTCTAAATCGAGTACAAGTCTGATAGAGAATAATAAATGTTGTCTGAAGGTAACATGGACAGAAACATAAATACAGAAGAGAGTTTCAGTATTGGGAATGCATCATCGGCTCACCCTAGATTCCCCAAGCAATCTCCAACAAGCTAAGCTCTGCATGCTCCTCCGTCGTCCGGCTCAACACTTGCACATAGATTGCAGCAAGTGTAGAGTGAGTACGGAAAACATGTGTACCCAGCAGCATCGTCGACTGACCATAACTATAGCGGTGGCAAGGGTTGGTACTCCCAATACTTATCTTCTTTCTTGGTTAGTTAAATATACAGTTATAAATAATTCAACAGTTTAAGTAAAGATCCTACAACCATACCAAGTCATAAAGTCCATTGCTCGCCAAGGCACACTCGCCCAGACTGAAAATCATCCATTGCAGCGGATCCTTCACTGACAAAAGAACTCCGTTTCAACGAGTCAGACCTCCGATGAGGTGGACGACTGACCTCCGATGAGGTGGACGACTGACCTCCGATGCGAACACCAGCAAACAACAACAACCTAAGTTTCCCCAAACCTCTGTTAACCACCCGAAACACTCTCAGGACCTCCCGGACACAAACCAAACATGCTACCCTATCAGAAAACACATTCCAGACCTGCTCGCACACTCGTATTTTCAAGGAATGGTCTTTAAAGCTCGAGTTTGTCTAAAGTCAACACTTAAGTTCTAATTCCACAAATTTACAAACTAACCCCCAAAACACACCATGCTGCTTCGAGATCCAAACCAAAGGCTCGACTAAGTCATAAACGTCATTCCGGATCTAATGAAAATGATGAAACTACAAAAAGAACACATTTACTGAAAAGTCAAATATGAGTCAAACTTCTCTAATCTCCTAACTTAGGATTTCTCAAACCTATCAAAAAGAATCTGAAACCTATACGAACTTATTGGGATCCGTATCACCTATCCCCATAAGTCATAAATACTGAATTAAAGCTACATAAAGGGTATTTTGGGGAAAACAAGTCCAAAAGTCTAAAATAACCAAATGGATCATCACTGAAAGGGTAATAAAAAAAATGGTCGCGTAAGAAGGTCGTTGGACTATCTGTTGGGTCATAAAGAAGATCATTGTGGTCACAACATGTTAATAAGACCTTTGATATTGAATGATCACTTGACCCAGTTGGTTATCCAGAGTCCTGTTGATGTTGTGGATAGTCCTTCAAATGATTTTGGAGGTGATGATTTTGATGGAGTTCATTTTAGAGGCAGCGCGACTGAAGTTGTGTTGGATGATGTTGCAAGGGCTTCTACTGAATAAGTTGTCGATGAAGTAGTTTTGTCTCCTGATAATATTGCTAAAGATCATGATGTTGACAACGCAACTGAAGTTGGAGGGGCTTCTACTAAACAAGTTGCCGAAGAAGGAGATTTATTTTCTAGTAATTTTGCTGAAGATCATCGTGATGGCGACGCGAGTGAAGTTGTTTTAGATGATTTTGGAGGGGCTTCTACTGAACAAGTTGCCGAAGAATGAGGTTTGTCTTCTAGCAATATTGCTAAACCTATTGTAAAGATGGTAAAACGATTGCATTTCTATTTCAAATCTGAATAAGTCTAGAATAGAGCTTGAAAATGAAGGAGGCTCTTCTAAAAGTACTATGGCTGCTGGCACAGAGCAAGAATCTGAGCAAGCTATTTTTGTTTAAAATGGAAGAAAAGAAAAGAGTGATCCATTATTTTTGGATATTGTTAAAACTACCACTGATGTAGACGTTAATGGAATTGAATCTACACATGGTTACTCTCCTGTTTGAGAATGTACAAGAGAAGAGCATGATTCATTGTTGCCGGATGCTCATCAATCAAACCCTGACACAGATGTTAGTGAAATACAAGTTGAATTTCCTATTGGAGATGTCAGGAGAGAAGATCGTGATGAATTAATTAACGTGGCAGCTGAGACGGAACAAGTGTCTCAACAAGCTGCCTTTTCTGCAAATGGTGAAGATCATATTAAAGAAATTGCATATGAAAATATTGATTGTGCAACATGTGCTGATGAGCAAGCCATTCTTGTCTATAGTGATGTTGTTGCATAGCATTCTTTTCTTATGTGTAATCCTTTCACCGGTGAAACTGTTGTGCCAGAGTCGATTACATGTGGCACCCCCGAAAAGTCTACTGATATTATTGAAGGGAGTGTTAAATCCTAAAATGCGTCAGACACGGTTGCACAGGGTACTCTGGTGGAGTCTGATGATGTTGGTGAATGGAGTGTTCAATCGCAAGGTGGTGAGAGTAGTGAGGAAAGAGATGATGATTTTGTAGATATTATGGATGTAGCTTCTTCTACTGTGGATATGACTTCTGATATTGTAACCCCTGCTGCTACAAAGACCTATAAACAGCGGAAGAAATCAGAGTTATCTAATATTAACATACGACCTCCAAGTTCTTCATTAAAGACTATGGGTCAAAGGGCAAGGATCCCGAGTGTCGCTGCTGGTACCCCTCCATCAGATTGGATGTTGTATTATGAGAATAATAATCTTGGTTATTGTGTTCGTAAGCCGAAAAGTGATTGGAATAACAATTACAGACGAAATTGCCCTTTTCATTACAAAAAAAGACGAAGACACTGATGTTTTTTGAGAAGTTCATCAATCCAAAAGATCTCCCACCTGAACTTAAACCTACTGAGTAAGTTTTATTTTTATGTATTATAAATACCCTCCCCAATTAATATCATAATCTTGCCTCCTCAAGCATAATTAAGGTATTACTATAGATTTGTGTTTCTCTTTGTAAACTTAAATTATTCCTTCCGCAATAATTTATTTCATACTATATTGGTTATTGAAGTTTGTCTCTCTTTTCTTTTTTATTTTGCTGACATTCATTTCATATTTTATTTGTTAATAGTGATGAGGGGAAGAAATTTTATCATGAAGATATCAATAATCTTGATCACAGTTATCAGTTGGGCTTGTCTGAAATCAAGAAAAGGATGTTTTTCAGAATTTAAGTTTTTAAAATATGCCCTTGATGACGAAGTTTGTCACATTCCCCCCCCCCCCCTTTTATGTTATTTTAATGTATAAAGTTTATATCTTTGGTATATTATTACCCTTTCCGGCATAATCTGTATAGCACTATAGGTGTGTGTTTTCTCTTGTAAAACTGAAATTATGCCCATTAGACATAATTTGTTAGTCATTGCTTCATATATTTTAGTCATTACTTCAATTTTTTTCTATGTTCCATGATTTATTTTCTTTACTTTTGTTTTTTGTTCATTGTATACTGTAGCATATTAATGTGGCCATGTATTATATGAGGAAGAAGATGTTATATCATCTACCATCTGATAATTATACTCAGTACACAACAACAAATACCACCTTTGATAATTTGTTTAAGACAACGATACTGAGATTGGATGAAGAAGGGAAGAACTTCCATTGGTATACATATCCATCAAATTTGTTCTTCTATATTATTGAAATGATCTATGGGAGATAAGAGAAATGTAGTATATCGTGGGAGTATGTTGACAAAGTCTTAATATCAATGCGGCCAGGCTTTGATTAAACTAAGCACGTTCAAAACTTTGTACTTGGAGTCTTCGATATTGATAAAGCGTCACATTGATGTCTATGATTCACTCAAGAATAGCAAAAAAATAAAGACTTGGTTAAGAATATTAAGGATTACTACAGTCTTATTCCCAAATTATTGGAAGTTATTGATTTGCAAAATTCGGGCTAACATTTACAGATTTTAAAGATCTGACGTATTTCTTTGCTAAATGTCCAAAGCAAGGCTCGTAAGTATTTTTCTTATTTTTTGTCCTTTCTTTATTTGGTTTCTAGTTTTGTGTTTTGTTTTTTATATTTTTACTAATGCTTTGTTGTTTTATGATTTTTTAGAGATTAAAATTGTAGCCATTTTGTGATCAAGTTTGCTGGGTGAAAATCCTTCTTCTTAGAAGGGCAAAGATTTGTTGGATTATATGAAAAAATGGGCAATCAACTTTATTTATCACGGGCATGTCAAGTACAGAAGAGACTATGAGACTTCACCAGAAAATTCTGAACGTGATTATTTCGAGTTCAATGACATAAAATGCACGTATAACAAAAAGGAGAAGAATATTAACCCTAGAAAGAAGCAAAAGTTATAGTTTTGATTATGTTGTCAGTATTATGCGAATGATGTTTTTTTGTGTTGTTGTGTCGTGTATTTTAATGTTTATAAATGGCAAGACATATTAGATATTTTTGCTCATAAAAGTGAAAGTTTACACTTATGCTTTTTTACATTTTTACTCGCATAATTTATTTTACACTAAGTATGTTCTATCTTTCTTTGTCATTGTTTAAAGTTTTGCTTCTTCCGCCATAATTTTTTTCTAACAATGAAGAAGTTTATTCCATCCTGAAACTGAACTCTAGTCCTTTTCTGGCATAATTTTGCCTCATTCGGCATAATCTCTGTAGTACTTAAGGATTGTGTTTCTCTTGTGAAACTGAAATAATGCCCCATTCGGCATAATTTTCTTAACATTAAATAAACTGAAGTTTTACCTCTGCTGGCACAATTTTTTTGTATATTGAAAAAAAAAATCTCACTGAAGACACTGAAGTTTTGTCTCTCATGGCATAATCTTGTCTCTTCTGACATACTTAGTGTGTTACCTATAGTATTGAGTTCTTTTTAAAACTGTAATTATGCCCTATTAGGCATAATTGCTAATCTCAAATTTGTTTGTCATAACTTCTGTCAAAAAATTTGAGATATATTTTTGTGTTCAATTTTTATTTATTGCTTTTGCTAGCCAGCTACTCATTTGCCAGAAACATTTAATTTTGATCCATACGTAATTATATTCAATGAACTACTAACTATTCAACTACCCCCTTCTTCTTTTTTCAAATTTGGTTGTTGGTTTTCTGGCTGTTTGGTTCTATAAGTATCATCATCCATTTTATTCTCAGTTTAAGAAGAAAACAAATCTCAATTGTCAAAATAGTTTTTCTTTAAAAAGTAAAAATATCTCATGAAAGTACCCGGGGAAGCAATGAGATTACAAAAAATCTCATGCAAAGATGGCAGTCAATCAAATCTGATTGAGAAATCATCAGAATAAAAAAAATTGTCGGATGATGATTTTCAAAAAAATATTGCAAAAAAAAAAAAAGATGAATGAAACAAGGGAGCGAAAACCCATTTGACAGGATGACAAGACAATTTTGATTCTTCAAGTCATTCTTCTATTGTTGATAAATGCAAAACTAAAGAGTTTTGCATGATATTCTTAATTTAAAGGATAAAATTAAAATAAAAAAGAAGGAGTTGGATGATGAATTCAATTTTCTCATTGTTGCTATTGCGGATCTTCGGGATTTTTTGCATGAGCATCCTATTTTTCTATCCGATGATTCTTCTTTTGATGGATCGCCATCACTTTCATCAATTCTTAGAGATAGAGATATTGATGAGTTTCATGAGAATGATTAGCCCTTTTCTAATTTATTCTTGTTATTTTTCTGTTATCTAGTTGTTTGAAATGTATTTTTTGGTTCTTGCGTTTTATTTAAGTAATTATAATGGTTTCAGTTTATATATTTTTTCATGTGATTTTATATATATTTTGTTTCATTATCCAAACTATGATCATATAAATTTAATATATAATTATGTAAAATTAATAAAGTATAATTATTCCTTAACGCATATAATCTTTGTCGTAATATCACATGTTAATATATAATAATGTAAAAATATTTGATGTGTCAGTTATATTTTGTTGAGACTTCATAATCTTGCTTTTTGACGGATAATCACTTTTTATAAATATAATTTGTGTTTCTCTTAGAACAAAGTTACGCCCCATCCGACATAGTTAGGCATAAAGTCTAAGAACAAAGTTCTTTTTCTCTTGAAAACTGAAATTATGCCCTTCCTGACATAATCTTGTCTCTTCCGTCAAAATAACTGAAACTGAAATTACGCCTCATCCAACAAAACATGTTCAAACTTCCACGTCTATGTCTTTTGATTTACTGTAATTTTGATTTATGTTATATTTTTTGCTGAATCCAACTGGTTTATTAAGAAATGAAGATATAACAGTTAAGAATATGATAATGTCCTATGGAAGTAGTTGTAGAATTAGTTGTACGGCATAATGAAGTTAATTTTCCTCTAAAACTGAAATATATGTCCTACCTAGCACAATATTGCCTTTTTCGTCTAAATTAGTGAAACTGAAATTATGCCTCATCCGACATAATTTGTTCAAATTACTTTACAGATCTATGTCTTCTGATGTACCGTAGTTTTGACTTATCCGGCCAATTTTATTATATTTTTTTGTTGGATTCAACTTTCTTATTAAGAAATGAAAATATCACAAGTTAAGAATGTGGTTGCGCCCTATGGAATTAGTTGTAGGACATGAACTTATCAGTTTGTAGTCTTTTACTCGAGTTGAAAAATAATATTTTGCCTCGTCCTATCAATCCTGTTACACCTGCCACGGGAGGTGTGATAGGTAAAAGTTATAAAACTGGAAGTCTTCTTTCAATTTTTATGCTAGAAAACTACTGGAAATGTTATATTGATCTATTGTAATTTTTTATATGTTGTTTTATTTTTACAATTTAAAATGTATAAATTTTATAAAAAAGAAATGGAAAAAAATATAGGAATGTGTAATTATGCCTCATGGCATAAATTCTTTAAGATTTTTCATTGTGATAGTCTTAGTTATACGAAAACTTTGCATTTTCATGCATAATTTTGTTTTATGAATTGTTTAGACACAAACTGCCAGAATATGCCTCAGCCCCTTAATGACTAATGTTTGCCTTACGGGGCATAGTTAATAATAATATAAAAAAAAAAGTGTAATCAAAAACAAATTTTATAACATGTCCAATTAGTTAACAAGAATCGTATAAAATATAATAAAAACAAACAGTGTATTGTGACTATCAAACTTTTATTTTGCCGTATCTCGTTGTGTATGGATTGAGAGCTGAAATATGAATTGTGTCCACAGAAGTTGTATCTACCAGATCTGTATGTGTACTTTATTGTTTCTTCTCTTGGACGATATCTTTTTCGTTTGTTTTCTCAATGTCTGATTTTTACTATTGGTGGCAATATTTTGATATCCATGATGTTTTGTGAAATAATCCACAAGTTTTCATTTTCAACCGAAAGGATTTCACCTTTATACGTCTCTTGTCATGCTTGTTTCTTGAACCAGTCTAAACAGTATACAGATTTGGTCAATCTTTTCTTATCCATAACTGCGATGGTGTGGGTGCATGGTAGCTCATCAGTTTGAAACTCTAAAAAGTCACAAGTCATGTTTTTTATATCTACGTTATATTAATAACTTTCGTCTTTCACCACATATTTGAGTGCAATAACATTTTCTACTCGTAGAAAGCAGTAATATAAGTGATTAATATATTTCCTACCTTTCGAAATAAATAATATAAATAACTAGCTTTTGTCTATCACTTTATAGGTCTATCTTTGTCTTATTAGGCAGAGTTTGTGCTAAAATTATTTCTTAAGTTATAACTTCATAATATTGCCTCTTAAAGCATAATTACTGTGAACTATAGTTGTGTTTCTCTCGTGAAACTGAAATTATGCTCATTCGGTATGATTATGCATAGATTTTGTATAACTTGTCTAACACTCTATAGTTTTATCTCTGCCTTATTAGGCAGAATTTATGCTAAAAATATAACTTAAGTCTATCTAAAAACGATAGTTAGGTTGTCATGCAAGTGTGATATAAATATTTTTATGATGAGTTAAATGTTGTTGATAAAATATATAATTTTTCTTCATCGTGAAACCCTCACTTATCTTATCAAGCAAAATCTTTTCAGCCCACAATGTCAGGTCATGCGACGGTCTTGTTGCATTCAATCATCTCTGATAAAACTAATTTTGCAGCTTGTTTTGTATATAATCTATACATGTCAGTATTGGCTGCTCCCTTGCTTTCCTCAACACTGAATTCATTGTCTCTGCATTATTTGTTGTGAACATGTTGTAACGCCTATTAGTGTGAAACAAACATGTACATCTTTTTGGCGGCTCTTCCTCTATGTATTCTGCAGCTTTGGGGTTTATGTATCTTATCTGTGTTATGTAGATATCAAAATCTGCATGTTTGTAGGTAGTTGATGCATTATAAAATAGTGTTAAAATAGCTTCAGATGGAAAATATTTATGTATGTTTTTCTCCATGTGATAGATGCATATTTCATGGTGACAATCTGGATAAATTTCTCTGAATGCAGTTGTAATTGACATGTATCAATCAGACAGAATTGATAGATTCTTTCAGGTGCCAAATACCCTCTTCATGTGTCTGAAGAACCATTTGTATGATGCATTATTTCCAGAGTTTGCAATTCAAAATGTTAGTGAAATATGTTGTTATTGCCATCTTTTGCTACTGCTATCGTGAGAATCTCATGATACTTTGACTTTAGGAATGTTGCATCCACTATCATTACTGGTCTACAGTGTTTTCAACCCTTGATGGAGCTCCGTAAGCAAAAAAATCATACTTAAATTTTTTATCATTTTCCCTCCTCAAGTTCACTTGTGTGCTAGGGTTTTTGGATTTCATCATGTGAAGATATTGAGGCTGATTCTTGTAGTTATCCTATGGACTTCCTCTTATCACATCATAAATGTGTTGGAGGGAACGACATGCCTTGTGGTAACCAATGTGCAACCAATATCTACTTCTCATTTCTTCAATCACAAACTTTGAAGTTATCTCTTGTAATGTATGTCATACCAGATCTGTGATGTACTCGGTTATGAACTTTGATGTTGCATTCTTCAAGTCAAAGTTAATGAAATAAATTGAACAATTATGCTTCTTCTCAAACTTCACCATCTTGAAAAGTCCAGAGTCTTTCACCCTTGAACTGTGGAAACGTCATATGCAATTTGATTCTATACATCTGATGTGATATCTTTTTGTACACGACTTTTCTATTTTGTACTGTTGATGATGGTAATTGCTATGTTATTCATGCATTTTTTGACATTATTTTTATCTTTGAATACAACCCCGACTTGTACTTGATCCACTGATGCATTAGGTGTCAAAATTATTGTTTTAGTTTGTATCCTCTTTCTCTTCACTGCTTTTCTAACGTTTGATGATTGTATTTGAATTTCTTCAATTGTCGGTGCTGGAGTCAGTAATAAAATATGTATTGAATTTTCTATTGTTGAATGCGGAAAAGTGATTTGATCGTTAGTTTCAACCTGTGAAACGTAGAGAGGATATCTTTGCAGTTGTTCAGGGTTTGGAGTTAGTGTTTTATTCTCTGCTAAAGTATCAGTCGTTGCAATCTAGAAATGGGGTGTGCAATGTCTTTGTTCAGTAATGTTAAATGGTTGTCCTCGTGATTCTGGTGAAGCTATTGGGTTGGGACTGAAAAATTCTATATTTGGTGAAGCTTCAATTGTGTGAGTGTGGCAAGTAATATCTTCATCAATGTCAATTACATTCATGTTTTCATCATTATAGAGGCAGAGTTGTCTTTGTCTGTCAATTTGTTTTATGCATTGTCCGCCAATCCCTGTTAGGAAACTATTATGACATGTGGGCAATGTGTGTTGTTGTGTATTAGTTTCATTGCCATCTATTATGGAATGGGATTTTCTGAAGCTATTGTCATTGTTGATCAGGTACATGCAAGTGTTAAGCTCATTGTCATTTGTTACACGCATTCCTTTGGACGTTTTCTCACTTGTGTCAAACCATATGTTTTTTGATGGGTTTGTTGTGTGAGTGTCTCAAATATTTACCGAGTGAATTCCTTGAATGTCATACCATCCTTAACAAATATTAGTTTCGTCTCATGATCCAAATAGTTATAGCTGACGTCGCGTTTGCCATTCAAAGCTATGTAGATGCATGTTGTCCCCGTGATTTCTAGATTCCTGCATAAATAAATATTCAGTCGACTGAAAAAGTAAATGTTGTATAAGTTATACCGATAATTTATAATCCAGCAGTTTATGTTATACTAAAGTTTTGCCTTATCAGGCATATTTTTTTTTTCTTTTCCTGCATAAGCAAATATTAAGTTGAATGAAAAAATAATTGCAGTGTCAATTATATTGTTGAAACTTCTTAATCTTCCCTTTAGAGGCATAACCTCCTTATACATATAGTTTGTGTATCTCTTTGGAAACATAAACTATGCCCAACCCAACATAATTATTCATAATTTGGCCTAACTTATATGCCTAAAAAGTCCTAACACTATGTATGTCTATATATGTCTTATTAGGCAGAGTTTATGTTAAAATTATGTCGTAAGACATAACTTATTTAACAAACTCTGTCGAATAAGACAATGTTATACACTAATCAAAAGCAACATATAAACTAATCAAAATAACAAAATAGTACTATAGAAATCTTATCCGATATAATTAGCTGAACTTATTTAACAAACTTTAATTATGCCTCATCCGGTAGAATAAAGCAGACTAATTCAACAAACTCTGCATGATAATCGGTAAAATTATATACTAATTAAAAGCAACATAATCAAAACACTTTGTATGTCTATATTTGCCTTATTAGGCATAGTTTATGCTAAAATTATGTCGTAAGGCATAACTTATTTAACAAACTCTGCCGAATAAGACAGTGTTATACACTAATCAAAAGCAACATATAAACTAATCAAAATAACAAAATAATACTATAGAAATCTTATCTGGTATAATTAGTTGGACTTATTTAACAAATTCTAATTATGTTTCATCCGACATAATAAGACAGACTTATTTAACAAGCTCTGCCTAATCAGTAGAATTATATACTGATTAAAATCAACATAATTAAAATACTTTGTATGTCTATATCTGCATTATTAGCCAGAGTTCATGCTAAAATTATGCCGTAAGACATAACTTATTTAAACAAACTCTACCGAATAAGGCAGTGTTATACGCTAATCAAAAGCAATATATAAACTAATCAAAATAATAAAATAGTACTATAGAAACCTTATAATTAGGTAGACTTATTCAACAAACTTTAATTATGGCCTCGTTCGGCATAATAAGACAAACATATTCAACAAATTCTGCCTAGTCGGCAGAATTATATTCTAATTAAAAGTAACATAATCAAAACACTCTGTATGTCTATATCTACTTTATTAGGCAGCGTTTAAGCTAAAATTATGTCGTAAGGCATAACTTATTTAACAAACTCTGTTGAATAAGGCGGAGTTATACACTAATCAAAAGCAACATATAAACAAATCAAAATAACACAATGGTACTATAGAAACCTTATCCGATATAATTAGGTAGATTTATTCAACAAACTCTAATTATGCCTCATCCGGCATAATAAGGCAGACTTATTCAACAAATTCTGCCTAATCGGCAGAATTATATACTAATTAAAAGCAACACAATCAAAACACTCTGTATGTCTATATCTGCCTTATTAGGCAGAGTTTATGCTAAAATCATGGCTCATCTAAGGCAAACTTATTCAACAAACTCTTTCTAATCGGCAGGATTATATACTTATTAAAAGCAATATAATCAAAATCAGATATAAGCAATAGAGATCAATTTTTAGTATAAACTAATAAAAAAATAAGTAATAGATCTGATCAATTCACTGTTGTTGAGTAAAATTATCAATCGAAATGTTGATTTTCAACTGAATTTCACTGTAATATCAGTTGTTTATGAAAAATTAGGTTAGAATAAACTAAACAAAATAAATATTTTGAAATATTAGTAAATTTAAACTTAATCAAACCGCTTAATTGAATTGAATTACGTTCAGTTGAATGTATATATTCAATTGAATTATGTTAAACTGAAATTTAATCATAATTTTTACCTTTTTGGATTTGGGATTTGCGATTTGTGATTGATGCTTTTTCTGATTTTTGTAATTTGGTTGTTTGGGTTTTCGTTTGTCGTAGGTTTTCGTTGAGGTTTTTATACATTTGGGATCGGGGGTAAATAATCTTTTAATATATGTTTAATAGAGGCGGTCGAGCAATACTTAAAGATCACAAATAAGGGCATAAATTAAATACCATCCCCTTTGAAGGGTATTCGCGCTAATTTCCCCCTTTGAAAAGACGTGTACTCTAAAGAAGGAACAGGTATAGGCCCCACTTAATAGGGGCCCATTTCAACGTTGAAGAAATAAAAACACTAACTTTAGTTGAGGGCCCACATTTTCTAGTTTCTCTCCTCACTTTTCATCACGCCATCAATTCCATTCTCTTTCGGCCGTCGTTGTAATTGCACCTTTTCTTGCTGCTGCCACCACCCATTTTGTTATTTACACTCCACAATCCCTTTTCTTTTCCAAAATAAAATAAGCAATAAGTATGTACTCTCCCAATTATTATTTGAATAGTTACATGAATTTTTAATTGTAAATATCTTAAGGTCTGTTTGGACATGGGTTTTTTTTTCCAAAATCTTTTTTCATGTAAAATTTAAAAATTCACTTTGACTAGTGTTTCTAGTAAATTTTTTCCACTTATAGAATTTTAATTTTTTTCAAGTAGAATAGATATTCAATCCCAATTTCTACTTTAAAATGTAATTTTTCAATTTCAGCTTTAAGTACTATTTTTTTCTTTCAGATATCATTTAAATTATGTCCAAAAGTATACTTAACAATTATGTAAATCGTATTCAAAAGTTAAGAAAATAGTATTAATTTATTTTTAAATTAGATGTCCAAACAATTGGCACTTCTTTTGGCTAGAGGAAAGATACAATGCGCTACTCTTACCTCTTTCTCTACTATTTTATCCAAAGTTTCATACTACAAAACGGTTTCTAGTTTGTGGTACTAATTAATTTGTTTGTTTTATATTTGATATTTAGTATCTGTTTTAAAGCTCAATGAAGGAAATGAATTCTGATTTATTTCACCCCAAATATACAAATATATACAATTCTACTTAATCAATTTAGATTATCTCTAAGGATATGCTAATCAATACAATTGATATAATCATCCTAATTATATGATTTTAATTACAACTTAATTGATATAATGGGATATGATGGATATAATTATAGATTATGTCTCTAATTATCCTAACAGTCCCCCGCAGTCTTAGCGTGAGGTTCTCGTATGTTGAGAATGTCCCTAAAATCATCAAACAATACGCGCGGAAGACCTTTGGTGAAGATGTCGGCAATCTGATAACGGGACGGTACATGAAGAACACGGACTTGTCCACGTGCAACCTTTTCTCGGACAAATAAGATATCTATTTTAATGTGTTTGGTGCTTTGATGCTGGACAGGATTACCTGATAAGTAAATCGCATTCACATTATCACAATAAACCACATTTGCTTTTGCAATCGGACAATGGAGTTCTAATAGTAGATTACAGCGCCAACATGATTCAACGACCACATTAGCTACCCCTCGGTATTCTGCTTCAGCACTTGACCGAGACATCGTCAGCTGTCGTTTCGAGGATCATGAAATGAGGTTGTCTCCCAAAAATACACAATAACCAGAGGTTGAACGACATGTATCCGGGCAGCTACCCCAATCAACATCTGTATAAGATGAGAGACTCGAAATGAAGGACTTATACATATGCAATCCAAAATGAAGAGTACTCTTAACATACCGCAGAATTCGTTTAAGAGCCCCCATCTGTTCTTCTTTTGGATCATGCATATGTAAACACATTTGCTAAACTGCATAGGAGATATCAGGTCTCGTGAAAGTAAGATACTGCAAGGCCGCTGCTAGGCTGCGGTAATTTATTGGGTCTCATATGGAGTACCTTTAGAGTTACTCAATTTGGCCTTAGTATCAACCGGCGTGTGTGATGGTTTGTAGAAGGGCATACCGGCTTTGTCAATGATCTCCTCGGCGTATTTATTTTGACTGAGAAACAGACCACATGCATATTGGGTTACAACAATCCTCAAAAAATAATTTAGATGACCCAAATCCTTTATTGCAAATTCTGCTGCAAGGAGGGACATAATAGACTGGTGAAGTGATGTAGATGAAGCCGTGAGAATGATGTCATCTACGTATAAGAGGATATATGTCATGTCGCCTCCCTTCTTATAAATGAACGAGGACTGATCGGACTTGCTGTGTGAGAAATCCAATATGGATACAAACCCTGCAAACATGTTATACCATGCCCGAGGAGCCTATTTCAAACCATATAAAGATTTTTTCAATAGCCAAACATAATTCGGATGTGTAGAGTCTCGAAAATCCAAAGGCTGATGTGTGTAAACTATCTCCTGTAAATGACCATGTAATAATACATTTTTGACATCCAACTGATGAATGGACCAAGACTTTGACAGTGCCAGGCTAAGAACAGTCATGATAGTTGCTGGCTTAACCACCATACTGAATGTTTCACCACAATCCACACCAACCTGTTGAGACCTGCCATCACCAACAAGACGAGCTTTATATCTCGCAAAGGAGCCATTCGAATTCTTTTTATGACAGAAAACCCACATACACCTGATAATATTCACATTAGATGGACGGGGCACTAACTCCCACATCTTATTTTTAATAAGAGTATAAACTTCGTCTAACATGGCAGCTTTCCAATTCAGGTATGATAGGACTGCTTTGGAATTTTTTGGAAGATGTAATGGTTGGACTGAGGACGTTAGGTTAAAATGACACTTTGGGCTGAAAAATCTCGTGCATGACACGGGTTTCAATGGTTTGTGATGGGGGAGTTGGGATGTCGAGTAGGTT
The DNA here is from genome assembly GCA_029783415.1 of Anisodus acutangulus. NCBI lineage: Eukaryota > Viridiplantae > Streptophyta > Magnoliopsida > Solanales > Solanaceae > Anisodus > Anisodus acutangulus. Next base: position 44,587,540 of record CM056489.1, read on the forward strand.
ATTAGGCCGAGGAGAGGTTTGAGCCAAAACCGACGGTCCAATTACTGCTTGGTGATTGGGCCGACTCGGGTCAAGGGTTTGGGCCTGAAGTGAAGGGCCTAGGTGCCGGTTTGTGGACACGGGTGAGGGAGCAGTAGGCTCCCTCATTTGGGCCAGCCAACCAACCACGATATGTGGACTGGGCTGAGGCCGACGGTAAAGAGGCAGTGACCTCCTCACCGCGGACTGACCCATATTGTTAGCCCGGTATGGTGTGTGGAGTATTTTGGGCTGGCCGCATTTGATTTTGGGTATTGAGATGGTGTTGTAAAATTGGATGTATTCCGTCGTCCAGAAAAGCATATAAAGGTGGGGATGCGATATGAGAATTAGAAAACGGGAATGTAGACTCATCAAAACCTACATGACGAGAGATAATGATTTTTTCATTCGTCATATCATAATATTTATATCCCCTATGATTTTGTGGGTAATCTAAAAACACACAAGGGGTGGAACGAGTCTGAAGTTTGTTAATGGTTGTGGACGGAAACAAGGGATAACACAAACATCCAAAAACTCTTAAATGTGTAAAAGATGGGAGATGATAGTACAACCTTTATGTAGGTGACACGTTGAAAAGTAGTTTGCTAGGAAGAATATTTAAAAGATGTGTGGCCATTTGAAGTGCATGATGCCATAACATTGATTGTGTGGATGAATGCACAAGAAGCGTGTGAATCATATTATTAATCGTTCGAATTTTTCTTTCAGTTTCCCATTTCTAGGAGATGTATGTGGACATGAAAGACGCAAGGACATCCCATTTTGGTGACAAAAATCATTAAATTGAGCATTTAGGAATTCCCTCCCATTTTCACATTGAAAACATTTAATGGATTTATCAAATTGGATTTTGATAAAAATACTAAATTGTTTAAAAGCGGTGAAGGCTTTTGATTTCTGCCCTAAGGGAATGTCCACAAAATTCGAATAATCATCCAAAATAAGCATATAATATTTATGACATGCAGAACTCAAAGCTGGTGATGTCCACAAATCACAATGCATAAGATCAAATGGCATAAGCGTATGTGAAGTAGATGATGAAAAAGAAAGTTTAACATGCTTCTCAAACACACAGGTTTGGCAAACAGAAGAGTCCAAAAATTTGTTACAAGCAACAAAATAATTCTTTCTAAGAGTATTGAACACCGGTGATCCCGGGTGTCCCAACCGACTGTGCCATATGATAGGGGAAATAGTTGCAAAGGTTGATGGTTGTGTCACGTGGTTGTTGGAAATAGTAGTGATGGGATACAAGTCCCCCATGCTATTACATCTCATAAGTGGCATCCCCGTCTGAAAATCTTTCACAGAAAACCCAAACGGATCAAAATTCACAGAAACATTATTGTCAGTTGTAAAACGTCGTACATACACCAAGTTTTAATCTGTTTTGGTGCATGTAAGACGTTTTTAAATATAACGGTGGGTGAGGAGGGGTAAGTTTTACATGACCAATACCATGAATTGAAATTTCCCGCCCACTGATGACAACAATATTTTTACTACTGCTCATATTAAAATAAGACGAGAGATTATATTAAGATGTCGTCATGTGTGATGTAGCCCATGTGTCCATGTACCACGAACCATCTGGAACATTCAGATTCATGTTGTTTATGGCATGTTCGATATCGGTTGGAGCATAACTTGCGGAAGATGATGCATGAGCTGCAAATACTTGTTGTGGACGAGATCCTAGAAGTCCGGGCTGTCAGTTTGAAGAGGAGTGTCTGGCCCACGACGCGGTGGGGTATGGGCATGGAGGGGAAACTCATTGTGAGGCCCAAGCCCAAGGTGGGTACTGCCCCCACTGGTTCCCGCATGTCTGGACTTACGGCTGCCACTGGCTGGACCGCCTGGTTGTTGCTATCGCCGGCTGGTTGGCCGCCGTCCCTACCCCATCCCTTTCCACCATTATTTTTTTCCTTTGTGATTGTTATGATTTGACCCCCGTTTTTTACCATTGTTGTTGCGATTTTCAGTTCCACCCGAACCATAATTTTACGTCTGAAAATCCGCGGAAAATGAATTGGTAGAGACGAGGGCAGTTCCGACAGTGGCTGCCCCCGAGGCTGTTTGTTTTGCCTTGTGGGTTTCTTCAAGAATTAATCGCGAACGAGCCTCATAAAATGGAGGCAACATATTACTTTGTTGAATGAATGTAGCAACCCCATCATAATATGTATTCAACCCCGCAATTAATTGAAGAACCAACTGTTGATTCGTCACTGGCGCGCCAACGTTGGATAGTTGGTCGGCGAGCATTTTCAACTCTTGACAATACGTGGAAACGTTTGAAAAATCATCCAACTTGACGTTGGTGAATTGGTTTTCAAGATATACCGCCCTAAAAAGTTTATTATCCTGAAAAATGTTTTGTAATCGTTCCCACGCTTGTTGAGCCATATAGTCCGGTTCCAAAATAGTATGCAAAAGATCATTAGAGATGGTGTTGTAAATCCATTGAAGGACTATGACATCTAAGTGAGACCATAACTTTTTGTCAATACCAGTGGTGTCTGATGAAGACTCGGAAGGAATGATATGATCTATTACTTCATATGTGCGGCAATGAATTTTGAATAACTCCGCCCACGAGGAGTATTGCCCTTTTTCCATCTCAAGTGTAATTGAAATAAAATTCTTGACGTTGTTTACGGCAAGAGCAGGATAAATTTTTTGTTTGTCGGCCATTAATACCCACGAAAATAGTAGAATTAAGGTAGGAGAAGAATAAAATAAGAAAAATAATTTATGAGTGGAGGAGGAACCTTAACCCGGAATTGGTTGTCGGCTAGAAAATAATGGAAGGGAAGGCGGTATTAGGGGTTGTTGTTTAGGGTTAGCCGAAGTTGGTGTTAGGGTTAGGTTTAGTTTAGGGTTATTTAGGGTTTGTGGGGAAGGGCGATTTAGGGTTTTGAGGGAAACCATTAGTTTTCCGCTGAAACAAACCAAAAAAGGAAGAGAAAGAAAGAAAAAAATCGGGAAGGGTATGGCCGAGTAGGGGGTGGGGGTGGGCTAAATTAATTTGTGGCTCTTGATACCATGAAGGAAATGAATTCCATGATTTATTTCATCCCAAGTATACAAATATAAACAATTCTACCTAATCAATTTAGGCTATATATATGCTAATAAATACAATTGATCTAATCATCCTAATTATATGATTCTAATTACAACTTAATTAATATAATGATAAATGATGGAGAAAATTAGGGATTATGTCCCTAATTATCCTAACACTCCACTAATTTAAATTAGTGCAGTTTCACTTTGTGAGTAAAGCCACTTCATACTAAAAACTAATTCCATTTTAAACTTAAATCCTAAACCTAGAATGTTATGAATATAATTAAATATTAAAAGTGTATTATCCACAGACTCCATGTTGTGAGATTTCACCGGGTATATCGTTGTTGTTGTATCTCTAAAGCTTTTAAATGAGATTGTCATACACTTTAACATTTAAATGGTATCAGAAAAGACAAAAGTCCTCAAATAGAATATCAACGCCATCTATTATCAGAAAGAATTTTTACATGCTTGATCCATGAAAAAAATCAGAACCGCACGTAAAAAGCGTGTTAGAATATATGAGATCATCACACACTTCAAACATATCATACATATCACTCTGCGTCGATAGTTAATTGGTACTTAATTATGGAGATGCTTACATTAACAAACACAACTAATTAAGAGGGGGCGGGTAGGGATGACAACAGATCGGATATGAACTGGATCCTACTAGATCCAGATCCAGATCCATTTTTCGTACCTGGATCCAGATCCATCGGATCCATAAAAATCAGATCCAAATCCGGATCCACCGGGTCCACAGATCGGATATGGATCTACATGTAATTTTTTTAAACTTGAATAATATTCTCACATGTTGAAACTTTTATGACAAAATGAAACGCAATCTGATTGAAAAAATAATTGAGTTCATTTAATCAACCTACACAAACATGACACCATTCTTTCAAAATACTGAACAAAGTTTTAGCATTACAAGAAAATAAAGACGATTGACTTCATTAGTAATGCTGAACATGTTGCAAATTTGAGCTAATTTTTGGAGGCTTTAGTGATGCGCCACTTGTAGTTCTACTGATTGACTTCATTAAACAACATAAAACAATGTCAATCATATATCAAAAGTCCCAATTTTTTTTTGCTGATCAAATAAATGAGAGAAAGATACTTAAAGCTTACGACTATCAGATTCAAGAAAGAGAAATTTAAAGAAGAGTGATAATTTTTCCTTTTATAGAAATGAAATACGGAAAACTGCAGAGAGCATATAGGTAAAAGAAATGAAACTTCAAAGACAAATTATATGGTTGTGTGACTTGTGCCTTATCCTGGTTAAACTTTTTACCCAATACATAAATTATGAAAAAAATTTAAGAAAATACTTATAAAATTACATTCTATGTTATTGATATATTTAATAAAAAACGGATCCACGGATCGGATCTGGACCAGATACGGATCTTAAATACAATATCCAGATCCGATCCGTCAGAAACTGATCCGGGTCCGATCCGTCAGAAACTGATCCGGGTCCGATCCGGATCCGTCGGGTCCAAGTTTTGAAGATCCATATCCTATAAAACGGATATGGATCCATCGGATCCGGATCAGGTCCAAGATCCATTGTCATCTCTAGGGGCGGGAGAGTAGTTAAGTGTGGAAATAGCAATTCTTTTTTCATATTTGTGCATATATTCACCTTTACAAGTTCATAACTGCATCTCTCCGTCTTTTTTCTTTCTTTAAAATAAATACTAAAATACGACCCAAAAAATAAAAATAAAACACAGAATGACACTTTCACTTTTTTGTGTATCATCACTTTTCATACGACAGTGGACAGTGGACAGTGGACAGTGGACAGTGAACAATGAACACATGACTAAAGCCTTCACAAATACAACAACAACACTAGTAGCTTCAAAAAAGCTAAAGCCAAAATCAACAAAATCCTCCACCACCACTGAACCAAAAAATCGTTTCTCAGTTCAGTTTTAGTAGAGTCATAACTTGAGCATTTAGCTGTTATTCAATCATATTTTCTCCCAAATATACCCATTCTCCTACACCCTTAAAAATCAAATGTGTTAGAGAGTAACAAACGTATAGAAAGAAAAGAAGAGAAGAAGTATACTTGGCATTCCAAGGACTTGGGAAAGGAAATAGAGAGACCCATTTGAGGATTTTACAGATCTCTTGTTAAACTGGTAAAATTCCGTGTTCTTGATTTTTTTTTTGTCGTTCTGTAATGGGAGTGTCATTTTTAGCCTCTTTATGCTATTCTAGCATTTTCTGTTCCGGGAAAAAAAATTCCCAGTAATTTAGAGTCAGTGGGTTCGTAGAGGCCACGTTACACATTTTTTTACACCTAATTGGGTGTTTTGTATCACAATAATATTTGCCTTCTTCGAACCCGGCTAACACGGATGATTTGTGCACTGAGCTGCCTTTTAACATTGCATGTCCCTGAGCAAAGTGTCTTTATTACTAACCACATCACATAGTGCAACTGAGTGTTAAATCTGAAGATTTTGTAGTGACTAATGAGGTTGTGTTAGTAAAAATAACCTTTGGTATTTTTTCTTGTTCCACCTGGTGAATTTTACGGTGACTGTTTAATGAGATGAGTTTCTTTGTCAATAAAATGGTCTTAGTAGATTTGACTAGTGGTATAGTAATGTATGGATGAAGTGTTACTGATATTTGTACTTTTGCAGAGTTTTCTTCTGGCGAGGTGCTTGTGATGATACATAGTAATCTGAGATGGAAAGGATACTTGAAGTTAGAGAACGAACAAGGCAGTTCCCTATAGAGGCTAAGTTGACACATACTTTCTCAACCTCCAAGAAGGAGGTCAATAGTAAATGCAACGTGCAGGGTTTTCGAGATTTCAGCTTGGCTGTTCCGATACAAGCATGGAAAGGAAAGACTTCGTATCAGGAGGAAGAGGAACTCATGGTCGATGCTGGTACAATTAAGCGCAGTGATGATTCACTTGAAGATAGTGGCTCTACATTTCATGGGGCGAGTCATCCTCCGGAACCTGTTGATACAGACCTAATGAGACCAGTGTATGTGACAATTGGTCAGAACAAAAAAAACATGTCTTTGAAGGGTCCTTTCTTAGACGATCTTTCAATCCGGGTGCCAAATGTGAAACCAAGCCCGTCTCTTCTTTCACCTGCAGACAGCTTGGTTGAAGATCCAAATGATAATCTAGGTGTAATCTCCTCTCCGTTCACAGTTCCTCGTCCTTCTCAAACCACGGAAACAAGTCTGCCTCCTGATTCCGAAGAGAAAGAATGTATTTGGGATGCATCGCTTCCTCCAAGTGGAAATGTAAGTCCACTTAGTAGCATTGACAGTACTGGTGTTGTGAGATCTATGAGCATTGTCAACAGTTGCACGAGCACGTATAGGAGTGATGGGCTTATGAGCGATGGTATGCTTAGTGTGGACAGAACTTATGAGAGCACAAAAGGGAGCATTCGAGGGGATTCACTCGAAAGTGCTAAAACTAGTCTTAGCAGAGCAAGTGACAGCAGTGGACTTAGTGATGATAGTAATTGGAGTAACATGACAGGCAGTGCCAATAAACCTCACAAAGGAAATGATCCTAGATGGAAGGCTATTCTTGCGATCCGGGCACGTGATGGCATATTAGGCACGAGCCACTTTAGGTTACTCAAAAGACTTGGTTGTGGAGACATAGGAAGTGTTTATCTTTCTGAGCTTAGCGGGACTCGCTGTTATTTTGCAATGAAGGTGATGGATAAGGCATCACTTGCAAGCAGGAAGAAGTTGACCCGTGCTCAGAAAGAACGAGAAATCCTGCAGTTATTAGACCACCCCTTCTTGCCAACATTGTACACTCATTTTGAGACCGATCGTTTCTCATGTTTGGTAATGGAATATTGTCCTGGAGGAGATCTGCATACTCTACGGCAGCGACAACCTGGGAAGCATTTTTCAGAATATGCTGCTAGGTATGGAATTGACATCCTTATCTAGAATGTGGAATTGTTGCCATTTTCTCTCACTGGCATATAGAGAATTCTGAATATCTGATAAAATCCTTGAACTATATTTTATGAAGATGAAAAATTATGTTGAAGGAGTGATTTTAAGCTTCAAAAGAGCCCAGTTTGTTAGCTGTCTTTTCTTTACTAGGTATAAATTGTCCCCTTTGTACCCCTGCTTGGTTTTTCTTCAAATATGTTAATTCTATGTTGCATCCTTCATTTTATCTCACTTGTCCTTAATATTTTCACCTAGTTTATGTTATTTGAGATTTGGTTTCAAAAGCTGAATAAACTCCATTTTGGTCTCCCTAAAATTAAGAGACTATTCGAGTTAACTCTGATGTGAGGATCATAGAGCTTTAGTTTCTAGCTTGGCACTAAAGAATTCGACTAGGTATGTTCCAATCTAATCTTTCTCATCTAGTTCAAGGTATCTGGATTTTGTTTAAAACTGAATAAACTATATTCTGATTGCCCTATAATTAAGAGTTAAATTCAGCAATCTTAGGTTTGTTCATGCAATTCAAGTTATAACTTCACCTCAATGAGAATAATGTAGTATCATGGTCTAAAAATTATAACATAGCAAAAAACAGTTATTAAGGTCTGGTTATTGATATTACTAAAGGGCTTTGATGCAAGCTTTCTTCCACATTTTCTTCATTTTAGGAGACTTCAGAATATTTACCCTTGCATTTATGTTTAAGCTGTTGAGTTCTTTAAACAACTTTCCCGTTTCTGCCACAGGTTTTATGCAGCAGAAGTTCTATTGGCACTTGAATATCTACACATGCTGGGTGTAGTGTACAGGGACTTAAAACCTGAAAACGTTCTTGTGCGTGATGATGGCCACATTATGCTTTCAGATTTTGACTTATCCCTAAGATGCGCAGTTTCACCCACGCTCATAAGGACCTCATCTGATGATCCTTCTAAACGAGGAGCTGCATTTTGCGTGCAGCCAACCTGTATTGACCCCACAACTGTATGCATGCAACCATCATGCTTCCTTCCCCGTTTATTTCCTCAAAAGAGCAAGAAAAAATCACCTAAGCCTCGATCTGATTCTGGGTTTCCAGCTAATACAATGCCTGAGCTAGTCGCGGAACCTACTTCAGCACGGTCAATGTCATTTGTTGGGACTCATGAATATTTGGCCCCCGAGATTATCAAGGGAGAAGGTCATGGCAGTGCAGTTGACTGGTGGACATTTGGTATTTTCCTGCATGAATTACTATATGGAAAGACCCCCTTCAAGGGATCAGGAAATAGGGCAACTCTTTTCAATGTAGTCGGCCAACAGCTTAGATTTCCAGATTCTCCTGCAACCAGTTATGCCAGCCGTGATCTGATACATGGCTTGCTTGTTAAAGAGCCTCAACACCGGCTTGGGGTGAAACGAGGAGCAACTGAGATCAAGCAGCATCCTTTCTTTGAAGGTGTTAATTGGGCTCTGATACGTTGCAGTACTCCACCCGAAGTGCCAAGACCCGTTGAGCCGGAGTTTCCTGGGAAGTATGGGCAAGTGAACCCTGTTGGGGTTGGCAATACCAGTAAAAGAATGGTAGGGACAGATGCAAAGTCTGCAGGTGGTAAATATCTCGACTTTGAGTTCTTTTAGTTTTTAGGATATAGGATTCTTGTCTAGAATTGTATCAATGCCATTAATTGGTCCTTCACCACTGCTTTCTTCTAGTTGTTATTTGTTCTACTGAACTGCAATACAGAAGAACTGTGTCTTCACTAAAACTTGTAGCTGTGAAAAATCACTGGCCAAATGGGGTTCTCTAAAAGGTATTCACATTGAAGTGTGAGAAAGCTGAAATGATGCGAGTCAATTGCACCATTTTGATTGAGATTTCCTCACATCATAAACCAACCTACTTTAGTTTTCTTTACCCTTAGAATAAAAGGGCAGCCCTATGCACAACGCATCTTGTGTTCACGAAGGGTTGTAATGTTGGCAACCTAACCTGACACAAGCATCAATGAGTGATTTCACACTAGAATTTATGACTTATAATAGGTTACACAGAGACAATTTTACTGTTTTTTCAAGAGTCTTTTTTTCAATCCCAAACAAATCGGGTTGGCTATATGAATTCTCATTAATCATATTTCTCCATTTAGCTCAACTCATATCATCGTGTCAAAATTAGTGTCAACAGTACATGATCGGAGAAACAGACGCCTTGTTATTTCCGTGTCTTTGTTGACTAGTGTTTTGTAATAGCCTCATGCTACGGTACCAGAGTCAAACTGTTAAAAGGGGGGGGGGGGTCCATTTTTGCAAGTAGAGTCAGATGCTGCGTATAGCTTGGAAATTGAGAATGGAAAAGCATAGTAATGAGCATGGATTATATCGATGAAGTGGCATGTGTGACAATAATGAGCAAAGTGTTATGGATCCAATGCAGCATAAAGTGTACCCAAATAAATTCTCTGTGATCTGGAAATATGTTTGGTGGCGCAAAATACATCATCTTGTTACTGGTGTCTCCCTTGATCAAATTTAGGGGCCCTTTTTTTAATTTATTTTTTAAGATTAAGATATTTAAAACAAAGAAGTTTTTGCTGTTGTCTTTGTTATCCATAAAATGAACATCCACTTTCAATTCTTTCTTCTTTTAGGATGTTTCTGGGATGAACTATATATATGTATGGATAGCTCCTTTTCCATTTTTTTATCCTCTGTGTTTGTGCCAAATGGTTAATGGTCATCTCTGCATGAATCTTTTGAATGGAATTTTTTTGAATGATATTAAAATTTCAACAAAGATTTGATTGAAGTTAAGTAATTACAATAGGATAAACACAAATATAGTACTCCTATGTTTTAGTGACTTGAGATTGAACCATTTATATTCCGACTGTTGGTAGAAACAAACGTGACTTTTAATTTTTTTGACTGCAGTAACAGAGTTGGATGAAGCCTTGGAGCAACGGTAAAGTTGTATCCGTGTGATCTATAGATCGTTCAAACTAAGGCTGGCCAGTGGGCCGGGACGACCCGACCCCGGCCCGACCCCGCCCCGGTCCCGCCCCGACCCCGCTCTAAAAAAAAAAAAAAAATTTAACGGGGGCGGGACTCGAACTCGGGACGGGACGATGTCTCGTCCCGCCAGACCCGAGCCCGCCCCAGGCCCGCCGGACCCGAGCCCGCCCCGAGCCCGACCCCGACCCCGACCCGCCTCGACCCTTAAACCCCTTTGTAAAAATGGCCGCTGCACCAACGCTATTTTAGATTATGGCTGCCAATAACGGCCATTTTAGGCCCCTCCCCAACCCCTACCCCTTAATATTTATTTTTAACCCATAAGTTATTATATTTACACTTTAACCCAATTTTTCAACTATAAATAACTCATTTTCTCTTCATCTTTCTCACAAATCTTCCTACAATCTCTCTAATTTCTCAATATATCTCTCTACATTGCTTGCTAAATATTCAATTTTATTAATTCATTTGGGAATTGAGGGAGAAGGTGGCAACTAGCTTGAGGATCTTCCATCGAGCAAAGTTTCAATTTTCAACCTTCGATTATCGCCGACGTTACGTCGGCGTTTGGTACATTCGTTCCTTCATTAAATTATTATTGTCTGCTTATTTTATTTAGCGCACTTAATTTTATTGTCTTTAATTATTTATTATCATAATTAAAATGGAAGGATTAAAAGGTATGTTTAAGGGTAAGGGTAAGGGTGCTTCTTCTAGTAGAGGCAACCAGGGCAAGGGTACTTCTTCTAGTCATCTTATTCCTACACATGATGATTTTGTTGATACTCAACATTTTCCTACAATACCATTAGATTTAGACGAGGAGTTATTTTCTGAACTCAAGAAGACTTTAATTTAGACGATGATCTAGACGATACACCCACTAATATTGATGACAACACGCCCACTAGTGCACCTTCAATCTGAAATACCTCCTATTCCCCTAGTATGAGACGAGGTCCAAAGAAACGACCATTAAAATCGATGCATGGACATTTTTTGATAGGGACGTAGAGAATCAAGTAGCCATATGTAAAATTTGTAAAAATGTTTTAAAATTTAAAATCGGAAAAGGTCACGGTGGGGCGGGGTTTAATTAGACACGTAGTAAGTGCTCATCCACTAGGTATGCCCAATACCAGGCTTCAAAACCGCGCGCAAACGCCGCTCCATCGGGACAAGGTTCACATACGACATCGTCAGGACCAAGTCTGTGGTCAAATTAACCCTATGACGGGGGAATTGTAGGCTCTAAATACAACAAACATAGAGATAGGGAAGCAATATCAAAATTAGTTCTTTGTGGAGGGTTTGCCTTTTTCATTTCCTTCATCTCAGGTTTATTCATTACATTAGAGATATATATAATCCTCGCTTTTAACGGTTTTCCTAGGTCAACTGTTAAGAGAGATGTATTTAAATTTGCATGAATATCAACAATATTTACGTTTTCATTATATCATTTTAATGGCAAAGTATCTATCACGCCTGATATAGGTCGTAGTACTAACGGCCATGATTATTTAATCAGAACTTGTCATTGGATAGATTATAAATGGTCTATGCAAAAACGTATTTTAGCGTATAGATATATAGATGATAGGCACACTGGTACTTTTATTGCAGAAAATATTTATCAAGTGTGCGATTATTACGGAATTACCGATAAAATTATGACTATTACATTAGATAACGCTTCTAATAACAATTACGCAATTACAATGTTAAAAAATAGTTTAGCTCCATCTTTTCCAGACCATTTTCATATAAAATGCGCGTGCCATATATATATAACTTAATTGTAAAGGATGGTCTATCACTTTTTGAAGACATTCTTAGTAAAATACAATTTGCTATAAACTTTATTTTTAAAAGTAATAAAGTACAACGTAGAAAAGAATATAAAAACTTGTCACGATTGTGGACTATTTACGTAAGAATTCCACAAGAAGTATCGACTAGGTGGAATTCTTTATACGAGCAACTACTTGTTGCTTATGACTATAAATTACCTATAACTTTATTTTTTAACTCTCATAATAAAAACCCAAATTGATATGATTTTAGATAGTGATTGGGTAAAAATTTCCGAACTTATTGTATTTTTAGAGAAATTTTTCAAGCAACAAAAGAATTTTTCAGATATATTATCCTACTATTTCAACTATGTTATTTTATATAACTCTAATATTTTTATTACTTAGTGAATATATGGAAAAACCAGTTTATAAGGCAACTATTAAAAATGTTTGTCAAAATAAAAATATTTTATTCCTATTCCTTCTATTTATATTATTGGTTCTGTATTAAATCCTACTATTAAAATAGACGGTACTAAATCACTAATTGAAACTATTTACGATTGTATAGAAGTACTACCACCTCCAAGTCCCAAAAATCTAAATCACCCACCACCTATTGAACAAACTAAAGAAGAAGTGTTGAATAGCGTAGAACACCAATGCAAAAATATATATAGATTTTATCAACAAGAAAATGCTAGTAACGTACCGGCTACCATACCATCTTCTTCATCTTCAACACAACCTCACAAAAGACATGTTGTTTATGCGGCTAGTATTGAAAGCCTCAGAAATAGAATGTGTGGCCGTACCTCTACTAACCAAATTAGCGAGTTGGATATTTTTGTTTTGCGAGGGTTACATCAGTATCAAGAAGTTATCAATGAAGATGGACAAGAAGACTTGCTTTGAAATCGGAGGGAATGAGAAGACCTTTCCGACACTTTCATTGATGGCTCGAGATGTTTTGAACATTCAAGCGTCATCAAGCTGCGTCGAAAGCGCTTTTTCTCGCAGCAGATATCAAATAGGAGACCACAGACACTCATTGGCGGAGAGACTTGGAAATTGCGATTATTCAGAGATTGGATACTGAGCGGAGAGAAGGTGCGGTCAACCGGAGATCAACGAAGAAGATGATGAAAACTACAACGAAATCTTAACCGAAGGTAGTGGAAGCGACGTGGATCAATTTGATCAACAAATACCTATTCCAACCGAAGAACCACATGAAATCATCAAGCAATTAGAACATATTTTTTTGAAAATGTAATTTTTTTAATTGCAATTTTATTATGTAATTTGCAACTTTTGGACAACACCATAAAGTTGCAATTTAGATTTTAGACAATTGTATTTGTATTACAAAAAAATCATATGTCTATTAAATAATATAAGAGGCACAAAAACAGCCTTGGGATGTTTTTATTACACTATCTTGTTTTGTTTATTGAGTTTTTTTTATACATATGTTATTTAAAAAAAAAAAAAAAAGGAAAACCCGACCCCGCCCCGCCCCGACCCGAGCCCGACCCGAGCCCGCTTCGCCGATATCGACGGGATCGGGATCGGACGGATCGAGCAGTCCCGCCTGCATTCGACCCCGCTAGGCCCGCTAGTCCCGATCCCGACCCCCCGGCTCGTCCCGCCCCGACCCCGACCCCGCCAGACCCGGCCCGCCAGACCCGAGCCCGGCCCACTGGCCACCCCTAGTTCAAACTGTGAAAACAGCTACTAATATTTGCATTAAATTAGGTTGTCTAAATCAGACCCCCTTGGGGTGCGGTACATCGAGCTGCCCCCCCAACTGCAATAACAGAGTTAGAAGGAGAATGCGATTTTCGATTTTCCCTTTTAAGTATAAACCCTGATAACATTCTACACTATCACTTTACTACCCACTAAATTGAGAGTTCAACTTTGGCTTGTACAAGTAAGGTAAGAAATAATAAAGAGAAAAAGGTAGAAGAAAATCAAGAAGAGGGGAAAAAAACAAGTACTAAGCAGCGGGCCACCGGCGTTTTCCAAGGGGCAAGTGCATAGATAGCCTGTTTGAGGATCGTTAATTAAGTCATAGTTAAAGACTTAAAGTATATAATTTTTTTGTAAGTTTAGCCGTTTCAAGTCAATTTCAAACATTAAGGAATTGAAGGTTAAAAAACCGAATATGAAATTACAAACTTTAGACATATTGCTTGTACAATTGTCTAAAGTTTGGCTTGACATTCCAAAAGTTCATACGCTTATGTGAACTTTGATAATTTATTCATGTTATTTCAATCATGGTACCTACATTTTCATTTCACTAGTACCTTATTCATTTCATCAGTTGATATTAATTTATTCATTCATTTCATTTCACTCATGGTACCTCATTCCATTTCATCCATGATATCTCAATTTAATTTATTTCTTTTTAGCTTGAAATTAGAACAAATTAGATTTAAAAAATTACAGAAATTTACAATACAATAACTGAAACGTTTTTTTTTTATTTTATAAAAAAAGAGCATTATATATGCTAGTCACATATCACTCAGTGCCATGGAATTTCTGTTTACCAACACCTAGCAAAGCTTTTGAAGAAGAAGATGGAGGGTGAGGGGCATACTTCTGTCTGAAATTTCTCCAAGTCAGCTACAGGTTAAATAATTTAAAATACTGGTTACTGAATGCAATAGCTACATTTTCCAATCAATGTTGGGCCAGATTGTGAATTAAAATGGGCCGCCCATAAAGGAAAACATTTTATGGGCTTCGAGTGGACTTCCTATGACACAACACGAAATGACAAGTATACGTCCCCCTTTTTTTTTTCTTCTATTTTTCTGGGAAGTTAGGAAAGGAAGAGCAATGTGAGTATATATTAAGTTTTAAGTCATTATATACTTGCACTAATTTAACATATTACAATAGGTTATAACTATAAGTCATATTTTTTTGTTAAAACTAGATGAACAGTTGCGTATTATTGCAGGTAACTTACCTTGATGTTGTATGCACAGAATTTTAACTCATATACTTAACCATACACCTAAGCTCTAGTATTGGATTCTACCTATGAGGGGGTTATTAGTTATTACTCAATCTTCCATTTCTCCATTCATTATTTTTGGTTCCCTTCTATCCAACTTTACCTTGGGCCCCCAACTCCACTTGGAACAAGCTCTTGTCTAATATACTTCACACCGTTTAATTAAGCATGAAATTTAAGAAAGAAAAATTATTTTTTAAATTTACGGCCTAGAACA
Source organism: Anisodus acutangulus (assembly GCA_029783415.1). Taxonomy (NCBI): domain Eukaryota; kingdom Viridiplantae; phylum Streptophyta; class Magnoliopsida; order Solanales; family Solanaceae; genus Anisodus; species Anisodus acutangulus. The sequence continues at coordinate 44,602,703 of CM056489.1, forward strand.
ATTAGAGACAGTTATGTCACTATAAATTATTTCATTAAAAATAAAATAAAATTATTTTTAAATATAGAAGGAAAATATTTTCTTGAGACAAATAACATTAAAAAAGCTTCAACAAGAATTGATACAAAGGAAGCAATATTTATTACTCTTGACTTGAAAGAAATACAGGTATTCAAAAGGTTTGATAGTGAAATTGAAAAAGATGAGAAAAATCCAACCCCACTTTACCACTTGGAACCTTATACTTTTATTGGTGACAACTTCAGTAACTCATCAAGTGTTTTTTTCCCTTTCTACCAAAATAAATTTGCTGACCAAACATTATGTTATCTCACATCTTTATTTTATTAATTGGGTTCATTGGTTTTTGTAAATTGCTACCTGTGTCACTTGGGAGCTTCAGTTCAAGTATACTCAGCAATGACTATGAGCATCAGAGATAGGCACCAGATCCAATAAATATTTCTCAGGAAAATATGAGAAAATAATTGAAATCCATTATAAAATGAAGTTAAAAAAAAAAACAAGATGACAAATTTATGAACAAACTAGGGGTGGGAAAAAATCCCGGAGAACTGAAAAACCGATATTTTGAAAAATCGAACCGAATCAGAATTTAGTGATTCGGTTCGGTTTTTTAATTTTGGATACGAACCGAACCGAACCGAAAACCGAATTAAATATATAATTTTTTTATTTTTTATTTTGGGCTACTACTATCTCTTGAATCATAGCCATTGAGGCCAATCTATGAAGCTTTTATGGAAGCGGCATGAACTTGATTAACATATCACGGAAGCATTGACATAAAATGTAGGGAGAGAAAGTAGTTGTAAATTGGTAAAACTTTAAATGGTCATAACTCTGTATTCGGATGTCCGTTTTACCTGATTTGTTTTTTTATTTTGCGTATTTTTTCGAGACAGTGCCGGTCAAACTGCCAAAAGGCGGTTTGGCGCAGCCAATTTTTAGAAATACGTCCGTTTTCCTAATCAATTTGTATTTTCCCCCAAAACGATTTTTAATTTTCTTTAGTAAACATCTCACGATACACAATAGATTTCAACGTCGAAATTTCATGATAGTGTAGGTGTGAATGTCAATTTCAGTTTTGAAAATTCAATTTTAAAAAAAAAAAAAAAATTCCCCGACCCGGCCCGGCCCACTAGAAAAAACCGATATAATCCGATATGTTCGGCGATATAAATCGAATATATCGGTTTTTTTTTAAAAGTTGTATTCGATTATTTTTTTAAAAAAAATAATTTTTATTCGATTCATATTTTTCGTTTACAAAACCGATATATGCTCACCCCTATAACAAACAATTCACACGTTGCTGTTACACTTTTGTTTGGATTACCAATTTAGTAGGCAGATTTCAAGGGCAGACACCCAAGGAAATCATGTCTATCTGACAACCTCATCACAGCTTACATATACTTGTATTTTAATACTACTAATAATTCACCACCAACGAGTATTGTGATGAAATGAATGAAATCTTTGTTCTTAGTGAGAGGTCTTGAAGTCAGCTTCAAGAATGGAAAAAACAAAGAGCCTTCTCCTTTTGGTAGGCCGAGCACGAATCTGAATTAATTGGGTCAGTATTTTAATATACTTAATGCATAAGGCCCAAAAAAAATACTAATAACAATTTAACCACTTACCTCTTTCCTACCATAAAACAGTGGAAGGTGTAACTGAAAAGCAGGTTAGTCATACCTGCTAGCTGTTATCCTCCTGTCAGTTTTTGTCATCATATATCTGAATCTTAGTGTTTGCTTTACCTGCATGCACACGCAACGAGAGTGGTGCATGATTTTCTGCATTATATACTCATTGATCCAGTTATTATACATTTGTATCCTAAGGTAGAACAGAACCAAAAGATCCAAAATGGTTTTATCTTCTTACAGCATAATAATGACTAAAAGGGGAGAAAGAACAGAAGAAATTTCATCATTGAGTAGAATAATGAAAGATTTCATGGGGACCCAAATCAATAAAAGCTCAAGCCTTTCTTGTCCTTGCCCTCAAATTTAAGTGTAAAAAAAGAACCCCACTAGGAGTAAATAAAGCTATCACCTAAGCTTTTGGTAAACTCATTGAATATCCCTGATTTATGGTCCATTTGAAAGAGACACTCAATGCTACAGTAAAGTGGAGAAAGCACATTACTGTCTTTCAACCAGAACTCAGATTTGAATTGCAATGGTCACATAAGCCTATGAGCATAAGCATTAATGGACCCTGTCTAATGCTCTCAAAATTAGGTCATGAAATATACATTACTAAAGAAGACACAACAGTAAGAATAATTTGGTTGAAGAACATTTTTCCACTTAGCAGAAGGGAATACATTTATTAATCTGCTGAGAATGTTGACCTCAATGCAATAATAATGCAAATAATTTGCTATACAGAAAATATTCCTCTTCCCACCACTAGATAAACAAAATTGCAAAATTCCACATATCTACAACATAGCAAAATATCAAGGGAAAAAGCCAACTAGCTGAAAGCAGCTTATGACCAAAAATGCCAGCCCTTTCTCTTTCATCTCCTTGCCCAGAACCGAACAAAAAATAGCCAAAAAAGAAAAATAAGTACTAGTATTCAGTTATCTGTAAGTTGTTTCCTACTTAATAGAATAAGAACGGGTGCATACAGCCTCAAGGGCTTCTGTCATCAAGGAAGAAAAGCTGGTCATAGCCTGGAAAACTCCCGGCAACCCCGTCTGAATGTTGTTCAGCGTCATCGCTTTGGTTACCTCCACTGCTTTAGAGTGCTTCACCATCTCATCTTCCACACGCCGTTGGCTAGCTGCAAGCTCAGCCTTTTTCTCAGCAAGAGGGTCTCGTGTATCTAAAACATTCCCATTATCAGGTCCCATTTCAGGAAGTCCAATGCCAACCATGGAGTAAGAGTTGTAATACTTCCTTTCAATGCTCCTAACACTCGAAGCCTTTTTCTCAAGCTCTTTTGATGCTGATTCAGTCAGCTTTTTTATCTTCAGCTCCTCCGTTTGTTTCACATATATCGAATGGACAACGTTTATGAAGCTTTTGATAGCTTCTGATGCAACAGTGTCGGGAATACGGTCAAGCGCTAACTTCCATTCATCGCAAAACATGAATGAATCTGAAAAGTCCCTGTTGCCATTAGTTGTTGGCTCAGTATTGACAGTTACAAGGGTGAGCTTGAACCAACCATGAAGGGAGCAGATAAAGTCCCTTTGAAATTTTATCAGCCGACAAAAGCTCGAGTGCCACGCAGATACAGCAGACTCAAGGTCACGTGTCGCCTGCCGGTGTAGGTCAGATGTGGATTGACCATTAGTTGCTCTATTGATGAGGCCACGCACCTGCTGCACAATATCATTCTGAACTTCATGGAACTGGTTCATGGATTTCCACATGTACATGAATCTGCATCAGTTCATACCAATATCAGTTGAGGACCAGTCAGGGGCAAAACTTAGTAAACAGTAAACACTTTATCATCAGTCTCCATGTGAGATATTCCAAATTTCAAAAATAGTGGTTCCATCATGGCCACAATCTGTCCTGGAGAGGCTTTCAGACTCTAGAAAGATGCTTCGTGGACATGCTTTTCAGGGTCAGGAATACAAAAGGCACACATTTAAAGATCCATAAATTTTCAACTACCCACTGAAACAGACAAATATTAACACCAACACATTTTACATGTGAGAGCATGACTTTAGGTGAGACCAATTTTAGGTAGGAGATGTTCAGCCTATTCAATTCAATTGTAAGGATGAGACAGCACATAATTACTTGGTGATTTAGGTTCTGGAAGTGATTTCAGAAAGAAAAAAATTAACTTGGAAGAAATTCCGGAAAGGATGTAACCAGACTTCTTCAATCTCATAAAGGTAAAAAAGTTGGCTCCAATAAATTGACGATTCCTCTAAGCATTATTGCAACATAAGTACTAACTATGCATCATTCAACCCATAATCCATGCATGTGTCCGCCAGCAAATAATCTGAATAAAATTGGTTGTCAACAAATTCAAAATCAAGTATGCACCAAACACAAGGACTTACCCATGACAAAGTTCAACAAGTTGTGGGACAAGGTCATAGTCTCTTAGACCAATAATAGCAGAGGACGTCGTGGAAACAGCCTGTGATGTGACCACCATCAGTGACTGCAACCTATTTATTGAGGCCTTGGTTTTGTCCAACTTTGCTTCGTCATCACCTCTGCCTTCCTGGCTCTGTAATGTTTCCAACTTCTTTTCATGCTCAATTTTAACTCCTTCCCTCGCCTACATTTACAGTACTCAGATTAAACAAATGTGTGGGGCTAAAGCATCGTGCACGGAAGTAGTTGCTCAAGTCTTCTATTCTTTTTCCGAATAGTTTGAACTCAATGTCATCGCAATAACCAAAAAAAAAATTACACATGATGAACTTACTACTGCAAGAGCACGACACTAGGAAAATCAAATAGATATGAGTCACCAACAAATAGACAAGCAATGAACATGTATATGCAGCGACAAGCATATATCCATCTGCCCATTGAACAGTATTTAATCATGTCAGAAAAGTTCCTGTACATGAGGAGTTGAAAGGATCTTAAAATTACACACACTTACTATGCTGCTACTCCTTTCCGTACTAATAAAAGCAAAAGTCTTTCAAAATGACGTTTATATTGTTGAAGATATAATTGATTAAATATAAAAGTGTCTCTCTAATAGCTTGAGCTTTTAGATGATATATAATTAATTAAATAAAAGTGTGCTCTCTCTAAGGATGGCCAGTGGGCCGGGTCGGCCCGGTCCCGCCCCGACACCGCCCCGAACCCGAGAATTTAAAAAACAAAAAAAAATTGCGGTATCGGGACTCGAACCGGGACGGGACAAGGTCTGATCCAGGCCCGCCAGTCCCGACCCGATCCCGATCCCGATCCCGCCCCAAACCCCCATTTTGCAAAAATAACCGTTGTACCAACGGCCATTTTTGGCCTCCCCCCTCCCCCAAACCCCCTACCCCTTGATATTTATTTTTAACCCATAAGTTATTATATTTACACTTTAACCCAATTTTCCAACTATAAATACCTCATTTTCTCTTCATCTTTCACACAAATCTTCCTACAATCTCTCTAATCTCTCAATCTATATCTCTACAAGTCTACATTGTCTACTAAATATTCAATTTTATTTATTCATTTGAAAATTGGGAGTGAAGTTGGCAACTAGCTTGAAGATCTTACATCGAGCAAAGTTTCAATTTTCAACCTTTCGATTACACGTCGACGTTACGTCGGCGTTTGGTACATTCGTTCCTTCATTACATTATTATTGTCTGTTTATTTTATTTAGCGCACTTAATTTCATTTACTTTAATTATTTATTAGTATAATTATAAATTTATAATTGAAGGATTTAAACGTATGCTTACGGGTAGAGGTCATGCTTCTTCTAGTAGGGGCAACAAGGTCCTATTTCTAGACAGAATCCTATTCCTACACAGGATGATTTTGTTGATACTGAACATTTTACTACAATACCATTAGATTTAGACGAGGAGCTATTTTCTAGAACTCAAGAAGACTTTAATTTAGACGATGATCTAGATGATACACCCACTAATGTTGATGACAACACACCCACTAGTGCACTTTCAACTGAAATGCCTCCTATTCCCATAGTATGAGACGAGGTCCAGCAAAACGACCATTAAAATCATATGCATAGATATTTTTTGATAGGAACAGAGAATCAAGTAGCTAGATGTAAAATTTGTAAAGATGTTTTAAAATTTAAAACGGGAAAAGGTCACGGTGGGACGAGGGTTTAATGAGACACGTAGTAAGGGCTCATCCAGCTAGGTATGCCCAATACGAGGCTTCAAAACCGGGTGCGCAAACGCCCGCTCCATCGGGACAAGGTTTCATACTGATACTGTCCCAGACCAAGTCCAGGGTCAAATTAATCTTATGACGGGGGGAATTGTAGGCCCTAAATACAATAAACATAGAGATAAGGAAGCAATAGCAAAATTAGTTGTTGTGGAGGGTTTGCCTTTTTCATTTCCTTCATCTCCCGATTTTATTCATTACATTAGAGATTTGTATAATCCTGCTTTTAACGGTTTTTCTAGATCAACAGTTAAGAGAGATGTATTTAAATTTGCACATGAATATCAACAGTATTTACGTTATTCATTATATCATTTTAATGACAAAGTGGCTATCACTTCTGATATAGGCCGTAGTACTAACGGCCATGATTATTTAACGGTAACTTGTCATTTGATAGATTATAAATGGTCTATGCAAAAACGTATCTTAGCGTATAGATATATAGATGATAGGCACACTGGTACTTTTATTGCAGAAAATATTTATCAAGTGTGCGATTATTATGGAATAACTGATAAAATTATGACTATTACATTAGATAGCGCTTCTTCTAACAATTACGCTATTACAATTTTAAAAAATAATTTAATTCCATCTTTTCCAGATCATTTTCATATAAAATGTATGTGTCATATATATAACTTAATTGTAAATGATGGTCTATCACTTTTTGAAGACATTCTTAGTAAAATACAATTTGCTATAAACTTTATTTTTAAAAATAATAGAATACAACGAAGAAAAGAATATAAAAAAAACTTGTCACGATTGCCAACTAACTTATAGAAAAATTCCAGAAGAAGTACCCACTAGGTGGAATTCTTTATACGAGCAACTACTTGTTGTTTATGACTATAGAAAACCTATAACTTTATTTTTTAACTCTCATAATCAAAACCCAGCTGATATGGTTGTAGATAGCGATTGGGTAAAAATTTCTGAACTTATTGTATTTTTAGAGAAATTTTTTCAAGCAACAAAAGAATTTTCCGGTATATATTATCCGACTATTTCAACTATGTTGTTTTATATAGCTCTAATATTTTTATTAATTAGTGAATATATGGAAAAATCAGCTTATATGGCAGCTATTAAAAAAAAATTTATCAAAATAAAAAATATTTTATTCCTATTCACACTATTTATATTATTGGTGTTGTATTAAATTCGACTATTAAAATAGACGGTACTAAATCACTTATTGAAACTATATACGATAGTATAGAAGTACTACCACCTCCAAGTCCCAAAAATCCAAATCACCCACCACCTATTGAATAAACTAAAGAAGAAGTGTTGTCTAGCGTAGAAGACCAATGCGAAAAAGTATATAGGTTTTACCAACAAGAAAGTGCTAGTAACCTACCGGCTTTCATACCATCGTCTTCTTCTTCAACACAACCTCACAAAAGAGGTGTTGTTTCTGCGGCTAGTATTGAAAGCCTCAGAAATAGAATGTGCGGTCGTACCGCTACTAACCAAATTAGCGAGTTTGATATTTTTGTTTTGCAGGGTTCTGTAGCGTATCAAGCAGTTCTCAATGAAGAAGGACGTGAAGACTTGCTGAAATACTGGAGGGGAATGAGAAGACCTTTCCGACACTTTCAATGATGGCCCGAGATGTTTTGAACATTCAAGCGTCATCAACTGCGTCTGAAAGCGCTTTTTCTGCCGGCAGATATCAAATAAGAGACCACATACACTCATTAGCCGGAGACAGTTTGGAGATTGTAGTATTATTCAGAGATTGGATACGAGCGGAGCGGAGAAGGTGCGGTCAACCGGAGATCAACGAAGTAGACGAAAACTACAACGAAATCTTATCCGAAAGTGGTGGAAGCGACGTGGATCAATTTGACCAACAAATATCAATTCCAACCGAAGAACCACAGGAAATTATCAAGAAACTAGAACATGTTTTTTTCAAAATGTAATTTTTTTAATTGCAATTTTTACTATGTAATTTGCAACTTTTGAACAACACCACAAAGTTGCAATTTTGACAATTGTATTTGTATTACAAAAAAAATCATGTCTATTAAATAATATAAGAGGCACAAAAACAGTCTTGGGATGTTTTTATTACACTATCTTGTTTAATTATTGAGTTTTTTTATATATATATGTTATTTTTTAAATTAAGTGCAAAAAAAAAAAAAAAAAAAAACTGCTGGGATCCCGATCCCGATCCCGACCAGACCCGATTCCGACGGGATCGGGGTGGGACTTCGGCAAATCCCGCCCCGCCCCGAGCCCGCCAAACCCGGCCCGCCGGTCCCGAGCCCGGCCCACTGGCCACCCCTAGCTCTCTCTAATAGCCTAAACTTAAGCTTTTAAAAAGATGGTCACACACTTTAACGTATATGACCAGAATGAAGATTTAAGTGAGTTGAACACGTTAGTTTTAAGGTAGGAAGGGCGACCTGCATCTTCTAAATTAAAATCTTATAATAGCTCCAAGTTGTCATTGTCAAGTCATATAACTTACCTAGGGTACTTTAGTCATTACACCATTATTGACTAAACTGAGTGCAAACAAGTTATAGACAACACAAGCTGGATAATTGGAAGAAGTTTGGATAAGCATGACCCGTCTAATTTTTACACCTCTATCTACCACAACATTTATAGGGTCCCAACTGAAAACCCGGCATTCAGTCACTCCGCTAAAACATCAATATCCCATCACAATAGTTGAGTGTAGTTTACCCCATTCTTGATTGAATCAGAATGTATTCACCTACAGCTTTTTATCTTAACAGACAAGCAGTTAACCGACTGAGATGATGATTGCAAAAGACAAGTAAATAGGAGTTCTTGAAGACTAAGAGAACAATTGGGATTGAGAAGAGCACCTTCACTTCCTGATATAGTTTCTTTTCCCATGCCAAGAATCTCTCCAAGGTGGAACAAAGACTCTTTTGGCCACCTTCATCAATAGAACTAGGTTCAAAACGATACTTAACTGCCAATGGAGGTTTTAAAGACCAGGTGGAGCTTATGGTACTAAATACCCCACTTGAATGATACACTGTTTCTGCAATGCACAAAAAAAGAATAATTACTTAAATCCTAAACAAGAAACCAAAATTTGCTCACCTATCTCAAGGGGAAGATAAGTCAATTTCAATCAACTAAATCTCAACCCCAAACTAGTTGTAGCAAATGATATGAATCATCTTAATTCATCAAAATTTGACTAAATTTACCATGACTATCAACCTACCAACTCCAATGTCAGTTCACATATGCATCCCAGAAAACATACAATAACCACTAATTGCTATGTTATGATCAAAAGGCACAGATAAAGCAATAAAATCAAATTTTGCAGTCAACATAAATCAAGAATCCAGAAAAACTCACTCTTCAACTGCTTAAAGCTCCGATCAAGCTGAGCTCGACCGGTCTCCAACATCTCAGACACCTGCTCACCAGCAGAAGCAGTTTTATCAAAGTATTCCTTAATTGCAGCAACAATCTCTGCTAAATCTTTGTGCCTCACCACCATACTTCTATCAGAAACCATCTCCACTTTCCCATTTCCATTCCCCCAACTCATCGAAGACGACCCTCCATCCTCCGACGACATCTTATCAGATTTCTTCCCTGAAAAAATCTTTGAATTCACATTAATATTATTAGAACCTTCCTCATTCTTTACTGAAGCATTTGACCCGAAATTCGACCGGGTTGGCCCAAACCCAAACCCAAATCCAGATCTTATCTCATCCTTTTCTTCCTCCTCATCTTCATCATCATTAGACGAACTCGTAGTACTGTAATGATCGTGATCATGATCTTCCCATTCACTACATTGTACCTCTTCTCTCTCACCTTCACTTTCCCACTTATTCCCTACATAGTTCTTGTTTTCACCAACTTTTTTATGATTCTTGACTGACCCATTTGCCAAGTTCTCATCTTTAACACTATCACTATCGAAAAAATCGAATTGCTTCTTCGATTTTGATACCCCATGGTGCTGAGGGTAGTGTGAAGAATAAGATGTACAGTTCGATACCTTATCATCCTCATCATCTTTTGAATTAAATCGGTTTTTATTTTGGATACGTTCGAAATACTCAGAACTTGGAGGTGAAGGAGGGTAGAAATTTTCCCAGTTCCAAACAGATGAAGCTTGTGAAGGTGTACTCGAATAAGTCGAATTCGCTTTAGCATCATATGTATAGTTATAATCCTCATTATATGATGAATTTAAACTTGACCCAGATAGTATATGTGGTAGCTTCACCGGTTTTTGATAGTGATGAGATGAAACAGATGAGGATGAAAGTATATGTGGAAGTTTCGAAGAAGCTATCGTCGGGGACGGAGAAAACGGTGGTGGTGGGTGGAGGGAAGGAGATGGGATACGAATAGGTGGTGGTGGTGCTGGGGCTTTGACGGAGGAGGTTGCACGGAGGAGGACGGCGGGGGTATGATCGGAAACGGAGAGAGGTTCACCGGCGGCGAAGGTGGAGAGAGCAGAACCGGTGATAATAAGGGAACGGCAGTAATCGGAATGAGCTGAAGCTAAGTGATGACGTGCATAAACAGCTTCTTTCATCAATCGCCGGCGGTATTTACACCGCCGGACTGTATCCTCGTTATCTAGCTTTGACGCCGTGCAACCCATAACGGAGAAAAAATAATTAGGTGGGTCTCCTACGCCGTTAACGGTGGTTATAACGGAGATGTGGAGTTAAAGAAATGGTGATGGAGATGGGTGAAGAAGAAGTGCCATTGAGAGTGTTATTTACACAGACACACACAGTACAGTACACACACAGAGTAGTGAGTTAGTGACTACTTCACCGGCTATGTTTATTTTTATTTTTTGAATATTTAAAAGTATTGAAGCTATTTCAATATACTAGTACTCATCCCAAAAGAAAATCACAACTAACCATATTTTCACTTTATTTAAATTTAGAAGTTAGAGTTGTGTTTGATTATAGTTTATCAAAGAGTATTTGAAATTTTTATGACTAAACATTAATTTTTAAATAACATAAAAAAAAAATTGGAAAAAAATAAAAATTCACATAGCCAACAACACACAACACACAACACACAACACAACATACCTAGTGAAATCTCACAACATGGGGTCTATGAGAATAAAGTGTACAAAGAACTTACCTCTATCTTGGTAGGTAGAGCGGTTGTTTCCGGAAGACCCTCGGCTCAAGACAAAACATAATCACAAGCAAAGCAACAGAAACGGTCAAACTCAGACAAGAAATTAAAGCAGTATGAACATGTTGATAATAAAATCGAATACGTCATGATAGCGCATTCTAACAAAAGGAAGCATTAGCTAACGCATGTAAATAAGATAAACAAAGTACACTAAAGAACACATATTACCAGAAATCAAACTACAAGAGACTATAAAGTAATATTGCACCTATAAGTGTAATAGATTAATCGAGCCTACAGTAATAACACTACAACTATCATTTTGTAAGCGTAAGTAGAACTAAGCTCGACTACCTACTACCCTTCTACCATAATTCGTGTCCTTCACACCCCCCTATCTAAGGTCATGTCCTCAGTAAGTTGCACATGTGTCATATCCCGTCTAATCACCTCTCCACAATATTTCTTCAGCCCAACTCTACCCCTCATGAACCCGTCCACGGCCAACATCTCATACCTCCGCACTTAGGCATCTGTGTCTCTCCTCTTCATATGCCCGAACCATCTCAACCTCGCTTCTCGTATCTTATCCTTCACTGAGGTCACTCCCACTCTGTCTCGGATATCATCATTTCTAATCATATCTCTCATTGTATGCCCACACATCCATCTTAGCATCCTCATCTCCACAACTTTCATCTTTTGGATGTGTAAAGTCTTGACTGACCAACACTCTGCCACATACAACATATTCGGTCTAACCACCACCCTATAAAACGTGCCTTTAAGTTTTTGTGGCACTTTTTTGTCACACAAGACTTCAGATGCGAGCCTTCATTTCATCCACCTTGCCCCCAATACGATGTGTGTCATCGTCATCAATCTCTCTCCATTCTCTTGGATAATGGACCCGAGATACTTGAAGCTTCTTTTCTTTGGAATGGCCTGAGTACCAAGCCTCACCTCCACGCCTATTTCAGGGTCGCTCCCGTTGTTGAACTTGCACTCCAAATATTCTGTCTTGGTCCTACTCAACCTGAACCCTTTAGACTCTAGAGTCTGTCTCCAAACCTCCAACTTGGCGTTCACTTCGCTGCGAGTCTCATCAATCAGGACTATGTCGTCTGCGAATAACATACACCATGGTACCTCCCCTTAGATTTGTCGCGCTCGTTCGTCCATCACCAAGGCAAATAGGAATGGGCTAAGAGTTGATCCCTGGTGCAGCTCCATCATCACTGGAAAATGCTCCAAGTCTCCTCCTACTGTCTGTACCCTAGTCCTGGCTCCATCATACATATCCTTGATCGCCCTAGTGTAAGCCACATGTACTCCTCTAACCTCCAAACATCTCCATAGAACCTCCCCATGGACTTTGTCGTATGCCTTCTCGAGGTCGATGAAAATCATATGTAAGTCTCTCTTCCTCTCCCTATACTGCTCCACCAACCTCCTAATAAGATGAATGACTTCAGTAGTCAAACGCCCCGATATGAATCCAAAAAAAATCACATAGCCAAATGGGTCATAAATAGTCACCCATCCAATCGGTTAAATTAAAAATGATTGATAAATATATATAATATATGTATAATAATTAGGAAAAGTAAATTATAATCTGACCGACTATTTATTTAAAGATCCTTATCATTTTATCAACAATAAAATTTTCAAGATATTTTTAATGAAAAGTTGTAAGTTCTAATAGTCTTATGTAATGAAATTTATAAAAGATTAAGGAGTTAGCGGTTAAATTATCTTAAAATTGGATGTATTGATCTTCCTACTCCGGACATCTAATTAATTTTATATAAAAAGAATAATATTTTCAATGTTATTTTGAGTATGTTTGGAATGTTAAGATCTTGATTTATTTTTCAATAAGAAATGGATCGCTTTCCAAAAAAGAGATGAAATTCCTTAATAGGATTAAAATAATCTATAGTCTTTAATTATTTTGATTGAAGTTTGGGTAGAACAAGAGAAAGGCTGCTTTTTGTATTTAGCTTGGATATGGATGGCAGCTGGCAGAAGTAACAAGAAAGAGTAGGGTTGGAGACCCCATAATGTAGTGTAGACTGTAGACTGTAGAGGGGGTGGAAGGTAAGCTAGCTAGGAGATATAGGTGCTTTGGGATCTTGGTATAGAGGCCACTATTGTTGAATACACAATTGATTTTCGTTTTATATTTTGCCTATTTTAGAATGTTTTCTTTTTGGTTGATTGCTGTCTTGATTCTACTAGTATTACTTATTTCTAATGTTTTTCTTTTGGTTGATTGTTCTCTTAATTCTACTAATGCTTTCTTGGTTGATTGTTGTCTTAATTCTACTACTATTTGTAGTACTTTCATAATTTTGTCACATCTCGTTTCATGCAAAACAAATTGAGTAAATGTTGTTATGCTATTTCCATTTCAACATAGCAATTACAATTATTTTGCCTCAACCTAAAATAAATTAAAATTAACTATATGAATTTTCACATATCGATTTTTAGTTAAATTTATCTCAAGTCGTCTTTTCTTGAAAATTAATTGTTTTAGTCACCTAAACTTCTCTTAATCCTCGCTTTAATAAGCAAAAGGTGCTAAATCAATGGTTAGAATTTGGGGGATGAATGGAGTATACATTACATGCATACTAAAATTTGAATAAATATGAATAGTAGATGAACCGAAAAAGGGTGAAATTCTTGGATCATAAAACATCAAGTAATTTGCAAGTTGCAATTTAATAGCTGTAGATCTTATTAGCATATTATGTGGATTTATTAGAAAAAGAACATAACTTGGAAAATTTACTTCTTTCGTATTTAGTTCGTGTTTTCCAAAATATTTAGGGACAATCTCGAAACTTGTGTTGACTTATCCATAGTTGGTTGAGTAAAACACATCTTTAACTTGAAGAGAGACACATCACCAACCAAATTAGTAAGCTAAAGAAATAAATTAATAGCGATATGGCAATAAGCGAGTAAATTGCCAAGTTTGTCTCAAATCTATAGGAAAAGTTGGGATTATATTTCCTATCCTATCCATTTTTCTTATTTCGTCTCTACCTTATGGTAATCGTGTTCAATTGATTCTTGTTTTAATGAATAATTTCTTTTAAATCTACTCGGAACAACACTTGTCTAGGTCTTTAGACGTTCAGTTTTGTAAATCACATACAAAATTTGCTTGCTCCTAAATTGAGGAGATACAATATTCATTTTCATATTTTTTTTCTTCGACGTTTAACATAAATGAAATTTCATAATTATCACTTTAATAAATCATTTGCAAGTCACGTCTTTTATGAAGTAAAAGGAAATTTGATTGAATCCAGACCATGAACATGTTAAGCATAAATGTTAGTACTATAATTTAGAGACAAAAGAAGAAAGATAAGCGGATTGAGGACCATTACCAAATCAATAATTTGCGGGTAAAGGGGCACTATAAAAATGCAATCATTCATTAAGACAATCATAAAAGATTAAAACCTAAGGGACAGACATTATTATTGTTGGCAAACATAGATTAATCTTGTTGGCAAGCAGCAACAACCAATTACAATGTCCAAGTCTATTAAAAATGCGGTATCGAAAAATTCTACATTCTTTTTTTTCTTTATAAATGTGAAAGGGAAAAGTATTAACGTGTACCTATGTGTTTAGAATTCTAATTTTTCTCATTAATACAAATATATATAGTGTACAATGTGTAGTATAACTCTAGTACAATAATGAATCATCTACTTACTATAATTCTATACAAAATATATGAGATATATTCTAATTATGATTGTGGGATAGAATTATGATTCTAAACAAATAGGTACACGTTAATAAAAAGAACAAGATTTTGGTTTGGGTAGGGATAAACACTAACTAGGGCAAGAAAGGAAACTTCTTGTTAGAGCAACTTTATTTCTCTTTTTTCAGAAAAATAACACGAGCATATTCTCAGTCAAAAATATAGTACAGTATTTCACATTTTAGGGTTTTAAGGGGAAGTAGTGAGCCATGAAAACTCTCAAAAATTTACATTAACCCATGCTTCATCAAAGAGACCATTCAGTAATAAGCAATATGACAAATTAGTGTAATTTCATTTCATTTTCAACGTACAAACTTATTACTGAGGTATTCATGGTTCAATTTTATTCTTTTTTTTTATCTAAACCAAAACCAAAACCGAATCAACTAGAGAGTCCATTTTCTTCTCATTTATTCATTTTTGTATGATTTTTTCCACAAAAACACACTTATAACTTATTCAGTATACAAAATCTAAAGATATTCGTATATATATGTTTACAAGAATGGAACAAATTGATTGATCTATTATGTATTGATGATCGACACCAAAGAAATTTCATCTTTTCAAACTTTACCTAACATTAGCGATTAAAACAATAAATAAATCATTCATAAATAATTTGCTAGAAGAATAGGAAGTTCAAGCAAGTATCATGAATAAGTTTAAGGAAATCTTTATATTTACAAATTGGATTTCAACCTAATGGTAAGGTAATTGCTAGAGAATATTTCTTTTATGGTACTTGTTAAATAAAAAAATTAAGGTAAAAAGGTAAATCAAGTCTTGACCCAAGCTTTATTCCAAATATAAAGAATCATTTTTAAAGATTAATGGGGAAATTAAGATTAAAAAACAAGAGACAAAAAAGGAAAGAATAAAACAGTGATTCTTCATGTTACTTAAAGAAAGAAAGAAAAGGACATTGGAGAAAGGGAGAGAGCGGTGAAAAGTTTGAAAATATGTGTGTAACGCATTCTTTCCTCTTTATTATCTCTCTTCTCAAACAGTGGACAATTTCACATGCTTCTCTTCTCTTTTTATTCCTTACTTTTACTCCTTTTCTTATCTTATTTTTGCACAAAAATTTCAGATGCTTTTTAGGCATCAGAAAATTAAAAAAAAAGGAAAAATGAAGAATACAAGAAATAGTTAAAGAAAGGTGACTAAATTATACTGTTGGTATGTATTTTTTCTTGAACAAGTCAATTTTTTGCAATCATTAGAGCTTATTCGGTTCAATAAAATTAATGCCCTAACGCTAAATCATATAAGAGGCCCTAAATTTACTTCATAAAATTCATGTATTAATAACTAAAGAGACACAAAATGGGCCATGCAACGCGCGATTCAAATTTAATTGGGCCCCAATATAAATATCGAACACCAGCTGAAAATCAGGAAAAAGAAAAAAAATCAAAAAGACACAAAAGAACTTGCTTTATGATAATTTGCAAACTCATCAGAATAACTTCAACCAAATTCAAAAAAGAAAAAAATATTTTGAGAGCTTTTATTATTGATAATTATATAAATTATATATTGCAACACAAGTAATAATATTTTTGGGGGCTCTATATTTTGAGGCCTAAAGTGATGGCTTTATTCGCTTTACCCTTAAGCCAACGCTGGTATATATTATTCGAGGACTATAGTACTAACCATTCTTTGAATCTGGATATAGTCTATGACTATTTCATTAACATATTTAAATATAATATAATATGATATTAGAGTAGATATAAATTCTAGATTCGAGTTTTATTTTCGTCAAAAAAGTATATATTTGACTCATGAAAAAAAATTAAACACTCATACAAGGATGTGTGTTAAAGATATAATCAAATAAATAAAAGTATGATTCTCTAACTAATAAGCTTTTTGATGAAATAGTAATCATTACTCCATATCATAATAAATCTAATCAATTTCAACTTGGCACCAATGAAGGTACATTTACATGTGATCATCAAAAGGAGGATCTACCATAGTTACATGAGTTTCAAACGAACTCCATAGCTTTTGCTCAAGTTTTGTATAGATATTAAGAAATTGACTATTTTTTATAAATATTTTATTGGGAATCCAACTATAACTATTTAATTATGAATCCAGTTATTATCATATATTAACTTTAGATCGCTGTAGAAACTCGTAAACTTCAAATTCTTGATTCACAAGAAGAGAGGGAGAAAGGCAAAATTAGAGAAACGAAATAGATACTCACAGTAAAAGCAACTGAAAATAATCCTTTCTAAGCTCTTAGCGAAGGGAGCATCATCTTAGAAGCTTAAAATTGTTAATTTTACTTGTACATTATAATGGTACGTACTCCAATTTAGAACCCAAATGTTGATCAACATATTGAATTATATGAGCAAAGTCTGTAGTGAAAAGAGTCCAAATTCAGGTTCCACCCCACAGGTCAATAGAGTGAGGCTGGTACGAATACGATGCGACTCTTTAAACTATATAAGGACCACACAGCGTCACATTGCTCACTGTTTTTCAAGTACAAATTCCTCTTTGTTTAATACTGGTGTAACATTATTTATATATACATTTTTCTAACGGTAGTAAAACTGTTTAGAAACAAGAACAACAAAGTACAGAAAGAAGCCTCGAAGGTTTCATGCAGTAAACAAAGAGGTCTCTCTTAAAGCTGCAACAAAAATTAGTTAATGTATATATATCCTTAAAAATGGGGTTCTTAGCACTTAGCAGCAAATAGAGCCTAGAAAGTAAATAAATAGTACCAGCAAAGATAGTGTGAGACACTGATAGGGCTGCAATCCATAGAAAATGATGCAACTGCACTACAATAGTATTCCCCTCCTAAAAAGGTGACCACCCATTCACTTAAATTTATTTATCATAGTTGTACAGAGTTTGATTCCTAATACAATACGAATCATAACTTACCTTAAATGGTTAATTCATAATACAATAAGAATTCTAAGTTACCTTAAATATACATCTATCATAATTACAAAATATATTGTGAATATTCACTAATAGTCAGGATTACATTCTTCCAACCTCCACTTGGTGCAACCACTTCTTTCCCTCCCTCCCTCCATCTTTTATTTCAAAGCCCTCCATGGTCAATATTGGTCATGACTATTGAAAAATTTACTTTCCATATTTACGTCAAACCACATAGATTTACTATGGTCCAGTAAAGTAAGATAAGAATATTGGAGTAATTAACTATGCATACTTAAGTCATAAACGACATCATGCATTCATCGAAAATACTGAATACATAAATTTACAAATTACAACATATAACCACTCATTGGGTACAAAGAAAATCGTTTCTTCTCTCTGTTGCTTAAGGTGAGAGGAATAAAGTTAACCTGTAATCACTAGACTGTAACTACAATGTCAAGAGTTTAATTGGAGCAAATAGTTATTTTTGACATAAGCTAGATGTACAAGATGCATAAATAGAGTTCGTTAAGTCAATCCGCATATGTATGGTAACCTCAAATTTGAAGGAACACACAAAAAAATATTTATCTTTCATAGCTATGAATAGTATTTTGAGGTACAAAAGTTGTCAAGTAAAGAGAAAAGAGGAGACAACCATGCAAGTGTTGCCCTACCCAACAAGGGCCAAAACACAATTGCGTTCTCAAAGGGCCCTACCACGTTTTGCTTTGCCAAACAGCTAGCAAAAGAGGGTCTTCCCATTCATACACCAAATGCACTATATGAACTCTTACCGCCCACGCCGCTCCATTCAAACTCATTTCAATCCAACATTATATAAAACAAAAACAAAAACAAAAATAAAAATAAAAGAATATCTAGAGAGGATCTTCCCCTTCACGTCAAACAAGTATATGGATAGATGCATTCACACTAATGATCGGGTCTAATACAGTCAAATTTCTGTATAATAGTATCGTTTGTCCGAGAATTTCATGATCGTTATAGTGAGGTTCAGTTATATATGTATATTGACATTTCATGTTTAGATCTCATTTAGCCGTTATAAACGAAAGTACGCAAATAATTATTTTTCTGTACTTTTTATGCTATAAACGAAAATAATATACTTGTTAATTTTAAAATTTCAATTGATTTTCATCTCATAAATTTAAAATTAAAAAGACTCATAAATTATAAATAAATTCATGATTAGTTGTACCATACCGATAAAGAATTGAAATCTAAGGAACATATGCATTTAAAATTAATTGAGAATTTAAATACAATTTCAATTTTGACGTAAAAATTCTACAATTGTAGGTAATTTCATAAATTCCAGTCTCTTAGCAATAATATATCACTTGAATTGACGAAGAATTTTGTCCAAACTTTCAGCAAAAGGGAATTCAATAGTTTTCCCTGAAGATTGTCTAAGAGCTTAACATTTGACTCTTCTATCTCACCCCAAGTAGCAATACGTTAAGGCTCTTCATCAACACTTACGTTGTCACCTTTTGTATCTGGTGTCTCTTGTTCTTCCACTCCAATCACCTGTGCAATAATCTCTTCATCAGTGTAAGTTTCAAGGATTTGAAGAGTTGTGTTAAACTATGTATAAGTGGTAGCATTCATTGCTTTTGATTGGTGTTATGAGATGGGACTTGGGCTATAAGTGATGACACATTACCAACCTCGTCAACAAATTCTAAATTTTCACTATTAATATTGGAGTTTCATCTATAGGTAGAATTTCAACATTTTTCCAATAAGGGAGAATGACATTTCTATGATTGTAGGTTATTTCGTAAATTCCAATCTCTTAATGATAATATAACGTTTGAATTGATGAAGATTTTTGTCCAAACGTTTAGCGAAAAGAAATCCAATCTTTCCTTTGATGATTGTCATAAATATTTTGATATTTTATATCTAATATACTTCTTACAAATATTATTACACAATATTTGAGTATGACTTATAGAGAGGTAATTTTATGAAGTGTTTAACGCTATAATAAATGTCATTGATGTTATAGGTAGAATGTTGTTATAGAGAAGTAAAATATAACATGAAAAATCAATTCCAGAGAAAATCGTGCAGTTATAGTAAAATACTAGCAAATGACAATTATAGAGAGGTTTGACGATGCATCTAACTAGGACCCAGAACTAGTGGAGACCCTTTCAGTACTTGAAACCCTTTTGGTCCTGACAAGTTGACAACTAGTAACCAGCTTCTATTCATATTCTGATGACCATCAGAGATTGAAAATAAATGATTGTCTAGATGAGGTCCTCTTTTCATGTGGATGTTGCAATAGAGGCGTCTGTCGTAGGCTGTCTATTAGGGAAACCAAATTCCTTGAACAGACCCTGAAGTGTAGATCAAATTAAAAATGGACACAATCAATAGAATAATCCTGGTAGTCCAGTAATTACATAGTTTAATGTAGCAGAGATATAATCATACCATAGCATCGTTGATTGCATATGTAACACAATAGTGCTCCTGCAATTGAGTTTTCAGAAACAAAAACTAATGAATTACTGATGAAGAGGAGCATTATACAAGAGAAATACAGTATGCATTTTGCCCCAGCATAATCTGAAAAAAAGGAGGACCAGCAAATTAGACAAAATAAAGTATGCAATCTTTCATTAATAGACACAGTTGCAAGAAGAAAGATACTGAATAGACTGCATGAACTTCCCCTTTGAGCATAAACTGGTATAGGATGGGACTAGCAAATTGGACTACAAATGAAACCTTGGGTACTTCGTTAATGTGTATCACACATCAATACTTGAGAAAGATACTCAGTTTCGGCTCTTAACCTTTAGCTACTCATCATCTTCATAAAGTTACGAACCTTCAATATGTAGGGTCTTTTTACACAATAAAATCATATTTTCATATTATAGATCTATCTGAAGCATAAAAAAATCAGCTAAAACCAAAATAAAGTTTCACATATTTGTAAATCTTATTTAGTTTTACAATAGAGATAGTATTAACGAATAATTGACAAGATCAGAACCAACTGAAGTTTTGATCTCACTACCCTCTAGTCCTTTCTTAACCTACTATCTTTTTCGTCCATCCCAATTTACTTCACCTCTTCTCCTAGATGATAAATTTTGCCAAATCCTAGAATTCAGATTACCACAATACTACTACTTTATATTGTCGTAGCTTTTAATATAACATGTTATCAACAAACAATCCCAGTTTTCGAAACTTCAGCATCCTCTAAATCACTCCAACATAATGAAATATTCCACTTCGTTTTCTTTCTTTTTTATTTTCAAATCTCCAATTTAGTCGAACAGGGTCTACGTGATGAAAGGAGTATCAATTTTATGCACTCATTCCCAAATTCTCTCGACATTAAGCACAACTAGTCTACAAGATCCCAAGTTACATAATGCAAATATATTGTTGCAACAGATTAAGCACTTTTTATCAGTCAAAGTCACCTGACCAAAAGGCAGGTCAGAACATGACATAAGAGACAGTACACGTATGTCAGATAATTTGCTTTTCTACTATGTCACTAACTTATTTTGATTGGTGAAAAGGAAATTTCAGATACTACATCACTAACTTTTTTGTTGAATAACGTAATACCGAAAGGTTGTCTTTTGACGAAAGGAGAAGATATGCGTAGGTAGAGCACTGATTGACGCTAAAACCAGAAAATAAAAATAAGAATAAAAGTAAAATAAAAAGAAAGAGCAGCATGTTGATCCTTTAAGACATAAGGTAAAGAAAAGGCAAGTCTTGGAAAAGGCCAATCGACCAGAATAAAGCAGCCTGCATTTTGTAATCTTTAACTTGGATATATTTTCTTCTCATCCTTTTCCAATTTCCAAGTTATATCATGGAGTCTTATAGGTACATTATCTAGCAGTTATAGATCGTAATACAATATGATTCCAGATACCAGTTGTACTGGTCAGAAACTTGTGTTACAAAAAAAAAGAATAGACAATCCAATCAACGAATCTGGAACAAAGTGCTCAACTTTTATGATGGTATAGCTAAGGTCACGCCATTCCACGCAAACACACTGAATATATTTTGCAGTCAAAATCAGAAGAGTGATAGAAACTTACCTGCATCATATACCACTCTTCAAATTCGTCAAATATTTCCAATCTTTCAATCCTGTCGAGAAAATCATATACAAAGTGAGGACTGCAATGTTCTTTTTGGTGTGTGTGTGTGGGGGGGGGGGGGGGGGGGGGAAGAAGGACTGCAACAGTTTCAAGTTTTCCAAGTGCAAAGTAGATACAGTGAAAAGGTGCACACAGAAAAATAAGGAATCAGCCTTTATCCTGGGAAAAGGATATATTGAAATCTAAAAAAGGTATGGATATATTTCATGAAAACCATAGTAGCTTTTATACAATAGAAAGTTTCTAAAAGATATGAAAGCTTCTAATGTGTTTCATAGGGAAATAAAAGCATAATTTGTTTGTTAAAGATACAAAGAAACAACAGCACAATCATATATGACACCAAAATATTAGCATCAGGTCAGCCTAGTATTTGATATTCTCTAAAATGTGTTCTTTTATGGTAGCTAAATAAGGCCATTAAAGACAGTAATCTACCTCTAGAATGTAGCATCTTATCATTATCTTCAGATGAATCATATCATTCCCTCGTTTATATATATCAATGTAGAAGAGCAATGAAAGCTCATACTAACCTGCGTCTTTCTTGGGCGTCAATAAAATCACTATAAACCCGTAGCATGTCCCAAGCAACTGCTTTCTGCAACGTATCAATTACAAACCATTAGTTATAATTGCACGTGTGCTTTGTCATAAACAATAAATTAGCTAGAGCTAAACCACTGCTAGTATTCAGCAACTGTAATCGTTCAAATCAGTAATTGGAAATAGGAAATAAATGCTTGAACCTACAACTAATGCAAGTTCAGAAGCAACTAATGCATGCACTTTTTATCTAACCTGCTATAGCTAAATAGTAAATGGATAATGAGATCACTCATTAGCCTTATTTATCCTATTGGAGTATTCCTACTTTTTCCTTTTGATTAGTTAAAGGCAAATTTTATTTAAAAGAACTGTCAGCCAGTACCGAGATGGTACTGCAGCATTACAAAAAGTATCAAACTGGATGCAGATCCCTCAAACCTGAAAGGATTCTAAGAAATCAACCATCACATCAACTTCAAAATCAAAAGAAGCACTACACCGCATTATTACGTTCTGAATACATCTACTTTCGACAGAACTGACATTTTCCTCCCTCCCATAGAAGCATCTTCAATTTCTTTCCAGACATACTGTCCACATAATACAAAAAGGATTGCACAACTAAATCTTTTTCTGCTTTTCCCTTAAAGGTTGCCCTTGTCAGCTGCACAAAGTTTGCTTGATGTTGGCAGGCATCACCAATGAATCCCATGTAAGTTCAAGAACATACAACATATTTGCCAAATAAAATTGCAATGCAATAGTAAATGATTAACTGTCTCCCCATTTTCTTAACAAAGCAGCACCAGCTGCATAGATTAAAACCCCTTCTTTGCATATTTTCCTGCACCAAACATGCTTCATGCATCGCAATCCAACCAAAGCAAGCAACTTTGCTTGGAGCCTTGGTCTTCCAAATAACTTACCAGGGCTACACACTTTTATTCTCATCCGGGTCCTACTTTACAACGAAGCTAGTCAACAATTCTCTTCTAAGCTTTAAGACCTTTGACGAGAAAGGCCAGTTTCAGCTGAAAAGTAAATCTTCCACCGTCCCTGATCACAGAAGATGGGGTGACAAGGCAAATGGTTGGAAATACTACAGGTCTGTATAAAATCAAAAATATACATCCTACACCTGGAACGGAAGAAACAGGTATACATATAGAGAGGGGGGGGGGGAGAGAGAGAGAGAGAAAAGTACGGTGATTTAACATCTAAGGGTTAAGAAGCAGTTTTGAGAAGTGGAAATACCTGCCATCCTTGATCAACAAACAGATTTTCTTTCTCTTGTAAAGTGGGTGTAGCATAAATTCCTAGAAGTCCACAGCCTCGGCTCTGAAAAGGGAAAAAAGGCATTATAATTCTGTTCCACGGGCACATCAAAGCAAAAAGTCATTTCTAGGGTTAGCATATAAAAAATGAGTTCGGGCGGGAGAGCAGAGACAAGAATAATCTGCAAAGGCAAATAAGATTTTTATAAATCGCTTAAACCCAGATAACACACTTCCAATAGATATTGGAACTCCGAAGGTAATTGAGTCAGAATTTATCAAGTTTCATGTACTTCTCTTTGACTGAAGGGTCGGACAAGTATTTATAGACAAGCAAAAACTTGATTCTGGACAAGGTGATGACCCCTACATTACACAGATGATTCGCGGAGCTTACTTACTAAGTGAATATTCACAAGTTAACCCTGATGGGACTTCAAGTGTAATGCTTTATCTTCTAATACCTACTCCTCATTTGTATTACTAAAGATCACATGAATTTCACGAATAAATTCATGCTCATTGAAAAAAAATCATGCTTTCATTGGTAAACACGTCTGAACTCTCCTACTAATAAAATTGCACAGAAGCAACTCTGCTCCAACTAACAACATCAATAAGGAGATCCCATATTTAGAATATAATTATTTGAGAGAAATTGCAAAATGTGATTAGGCATCATATTTATAAATTATCAAACATTATAGATGAAGTTAATTGCAATTTTCTCATAGTAAATTGATTTCTTGATAAGAGCTCATAGTACAGTGCCTTATCAAAAAGATCTCATAGTACAAAGTTTTACCAACTAGAATCATTTAAAACCTTTAAGCATCTCCTTCTTTTGCAAAGCTCAATTAAAAAGACAAATGCCTCCCATAGACACCATTTTAATTAGAGGTTTAAATAATTTAAACAATTAATGACAACAACATACCCAGTGTAATCCCGCGCGGTGGGGTCTGGGGAAGGTAGAGTGTACGCAAACCTTACCCCTACCTTGGGAGGTAGAGAGGTTGTTTCCGAAAGACCCTCAGCTCAAGAGAAAACATAACAAAAAAGGTCAGATACAGTTTGAAGAAAGTAAAATAAAATAAAGAGATCATGGCAAAATACTATAGATAAGCATTAATTATTTTAATTATGAAGCATTACGAAGTTCATAATAATTTTCTATAGTTAGTCCTTTTCATACTTCCTCAGAATATAAACTATTAGCAACTCAATCTTAGGATGCATACTTGGTTTCCTTTTTATAACATAGATAGAAATGGTGGAAAAGCTGGAAAAACTTATACATGACACAATATATTAAATTTCAGAATTTTAAACAGCCAAGTTTTATTAACTAGACTACGCATATGTGAGTTTCACAAAGCATAGCCATTCCAAGTTTAGATAAAGAAAGAGAGTTGTGGTAGGTTGGTTGACTGCCAACATAAGAAAGTCTAACTATGATGAATCCTCTGAAAACTAAATTTGCCAAAATGTGCCCAACCTGAATAGTGAAATGGATACAGGTATTCATATTACCTATCCAAATAATTGGGGTTTAGTGTAGTTGATAAATTGATTGATTGAAAGTTGTATTAACTACAGAACAGGGTAGAAGAAGAACCAGAGAAAGGAAACAAGTATTCAGAAAACTCACAACCCTGTCTTGAAAAAAATAATAAAACATCTGCAGAGCTACCTTTTTATATTTAGTTTGACAAAAGTGTGATATACTGAGAATCTTAGTAGAGCAAGACTAAAGTCATCCAGTGACTGTCGACAGAAATATCAACTATTTCTTAAAGGAGAGGACACTGGACTCTGTAACAAGGAAGCTCCTTATTCACATACAGGCACCCATCAGCCATGAGCGTCAGTCCACAATGATAT
The DNA here is from genome assembly GCA_029783415.1 of Anisodus acutangulus. Classification (NCBI taxonomy): domain Eukaryota; kingdom Viridiplantae; phylum Streptophyta; class Magnoliopsida; order Solanales; family Solanaceae; genus Anisodus; species Anisodus acutangulus. Next base: position 44,628,378 of record CM056489.1, read on the forward strand.
ATCTTCTTCGACTCCATATCTCCAACAAGGAATTGGTTATAAAGCAACAGAAACTCTTTCAACTTTTCAGGGGCACACTCTATAGGCACCAAGCTGTCCTAGTTCTAGTCAACATCTACGTCACTTGAAAGTACTCACCACAATGTAATTTCTGGTCCTTTAAACATAGGAAGACAATGGGCCATGAAACACGCTAATTCGTGAAAGATAATCAGCAAAGAATACCTCCAAATTCCGAATCATTTGCTGGCCAAAAGCATCATCTGGGTGGATCTGTCAATAAGCCACATAGTAGGCAAGCAAGTCATTACAATAGATCAGCAAGGCATCCACTGTACCTTAGGACATTAGAGCAGAACTCAAGTCGAAAGGACAAAGGGAAGGATCATGCCTATGAAAGAATACAAGATTTAACCTAATAGTTTCCACAACCTGCTCATACAAGAAAAATATTGCCGTGGAAAAGGTTCTTGCAGCCCATCCAACAATAGCACGGCTTGAATCAGGATCCAAATATATAAGAACGCATTCTGCAATTATAAATGTTGGCAAACTGATGATAACATCAGAATGTGCAGTTAACCCTAATCAGGTATGAATTTTGGACATGTATAAATGACCAATCTTTTCAGAACATGGGAAGGAGAAAAGAGAACAAGATAGTTCTAAATTTGAAAAGAGGAGAAATAAAGGAAGACAATGAAAAGAATACAATTAGTAGTAGTTGCAAAAGCACCTAACAGCCAATTAGTCAAGTAAAAAGCAACCAGGAAAAAATTGTTGTGAGTCCTATATCTGATATCCTTTCAACTGTCCGTTACATGACTACTAACTATTGCATTCCTAGTGTAGTCCCTAGATTTTAACTATAAGCAACCTGGCTGAATAGTAAGCAAACTTTTTAGTTTAATAGATCGTCACAGTTTTCAAGTTACAAGTCTCTGCATGCTACAGGACATGGTTCTTTGAACAACACACCTGTCAGCTAATTACAACCTCAATCATTCTTTTTTTTTGGAGGGTGGAGCGACCTTACTCAGTCTTCCCATTTTTTATGGGAAAAACTAACTCACCTTCTACATTATAGGTATGAATTCCGTATTACATACACTGGGGAAAATTTTTACCTGTAAATACAGAAAATCACTTCTTAATCCATCATCAGCTCATACTGAATTTTAAAAGATCATGTCTTGTTCCTGAAATGACATTAGGTATATACTAGCCAATAGTATTTACTTAAAAGGGAAATTTCAAGAGAACATTGACATCAAACAAAGGTTTCACCACATCAGATGAGAACAATGACAAAATCAGGAATGGAAGTGCAAGTAACTTGTGAAAAGGCAGAAAGATATAGTATGAATAGGCAAAGCTAAACACAGAAAGAGTGATAACAGCATCATCCATGATGACTTGGATGGTTTCTTTTACCAAGAACAAGGAAATACATGTGTTCAAATATATATATATATATATATATATATATATATTTTTATTTTTTTTTATAATCGTAGTGTTTGGGTTAGGTTGCGCCCACCTCGACTCATTCCACGGGTACCTGCTAGCTCCCACCAGCATCGGTACCGGGTAAGTCTATCCGCTTGGACCAATAGAAAGAAATCACATAGTGATTTTGCCTTTGCTGGGTTTTGAACTTGAGACCTCATGATTCTCAACTCACTTCATTGACCACTAGGCCACACCCTTGGGTGCTTATTTTTTATAAGCAATGTTCAAGCTATTACTAAACATTGTTGTTGATAAAGGTATCATGTAGGCACACTGAAGCTAGGTGGAACACAGATTGAACACTTCTTTTAGCATACACAACATCTTAGTGAAAGAACTAAGGCATGCACCTCCGTGCTACGAGTTCTGTCTTGAAGGAAGGCACTGAACAAAAACTATAGAGTGATATATTGAGGCAAGATTTTTTTAGGGTTTCAGAAATTGAAAGAAAATTAGTATAGAAAATAAAAGACTAAATTTGAAGTGACAACATAAACCTGAAATTTTCTATCTGAATCAACAAACCTAGAATGAATTCTAAACTTGATTGGCATGTTTTCTACCTCATATTTTTCACTTAATAGCAGTGATTTCAATTTTTTCGTCCATATGATTCTGTTTGTGTTTGTAGTTATCTTTCTTGCATTACCTTGTTTTCTTCCTTCCTCTATGTTTTTCGTCACTAAAGAACCTATTATTTGAATTTCAAGCCCAGCAGAGCATTGCTATAGTGCTATGCGCTTTCTGCCTTTGACAACACCCTTAAATATAACAATTTTCACTTTCCTAATCACAACACCATTAAATTGGCCAAAAAAAGAGTTGAAAAGTGCACATCTGAAAGCTTAACTAGAGGATTGAATAATGCATACAATTTAGAATTGCTCTAACAATCTACACTTATGACCAAATAATTTCCCCCAATAAGTGAATAATAAAAATTTACTTCAACTAAGAAAATTCCACAACATTTCTATCATGCAACAAATATTCTTTCCCGACATTCTATTAGGGACAATATTACGCTCATCTTCCCTCATTGTGCCTAAGATGTAAACACCTATTTATGACCATTCAGCCTTACAAACTCTATGAAACTGACATTGGCAAATCTACTGTTCACTAAGAATAAATCAAAGTTAAACCTTAATATAAATCAATCATTCAACTATGCCTCAATCTCAAGCTAGTTGGAATTGACTATATCGGTTTTCCACTATCATGTCCATTTTATCCCAATACTTAAATTTAATGTAACGCAAATAGAATTAAATATAGCAAATGCATGTTTGGGTTCTTATTTTCATTCTCATTGCATTTATAACTATGTAGGGGTAATCGTTAGAATGATACATTAGGTATCAATCAATCAACTAAGCCTCAATCCCAATCTAGTTGGAGGTTGACTACATGAATCATCTATATGCGTTCCACACTATCATGCCCATTCCATCCCAATACTTAAGCTTTAATATAATGCAAATAAAAGAGTTTGATACATGCTAATTTAGGTTTTTATCTTCAAGGGAATTTCTCGTTGCATTTATAACTATGTAGAGGTAATCCCTAGAAGTGTTATTAAAAGCAATCATTTCGCCGCTTAAAGAGATGAAATGATGTAAAGTGAGGGGTTATCACTTCACCTATGAAACAACGTGCTTTAGTTAAATGTGTGCTCCAACGTGACTTTAAACAAAGTGAATTAAACATAAAGCAATCGGTTCTTTATATTTCAATTTTGAAGAGTTGGATTAATATTGACATTATTGTTTATTGAATGTTGAAATTAGTTATTGTAATTGCAAGTTGATTATTGTAGTACCAAATTCATGTGTTTGATATTTTTTAAATTTTCTGTAATTGTGCGCTTCAGCTCAAATAAGTGTGTGTTTCCACTTCTCCATTTTCACTTCAAGTTCCATGCACTTCGTTGCTTTTATGCACTTTTCGCTTTAAAAACACTGATCGTTAGATTGACACATTAGGTTTCAAGGATCACATTCATTATTCTTACACATACCATTATAAGAGAGGTTAATTTAGAGGCAGTTAGTCACGACTCACTAATATTGACAAAGACCTAATACATTAAAATCCCATGATCACTTGTGCTGTGTTTCTGGAGATTAAAGACAAAATTCTTTAAGGAAAAATAGCAGGGAAGCAATGACATACCTGGGGTCTAAATTTGCTTGGGCTATAATATCATTTAAATTGTCTATGTTGCGCAAATCTACAGGCAGCAATTTGTAATGATCACTATGGACTTCCCCCTTTTCTGCATGAAAGCATAAGATGAGTTAGTTGTGCTAGATATTAATTTTTCTTTTTTGATAATGGTAAATAATATTATTAACAATGGGAATGAAAACTCCCGTATACAAGAGGTATACAAAAAAGTAGATAATCTACATCAGGTATATTAGGTCATTCTAGCTTTTGCAGAGAAGGAATGTCCAAGAAGTTGCACTAAGCATTAAATTTTAAAAAACAGAGTCCATCGAAGAAGTAATATCAAGAATTGGATTCAACATGGACAAAGCGAGTATATCTACTGTTTCTTTTAGAGGTAATATCTATCTATTAACTAATTGGAAATAAAACTTCCTTCACAAATAGTTTGTTAGAAGTTTATAGTTAGATTCTAGAATCTAAGAGTTTCAGAGTGACATGACAATATAGCTTCTTTGCAGCAACTCTTGCCAGTCATTGCAGATTAATTGCTTTTTTGTGATGAGTAAAAAGATAAACAATGGGAATGAAAACTGCCATAGACAAGAGGTATACCAAAAAGTAGAGAATCTAACATTGTAATGTGTAATAGTCTGAAAACTGACCAAAACATATTTTAGTTTTTGACAAAGGATGTAATCAAATAAAACAAAAGGACCATTATTTTAGTTGGAACTCCTAGATGATTCACTACATTCAGTAGATCCAATTCTGAGTTGGATGTTCGATTTTCCTTTTGGTTATCCTGAGTAATATCCACTGTCACTTTCTACCATCATTAGATCCATTCCCAGAATAAAGGACCTCCACAGACAGAAAAATTGCACTTTCACCCGCAAAAATTAGACCAACATAAAATTTAGAGAACTAGCGCTATCATGACTGATTCACTTTTGATATCAACATTTTCATACTGCTTTACATTTTTTTGACCGGGTCTGACCGTTTCTCTTGCTTTGTTTTTGCTTGTGCTTATGCTTTGCCTTGAGCCGAGGGTCTCTCGGAAACAGCCGCTCTACCTACCAAGATAGAGGTAAGGTCTGCGTACACTCTACCCTCCCCAAACCCCAGGGGTATGTTGTTGTCGTTGTTGTTGTTGCAACATTTTGAAAATTTTGGCATGTACGTTTGTCTTAATACAGGAACCAGATAATCATGTATCCATTTTACACCTTTTCTCTTTCTGTCCCTCCTTATTTTGCATGTTTTTTTCTTGTTTTCTTTCTGTTTTAGTTTTTGCCTTCGATTTCTGCTACTATGTGTTGTTTCTTGTTCTTTGACTATCGTATTACATTGTGGTTGTTAATGCTCCTTTTTGTGGTCGTTACTGCTCTATCATGCTTTTATAGTATGTTGCCATGGTATTCGTTTCCGTTATTTCTTTATTCATACTGCTTGTCCTTATGCCGAGGGTTTACCGAAAACAACATCTCTACCTCCCAAGGTAGGGGTAAGGTCTGCGTTGGGGTTTCGTTGGGTATGTTGTTGTTGTTGTAGTTCATTCTGTTTTAGTTTCCTTCTGCGTAGCAGATTTGTTGTTCACGGGCATCGAATTTTAATAATTGAAGAAACTGAAAAGATCAAACTATTTTTTTATTGATATGGACTTGAAGTGCCTTATCATGAAAATATATTTCATCAGCTGTCATTATTCATGAGTGGTCTCTTACCATCTTACCGGACATCAAACCTGTGTTACATGAAAGTAATAAGTACAGGTAAGTCAAGTTTTTTGTTAATTTTTAGTGTATTTTGAAGAATCTACCCGAAGTACCCATACCCTTATCACACTCATTTGACACAGGTATGTCAACGAAATTGAAGGATCCACGTTATATAGCATCAAACAGAAACTACCAGTAGCTTGTTTCTGCATGTCCTCCCAGTTTTTATAAAATGAAATCTAGCTTTATTCATAACTGCAGGTTTTTCCTTAGATAAGTCAAAACTTCATTGATGAACACCATGTCGTCGTCAAAAGAATGTTCAAGTAATTTATCTAATCTCAAAGAGTCATCCAAGGCAAAAAGACACCAGGAGACGCTTTACAAGCCACCTTTTTATGCATACAGATTCAATTTACATTAAGAAGATTAAAAATAGAATAGATTATAGTTGACTAATCGGATTTAATAACATTGTGGTAGTTAACTGACATCTATTAAATGCTAGACTTATCCATCTCACATTCAAAAACATGGTACCTTGCTAGGGAAATGCAATCAAATGGTTGCCCGTGTAAATGAAAGGCGGGGATCACCAAGTTGGCAATCCACAAGAGAAAAACATTCACAACTTTGCAAGCGCTGAAAGAGTTTATTACCTGAGGAGATCGATGCTGTTTCACCAACTTTATCCCTCAACTGACTATATGTTTCAATAAGAGCTGCCTTCTTACTTGTTACCTAAAAGACAAATATCTAGAGCTGAGCTCTTTATTTGAGCCAAGAATTTGCTAAAAAGCAAAGAATGTCGCAGCCACATAGAAATAAAACAGATCTCATTTATTATATACTATAATACCAAACTTTAAAAAAAGCAGGGGACTTAGAATTTGAAAATCTCACCTCAGCGAAATCCAATTCCACGTAAAGATCAGGAGCTTTTCCTTCATCCTACCAAAGACAAATTTAGCTATTACTTCTTCTTTCCGGGGGAAGGAAATTATAGTAACCGTACAGGTGTGTATGTGTATTGGAGAACTACATTAAGCAGCACGAGCAGTATCAGATAAATTAACATAAAGCAATACTCCGCTTTCATAACGTGTCAACCAAGTTCAACAAAACTAGCAGATAGATCAAACCAGCCACTCAAATTTCTATGTACAGTAACCGGTCAGAGGCATCGTTAATGAATTGCTCTTAACCTCCATTTTCTCTTGACAACTTTATTTAAGGGTCCCCTAGACAGGGAGGAATATCAGTACATATGAATAGATATTGTCAGCTTGCCTTAGTCTAGAAAGGTGTGGCAGTCAAGTATTAGGCTAGACGGTTAGAAGGTAGCAGAGCGTTCTGCTTATTAGTAGTAGTAGTTAGTACTTAGTAATCGCTTAGTTTCCTTTCTTTAATGTGTATCGATATTTGTTGCTTCATTTGCTTTCTATCTTGCTATTGTGATGTCATATTTTTTTCTTGATATCATGCTTAGAATCATTTTCTTTCTTTACATCCTTCGAACCCTTTTACTTTTTGAGGGTCTATTGGAAACAGCCAATCTACCCCACCCACAAAGGTCGGGGTCCCAAACCACACTTGTGAGATTACACTGGGTATGTTGTTGTTGTTGTAGGGCAATGAGACTGGCTACACAAACGAAAATTACAAAAGGTGAAATCTTGACATCCTTCATGTAAAATTTTCAATTTTTCGTGGAAGATATCAAAACAGCACACAAGATAACTGAGGCACCTGCAACTGAAAAAACATTGTATCGAAGCCCGCTCCAAGTGACAGTATCTGCTTCCTAATATTGCCATTTCCATCAGCATTCGGCTCACAATCAAGAAATTGATACAGCATCTTCCTTAGAGCAGCCCAACGAGCAAAATAACCTAACAATTAAGTTGCATATCAACAACAAAACAACCCTAAAATAATTAACACTAAGCACATCACCACCATGAATTACGAAGCAAAAAAGAGATGCACCATACCGCGATTAATAATCGGAGCTCGCCTCAACTGTTTTTTAACAAACAGATGAACATAATCATCTTTCATGTATCCTTTTTTCACACATGACCTTCAAATCACACGAAATATTAAACAACTTTAATCGAGTAAAAGAAAATTACAGGATAATTAGGTTCAATTTTCACACCAATTTCCAATTTTAGAAAAGAGAGTACTTACAGTTTGCTGGCGGAAGCATCGTCGTTGGTGGCCTGAACGGCGGCTCTGTTGCTACGCGAATCGGAAAGTGGTTTCGCCATCGTTTGATAGTAGCAAATAGCAATGGCGTTGTGAAACAGAGGAATAGAATTTGGGCGTACTTACTTTTTCATCACAATAGTACCTATTATTTGACATTGTGTATTTTCGCTACTTAAAAAGACAAAATACATCGTTAAACCCCCCGCCCCGCTGAAACATGAGTTTTTTTTTTTAAGGAGACCCTTCAACTTTGCGAAATCTTATTATCTCCTAAATAATTTTGAACATCTCAATTTTTAAAAAATTAGATATTACACACACCAATTCTTATTTAACACGTGTTAATATTAAAATTATATTTTCTTTTCATTTTTGTTTATATATTTTTTTTACTCTTTATCTTTCTAACTTTTTTACTTCACCATCCACCCCCACTCTTCTTCTTCAGCTAACTCCTTCCCCATATTTTTTCTTTTTTCTTGTTATTTATTCTAACCCATCCCTATCAGCGAGTTCCGACCCCTTTGTTCGAAATTTCTTCGTTTGTACTGAGCCGCTACCCACCCACTCACCCCACCCAGTGATACTTCGACGAAGAAAGAGAGAAGGGAAACAAAATAAATTTCTTCACAAAATTCTCATTACCTAATATTTAGCACTGTAATTAGAGTTATCTCCACATTTTTACTATCTAAATTTATTCTCTCAAAATCACCGTAAGAAAGAAGCTTGAAATTGTTGTTTTTGTAAGAAAAATTGTTTAATGAGATTTTGGATTGAAGAAAGAATTGAAACAATAGTAAATAAAAGAAGGTGGGTGAAGTTGTGGAATGATGCCATTGAAAGTGTCGGATTTGGCAGAGATGGCAAGAGATTTGTGAAGAAAAATAAGAAGAAAGTAAAGAAAAAATGAATAAGGAGAAAAATTAAAATAACAAAAAATAAAAAATACATTTTATTAAAAAATAATTGTAAAAGTATAATTGCAGGCGTTTTTTGGGTTATTCACAATCTTTAAAAAGAGTATATGCACTATATATATGACGGTCATGTGGCTCTAAAAGGAGATAATTATATCAGTTCAAATTGTTTAGGATGTAATAAGACCCCGTAAAATTTAAGTGTCTTTTTGAAAAAATATCTAAATTAAGAGGGTAATAATGTATTTTCGCAGTACTTAAATGTTTTCCCCATACCATATATACCCTAAATGTTTAACTAGAGATTCTGGGTACTTATGAGTCTCGCGGCGTAGTTAACTCTGAGATGAAGGTTTGGAGACAAATTCTCGAATCGAAAGGGCTCAGGTTGAGCAGGAGTGCAAGTTTAGTGATGTGACGCATGAGGCTGTCGTGAAAGTGAGGCTTGATATCCAGATTATCTAAAATAGAAAATATTTCAAGTATCTTGGGTCTATTATTCACGAATGCCCCAGTGCGGAGGTATGAGAGATTGACTTTTGATGGTTTTAGGAGAGGTATAGGTAGTACGAAGAAATATTGGGAGACATGACATGACATAGTTTCTGTCACAACCCAACCCGACGGGCCGCGACTAACCGCCCTAATGACGTCATTATACTAACATGTCACACATAATCCAACTAACCCTTAATGAGTCTGAAATCCGGCAGCATAACGTTGCAATAACAACATATGCCAAGGTAGGCAAGCTGACAAGGTTGCCTTTACCCAATAATGTATTTGTCTCCTGAGGAGTCACAACTAGCCAATATAACATAACAAGCAAGCCGACAAGGCCGCCACCAAATAGTAACGTATATACATGGGAACACCCCAGCACAGAATACAATAACATGAATGACCAAAACAGATTCATAACCTTTACATGCGTATAACCCACCACTGTCTACAGACATCTATAAGAAGAATAACGACATATGACGGGACAGGGCCCCGTCGTGCCCCTAAATACAAACATAAGTCTAAAAGAGGTTCGGTACCAAAATGACAAAGCTCTAGATCAAAGGAGCTTTCCAACCTGCTGAGTATGAACCTAGGCCTGAGGTTCACCAAACTGAAAACATGTACTTGCGGGCATGAAACGCAGTCCCCCCCCCCCCCCCCGAGGAAAGGGGGTCAGTACGAAATAATGTACTGAGTATGTAAAACATGAAGCTGTAAAAGAGATCATAAGTAGCCAAAGAAACAGAAGATCAGTATAAAAATCAGGATCTAAATCCAACTGTGCCATAAACCATAAAAGTCAGTTGTGTCTTATAATAATGAGAGTCAAGTCAATAAAACATGAATGTCTGTCCATATACATATATATACTTGTAACGTAACCCGGCCCACTAATGCGGGACTCGGTGGAATCATATCATAACCCGACCCATGCTGGGACTCGGTAAAGTCATATCTCATCTACGGATCCATCCTACGTAACCCGGCCTTCTAGTGAGGGTCTCGGTGAACAATGCAAGGTCAAGACGAACATAACTTGACCGGGACTCGGTGAGGTGAAGTAATAACACTTAGCACGAGTAGATATCATGAATAACCATATGTAAGTAAAAATTATCATTTGACCCTCAATCAAATCATTGTAATAAAGTCATAATAACTATTTGCTGAAAAATCATAGGCACTTTTCATAACAATCCTCTTTAGGAATTAAACTGTATAAGAATCAAGCACGTCCGCCGTACTTTCATTAAATCATGCCAAAAGAAAGAAGTAAGAGTTTCACATACCTCTTAGACGAACTAATCAACTCAATATTAGAGTATGCCTCGTTTTAGAACTTCAACCTTGTTGTCGAATTTATCTAAGTTTTGTGGGTCCTTGTAAGCTCTATGAATGATTATCTACATCATACGGACGAATTTCATCACAATCGAATCAACATATTAAAAACAGATTCAGTGGAACATTCTAACGAACACCTTGAACGCGTAGAACCTATATTCCTTCTATATCGAAATCTATGTAAGTAGTGAAACATCCAACTCTCTTAATCCTCCTTCTTATACTACTACAATCTCCAAAACAGTACCACAATTTCACATGCAATCCCAATAACTCTCAGTAACAACAGTCCCAACAACACCCAACCCAAATTCGCATTTTCGACAATCGTCTTTGGAACTAATAGCAAGAAATGACTTTCTGAAAATTGTACAAACTATTAAAAACAAGGAAGGTTACCTCTCTGTTAGACGCAGTGACGAGAATCGCCGGAAAATCTTACGCTTGCACCGGATTCCGACAAACAGAAATAGAACCAAAAATCGATTCGCGCCAGAATCCTTTCGTACTCAAGGTTCTTGTAAAGCTTCTGAGTTTCTAAGCTTGTTAATGGTTCGGTTCTACTGGAATTTTAAACCTAGAATACCAAGAATTCTCCCTCGTTTTGGTTATATGGAAGCTCCCGAAAACCCTCAATTTCGCCCGCAACTTCTCAGAAAACCCATCAACCGAGACTTACCTCCACCCGCTAGAAATGTGACCCTTTAATCCCTCACAGATTCTTGATGAAGATGAAGGTTGAAGAAATGGAATTGAAGAAATGAATTATGGAGAAAGAAGGGCTTATGGTTGCTGATATCGGTCGATCGGTTTGGGGCTTAGCCACCCCCAAATCGTTTATAAAATCACACTTATCAATTCCCACTATATATTGTCCCCTCCCTAATTAATTAATCCCACAATTAATTAATTATACACATAATTAAATTTTCGGTCTCAAATTATTTAAATCCCAACGATTAATAAAATCCTCTTATGTCAATATCATAATTCCCGTAATAAAATACCAGTTTATACTCTCTTCGGGGATACACAATTATTATTAAACTCCGTCGTCACACTTACTAAATCCCAAAATTACTTCGGGATCACGCCCTTTTATATAACGATCTACTTATTAATATATACAAGTACAACGAAAATTTTCCCGGGTCCGGGTCTACTCACCTACGTTATGAGTTCAACCGCTACCCGAAAATACGGGGCGTTACAGTTTCTACTCAGTGAGGACATGACCTTAGATGAGAGATTTTAGAGGACACGAATTAAGTTAGAATGCTAGTATGTAGATATGAGTGTTGGCACGCCTATCCTTTCATACTTGTAGTGGTAGTATTATACTCGTAGTCTCTTGTCCTTTGATTTATGTAATTATATGTTGTTTCTTGTACTTCAATTATCGTATGATTTTGTGATAGTTACGTTATTGTTCATTTTCAAACTGTTTGTCATGCTTTATATCGTATTTTACCATTACTTTTTTTTTGACTGCTTTGATTTGTTTTTCTTTGAGTCGAGGGTCTATCGGAAATAACTTATCTATTTTTATAAGGTGGGGGTGTGATCTGCATACAATCTACCCTATCCATACCCAACTTATGAGATTACATTGAATATGATGTTGTTGTTGTACAGATTTTGGGTACGAATACTATAATAAGAATCTTTCTTCGATGAGTGTTTCGTTCCCATTTGTGGATCTACTTACAAATTTGAATTAGTGGGACCAATCAAGTTTAGATATTGAAGATAGAATAAAGTAGAAGAAAAAACAATTGACTATGGGTGTGCTTGGTATGATGAAATATATTTTTCTATTTTTCCTGATTTGGTTGCACTAAAAATTTTGAATGGAAAATATTTTTTTCTATAAGTTCAAGGAAAAAAACATTTTTCGGACTCCACCCAACATATCCCCACCCCACCCCCGTACGCTACATCATACCCTAGCTTACCCTACATATCCCCCTGCCTACCCTATCCATACTCCCACCGCACCCCTTCTTATCCTAACCCCACCCCGTACCATATCGTACCTTATCTACCACTTCAAACTTGAAGTTAAATTCAGGAATTTGAAAAACACCAAAAAGTTATTTTCACTTTTTTCATTCCAAATCACTCACAAAAGATTCAAAACAACTTCAATTTGTATTCATGGCCAAACACAACTCCAGTTTTGAAATATCATTTTTCACTTTGAAAATAAAAACTAGTTTTTAAAAAAATTATGTGGATGGCATTGCATAGAAGACTGTCCATTGTTGACAGAGTAAAAAAAAAGGGTATCTATGTGCAAACTGATTGTGTACATTACAATACGCAACTGGAGGAAACTTTTGATCACTTTTTTTTTACTTGTCAATACTCAACTCATGTGTGGTCTTCCCTATTGACATGGCTAGGCTTTAACTGACCAATTGATGATTTGGACCAAGAGGTTCTATAGTTAAATCAAAAGATGAGCAACAACAAACCAAGAGCTTGTATATTGAAACTTTACTTTGATGCAACAGTATATCAGATCTGGGCTGAATGAAATGATACAAGATTTCAAAAGAATGTCACTGGTAGCAATCAGAGCATTTCGATACATCATTGTTCAATTGCACCTTGAGAGATAAAAGCATGTCAAATGAAAGAGCCAATTGCAACAACTTAATTATTATCCAGCATAGTCATAGTTTTAGCTGACTAAATTGCTAGCATTTACTTATATTTATAGATGAATGTATAAAAAGAATAGATAGGAGAGTCAGTTCTGAGTCCAAATCTAGTTGGTAGATTTGTACATGTGACACTTTTGGTTGAATGAAAATTAAGCTTTTAACCAAAATAATTTCACAATTTTCATATCCAAATGACCCTTATTATAGAAAAACTGAAATAAAAAGAATTTGTGTGTTTGTGTTTTCCATTTTTTCAAGAATTTTACTAGCTTGTGAAAGCAGATGAGGATGCACCTTAAATTAGTCGGGTTCAACTGAATATAGGCGTTTTGAATTCATATTAGTTTGACCTTCTACTATTTCCTTTCTCTCCGGCAAACGAACTCTGCTTCTCTCCTATCATGACATTTTTCAATTGGTTAAGCGAAGAAACCTGTGCAATCTGCCTTGATAAGTTTCATCCTGGTTCACTTGTGTGTTTTCCCATGCCACGTATGAGACATCCGATACATGGCTTCTGCAATCTGAACATGCCTCCGGCAATAAATCATTTATGTTATACATGCCTAAAGCCTATACCTATTGATGACACCTAAATTTTCTTGAATCACAAACGAGGTGAAATATACACTTTACTAGTCAAGTATGATTGTACAAAATTATTCAGTGACATTTTGACACTTCATCGGGCAAAACATCATCATGTATACTATTGTATATCATACATATTTTGTATATCTCTTATGATTTCGAAGCATAATTATCAAAATTAAGTTCAAAATAATTAAAATAATCTCTTATGGCAAGTCTTTCACACCCGTGTGTCCATTTTGAGTAAAGCAATTAATGTTTTACCCTCTCTCCGAACAAGGTAAAACCCTCACTCCTGTTACTTTCTAACTGTCTCAGTTGAAAATCGAATTTAGTATTTTTTTTGGGTTCTATATAGTTATATTAGTTCAATTTTAGTAAGCATGTGTTAGATTTGAGTAAAACATGTTAAAGTCTTAGGCAAGACCGCCTCGAACCCGCCCCGTTGGCCAGCCCTAAGCAAGACCGATGAAATGGGCTCAAACGGGCAATATTGTCACTGGATCATGGCCAACTCACTTAGAGTAAGCTGTCAAAAGCTCCAAATGGCAGAACACAAGCAGCTCAACTCTTTGAAATGATTTAAGCAGAGGATATTAATGGCATATGTATGAAAAGAAACTAAAGAATTTTTTAGCAAAAATATAACTCGGAAACTATTGCAAAGGAAGCTGCCTATATATGCAATATCAGGGCTCCAACAAGACTTCAAACTCTTGTACAATTATATATATTCTGAGTATTTATAACTTTTTCTTTAATTTTTTCATTTTGAATAACTTTCTTTGATAGTCAGCTGGAATGTAGCTGAGCTATAAAATAATTACTGGTTAGACAAAATAAAAATTTTAAAACAAAATTTCAAATTTTAAATTCGAAGTGCATGGCCAAACAAGCCCAACATGCTTTCAGAATTTTCAATCTTACTCTTTCCGTCCCAATTTAAGTGTTTTAATTTTCTTTTTGTATGTCCCAAAAAAATATCTCTTTCTATATTTAGTAACTATTCTATTCCAACATTAACATGACAAATCTAAGACTAAAGAATTATAAAAATTTTTAATTTAAGATTATAAAATTCAAAAATTTCGACGACAGAGAAAATAAAAGATATTTCTTGAAAATGTTGAAAAGGCCACCTAAGTAAAATAAAAGTATAAAACGACCCTCCACGGGTTCATAGCATCATACAAAATCAGACTAGCTAGACAAAGACCTTCCTTCCTCTCCAAGGACTCCAAAAGTTTATTTACAGTTGAGAAACGATTAAAAAAAAACCTCTCTATTTGTTTTCCCACAATCTATATTCACAAACCCTAATATTTTTCTTTATCTATAAATAAATGTTATTATTATCGAACCCTTACAATCCCTAGTTTTAATACTTATTAGTTTGGTTATTGAAGAAATTCAAAGATGGATATCGAACAAAAGCAAGTGGAACACATCGATTACTTTGTGAAACAAGCATCAACACTTAAGGGTTCTGCCCTAACCAATGTTATTGTTGAAGCCACTTCGCATCCTTCACTCTTCGCTTTCTCCGAGATTCTTTCTGTTCCCAACGTTGTTGAGGTCCATATTACTATTTCCATATATTGTTTCTGATATTGATTTGAATTTATTTTTATGATAATTGGGTTAGTGGGGTTTGTGTCAAACTGTTTATATTTATTATGTTTTACCTTTACTGGGTTTCTGGGTATTTACTGTCAGAGTCGATTTCAGATAAGATAAAAAAATTATAGTGCAGCAAGTTGGGTTCGTTCCCATTGCACCACTAAGTCTCTTTTGACCATGATTCCTTTACATAATATTTGGCATATTTTAAGAATTATACTCATAATATACCGAGTTTAGCCCTGTGACCATGGTTCACGTGACCCAATTTTTACACTTAGATTCGCCCCTGTTTACTGCGCACATAGTGTTGTGGTTATGTTGTTGTTGTGGGTATTTACTGGGTATATTGTTGTTGTATAGTGTTGTGGTTATGTTATGCTATTGATTGGGCAATATCTGGAATTTGATTGCATTTTCCTGATAATTTGATTAGTGGATTTTTCTGTCACATTGGATTCACTTGCTTTGTGTATTGTGTGATTCCCTTTGCGTCGGTGGGAAATAAAGAACGTGTAGTGTCAAAGAACCTTGAGTTGTTGATATTGGAATGGAATGAGTGTAAATGGAGTGAAATATATAGTGAAAATTCATGTAGTAGACCGAAACTAGCTTGGGATTTAGGTGTAGCAGTTGTTCTGGCTAACAACAACAACATACCCAGTATAATCTCACAAGTGGGGGTCTGGGGAGGGTAGGATGTACATAGACCTTACCCCTATCTTTGTGGGGTAGACATGTTCTTTATGATAGATCCTCAGCTCGAAAAAAAGGATTTGAAGCATGGTATCAAGAAAGATATGACAACAAAATATCAAGATAAAAAGCAAATTGCAAAACAGACAGTAATACACATCAAAGTTAGGGATGCCCTAAAATAGGAAAGCTTTGAGTAAAGTGGGATGGAGGGATTAACGGACAACAATATGTTGCTATTGAGCTACAAATTCTTGCTCAATTAAAGGCTGCACGTTGAAAATTAAATATTCTATGTATATGTCTTAGATCATGGATAAATAGATGCAAAGTGTAGCATTTCATCTTCAGATAAAGTACCAGATGATTTTTAAATTACAAGAGGAATGAAAATCAGGAAATGCAACTAAATAGAATCAAGATACTACCAATTTGAACGATTTAAAAGAGGTTAATGAAGCACAATGGATGCAGTAGATTGATCATTTATGAGGAAATTACTTGGGTTCATCCTCCCAATTCCATCAAGTTTAGAGCATAAAACCCTAAGCATACTGAGATGGGCATTATACTCAGGTTTTGATTCTCATTAGAATTCCTTTATGACAATTAAATATAAATCTGGTAATAAAGGGGAAAAGAAGTGTTTTTGGGAAGTCAAGTTGGACAATATCTGGTGTGAGCACTTTATTGTGGTATTTCTTGACTATAAATTTCATTGCGATTCAATGTTGAATCATAAGATCCAGGTTAGAGTCATGCACCACAGACTTAGACTATAGTTGATTCTGATAGAAAATAAGTCTAGTTGTGAGATTTTGAATCTCGAACCATAAGTTTTTTGAACACTATGGCGTAGAGAGCATTTGTTTCTTCAATGCTCTGGGATTATTGTGAGCGCCTGAACTTTCCTGATATGAAGTGCACCTTGATATACTATTTGCAAGTTGTGTAGGTAACTCCGTGTTGCCATGTTCCTGTATATACACTTTATGATCCCTTTCATATTTGGGGCTAATTGTTTTTTTGTTGGAACCTGTACGCAGCTTGAAGGAACTGAGAATTCAGTATACCTTGATTTGCTTCGTTTGTTTGCTCATGGGACGTGGAGTGATTACAAAAGTAAGCGTACATTCTCTACATCTGATTATTCAGAAACACTTTTTTTTCTTGGTGGGGTGGCTAGCTGATTGGATCTGATTTTCAGGTTTGAGATTTCAACAATGTTCTTTTTGTTGCTGTTATGTCATCTTATTTGTAATTCTTCATCCACCCTGATGTCAGATTAAATGCCTTAAATTTTTATAATATTGGGAACTTGTTGTACCTTATCAGTTTGAGATTTTTTCTAATATGTTTTTACTCATCTGTATAATGACTTGAAGATTCTTCTAATCTCTAAAAGAACATTAGCGCAAATGAGGATATCAATATTAACTTCTCATGTTTTGTATCTCCAAAACTGAGTTCTTTGCTGGATGGTTATTTAATAAGGCCATGATTTAGCATTTTAGCTGCCTTTTCTACTGCTGTGAATTTTTTAATTTCACGGGTGAGTCACACTGTGACATCCTTATGGTTGCCAGTGCTCAATGTCACTTACCTTTATTGGCGAAGGTTCAGTGATAGTGGTAAAACTTCCACTAGTAAGAGGGACTGTATCTATTATTCTTACACATTTACTCTCTCTGGAAAAAGAGAGACAATCTTAGTTTGATTTCATTTTTGTTGTTCCTAGTACGAAAGGGAAGATGATGTACTCATGAGTTCTATATTACTTGCATTTCAAATTTGTCAGCTTTAGCATGTATGTGGCTTTCCAGGTATTGCCGGCCATCTTCCTCAGTTGGTGCCTGACCAAGTTCTCAAGTTGAAGCAACTTACTGTGCTTACGCTAGCTGATATTAGCAAGGTACACTACATTCATAAGTGTAATTAGCCTTTTGGCGTTGTAATTTGTCTTATAGAAAAAGTGAGCAATTGATGCGTCCTTGCTAACATTCTTCCTTCATTTAGTTAATGCTAATAATGTAAGATTTTGTAATGAATGGGAAAGCTTGGCAGAGCTTTGTGGTACTTGTTTGTTGGAACTCTTGAATTTTGTTTTTGGCATCTGGTCAGGGTAATGGACAGAATCTATTTATTGCTACATGTAAAGCATTATCATTGGATGGAATCAGTACTATTAAAGCTGTTTTAGGCCTCCCTTAGTTTGAATGTGTTAGGTGTTGTTTCCTTCCTTTTGTTGTTATGGAACATGTGTGTGTAGTCATCCCACTATGATAAAATATTCCATTTGGTGATAACTCGAATAATGCTATTCAAGTAAATACTGGATACTTTGTTATATACTTACCTCGCTCAATGTCAACAACTCTGTATATCATACTATTCGTGAGATGTTTCCTGATGATTTGCATGATTAGCATATCTCTCAAGTTCATTTCTCATAACGGAAAAGAATAAAATCTGTGCGTTATGTTTTTTAGTCTTTAACATTCCTTTTTTTTAAAATAGTGATGTTCATTTTGACTACTTGTTTGACTTCTTTTTCACTGATGTCCTTTGTTATTAGAGTCACTGCCAATAATGACTCTTTTCTTCTTTCCAGGAGCTTCCATACGATCAACTTATGCAGGAGTTGGATGTCACAAATGTGCGTGAACTTGAAGATTTTCTCATAAATGAGTGCATGTATGTGGTGAGTATTAGTTCTCTCTCCCTGGATCATTGTGTTATGAATAGAGATCGTTGTACTTTCTTCTACTGGAAGCGTCTTGGACTAAAGTTTATCGTAGGAATTCACTTCTATTGATGTTCTAGGGATAGTTAATAGCCTTCTGGTAGAAGTTCAACTTATTCTTTTAATGCGGTTTCTGTTGCCTCATTGGTTATTTGTGGCTTACTTTTGCCTTTTCCTTCCCTTCACCTCTTTCCTTTATTGTTTTGGTGGGGTGGGGGCTTTGCAGCTAATATTGATTTGGTGTTTCAGTCTGTTATTAAAAAAATTCACTAATTCCCCATTTTTCTGCATCCGTGGATAGGGCATAGTTAGAGGAAAGCTGGATCAGTTGAAAAGATGCTTTGAGGTTGGTATGATGTTTTTGCTGTTCTGCGAACTCTTGGTTGCAATGGGATGACGTGGGGTAATTAACTATCTCCAAACAATTATAGGTACAATTTGCTGCAGGGAGGGATCTTAGACCTGGTCAATTGGGGAATATGCTACAGACATTAACTGACTGGTATGTCTATGTTCTTATTTAGATGGCTGTGATTGCCATGTCATTGTATCATACCCTATTCTCTGAGTTTGAGTATATCATTGAGTTACTTCTTTGTTGAGCTTGGGGCTGAGTTTGTTAGACTTCACAATATGATCTTTTCTATTTATACAACAAACATCTTCTGGTCACGAATAGCTGGTCTTAAGAGTTGTTGAAGTTTTTGTTCCCCTTCGTGTCTTGATCTCCTTTATTTCATAATGACTTACTGAGCTGCACTTTGCATGTCAGTTTCTAAAGATTTCTTTTGTCTTCCCTTCTTAAAAGAAGCAGTCAGTCTAGCTTATAGGAGTGATATGAGTTACACCTGCTTAAGTTCCATGATCTATGGGTCTACTCGAAGTGGGTCCACTTCAATCAATTAGCCAAGATTTTGACCGGATACGAAATCACTGGTGCTCGATCTAGTGGTATTTTTATGGGGATTCTATTTATCGTTGTAGGATCCCTATTCAAGATCAATGCAGTTCCTTTTCGGGTCGTAAAGGCAGATGTTCGGACTCATGTGACAAGCCAAGGCCCTGAAAAAGTAACTAATGAAATACCGCATTTAGAAGCCCAGTTGGGGTTGCAAACCGGACGGTACACAACTTGGTTCTTCCTGGCTTAGAAAAGATCCGCTAGAGATTCCCTCTGACTCCTAGTCGAGATCTTCTCTTTCTCCTATCCCGGTAGACGGACGAGCATCTCTGAACCTTAAGAAGGGGATAAGATAACTCAAGTGGGAGAGCCGTGTTATGGGTGACCTTATTGCATGGTTCAGAGAGCACTTGTGTATGTGATGCAAGTGAACATCTACGGAAAAAATGTCATAAAGTTTCGTGTAGACCTGACCTGAACAAGTACATCCGACCTTTCGTCTTGATTCATAATCAAGAAAGACGGGATCTAAAGGCACTACTAATAATCGAAAAGGTTCACATCGAGTTCAGTCTATAGTGACAAAGGGAAAGTTCCACCGGAGCGGTTTGTCTCCATGGAAACAGTATTCATTACTGCTTCAGCGCCTTCGTGGGATCTGACCAGTTTCTTCAGGATAGTATAACGTTGAAGAGCACCTCTTATCATTGTCATATTAATAGCTGTGAAGCTGTGACATTGATGCTCACACAGACACACATATATGACAGATGTGGATATTGATCGTAACCGCTGAAAAATAAGGACTTGGCTTTTAGTGGAAACATATCTATGTAATTTCAAGTTGAATTCTCACTTCTCAAAAAAATTCAAATTGAAGTCTTTAAATTTCTCAAAGCAGGATGACACAGATAAAGAAAAGGATACTCTTGACTTATGAAAGCACTGAACACTGGGTTTACCCATCACAAAAAAAAAAGAAAAGGAAAAGAACTAAACACTAGATATTTAAATAAGATAAATTGCATAGGAGCGGGGTTTACCCTGTGTTCACCCG
The DNA here is from genome assembly GCA_029783415.1 of Anisodus acutangulus. Taxonomy (NCBI): domain Eukaryota; kingdom Viridiplantae; phylum Streptophyta; class Magnoliopsida; order Solanales; family Solanaceae; genus Anisodus; species Anisodus acutangulus. The sequence continues at coordinate 44,649,048 of CM056489.1, forward strand.
AAGGACAGCGGCTTCGGGTCCCCTTGTCATCAAAAATAAAATAAAACAAAATTTTATATTATATGTAATATGATATCAAACCGTGGAAACAATCTCTTGCAGAAATGTGAGGTAAAACTGCGTACAATAGACCCTTGTGGTCCGGCCCTTCCCCGGACCCAGCGCATAGCGGTAGCTTAGTGCACCGGGCTACCCTTTATGTAATATGGTATCACATGGTATCACAGGATGAGAAATAAACAAGTAGATTCTATTAGTAGATTGTTTGATGTAGGAATTCTGTTTTGATTAGTAATGGAAGACAACGAGAGGGGCCTGGGAAGACGTGAGTGTCCAGTGGAGGTTGTATTTTGGACTGAAGTAGGGTTTGATTAAAGGCAGGCAACATGGCACATGCTAGCATGTGAGACAGAAGCTCAATGATGGACGTGCCAAAGGGAGGAGGAAAAGTTTGAGGCCTTCTGTCCAGTTAGGAATCTTGGGGGGTTCTGGGAATTCTGCTTCTTGCTTGTAAAAGGTGAAAAAGTGGAAAGGTGGTCAACTTGTCAAGGAAAGAGCCAACAGTAACAGATGCTTGTGTTTGTTAAAAAGGTCAAAAGAAGACAGGGTATCATGAGGTTCTTGGGGCATGGTGGATTCATGATTTTGAGGTTCTTTAATTTGAGCCAACTTCGAGATTTGTAACTAGTTATTATTTCGTTGGATCATTTCACATCTAACCTTTGGGTTTTTCGGTAACTGAGTTGTGTTCATGTTGAGTTCTATTTTCTGATAAACTTGTCATATTTGAAGGGGAGCCTTGGAGTACATGGTAAAGTTGCTGCCATCACGAGTTCAAGCCGTGAAAACAGCCTCTTGCAGAAATGTAGTGTAAGGTTGCGTACAATAGACCTTTGTGGTCCGGTCCTTCCCCGAACCTCGCGCATAGCGGGAGCTTAGTGCACCGGGCTGCCCTTTTTACCTACCAAAGAGATTGTTTAGTTTGGATTGGTGTTTGAATGTGTCCTCCTGGAGTCCTCACTTCCATTGAATGATTTATTAGTCAAGAAATTGGATAAGTATGAAATCATGTCGGGCATGTGTCCAAGTCGTGTTTGAGCAAAGTTGTACTGAGTGTTCAACACAAACTTGCCCAGATAATGCATCTGTGTCCACTAGTTTAGGAATATAAACTAGATTTTAACCCATAATTAGTAGCCATTCTTGTTGTATTTTGATGTGAAAGCATGTTATTCCTTATCTGTTCTGGTTTCAAGGTTAGTATTCTGTGAGCCAATCCCGAGGCCCATAAGTGTGATTCAATCTAGGATCCCAATTTTGAAAATGTCATTATGCCAATGTTATTGGACTGCATGAATTTGTTTGAGCCCCTATACTTCCCCTATACAGGATGGAAGAACTAATCGGAACACCTCAGTGGGTATTTGCGAAGTGATGCTGACTCAGATCAGTGAAAAGGCTACTTACTTGCCTTCCAGTTACATGTTTTTATGAATGTTCATTTAAGTTCTCTCTCGTACGACAGGAAAATCATGGACTCCATTATTAGTAAACTTATCTACCTTATCAAAAATATGAAAGGGAGATCATGTCTAGATGATCATACATTTTATTTAAGCTAATAATAATGTCGTCCAGCCTAATTCTTGCCATTTTTTACGACGGTTACATATACTTGTCTGTTTTTCAATTACTTATACTTATTTTCTCTTATTGCAACTATGAACAACACAACTTTTGCAATGTAAATTTGTAACTTCGGCGGTGGAATTTATATGATAATCTGTTTTATAAGTACAATCCCACTCAGCTTTCTATGCCATAAATCCAATGTAAATTGAATTTGCGGAGTTGTGGTATACCACCGAGGTTAGGTGAGTGATAAGATTAGAGGAGTTTGACGTATTTGTGTAAAGTGTGGTGTTACTCTGGTGAAACCTGGTGTGCCGTTTTACAATAGGTCCTTGTGAACTTTGAATGTTTTGTATGCTGTGAGATTTAACTGTAATCCATCAACTTGTAAATTTATTTCATTTTTTGATGAAAAACACAGGTTGACTACATCAGACTATCTTCTTGTCTCAATTCAAGAGAAAATCAAATGGGCAGATACAATGAGTGAATTGGACAAGAAGCACCGGAAGGAAGTTGAAGAAAGGGTCGACGAAGTGAAGAAGTCCCTCTCTTTGAAGGTGAGTAATGTATATTTTTTCAAGAGATGAGTTCTGTGTTAATTCTAAAAACTATTGTCATAACTTCACAATGCACCAGACCATATTGAATGGCGATCATGCCTTTCAGCGGATGGGCTTGGTTTACCTGGGTTGTGAGATGCCTTTTTTGGGTAGAATGTCTTAATAGTTCACACATTTGAGTTCTTGTGACCCTCAGTTCGTATTTAAGCATTTCGTTATGTTGAAGACTCGTTTTATATTTAAGCACTGGGATATTTTTGTCGATCTGTCTTACTTACTCCGTGGCAGAAGCTACAAACTGTAAGCAGGCCGACGTTGACTTCAGAGGGCATGAGGAGATCTACTCTGAATCTGGTGGAGTGATGGATTATGAGGAAGACCGAGGCCGACCGAAGAGGTAGTAGTAGTATAATGTATCCTGGGATTAAACTGTACAGTCATTGACCTGTGAAATATATCATATTAAAAATCTGATAAAGTCCTATGATTGGCTGATCCACAACTGCAGCCAATGGAGTATAGTGTCTTAGTTTAGGGAGAACTGCTGGGTCACTTCATTCAGTTCCAATGCCCCTGCAAGAATGCTTCTCAAACCAAAACATTTGGCGGACATATGAAACTGCATCTATCCTTCCTTGCCAGTTGACTGCTAGAAACCCTGGAAGCCTTTACTCTCTAATTATAGAATGAGTTTTAACTTCTATACACTCACATAAAAAGTATTTTTATACTATCAGGTCAAGTAAGAGGTTACTACAGGTAAGTGTCCATAGAAAGTGGAATTGGTAACTTGGAAAATAACGTAGGTACCTGTTAAAACAGGTTAAAATCCTCAAAATTTCTTTACACTGTTGGTGTATATTTAAATATCTTTTAGATGTTTCTCATCTGCTGATCTCCGACTTGTAAAATTTGCAGGAGACGACACCCTATTGGTTAAGGTGATGGAGTAGGGCAAATTTAGGACGAATTAGAGGGACTGCTGGTCATTTTTTTTGTTGATGACATTCTGACCATATATGCTTTCTGCTTCAGCAGATAGTTTCACCTCTTTAAATTTTAACCTGATGTGAACGAAGTTGTAGACTCAAAACTATTTCATAGCCATATTTTGTACTGAACTCCATTGTTTTTGTCTTGTTTGCCTTTTTGAGTTGGTAAGATCTTCAAATATGATGATCAGTTACATTCATATATGTCGATACACTTTCATGATTAGTCCCAAAGTTGTTTTAAGTGATTGCTATGTGGTACAGGTAATGCCCATTTTCGTTTACATTCATATAAGTCTGTACATGTTCCACCACAGAAAAACGTAGCCAAATGTAGATTTCCAATCATTCAAATCACCACCAAAATCAGTATTACCTGTTAATACCAAATCATCACTCTTCATAAACAATAAGCTCATATGCTATGTTGACTTGATATATTTTAGAATCCTCTTTATTGTTCACAAGTGAGGTTACGTTTTCCTTGTGGTTGCATAAATCTGCTTACATATCCGACAGAGAATGTAATATCTGGTCTTGATAAACCCTAGGATTTACGAGAAGTGAATATATTTCACGCCTTAAAATCTCAAGAGAAGTAGAACACTTTTTGCTTCGTTCAAACCCAATTCTATCAACAAATATCCTTCTTGAGTGAAAAAATCTCTTTATTTGTATTTAATCCTTCTAAATCAAGAATATGAAGTAGCTCTCCCAAATTGTTGATGTCAAATCATATGGCAATCTCCTCTTCAGCCTTGCAACTTCATCTTTATCGTTTCATCTATTATCATACCATTCACATACAAAAGAACAATTCCTTATTCCTTATGCAGCTCTCCTTGTTCTAAACAAATAAGCCAGGATCCGAATGTGATGCATCATAGCGACAAAAGTGAAGATATTAAGGAAACTTTCCGTACTATATATTCTTGCGGAGTCTGCTTGAGTTCATAAAGTACCTTCTTAAGTTTGAAGACATAATCAAAATTTAAGAATCTAGAGTCCGTTTGGATGTGCTTATGACTTTTGACTTAAGTTAAATTCTAGCTTATGACATTTGACTTAAAAATATTTTCTTAATTTATCCAAACACCACAAAAGCGCTTAAAATAACCCAATTCAAACAGGGTCTTAGTTACAAACTCGGACAGATGCTCCATATAGTTATTTTCGAATTCCCTGTATAAAAAGGCATTATTTGCGTCAATTTGCCAAAATTTCTAATGGCACACAACTGGAACTGAGATCACTTTCTCACCTGACTGCAAATGTCAGAGAATCTTCGAGCAATCAGTCTTCCTTTTTAGCTTGAATGATACTTTTCAAGTATTTTGGTGAATACTTCACTGTACTATTAATTTGTAGAAGATATGTTTACTAAGTAGTTTTGGCATTTGAAATTACATTTGGGTCTTGTGTCGGGGACGATCTGGAAAGAGTATTTCACACCAACTAACAGAGATTATCTGAATACTATTTTAATTTTGTTCCTATTTTCGTAAATCGGGAAAAAGGAGAGGAAGACAAGAAAGTATAATTTTGGAAGAACAAGAAACGAAAATCCAGCTAAAAAATGAAATCGTATCTCTCTTTTCACTTTCCGCCCATATAATGCTTCAGTAGGAGCCATTTTGATGATGGAGTGGTAACTATTGCTATAAGCAAACTCGATGAGAGGTAGGTGATCATCTCAATTGCTCGAAAAAAAAATCTAAGAATATTATAGTCAGGGCCGACCGAAGCCTAAAGCAAGTAAATCACTTGCTTGCACTGGCTTTAGGCCCCAAGCATTTTAAGATCCCAAAATTACCAATATTACTAAATATTATTATGTGATGTATACAATAGTGGTTTATTTTGAGTGAAATAATAATTTTAACTCATAAAATTCAATTTTTTTCAAGTGAAATTTGTGTCAAAACATAATTTCAACATTCAAATATTCTTTTTTAATTTTAATTATTCATCTTTTAACTTCAAACAAATAGTCCAAACGAGCTGTAAATAATTTGAAGTACACATTCTTTCTTATGCTTTTTGTCGTATCAAACACTTCCTCTACCTGAATTTATGCACCTCATTTTTCTTTTTAGTCTATTTAATTAAAATGCATCTTTCATATTTTATAGATTATGTAAATAATTCTTGATTATTGTCATAATCTTTGTGTATATTATAGATTAGGAATGTAATTATTCTGATTAAGATTACCATAATTGTAGCCTCAAATTAGTCTTGTAACATGTATATATTACTATCATCAAGGAATGAAAAAGGGTACGGACATATTCCAATTCTATGTTCACCGATGTTGGGTCCCCAAATTATGTCATCCACGCTCTAGTTAACTAGGTCTGGGCGTGCGGAGAGTGTTAAAAGTCCCACATCAGAAATGAAATGGAAACATGGACTCCTTATATGAACTTGTACAATCCTCACCCTACAAGCTAGCTTTTGGGGTTGAGTTAGACCCAAGATCCATTCTTTACATGGTATCAAAAGCCAAAAAATTAACTCCCCTAAGGAGCCGAAAAAAAACCCTACTTCAGCCCACCCCATCGCCGAAACCCTAACCTCCTTCAGTTTTTTCCCTTGCCAAAACCCTAATTGGGTTCTTCCTTCTCCTCTTCTCCTCATCTCCTCATTGTTTTCGACATTCAAGACCAACAATGGCCGACCAACACAAATTCCATCCCGCTCTTGCCATAAATAACGTTAAGAATTCATTCCGGTGATTCTTGAGATGGAAAAAGGGAAATATTCATCTTGGGTGGAGTTATTCAAAATCCATTACCGCGCATACCAAGTCATTGATCATATTCTTCCTTTAAAGCCTCAATCGGAACCTGATTCAAATGACCTTTTGCACACCATATTGGAACCGGATTCGACGGCTCAACAAGCATGTGAGCGTTTGTAAAATATTTTTCAAGATAACAAGATTTCTCGTGCGGTTTATCTAGAAAATCAATTCACCAATGTCAAGATAGATGATTTTCCAAACGTCTCCGCATATTGTCAAGAGTTAAAAATGCTTGCCGATCAACGTTAGTTCTCTAATTAATTGCGGGTTTGAATGAATAATATGATGGTGTTGCTACGTTCATTCAATAAAGTAATCCATTGTCACCATTTTATGAGGCTCGTTCGAGATTGATTTTTGAAGAAACCCAGAAATTAAAACAGGCGACGACGGTGGCAAACAATGTCAGCACCGATGTCTTTTCCACCAACATGTATAGCGATGATTTTGGCCATCAAAATTCTGGTTCGGGCAGTAGTCCAACAATAATGGATCAAAACGGGGTCAAAATCGTAACAATAACAAAGGAAAAATAATGGAGGAAGGGGGCGAGGCCGTGGCGGCGGACAACAGTCCAGTGGTAGTGGCGGAAGCCGCAGAACTGGCCCTTCTGGCAGCCGCATCAGTTCCCAGGTAGCGGGCAGTGGGGGCAGTACCCGCCTTGGGGATGGACGCCACAACAGTGGGCAGCCCCGCCATGCCCGTACCCCACGACATCGTGGGCCAGACCACTGCCACCCAATCGATAGCCCAGGGTACTTTGTAGCCAACCACAACAAGTATATACAGCCCATGTGCCATCTTCTTCGAGTTATGTTCCAACGAACATCGAGCAAGCCACACACACTATGACTCTCAATGTTCCCGATGATACTTCGTACATGGACATAGGTGCGACCTCTCACATGACGGCATCTCAAGGTACTCTCTCGTCTTATTTTAATATGAGCTGTAATAAAAATATTGTGGTTGGCAGTGGACAAGAAATTCTAATTCGTGGTATTGAGAAATCAAACCTCTCCCCCTTACCCACCTTTACATTTAAATAATGTCCTACATGAAACCAAACTTATTAAAAACTTGGTATCTGTGCGTCTTTTCACCACTGACTATTAGGGGTGGGCAAAAAATTCGAGAACCAAAAAAATCGAACCGAACCGAAATTCGGTTCGGTTTTTTCTCATTTTTTTTTAAAAAACTATTTTTTTGAAAAAATCGAACCGAATAAGGATTTAGTGATTCGGTTCAGTTTTTTTATTTTAGATACAAACCGAACCGAAAAACCTAATTAAATATATATATTTTATTATTTTTTATTTTAGGCTAATACTATCTCTTGAATCATAGCCATTGAAGCTAATCTATGAAGCTTTTATGGAAGTCGCATGAGGCATGAACTTGATTAACATATCACAGAAACATTGACATAAAATGTAGGAAGAAAAAATAGTTGTAAATTGATAAAACTTTAAATGGTCATAACTATGCACTCGGATGTCCGTTTTACCCGATTTTTTTTTTATTTTGCGTATTTTTTTGAGACGGGGCCGGTCGGCAGTTTGGCGCAGACAATTTTTAGAAATACGTCTATTTTCCCAATCAATTTGTGTTTTCCCCCAAATCGATTTTTAATTTTCCTTTTTCTTTAGTAAAAATCTCATGATACACAATAGATTTCAACGTCGAAATTTCATGATAGTGTAGGTGTGAATGTCAATTTCAGTTTTGGAAATTCAATTTAAAAAAAAAATAAAAATCCCCAACCCGACCCGACCCGGCCCGGCCCACTAGAAAAACCGATATAATCCGATACGTTCGGCATATAAACCGAACATATTTTTTTATATAAAAAAGTAGTATTCGTTTTTTTTTAGAAAAGTAGAAAAAAACGATTTTTATTCGGTTCATATTTTTCGGATACAAAACCGAACCGAACCGATATACGCCCACCCCTACTTACTATAATGTTTCTGTTGAGTTTGATCCGTTTGGGTTTTCTGTAAAGGACATTCGGACGGGGATGCCACTAATGAGATGTGCTAGCATTGGAGACTTGTATCCCATCACAACCACTACCAACAACCAAGCCACATCTCCATCAACTTTTGCTGCTCTTTCTCCTACTTTATGACATAATCGTTTGGGACACCTGGGAGTGTTAAACTCCCTTAGAAAAATAAGTTTATTGATTGTAAATAATTTTTGGGTTTCCATATTTGTCAGTCTTGCATTTTTGGGAATCATATTAAATTGCCTTTCCCTTTATCTACTTCAAACACTATTATGCCATTTGATATCATGCATAGTGACTGATGGACATCCCCAGTTTTCTATGGACATTTTCCACTGGAAAGAAATCGCAGGTTCACACTATTTTCATGCAATTTAGTGCTTTAATCCAAATTCAATTTGAGAAGTCTATTAAATGCTTCCAATGGGAGGGAATTCATAAATGACAAATTTAAAGAATTTTGTCACAAAAATGGTATGGTATTTCGTCTCTATTGTTCGCACACTTCTCCTCAAAATGGGAAAGCCGAACGCAAAATACAAGCAATAAATAATATAATTCGCACACTTCTTGCCCATTCGTCCATACCACCATCATTTTGGCATCATGCTCTTCAAATGACCACATACCTTTTAAGCATTCTCCCTAGCAAGTTACTTTCAAACCTCTCACCCACATAAATTCTTTATCACATGATTCCTTTCTACACACATTTGAGGGGTTTAAGGTGTTTATGTTATCCTCTCTTTTCTTCCACAATAATAAACAAACTTCAAGCCCGTTCTGCTCCATATGTATTTTTGAAATACCCACAAAATCATCGGGGCTATAAGTGTTATGATATGTCTAGTGGAAAAATTTTAATCTCTCGTCACGTTATTTTTTATGAATCTGAATTCCCGTTTGCCAACATACACACGCCGTCCCTGCCCTCGTATAACTTTTTGGACACTGGTCTACCTTCCATCTTGCAATATAATCCAAACAACCAAAATGTTCCAGCCCAAATAAGGGAGCCCACTACTCCCTCTCCCTCGATCTAGCCCAAATAAGGGAGCCCACTACTCCCTCTCCCTCGATCCAGCCCAAATGCTCAGACCCATTCGAGGGAGCCCACTACTCTATCTCCCGCAGTCTAGTGGACTCCACATCCTAACCCGCTGCCTAACCCATCAATTCTCGGTACGTGTACAGCTGGACCGAGCTCATCTCCGGTCGAGATTAGGCCCAATAACGGCCAGGCCATGAGCTCAGCCCACTCCAACCAAATAATCCCACTGCTAGGGGTGGGCATAAAACCTGTTGAACCGAAAAACCGAACCGAACCGAACCGGTGATTCAATTTTTATTCATTTTTTTAAATCGATTATTTAAAAAACGTAACCGAATCAAGATTAAATAAACCGGTTCGGTTCTTTAGTATTGGGGATGAACCGAACCGAAAAACCGGGGACAAATATGTAATTGATCTTATTTTTTATTTTAGGCTACTGCTATCTCTTTAATCATAGTAATTGAAGCCAATCTATGAAGCTTTTATGGAGGTCGAATGCTGCATGAACTTAATTAACATTTCATGGAAGCATTGACATAAAATATAGGGAAAGAAAGTAGTTGTAAATTGGTGCAACCTTAAATGGTCATAATTCTGCGCTCGGATGTCCGTTTTACCCATTTTTTTATTTTGCGTATTTTTCGAGACACGGCCGACCGCCAATTTTTAGGAAAACGTCCGTTTTTCCAATCAGTTTGTGTTTTCCCTCAAATTCATTTCTAATTTTTCATTTTCTTTAGTAAAGATCTCACGATATACAATACATTTCAACGTCAAAAATTTGTGGTAATGTAGGTGTGAATGTCAATTTCAGTGTTGGAAATTTAATTTTAAAAAAAATCTCCGACCCAACCCGTTTATTTTATTTCAGTGTTGGACTTTTATTTTTTGGGGATGTAAACTTTAATTTGGAGTTTTTTTTACATGTTTTAAGAATATATGTGATGAAGACTTTAGGTTTTTGGACTTTAAATTATTATTTTTAGACTTTATATTTGAATTGAAATAACTGATATAAATCGATACATTCAGAGATATAAACTGATATATCGGTTTTCTTTAAAAAAAGTTTGATTCGGTTCATATTTTTTGATACAAAACCGAACTGAACTGATATACGCCCACCCCTACCCACTACCCTAACAGCCAAATTCAGGTCAAGTCCCAACCTGGTCCATCTAAACCCGTAGCATGCATGAGATTTTTCAGCCCAAATGTCATTTTAATTTGACATCCTCTGTCCAACCATCCCTAATCCACCGTAACCCGAAAGCTGCCCTATCAGACCCGAATTGGAAAGCCGTCATGTTAGATGAAATTGATGCTCTTATTAAAAATAAGATGTGTGAGTTGGTGCCCCATCCTTCTAATATAAACATAATTCATTCCATGTGGATTTTTTGTCATAAAAAGAAATCTGATGGTTCATTGAGAGGCACAAAGCTCGTCTTGTTGGTGATGGCAGGTCTTGTGATAAAACCTTTATCCCAGTTGTTAAACCGGTGACTATCAGGACGATTCTCAATTTGGCTTTGTCAAAATCATGGTCAATTCACCAATTAGATGTAAAAAATGCATTTCTTCACAGTTATCTCCGAAAAATAGTTTACATGCACTAGCCAATGGGTTTTCGAGACCCTATCGATCCATATTACGTTTGATGTTGAAGTCTTTATATGATCTCAAACAAGTCCCCCGAGCATGGTATAACATGTTTGCTGATTTTGTTTCCACGCTGGGCTTCTCGCATTGTAAATCCGATCAGTCGTTGTTGATTTATCAGAAAGAAAATGACATGGCATACATTTTTCTCTATGTTGATGACATCATACTCACAACATAATCTGACTTTCTTTGCAAATCTATTATGTCTCTCCTTGCATCAGAATTTGCTATGAAGGATTTGGGTCATTTGAACTATTTTTTGGGCATTGCTTTGACTCAACATGCATGTGGTCTATTTCTTTGTCAAAGAAAATATACTGAGGAAATCATTGAAAGAGCCGACATGTCATCATGTAAGCCGTCACCCACGCCGGTTGATACAAAGGCTAAGTTGAGTAACGCCTCGGGGTCTCCATATGATCTGACACATTACCGCAGTTTAGCAGGGGCATTGCAGTATCTCACCTTTACGAGACCTGATATATCATATGTTGTTCAATATGTATGTTTACATATGCATGACCCGAAGGAGGAACATATGAATACTCTCAAACGGATTCTGCGGTATATTCATGGTACACTTGATTTTGGCTTGCATCTTTATAAGTCAGCCGTCTCTAGTCTCACTTCTTATACAAATGCTGATTGGGGGATGCCCGGATACCAGATGCTCCACCTCTGGTTATTGTGTTTTTCTCGGAGATAATTTAATCTCGTGGTCTTCGAAGCGTCAACCCACGTTATCTCGGTCTAGTGCTGAAGACGAATATAGAGGGGTTGCAAATGTTGTCTCTGAATCGTGTTGGCTCCGTAATATTCTATTGGAGCTTCATTGTCCGATCAAAAAGGCCACTGTGATTTATTGTGATAATGTGAGTGCTATATAACTGTTAGGAAACCCCGTACAACATCAATGCACTAAACATATTGAGATGAATATTTTATTCGTTTCTGAAAAGGTTGCACGTGGCCAAGTTCGTGTTCTCCATGTCCCGTTCTGATATCAGATTGCTGATATATTCACTAAAGGACTTCCGCATATACTCTTTGATGATTTTAGGGCCAATCTCAGCGTACGAAGGCCTCCCGCTAAGACCGCGGGGGAATGATAGATTATAGAAATAATCCTTTGTCATTGCCATAATCTTTGTGTATATTATAGATTAGGAATGTAATTATTCTGATTTAGATTACCATAATTGTAGCCTCAAATTAGTCTTGTAACATGTATATATTACTATCTTCAAGGAACGAAAAAGGGTACATTAAATATTTTCTTCAATATTTAATAAGTTTCTAATCATATTTTCTATTTTAGCCTTAATAACACTCTCTTATAAGAATGATATGATATGTTTAAGAATACAAGATTCAAAGAAGATTTCTAGTATGTTATACACATCTTTAGCCATATTCAAAAGATTTTACTTTCTTAAACTCCATGCCAAATCAAATTAAGACACATACAATAAAACGAACATAATATATTTACAATTTTTTATTCATATTTGACTTTAGGCCACAAATTTCATTGAGCCCCTGATTATAGTTTGGTCAATATACATTTTTCCTGAAAAAAATAATTTTCTCCTTTTGCTTCAGCTTCGAAGTATAAACTACACCTTTTTTGTTTCTCTTATGCAACAGCAAAATAACTTCAGCTAGTACTATTTAAAATTTCTTCTTTTCCCCAAAATTTTTGCTAAATACCTATATGTTTTTTTAAATAAGCACTTCTTATTTTCAAGATGCTTGGCCAAACAAGCTTAGTATAAGTTTTTATATTAAAGTTGCACAAGCCTACTAATTTAATTTGGCAAAAAATGTTACTTGTACCCGGTAGGTGCAACAACAACAACATACTCAGTGAAATCCCTGGGTCTGGAGAGGGTAGAGTGTACGCAGACCTTACCTTTATCTTGGTAAGTAGACGGCTGTTTTCTAGAGACTTGTACCCAGTAGGTGCAACTAATTAAAATGCCAAGATCATTTTTCTTATGCTTTTATCACGTAACTTTGCTTAATTAACATTGAGTTTTTACTCAACCAAAAATCTAAGAACATAATCTTTTTTTCACTATTATTCACTTATTTTCTCTACCATAGCTTCTGCCTCTGTGGTGAGCACTCTATGGTGAGCACTGGATAAATCCGCTTCTGTTCAATCGCTAGTAAACCACACATGAAATGTAAAACGCCTCATGTGCTGAAGCCACCCACCAAACCAACTCAACCCACACTAGAAGGTGCCATTAAAATATTATTACCAGTACTACTTTTCTTCTATTATGATGTTTGTAGCCTTTTTCGAAAAAGTTTCTTCCTAGGTACGGACAAGGAAAATGGTGTACCAAAATGTTCCTTTCATTTTACTGCAGATGACTCTGACCATGCCAGTCTTCTTCCTTCTCATTTTGACTTTTTATTAAAACAACTCCCATATACACGTTATGGGCAAATTATTATAGAAATTGAACCGAATCTAAGACTAGTAATAATAAATAAATTGAACATATTTTTATTTTAACCTATTAGTTGAGAGGTTTAACTTTTAAAGCTTATGAGAACCGCAACGCTACCTGTATCAGTTTCAGTACAACACAAAAAAAGGGAAGAAAAAAAAACTAACTTGTTAGATTCTAACAATTGTGTAAGTTTCCAATAAATGGAACTTCTATGTATGAAATTGGTTAAAACAATTGTTAAATAAGGCAATATACACACAATATACAAGTGTATATTGCCTTATTCAATGCCACGAAATCTGCCCATATTGGGCATCTCGGTTTGGCTGATTTGGTACATGAGAATATTGTATATTTGGAAAATATATGTGTAGTATATTGTAATGTATTTGTTATCTAAAGTAGGATTATACACTACCATAATTGTAGAGTTAGAATTATGGTAGAATAAGATTTTAGAAATAGAATAGGAATATTTTGTATCTTGTATATATACCTATTCAAGTAATGAAAATAATCAAGGGGATTATTTCTTTCATGGTATCAAGAGACTAGGTTTTACAAAAAAAAATTCTCTCCCAAATTTTTTGACCCATCTCGGCCGAGAACCCCCCCTCCCTCGGGTTTCTCTCCCAAGTTTCGTCTTCCGCTCTAAAAAACCTTTCTTAAATTTTCCCTCCTTCTTTGTTCTTTCAATATGTCTAAGAACAATTATCATCCTGCCCTCATGATTTCCAACATCAAGAACAGTATCCCGATTGTGCTTGAGATGGAAAACGTCCAATATGCGACGTGGGCGGAGTTGTTTAAAATACACGCTATCTCCCATCAAGTTATCCATCATATCATTCCTCCCACTACACCTCTTCCCGAAGAGGATCCTCAATTATGGATTACGCTTGATGCTACCGTTCTCCAGTGGATCTATTCCACTATTTCAGTTGACCTTCTACAAATGATCATTGAGCCGGATACCACGGCTATGGCTACTTGGAATAGATTGCGTGACATATTCCAAGATAACCAACATTCACGTGCCGTCACACTTGAGCAGGAATTCTCCCTCGTTCGCATGGAAGAATTTCCTAACGTAACTGCCTATTGCAAGAAACTTAAGGAGTTGGCAGATCAACTCCGTAATGTGGGTGCACCTGTCACCAATAATCGTCTGGTTCTACAATTGGTTGCCGGCCTTTCGGAGGCATATAATGGAGTTGGAACTCTCCTACGTCAAAGCAACCCTCTTCCCGCCTTTTATCTAGCCCGCTCCATGCTTACTTTGGAAGAAGTCGGTTTGGCTAAAAAGGCGGCTACCGGAGCAAGCCCCGTCGTCATGGTGGCGTCCTCCCCAAGTTCTTCGGGTTTTGTTAATAATTCGGGCCAAAATCATAATCATGGTGGCGGCAAGAATAATCGCAAGAATAATAACAAAAATTGCGGGGGCAAACGCGGCGGTTCGGGTGGCAGTTCCGGTGGTCAGCAAGCAGGCGGTGGGCCCCATCCAGGGAACAGTGGCCCACCACCCCCTGGTCCCAGCAGTGGGGCCCATGGCAGTGGGGCTGGGGCAGTGGGCCGTGGGCCAGCAGCCCTTATACTCCAGCAGTTCATTCCAGCGGCCAGTGGGCTGGCCAACAATTCAGGCCCAACAACCAGCAGTGGCCCAGCAGCAGCAGTTCCAGCAGCTACGGCCCAGCTCAGTCACGGTCTGGAATTCTTGGGCCCCGACCTCCGCAAGCCCATCATGCAGCAGGCCCCACTCAAACCGATATCGAGGCCGCGATGCACACGTTGGGGTTGATTAAACCGGACCCAAATTGGTACGTGGACACCGGGGCCACTACTTACATGACTTCCAAATCAGGTACTCTCTCATCATATTCCAATTTGAGCACCCCTCGGGGTATAATTATTGGTAATGACAACTCTATTCCAATTCAGGGTTATGGTCAGAAAATGGTGTCTCCCTCCAATCCACCCCTTATCTTGAAAAATACTTTACATGCCCCCAAATTGATTAAAAAATTAGTGTCTGTCAGAAAGTTCACCACTGACAATTCGATTTCTGTTGAATTTGATCCTTTTGGTTTCTCTGTGAAGGATTTCAAGACGGGGAGTCATCTCATGAGGTGTGATAGTAGGGGGGATCTTTATCCTATCATGCCCGGTTTCAGTCCATCGAGTCAAGCCGTGCCGTCTGCGTTTGTAGCCATTTCTCTTTTCGTCTGGCATACCCACCTTGGTCATCCAGGCTTTTCTATTTTATCAGTTTTAGATAAAAATAGGTTCATTTCTTGTAAGGGTACAAGTCGTACTCAAATTTGTCAATCTTGTTCGTTAGGTAAAAGTGTTAAATTTCCATTTGTGGACTCAAATTCTCATACTTCATAGCCTTTTGATATTATCCATAGCGACTTATGGACGTCTCATGTTCTAAGTTCGTTAGGTCATCGATATTATGTTCTGTTTTTGGATGATTACTCTAAATTTTTGTGGACGTTTCCAATTGCCAATAAATCTCAAGTGTTTTCTGTCTTCATAAAATTTAGAGCATTCATTAGAACACAATTCGAAAGAGAAATAAAGAATATTCAATGTGATAATGGAAAAGAGTATGACAATAGGGTGTTTCGGGAGTTCTGTGATAATAATGGGATACATTTTTATTTTTCGTGCCCTCATATATCTTCCCAAAATGGGAAAGCTGAACGCAAAATTCGTTCCATCAATAACATTGTCCGCACTATCTTACTTCATGCTTTCGTACCCCCGTATTTTTGGCATCATGCTCTGCAAATGACAACATATTTACTTAACATAATTCCGTCCAAAGGTCTAACATATTCTTCCCCCCTCCAAATCCTATATAATAAGAACCCTTCTTATTCTCATCTTAGGATTTTTGGGTGCTTGTGTTATCTGTTATTCCCATCCACCACAATTAACAAACTTCAGGCTCGGTCTACCCCGTGTGTATTTTTGGGTTATCCGTCTAATCATCGTGGTTATAAATGCTTTGATTTATCCTCCAAGAAAATTATAATTAATCGTCATGTCATTTTTGATGAAACCCAATTTCCTTTTATGAAAGTTCATACTCCCGAGCCTAGGTTGTATAATTTTTTGGATGACCAAATATTCCATATATTATTCAGAATTTTACGGACATCTCCCGCACCCAAAACTCTCCAGCGGGCCCACTGCCCGCTGGCCCCACTATCCCGTGCCCAGTTCCAGCAATTGGGCCAGTATAACCCAATTGTGGAACTGGTCCAGTTCACGCCACAACTTCTCGATTTGGGCCAAGAGCCCACCGTCGCCGCCGCTTCGTCGAGCCCAAAGAAATTCCCAAAATTTACTCAATTCTTCCTCGAGTCATAGACCGGTCACTCGTAGTCAGCGGGGTATTTTTACACCTAAAAGACATTTTAATTTACACTCTGATGTCTCTAAATCCCCTTGCCCCGTAATCCGGTGTCCGCCTTAAATGACCCTAATTGGAAAATTGCTATGACTGATGAATATAATGCTCTTATTGATAATAAGACGTGAGAGTTGGTTCCCCGTCCATATAGTGTTAATGTGATCAGGTCTATGTGGATTTTTGCTCATAAGGAAAATTCAGATGGTTCATTTGCTCGCCATAAGGCGCGACTGGTGGGTGATGGTAAGACTCAGCAGGTTGGGATAGATTATGGGGAGACGTTTAGTCCGGTGGTCAAGCCGGCTACTATTCGCACTGTGCTTAGCTTGGCTCTTTCGAAGACTTGTCCTATTCATCAGTTGGATGTCAAGAATGCTTTGCTACATGGTGATCTCAAGGAAACAGTCTATATGCATCAGCCGTTGGGTTTCAGGGATCCAAACCGTCCTCATCATGTCTGCTTATTGAAGAAATCCTTATATGGACTTAAGCAGTCTCCATGGGCATGGTATATGAGGTTTGCGGACTTTGTTTCGACTATTGGGTTCACTCACAGCAGGTCAGATAATTCCTTATTCATCTACCGCCGTGGTTCGTCATTGGCCTACATTCTGTTGTATGTGGATGATATCATCTTGATTGCCTATTTCGATGCCTTGCGCCAGTCTATCATGGCCATGCTCAGTTCTGAGTTTGCTATGAAAGACTTAGGGCCCTTGAGTTATTTTTTGGGGATTGCCGTCAAACGTCATTCATGTGGTTTGTTTTTGTCTCAACGAATGTATGTTGTTGAGATCATAGAGAGGGCTGGGATGTCATCCTGTAAGTCCACTTCCACTCCAGTTGATGCAAAACCCAAGCATAGTGCCGCGGCAGGTGCACCATACGAGGACCCGACTCGCTATCGCAGTCTTGCAGGGGCCCTCCAGTATCTTACCTTTAAAAGACCGAATATTACGTATGTTGTTCAGCTAGTGTGTTTATTCATGCATGATCCCAGAGTTGAGCACACGAATGCAATCAAATGCATCATTCGATATATTCAGGGGACACTGGACTATGAGTTGCATTTGTATCCTTCTTCTACGTCCACACTTGTCTCGTACACAAATGTGGATTGAGGTGGTTGTCCGGACACCAGACGGTCTACGTCAGGATATTGTATGTTTTTTGGCAACAACTTGGTCTCCTGGTCTGCAAAGCGTCAGGCGACTCTATCCCGCTCAAGTGCAGAGGCAGAATATCGAGGGGTAGCTAATGTGGTCTCAGAATCATGTTGGTTACGTAATTTGCTTTTAGAGCTTCATTGCCCCATTCAGAAGGCGACCTTAGTATATTGTGATAATGTTAGTTCCATCTACCTCTCAGGTAATCCGATTCAGCACCAACGCACCAAATATATCAAAATGGACATTCACTTTGTCCGTGAAAAGGTTGCTCGGGGGCAGGTACGCGTATGTCATGTCCCGTCAAGATATCAAGTTGCAGACATCTTTACAAAGGGTCTTCCCTCGGTACTCTTTGAAGATTTTAGGGACAGTCTCAGCGTTCGAAGACCGCCCGCTATGACTGCGGGGGTGTGTTAAATAAGGCAATATACACACAATATACAAGTGTATATTGCCTTATTCAATGCCACGAAATCTGCCCATATTGGGCATCTCAGTTTTGGCTGATTTGGTACATGAGAATATTGTATATTTGGAAAATATATGTGTAGTATATTGTAATGTATTTGTTACCTAAAGTAGGATTATACACTACCATAATTGTAGAGTTAGAATTATGGTAGAATAAGATTTTAGGAATAGAATATGAATATTTTGTATCTTGTATATATACATATTCAAGTAATGAAAATAATCAAGGGGATTATTTCTTTCAACAATACACTAAAATTGAATCAACACGTAAAACAGTGACCAAATCCAAAGTTGCCTCTTTAAATTAATGTTGGAATAATAGCATTTTTATCCCTCAATTATTGGTAAATTTTGTAGGATACTATTGTAAAGCAGTACGAGAAGTAAATAAATATTATAAGTGTTCGAAAGGATAAACAAGTAGGCCAATGTTCAGAACTGCCGTAAGCTTGTTGAGTCTTGAATCTTGATAACCTGAAATCAAGAAACAACTAAATCTAGATGGTTACAACTATGTGCAGAGTCGAGTGATTGCACTCTATCCTTAAGACAAGATTGCCCCGTATATATGCTTTTACGTTAGCGGACAATAGTCTCCCAAGATAAAACAAAACTTTAATCTCAACGCTACAAAGCAAATAGGTTGAGTCTGACGAAGAAAACAAATACGAATCGACTTGCTGAAGAAATGGAAAAGGAAGGAAGAGTTTATGTTTTTCGTCCAACGTTTTTGGACTGACTTTCTCTTATGTTTTGTCTTTGTGTATATAGTGTATCTCTGTTGTGTATATCTTGTGTATATGTGTGTATGTTCGTCACTATATGTGTACTGTTTTTTATCACTATTTTGTGTACTGCCATTGAGCAAAACAACTCTAATATATAGCATAAGGGAGGATGTTCAACTGCCCAAAACATGCCTGTTAATGGCCATTAGGGAGGGCTGTTAATGGCAGGTTTAATGCCATTAGTGAGGCTGATTATGGTCATTGAAGGAGGGTTGTTTATGAAGGAGTTAACAGGCAAGTAATGGCTGGTTAATGCTCCAAAAATAGCCCAAACGGTAGGCAGAAAGTTTCTGCCTTCCGTCATTCCCAAAATCAACTTTCCAGAAACTCTAAGGACCAAACTGTAAATAATTAAGCAATTTGGGGTCCAAAAAGATAATATCAGAAAGTCCCACATCCCACAGCCCACAGCCCAAGGCCCGAGACCGGACGGGTGGCGGCGGCGCGCGTGTGGGCTTAGCCTTGAACCCAAGCACATCTAGGTCCTCCTTCCTTTAAACACATGGATACCCCTTGGGGTCCCAAACCCTTAACCACTTTAGAGACTTATAAAGAGGGCAATTCTTCATTTTGCCACCGATGTGGTAGATTTGTCCCACACCATATTTTCATGCCTCAAACACCTTACTTCGTGGACCAATATCTCTTTCATTTCTCAACGAAATTTGACGATTCTTGGCCCTACGGTCATCTACTCACTTAGTAGATTATGCATGTGAGAAGAGACAAAGCCTCAAACATGCGGAACACTAGTGTTTAATTCATTAAATATGGGTGGACACACCTCCCCGCCAAAGACAAATTTCCAACAAATTTTAGTTCTTGTGACACATGATTAGAGCTGGGCATATTTCAATTCAAACCGTAAAAACCGACCGAATTGAATCTTTTTAAATTTCAATTTCGATTTGTTCGGTCGATTTCAGTTTTAATTTTTAGAAATTCGGTTATTCGGTTTGATTTTCGATTTTATAAAAAAATGATTAAACCGAAAAACCGAAATTATTGATATTTGAACTTTTTCATGTTGGTCTTGTTAGAAGATAGGTTAAACATGAAAGCTAAAATTGCTAGTTTATCTCATATGATAGAATGCCTGAAAACTCGAGAATATATATGTGCCTATATTAGAAATGGAATAACAAAAATAGCTCAACACTTCTGGTGCAAGCTCATCTAGCTCGTTATTCAGTTTTTTTTCTTAAGCATTTATATGACCTCTATCCTCATCATTTCATCTTAGAATATCATGAAATTTTTGGGGTTCAAATATTATATGTTGTTCGTCAAAATTTACTGGAGAGCCACATTGTTGTCTCATCAAAACTAATCAAGACGTTGAGAAGTAACACTTCAATATAATGTGATTTGCTTTTTAATTTATTTGTACATGAACATGAATCAAATGATAAATTGAGTGAGATTCTGATAATGTGATTTTTTAAAATATGTTAATTTTTAAAAAAGTATTGACTTTCAAATCACAGATATGAAAAACTCAAGGTGTTAATACCCAAATCGAAAAACCGAACTGAATTTCAAAAACCGAACCAAAATGAATTAATTTTGGTTTGGTTTCGATTTTTTACTTTTACCAAATCGAAAACTGAAAACGCAAACCGAATTTCTCAAACCGAACCGAACTGACTGAATGCCCACCTCTACACATGATTAAGCACATTAATCTATTAATTACTTGAAATATGCACTTTTAATCGTTTTGATTGTGAATATTCATAAATTTTAAGAATCAGTCGTTTCACGATTTAATTACTAATATTTTATGTTAAGTTTGTAGTGTTACTCCATATTTGAGAGAAAATACTTTTAAAATAGTTCAAATATAACATATTTCCTATATAAAGAGACTAAAAGCACATACTTTAATTAATTGAAGATTAAATGTGCTGACCCGCAGTGGCGGAGCCACAACCCAGCAAAGATGTTCAACCGAACACCATTCGCCGAAAAATTATACCGTGTAGACATGTCAATTATCACGTATTATAATTATATATTACATATTGAATACCCCTAATTAATATATATATATATATATATTAAATAAATTCGAACACTCTTGATAAAAATTCTAACTCTGTTACTGTTGATGCGTATATCCAAGGATCAAAGTAAAAATTTACTAATAAATGAGGAACCAAGAGTGCTATAATCCCTTGTAAAATAATAAATTCCTTTTGTTTTCAAATCATCACATGTTATAATCTTTTGGATTCAATTTTTTTAATTGACCTTTCTCAAAAATAAGACATACTTACTATATTCGTTTGGATTAGGATATATAAAAAAGATAGTCTTTGCATTAAGCTTTCGCTACGTGCGAGGTTCAGAAAAATATCAGACCACGAGATTTTATAAATATCATTTAAATAAGTTTGCCACGTCAAACATGGTTATCCCACTAAATAAAAAATGTCAGTGTCTTGGAGAAGAAAAAAAAATCATTTTGTAAGCAACAGTGAATCAGAAAAGCATTATCTTACCAACTGAAACATTTTACAATGAAAAAAGAATCTTAAACAAGTAATATTTCCTTACAAATGTGTAAACGTGTTCGTAATTTATACATTTTAAAACAAAACAAAAAAAACGATATCTCATATTCTCATTGTCGATCACGAGAATAATTAATCAATTATAAGAAGAATAAAAAAAGTTATTGCTCGGAACTTTTTTTTAAAGCATTTCAAACACATGTTCAAAATAACTACTCTGATTGATGGGGTCGTAGCTTCCAAGAAGTTCCTATAAGTTACACTCCTTATTATATTTTTAAAAAGACCATGTGTTGGATAGATTAAATATTATTTTAAAAGTTAAATAGTGGAAAATGTAGTTGCTCTCTATAAAATGCAAAATGCAACATGCAACCTTGTCATTCATTCACACTTCATAGTACTGATCAGCTCAAAAAGTTCTTCATTGCAGCAAAAGAAAAAAATTCCTTAGAATTCAAAAGCAAACAAAAAATGTACCAACAAACGACAACAACCATCTCAGACTCTGATCTTTCCATCCTTGAAAACATCAAATTCCATCTTGTTAATGATTCTGATTTTTCACAAATTCTTTCAATGTTCGATCCGTTAATTAGTAATGCTGACATTATTAATAGTCCAAACTCGAGTTTGGGCAGCTCTGCATCAGCAGAAATTAGCTGGGAAGATATGGTAACTAATAGCTCGTGGGAACGAGTCGATAAATTGGAGCAGGAGGAGGAAGCAAAAAAGGAGCATGTGGTGGCACGTGATGTGCACGCGCCAGGGGATTGGAATCGGTACCGGGGTGTGAGACGGAGGCCGTGGGGTAAATTTGCTGCGGAGATAAGAGACCCCGATAGAAAAGGCGCTAGGCTTTGGTTAGGAACTTACCAGACACCCGAAGATGCAGCATTGGCTTATGACCAAGCCGCTTATAAGATCCGTGGTTCGAAGGCTCGGCTCAATTTTCCTCATTTGATCGGCTCGAACATACCCGAGCCGGTTAGAGTTGCTCCGAGGCGGTGTTGCTTCTCATCGGAGCTTTCGTCTTCATCGTTGGTAGAAAATGCCCATCTAAAGAAGAGAAAATTGAATTAGAGGCAAAATTTGTGTTAGTCAGAGGGATGTATTGTTAGTTTAAGTATTAAGAGTCACACATTGGATATAAAATGGGAATATAAACTCGGGGGCCCAACATCGTGAACAAAGAATTGAAATGTGTCTAACTCTGATACCACGAAGAAATGAATCTTGAGTCTAATTCAACCCAAAAATTAGTTTGTAGGGTGAGAATTATCCAAGTTCATATAAGGAGTCCATATTCCCATTTCATATTTGATATGAGACTCTTAACATTAAGTTGTTTTAAAGTTGCTCTCTTTGATATGTTATATTTATAAAAGGGCCGAATTAGGGTCTGGTGCCCATTTCAGAATTTAGACTTACAAATACTTTATTCTCTATTTGAATTTTAGTTTTTTGCTATGAAAAAACTGATATGATATCGTGTTTTATATCACTCGATCAAGTTTTGAATTATAGCATTTAATTTAAATTCTAATAATCTAGGATTCGACCTAACCTAGTAACTTAGTTCAATTACTATATTTGTCTTAAGGAATTGATATTATAAATTTAAAATCCAATAACTTAAAAAAGCTAAAATCCTGTAATCTTATTTTTTTCTGATTGAACAATTGTAAAGCTGCGTCTTAGATTTTTTCAAACTCGTAATAGTCTCCTTTTTGGCGTTTATGTATGAAACTCGTGTTAGTGTGCCTATTCTTTAGTCTCTTGTAATATAGAAGAGGTAAAATAACTGACATATATTAGTGTGTTTTGCCTCAAAACTGTTAATCTTATTTGGAAGAGTGTGTTTGGTATGAGATATGAAAGTCTTCCTTAATTAGAACCGATTTTATGCAAAAGATGATTTGCATTTGGAGAATCATTAATTTCAAAATTATTTTCTAGTATTTGATTGATAGATATATAGATCGATAATATATGTATTTTTCTTGCTGGTAATAAACGATAATATCATAATAAAAACTTGATCAAGTCCTTGCATAACCATACGAGTATTACGTTAGGATACTTGAATTGCCAAAGTCTAACCAAATAATATTACAGATGCTAGTAGAAATGGTTTTAGTGAAAAAATTTATTCCGATCCTACTTTATTAGCCATGCATTAATGGTAGAATGATAAACAAAGGTGACACTGGGTAGATTCAAACATTAGAGTTGGCTAAAGATTATATACCTGATTCCCGATTTCCCCAGCTAAATGACATTTGTTAAACGCATAACATTGAAATAAATTTTGAAAATTCAATATTGTAATACCAAACACCTCTTTTTATGATCGATTGTTCTACCACTTAATTACTTTACGTGATATGTTAAATTTATAATGTTACTGAAAGAAATAATCCCCTTGATTATTTTCATTAATTGAAAGGTATTTATACAAGTTACAAAATAGGAGAATCATATTCCTATTCTATTCCTAAAACCTTATTCTACCATAATTCTAACTATACAATTATGGTAAGTGTATAACACTAATTAAGGTAACATTTACACTACAATATACTACAAATATATATACCATATATACAATATTGTACAGCCTACAATCTGCCCGAGATTGGGCTGCCTAATCTGTCTGAGAATCTGGGCCAGTCCATTGATATACCGCGATATACACTGCTGTATATTCAGTGTATATCGCGGTATATTTCTTTGTTTAACACACACCCGCAGTCATAGCGAGCGGTCTTCGAACGCTGAAACTGTCCCTAAAATCTTCAAAAAGGACCGCTGGTAGACCCTTTGTAAAGATGTCTGCAACTTGATAACAAGACGGGACATGGCATACGCGAACGTGACCCTTTGCAACCTTTTCACGGACAAAGTGAATGTCTATTTCGATATGCTTAGTGCGTTGGTGCTGAACCGGGTTACATGAAAGGTAGATGGCACTAATGTTATCGCAATATACCAAGGTTGCCTTCTGAATGGGACAATGAAGCTCCAAAAACAAATTACGTAGCTAACATGATTCGGAGACCACATTTGCTACCCCTCGATATTCGGCCTCTGCACTTGAGCGTGATAGGGTTGCCTGACGCTTTGCCGATCAGGATACCAAGTTGTTGCCAAGGAACATACAGTAGCCAGACGTCGACCGTCTGGTGTCGGGACAACCACTCCAATCAGCATCCGTATACGAGACAAGTGTGGATGTAGATGAATGATACAAGTGCAAACCATAGTCCAGTGTCTCCTGAATATACCGAATGATACGTTTGATTGCATTCATGTGCTCAACTCTGGGATCATGCATGAATAAACACACCTGCTGAACAACATACGTAATAGCCGGTCTGGTAAAGGTAAGATACTGGAGGGCCCCTGCAAGACTGCAATAGCGGGTCGGGTCCTCATATGGTGCACCTGCCGCGGCACTAAGCTTGGGTTTTGCATCAACTGGAGTGGAAGTGGACTTACATGATGACATCCCAACCCTCTCGATGATCTCAGCCGCATACTTTCTTTGAGACAAAAACAAACCCCCTGAATGACGCTTGATGACAATCCCCAAAAAATAACTCAAGGGCCCTAAGTCTTTCATAGCAAACTCAGAACTGAGCATGGCTATGATAGACTGGCGTAAGGCATCTGAAGAGGCAGTCAGAATGATATCATCCACATACAACAGAAAGTAGGCCAAGGACGAACCACGACGGTAGATAAATAAGGAATTATTTGACCTGCTGTGAGTGAACCCAATAGTCGAAACAAAGTCAGCAAATCTTGTATATCAGGCCCGTGGAGACTGCTTAAGCCCATATAAGGACTTCTTCAACAAACAGACATGATGAGGACGACTGGGATCCCTGAAACCCAACGGCTGATGCATATAGACTGTTTCTTTGAGATCCCCATGTAGGAAAGCATTCTTGACATCCAACTGATGAATAGGCCAAGTCTTTGAAAGATCCAAGCTAAGCACAGTGCGAATGGTAGCCGGTTTGACCACCGGACTAAACGTCTCACCACAATCTATCCCAACCTGCTGAGTCTTACCATCACCCACAAGCCGCGCCTTATGTCGAGCAAATGACCCATCTGAATTCTCCTTATGAGCAAAAATTCACATAGACCTGATAACATTAATACCAGATGGACGGAGCACCAACTCCAACGTCTTATTATCAATAAGAGCATTATATTCATCGGTCATAGCAATTTTCCATTTCGAGTCGTTTAAGGCGGACACAGGATTACGGGGCAAGGGGGATTTAGAGACATTAGAATGTAAATTAAAATATCTTTTAGGTGTAAAAATACCCCGCTGACTACGAGTGACCGGTCTATGACTCGAAGAAGAATTTAGTGAATTTTGGGAATTTGCTGGGCTCGGGACGGACTGCCCATCTAGCAATGGGCCTGCTGGCCCAAATCAAGAATCTGAGGCTGAAACTGGAACAGTTCTAGAATTGGGCTGGACTGGCCCATTCGCTGGAACTGTTCCAACTACTGGAATCTGTGACCGAACAGTGGGTCCAGCGAGCAGTGGGCTCACTGGAGGATTTTGGGTGCGGGACATGTCCGAAAAATGATGAGTAATATACGGAGATATACCATCATCCAAAAACTTATACGAACTAGGCTCGGGAGTAAGGACTTTAGTAAATGAAAATTGAGTTTCATCAAAAATTACATGACGATTAATGATGATTTTCTTGGAGGATAAATCAAAGCATTTATAACTACGATGATTAGACGGATAACCCAAAAACACACACGGAGTAGACCGGGCCTGAAGTTCGTTAATTGTGGTGGATTAGAATAACGGATAACACAAGCACCCAAAAACCCGAAGATGAAAATAAGAAGGATTCTTTTTATATAAGATCTGGAGGGGGGATGAATATGTTAGACCTTTGGACGGAATTATGTTTAGGAGATATGTTGCCATTTGTAGAGCATGATGCCAAAAATATGGGGGTACAGAGGCATGAAGTAAGAGGGTGCGGACAATGTTATTTATGGAACGAATTTTGCGTTCGGCTTTCCCATTTTGCGAAGATGTATGAGGGCACGAAAAACAAAAATTAATCCCATTTTTATCACAGAACTCCCGAAACACCCTACTGTCATACTCTTTCCCATTATCACACTGAATATCTTTAATTTCCCCTTCGAATTGTGTTATAATGAATGCTCTAAATTTTATGAAGACAGAAAACACTTGAGATTTATTGGCAATTGGAAATGTCCACAAAAATTTAGAATAATCATCCAAAAAAAAGAACATAATATCGATGACCTAATGAACTTAGAACATGAGACGTCCATAGGTCGCTATGAATAATATCAAATGGCATTGAAGTATGAGAATTTGAGTCCACAAATGGCAACTTAACAATTTTTCCTAACGAACAAGATTGAAAAATTTGGGCACGACTCTTACCCTTACAAGAAATAAAACTATTTTTATCTAAAACTGATAAAATAGAAGATCCCGGATGACCAAGGCGAGCATGCCACAAGGAGGGAGAAATGGCTGCAAAAGATGAAGGCAAGGCTTGACTTGATGGACTGAAATCGGGTGTGATAGGATACAGATCTCCCCTACTATCACACCTCATGAGAGGACTCCCTGTCTTGAAATCCTTCACAGAAAAAACCAAAAGGATCAAATTCAACAGAAACAGAATTGTCAGTGGTGAACTTGCGGACAACCACTAAGTTTTTAATCAATTTGGGAGCATGTAAAGTATTTTTCAAGATAAGGGGTGGATTGGGGGGAGACAACATTTTATGACCATAACCCTTAATTGGAATAGAGGTACCATTTTCAACAATTATACCACGAGGGTTGCTCAAATTGGAATAAGATGAGAGAGTACCTTGATCGGAGGTCATGTGTATCGTTGCGCCGGTGTCCATGTACCAATTTGGATCCGGTTGCGTCAACCCAAGTGTGTGCATTGCGGCCTCTATGTCGGTGGGAGTGGGCCCTGCTGCGTGGTGGGCTTGCGAAGGTCGGGGCCCAAGTATCCTGCAGGTGGGCTATTGGCGTAGGCTGGCGGTTGTTGCGTTCTTGGGCGGTGGGCGGTGGGCCATCTGGCGATTGTTGGGCCTAAAGGTGGCGACCCTCTTGGTGGCTGGGCCTCGCCCCATTTGCCCAGGGCTCCACTGCTGGGACCAGTAGGGTGGTGGGCCATTGTTCATTTGACGGGGCCCACTGCATGCTTGCTGACCACCGGAACCGCCGCGTTTGGCCCCGCAATTTTTGTTATTATTCTTCTGATTATTTTTGTCGCTACTATGATTATGGTTTTGGCCCGAATTATCAACAAAACCTGAAGAACTTGGGGAGGACGCCATCATGACGACGGGGCTTGCTCCCGTAGCCGCCTTTTTAGCCAAATCGGCATCTTCCAAAGTAAGCATGGAGCGGGCTTGATAAAAGGTGGGACGAGGGTTGCTTTGACGAAGGAGAGTTTCAATGTCATTATAGGCCTCCGAAAGGCCGGCAACCAATTGTAGAACCAGACGATTATTGGTTACAGGTGCACCAACATTACGGAGTTGATCCGCCAACTCCTTGAGTTTCTTGCAATATGCCGATACGTTTGGAAAGTCTTCCATGCGAACTAGAGAGAATTCTTGTTCGAGTGTGACGGCATGCGAATGTTGGTTATCTTGGAATATGTCACGCAATCTATTCCAGGTAGCCATAGCCGTGGTATCCGGCTCAATAATCGTCTGTAAAAGGTCAACCGAAATAGTGAAATAGATCCACTGGAGAACGGTAGCATCAAGCGTAATCCATAATTGAGGATCCTCCGCGGGAAGAGGTGTAGCGGGAGAAATTATGTGATGGATAACTTGATGGGAGATAGCGTGTATTTTAAACAATTCTGCCCACGTCGCATATTGGACGTTTTCCATTTCAAGGACAATATGGATACTGTTCTTGACGTTAGAAATCATGAGGGCAGGATGATAATTGTTCTTAGACATATTGAAAGAACAAAGAAGGAGGGGAAATTTAAGAGAGGTTTTTTAGAGCGGAAGACGAAATTTGGGAGAGAAACCCGAGGGGGGGTCTCGGTCGAGAGAGGGCAAAAGTTGGGAGAGAAAACTTTTGTTTAGACATAGTCTCTTGATACCATGAAAGAAATAATCACTTTGATTATTTTCATTAATTGAAAGGAGAATCCTATTCATATTCTATTCCTAAAACCTTATTCTACCATAATTCTAACTATACAATTATGGTAAGTGTATAACACTAATTAAGGTAACCTTTACACTACAATATACTACAAATATATATATCATATATACAATATTGTACAACCTACAATCTGCCCGAGATTGGGCTGCCTAATCTGTCCGAGAATCTGGGCCAGTCCATTGATATACCGCGATATACAGTGCTGTAATTCAGTGTATATCGCGGTATATTTCCTTATTTAACAGTTACTTCATATGTGACAGTAATATAGTTCTACAAATAGTCGAATATAACATGTTTTCAACATGAAGGGACGAAAAAAACACATTTAATTTTTAATTAAATAAATATTAAATATGCCTAGTCATATATCACAAATAAGAACTACATTTACCTATAACTTAGGGAACAAAAGTACTGCTATCATCCCTGAAGTTTAATTTTCATCAATTAGGCAATGGTATCTAACCGTAACGTCATCAACGCGAATCAGTGTCTTTTCTTATTCCAAAAGGTGGAATCTCCCACCCCAGGAGCCCCCACACCCCGGTCCGACAGGTCTGTGAAGGAGGTAAATCATGGTGACTCAATTGATTTCAAAGGTTAGACCAGTACCACGCTGCGCACAAGGGGCCCTCCTTTATTTCAAGAAGAAACCCCCACACTGCCGCTGACGGGATTCGATCCTTGGTCTCTTATTCCAAATATCCCCCTTGAAACCAATTGAGCTGCCCAAGCGGACCGAATCAGTGTCTTTTCTAAATTACTCCGACTGAACATATATGTTAAAACTGAATTATTCTATGCCATTCCTTAAAGATGTTTATAAATTCAAAGTCATTGTGAATTGTGATTTACACCTTTTCCTTTTCAATCCACCGGCTTTTCAAATTATAGGATATCGAGTGTTTTAAAGATAAATTAATGTACTCAAAGTTCTAACGAACCTTACTTTTCAGAACTTGAATTTGCTAAATTCACACAACCTTTGAAATAGCAGAGAACCGTCCTTTGATTCACAAAGGGCTACATTGTAAATTATAAAAAAAACAAAAAGGAACTGAATGTACAAACGTGGGTTTGTGACCCCAGAAATAACTAAATTCCTATAAGATATGATATTCTGCCCCGACCTCTCCGGACTCCGGATGAAACAGTAATTAAATAGCAGATCAATTTAATGATGTAGTACGACAATATAATGTATTTATTCTTGTTCAACTTTATATAAAAAATTAAAATAACCATGCCATGCAGGTGCTTCAAACAGAACCTTCATGGCACTTCAGATGGAACCATGCCCTGCAGGTGCTTCCTCGGACAAGTGATCCCGGGCAGAGCCATCATGAATTCTAATGATTTTAGCTCAAACTCTGTATTTATATGTATAACTTATTTAATATATACAAATAATTAATTCAGTACCCAATACTAAAAAGGAATAATTATAATTCAGAATTCATAAACCAAAGATTTTGATTTCCCTGTAATTGATAGAAGTCATTTCCTCATTTTAATTCTCTTGACATAAACACAAATTGTCTTTTTTTTTCTTTTTCAACAATTCAAAATAACCAAACTCTATAAAATTATTTCATCCGGTAAAAAAAATGGTTCAATTATGTACCCTAAAATCCTTTCTAAGCCAATATCCCTCTGTTTCATTTTGTATGCCACTATTTCTTATATCTTTCATTAAACTTCTTATTTTACCCCTTGGTAGCAATAGTATATGACAATCTAAACTCACAAGATTTAAGGGGGTCTTATAAGCATATATAAATGTTGGATATGTAAAGCAGTACGGAAAGTAAATAAATATTACAAGTGTTCGAAAGGATAAACAAACAATCCAATATTCAGAATTACCGCAAAGTTGTTGAGTCTTGAATCTTGATAACCTGAAATCAAGAAACACTAAATATGGATTGTTACAACTATGGATGAGTCGAGAGATGACTCTCTGTCTTTAAGATAAAATTGCCCCGCATATATGCTTTTACGTTAACGGGCAATAGTCTCCCAAGATAAAACAACAACCAATCAACACTGTTGGATATTACAAAGGTTGCAGGAAATGGGAATTACAAGCAACTGCTAAAGAATTGAAATTACAATTCAACTAGAAATCTGAAAATTACAAAGATGAACTAGAAAAACTGAAAAACTGAAAAACTGAAAAACTGAAAACTGCTTTGTTTGCTTGCTGAGTCGAGTGTGGCACTCTGTCCTTAAGACAATATTGCCCCGTATGTATCCTTTATACGTCCTGGACAATTCTGTGCTCCTCAACAATGGTGTAGGGGGTGTTTATATAGGTGAGGGAGGGATGTTTAACTGCCTCCATAACAGTCATTATTGGCCAAATAATGGCCATTATGGAGGTAGTAAAGTCACCAAAATAAATGGTGAAAAGACCAACGGATTTGGCCATTATAGGAGGAGTAATTCAGCCAAAATAAATGGCTGAATTGAGTGCTTGGCGTTTCTGTTCTGACTGTCGAAATTCTGAATTTCGGAAAACTTCAGGGACCAAACTGTACATCTTGAAACTTCTCAGGGACCAAACTGTACATCTGAAAGAATTCTGGTCCAAACTGTACTTCTGAAACTTCTGGGATCAAACTGTACTTCTGACAAAGTTTTCTGGCCCAAAAAGATAATATCAGAAGGCCCACAGCCGTGAACCCGTGAACCCGTGAACCCGTGAACCCGTGAACCCATGAACCCGGAACACGGAACCCGGAACCCGAAATCGGAACCGGACCGGACGGGCGGGCGGCGGCGGCGCGCGTGTGGTCTTTCCTTGAACCGAAGCACATCTAGGTCCTCCCTCCTTTAAACACATGGGATGCCCCTTGGGGTCCCAAACCCCAAACCAATTTCGAGTCTTATATACACAACAATTCTTTCTTCCTCTACCGATGAGGGAGAATTGAACACAACACCACACTTTTCATGCTTCAAACACCTCACTTCGTGGACCAATATCTCTTTCATTTCTCAATGAAATTTGATGATCCTTGGCCCTTCGGTTATATACGTACTTAGTAGATCATGCATGTGTGAAGAACCGAATTCTCCAATATACGTAACACTAGTGTTTAAGCCGTTAAAGTTGGTCGGTCGCAACTCCCGCCAAAGGCAAATTTCCAACAATCCCCTCTTGAAAGAGATTTTGGCGCACTCACATGGTGCCTTTTTCATTTCCAAAGAATATTTCAAATGACCGATGTTGCATAAGGAGAGGTAGCATCAGCTTTGAACCTTCCATAGTTGAATACCATCGGACTTACTTACTGCGCGGTGAACGTGATGTCTTGAACCGTCAGTGTTTAGTGTAAACCAAGTCAATGGTACCAACACAACAAATTCTCTTACTCTCTTCTTCGTAATGTTTTGTCTGTTTTGGCCATGGACAACGTCGTGGATTCTTAAGTGCGTTCATTTTGAGGCGGCCCGTCCTCGCACTTAAATATGTGGTCTCCTACAAGGTATCCTGCTATACCCCACTTTACAAGTGTTAGGAACCATTAAAAGTTTTCCAAACCAAACCTCAATTGTTGAGGAGCATTATAGGTTTTGAAAACTTAACCTTTACCCACACTGCAGATAGCACTTAAAGTCTATCGCGGGAACGACTGTGGATTTGGTGTTTCTTTTCAGAAATCACTATCCGAAGTGCTCATACTTCCACCGAAGCGATCAACTGAACCTTTACAACTTAGTTTTCCCATTGAACCAAATTACTGGGATCTCCAGTTAGTAAGGTTGGGTTACCGCTGTATTAGTCCTTATATTTTGGGTTTTAAGCCCATTCCCCTAGACAGGCAAGCCATCTGATCTTTGGGTAAGCCCTTTGTCAATGGGTCTGCTATATTATCCTTTGACTTGATGTAATCAATGGATATTATACCCGTGGTGATCAGTTGCCTAACGGTCTTATGCCTCCGTCGAATATGACGAGACTTGCCGTTGTACATAGCATTAGTGCGTCTTCCTAGAGCCGATCGACCGTCGCAGTGGATCATTACCGAAGGTACGGGTTTGTTCCAACACGGAACATCCTCTAAGAAGTCATGAAGCCACTCAGCTTCTTCTCCTGCTTTGTCTAAAGCGATAAACTCCGATTCCATTGTGGATCGGGCGATGCAAGTTTGCTTAGAGGATTTCCAAGACACAGCCCCACCACCAATTGTAAATACATACCCACTGGTGGACTTGGTGTTCTCTATATCAGATATCCAGTTTGCATCACTGTACCCCTCTAGTGCAGCTGGATATCTCGAATAGTGTAACCCATAATTTAACGTGTATTTCAGGTATTGTAATACCCGATTCAACGCCTTCCAGTGATTATCACTCGGATTACTGGTGAACCTAGCCAACTTATTAATTGCGTAAACAATATCAGGTCAGGTGCAGTTTGTTATATACATCAAACTACCGATCACCTGTGCATATCACTCATGGTATACCGGTGCACCAAGATTTTTATCAAGCTTTTGATTTGTATCCATTGGTGACTTTATCGGTGAACTGTCTAACATCTCAAACTTTCTCAAAACATCCTCGATGTAGTGAGACTGAGATAAGACGATCCGTCGACGTCTTAGAGATTTTAATCCCTAAGATGACATCTGCGATACCCATATCCTTCATGTCGAAGCATTGTTTCAACATGTTCTTAGTCTCTAGGATTACCCTAGGACTGCTTCCTGTGATTAACATGTCGTCTACATACATGCATATCATGACAAATGAGTCAGAGTTACCTTTCGTGTAAACACATTTATCACACTCATTAATGGCGAACCCTTTCGATAGTAGAGTACTATCAAATTTTTCGTGCCATTGTTTCGGGGCTTGTTTCAGCCCGTACAGAGATTTGACAAGTCTACAGACTTTCTTCTCTTGCCCTTGAACCACATACCCCTCGGGTTGGTCCATATAAATTTCTTCTTCCAAATCACCGTTTAGGAAGGCTGTCTTAACATCCATCTGGTGTATCTCAAGGTCACGCAAAGCTGCGATCGCAATAAATACCCGTATGGATGTCATCCGGGATACCGGGGAGTAGGTATCAAAGTAGTCAAAGCCTTCTGTCTGTCGATAGCCCTTGACTACCAACCTGGCCTTGTACTTGTCTATAGATCCATCTGTCTTGTATTTCCGTTTGAGTATCCACTTACACCCCAACTGTTTATTTCCCGGAGGAAGATCAACCAACTCCCAAGTATGGTTATGCAGAATGGAGCTTATTTCACTCTCAATAGCTTCTTTCCAGAGCGGTGCTTCTGGAGTTGACAACGCCTTAGCAATTGTCCTTGGTTCATCATTAACCATATAAGCTACAAAGTCAGGACCAAAGGATTTATCCTTCCTGGCCCTTTTACTTCGCCTTAGATCCATCTCTGGAGTCTCCAAGTTCTGAGAACCTGGAACACTAGATTCCGGATGTTCAGCCACCTCGAGATTCGCTAGATCTGAACCATTCAGATCCGGGCAGTCAAGGACTCCCAGTTCTTGAAAGCTTTGTGCATAACTTCGTTTGAGAGAGGTTATGTCTTTCTCCTTTCTAGGAAAGGTACTTTCAAAGAATAGAGCATTCATTGATTCCATTATTGTACCCTGGTGGATATATGGAATATCTGACTTATGCACTAAGAAGCGATAAGCACTACTGTTATTTGCATATCCGATGAATATGCAATCTACAGTCTTAGGCCCATTCTTGACCTGCTATGGCTTGGGTACTTCAACCTTTGCCAGACAACCCCACACCTTAAAATATTTGTAGGTGGGTTTCTTTCTCTTCCATAATTCATATGGGGTTTTGTCCTTACCCTTATGTGGGACTCTGTTAAGAATCGTATTAGCGGTAAGGACAACTTCTCCCCACATATTTTGGGGAAGACCGGAATTGATAAGCAAGGCATTCATCATTTCCTTTAATGTGCGGTTCTTACGTTCCGCCACACCGTTTGATTGAGGTGAGTATGGAGCCGTCGTTTGATGAATAATGCCTTCTCGGGCACAGTATTCCTCAAAAGGCGCTACATATTCTCCCCCTCTATCGCTACGAATGGATTTAATCCGTAGGCTAAGTTGATTCTCAACTTCTGCTTTGTAACGTCGGAACGCTTCAAAGGCTTCATCCTTACTTTTCAACAAGTAAAGGTAACAATACCTTGTGCTATCATCTATAAATGTCACAAAGTACTTGTTCCCCCCTCTAGTTTGTGCAGACTTTAAATCACATATATCTGTGTGAATAAGTTCTAGAGGAGCGGTATTCCTTTCGACGGATCGAAAATGAAGCTTGGTGAGTTTTGCCTCTACGCACACCTCACATTTATGTTGAGGGTTTACGTCGATAGAAGGCAACAACTCCATCTTTACCAGCCTTTGAATAGACTTGTAGTTTACGTGTCCTAATCTATGATGTCATAAATTAGAAGACTCAAGCAAATAAGAAGAAGGTTCAACTTTATTTCCTTGACGCAATACAGACATGTCATTCACTTTGAAGAAGCCTTCACAGACGAAGCCCCTCCCTACAAATGTGCCATTTTTAGTGAGTACAAACTTATTGGATTCAAATACTAGCCTAAAACCAGCATTAACCAATAAAGGTCCAGAAATTAAATTTCTTCTAATCTCTGGGACGTGCATCACTTCCTTCAGAGTAAGTTCCTTGCCGGAAGTCATCTTCAGGACCACCTTTCCAACCCCCATCACGTCGGAAGAAGCGTTGTTGCCCATGAACAGTTTCTTGTCAGCGACTGGTGTGTACGTGGAGAAGGCATCTTTGTTGGAACAGATGTGCCTAGTAGCACCTGTGTCCACCCACCACTGCATCGGATTTTCCACCAAGTTGGCTTCTAGCACCACTGCAGAGAATTCCTCGATCATGTCATCCAGGAGCGTGTCCTTGACGACGTTTGCTTGAGCCTTGCCTTTTGACTTGGCTTTCTGCTGTTGCTCAGTCTTGAGCTTGCGGCATTCCTTGATCCTATGACCAGGTTTCCCACAGTGATGACAATTACCTCTGAACATCTCTGCTGCAGGGGCTTTGCCGTCTTTCTGGAACTTCCGCTTCTTGCTTGAGTTCCCTTTGGCCTCAGCCAGATTCGCTTTTGCCTCAGCATGTTGTCTACCCTTTGGCAAGGTCTTCTTATTATCTTCCTGGATTTGCAGTTTGATAACAAGCTCTTCAAATGTCATCTCCTTTGTCTTGAGTTTCAAGTAACTCATAAACTCATTCCATGAAGGAGGTAACTTTTCAATCAGCGATGCAATCAAAAACTGCTCGTTTGGCTTTAGTCCTTCCAAATCCAGGTGATGTAAAATCATTTGGAATTCCTGGACTTGGGACATCACTGTTTTGCTGTCCACCATTTGGAATTTTAGAAATTTCCCAACGATGAACTTCTTAGTACCCGCATCTTGTGCGTTGTACTTCTTTTGCAGTTTTTCCCACAGCTCTTTGGCGATGCCAACGGTAGAATATACCGTGTAGAGAGGGTCTGCCAAGCAGTTCAGTATATAGTTCTTGCACATGAAATCGCTATGATTCCACGCATCACGAACCATCTTCATGCCGTTAACGACATGGATACCAAGGCCCCATTCACCCGTTTCAGCAGGCGAAGAGTCCATTTCATCTTCAGCTTGTGGAGGATCTTCCGTAAGGAACCGGGCCATGCCCATAACTGTTAAGTAAAACAGCATCTTTTGCTGCCATCTTTTGAATTCTGATCCCATGAATTTTTCAGGGCGATCATGATGGTGTGAAGAAGAGGGTGGAGCTCCAGCAGCCGGGAAGGCAGCGGTGTTACTGCCTTGAATAGTAGCAGCAGCAGCAACGAAGGCGGCGGTGTTACTGCCTTGAGCAGTAGCAGCAGTGGTGGGGAAGGCAGCAACGTTGCCTCGAGAGGCAGCAGCAGTAACAACAACATCGGTTGTATTTCCAGCCATGTTATAGCAGTTGTAGTAAACAGAAATTGTCTTAAGCTGTTGGATATTACAAAGGTTGCAGGAAACGGGAATTATAAGCAACTGCTAAAGAATTGAAATTACAATTCAACTAGAAATCTGAAAATTACAAAGATGAACTAGAAAAACTGAAAAACTGAAAAACTGCTTTGTTTGCTTGCTGAGTCGAGTGTGGCACTCTGTCCTTAAGACAATATTGCCCCGTATGTATCCTTTATACGTCCTGGACAATTCGTCTCCCAAGATAAAACAGCAATGGAACACTTGAGCAAAGGAAACTCAAGAGCTACCTTGAAGAATATTGAGCAAGAAATGATGCAAGGAAGATGTAGGAAGAAACTGTTTTGCTTGTGTATTTTCGTGTATATAGCAAGTATATTTTCTGTGCTCCTCAACAATGGTGTAGGGGGTGTTTATATAGGTGAGGGAGGGCTGTTTAACTGCCTCCATAACAACCATTATTGGCCAAATAATGGCCATTATGGAGGTAGTAAAGTCACCAAAATAAATGGTGAAAAGACCAACGGATTTGGCCATTATAGGAGGAGTAATTCAGCCAAAATAAATGGCTGAATTGAGTGCTTGGCGTTTCTGTTCTGACCGTCGAAATTCTGACTTTCGGAAAACTTCAGGGACCAAACTGTACATCTTGAAACTTCAGGGACCAAACTGTACATCTGAAAGAATTTTGGTCCAAACTGTACTTCTGAAGCTTATGGGATCAAACTGTACTTATGGCAAAGTTTTCTGGCCCAAAAAGATAATATCAGAAGGCCCACAACCCACGACCCGTGAACCCGGAACCGGACCGGACGGGCGGGCGGCGACGGCGCGCGTGTGGTCTTTCCTTGAACCGAAGCACATCTAGGTCCTCCCTCCTTTAAACACATGGGATACCCCTTGGGGTCCCAAACCCCAAACCAATTTCGAGTCTTATATACACAGCAATTCTTTCTTCCTCTACCGATGAGGGAGAATTGAACACAACACCACACTTTCCATGCTTCAAACACCTCACTTCGTGGACCAATATCTCTTTCATTTCTCAATGAAATTTGACGATTCTTGGCCCTACGGTTATCTACGTACTTAGTAGATCATGCATGTGTGAAGAACCGAATTCTCCAACATACGTAACACTAGTGTTTAAGCCGTTAAAGTTGGTCGGTCGCAACTCCCGCCAAAGGCAAATTTCCAACAAACACTACAAAGCAAATAGGTTGATTCTGACGAAGAAAACAAACACGAAACGACTTGTTGAAGAATAGAAAAAGAAGGAAGAGTTTTCTGTTTTTGTCCCAACGTTTCTGCTCACGTTTTGGACTTTATGTTTCTCTTCTGTGTATATATGTTGTCTCATTTTTCCGTGTCTTTCTATTTGTCTTTTGTATATCACACAATTGAGCCAAAAGGCTCCAATATATAGCATAAAGGAGGGGCTCCTCAACTACCAAAACATGGCCATTGAATGAGAGAATTAAACAGCCAAGTAATGGTTGTTTATGGAGGATAATATCAGAAGAAGCCCAAGTCCCAAGTCCCAAGACCCGAGCCCGGACGGGCGGGCGGCGGCGGCGGCAGCACGCGTGTGGGCTTAGCCTTGAACCCAAGTACATCTAGGTCTTCCCTCCTTTAAACACATGGGTTACCCCTTGGGGTCCCAAACCCTTAGCCAATTTTGAGACTTATAAAGAGAACAATTCTTCCTTTTTCCACCGATGTGGTAGATTTGTCCCACACCATATTTTCATGCCTCAAACACCTTACTACGTGGACCGATATCTCTTTCATTTCTCAACGAAATTTGACGATTCTTGGCCCTACGGTCATCTACTCACTTAGTAGATTATGCCCGTGTGAAGAGACAAAGCCTCCAACATGCGAAACCCTAGTGTTTAATTAATTAAATATGGGTGGACGCACCTCCCCACCAAAGACAAATTTCCAACAATAAATACTTTGACATGTTTAATACCATAAATTTCAAAAGTATTCATTTTCTTTTTAATTTCGTGCCAGTCAAACTTGTATCACAATAATTGGTACGGACATGTTTGTGAAATTGAATTTTATGTGTCCCTTATCACATATTACAAGCAAGATCTATGTAATTCTTCAAAATGGTTCACAATGTCTGTAGAGATTAATTAGGTTTTTCTAAGATTCTACGTAATTATTCAAAACCGTTAATAAATTCAAGATCTTTGTCATTTCTAGTTATCTTTTTTCAATCCAAAATCCCTGGAATAAGATGTCGACTTTTGTTAAAATAAATGCTACTCAAATTCAAATGAATGTTGCTTTTGCAAACTTGCATTTGCTCAAATATTATCACAACCTTTGAGATTGAAGAGAAGGTTCCTTTGAGATCTTAAAGAGCTAGCTAGATTATTATAAAACCAAAAAAGAAATAAACATGAAACGTGGGTTTTTGCCTAGAAATAAATAAATAAATAAATAAATTACTACGAGACACGATCTACATAGACCACTCTTGACCAGAAAAAAACAATCCATCAATTGTCAAATGGAAAATCAATAAATATACTATTGTAGTACGAAAATATATATTCATATTCAAATAAAAAGAACCATGCCATGCAGGTGTTCCAAATGGAACCTTCGTGACACTTCCGACAAACTTTATTTTAAAAGGTACTCTTATAATAATGCGACCAGTCAAGCATATAAATATTGCACGTTCTAAAACCCCATTCTTTCATATAAACCCTAAACTACCAAAAAACAAAAAGAAAGAAAAAAATGAATCCAGCTGATTTTTCCCTCCTTCAATCTATACAACATCATCTTCTAAATGATTCTGATATTCCAGAAATATTTTCAATTATTGATTCAAATAGCCCTAGCTCGAGTTTTAGCAATTCCCCTTCTACAGAAAATAACTTTTGTTATGGAGAATTAACACCATTAATAAACCCTAGTACTACTTTAGAAGCCACTGGAAAGCCCAAGGAAACTGTGGAGGCGAGTGTGACACACGCGCCACAAGATTGGAAGCGGTACCGAGGAGTGCGGAGGCGTCCGTGGGGGAAATTCGCAGCGGAGATTAGAGATCCGAATAAGAAAAATGCGAGGTTATGATTAGGGACTTATGAGACACCGGAGGATGCAGCATTGGCTTATGATCAAGCCGCTTTCAAGATTCATGGCTCGAAAGCTCGGCTCAATTTTCCTCACTTAATCGGCTCAGGCATGCCCGAGTCGGCTAGGGTGAACCGTAGGCGTCGATCGCACTCACCGGAGTCATCACATGAAAATGGAACACCACGAAAACTATTTGATTGATATATAGGTTTCGTTGCTTAGCTTATACTTTAATTAAGAGTAAATTTCAATTTTGCAATATTGGGAAACAAATAAAATAGTTCAAGTTGTGCTAGATTTCGTAGAGTTTGTAAAATGATCCTTTTTGTATTGGATGACATACTAATGTATCCAATTTTATATGATACAATTTAGTGAATCATCACTAGTTTTCTTTTATTGCAAATTTTTAAAAATGTCTGGTTTTTAAAATATATTGTCAATTTTAAAAGTATTTTTCTTTCATATGTTTCTAAAGTTCTATGTTCAACCATCCCCTCCCCTCCCCCTCCAAAAAAAAAAAGAAGCTATTACGTAAATTTTATAAATGTATTTTTTGGCAGAACTGGTTTTCCACCTCTTCTTCTTTCATCTTTTTCAACACTACGCTCTCCTTTAAGATGTATTCCTGTTACAAGACCAATGTTTAAATTGTTAACAGAGAGCATAATATACAATTTTATTTTCAACATGCCCATTAACTTAAATGATTAATTCTTTTTTATGGGTCAAACATGTAGATTTTATTTTAATACTCTCTCCGTCCTATATTACTTGACCACTTTCCCTTATACACCCCTTAAAAATTATAAATAAGAAGGGTATTTTTACTATATTACCATTACCTCTCTCCAATTAATTGCTCTCTAATCAATATTGGCTACTTTAAGAAACAATTAATGTTAAGGGCAAAGTAGAAAAAAATTTAATCAATTCTATATTATTTTTAGAAAGTGGCCAAGTAATTTGAGACAAATATTTTTAGTAATGTGGCCAAGTAATATGAGACGGAGGGAGTAACAGGCGGTCGTACGTGTGTTAGGGGGGGGGGGGTTGTTGAATTGAAGTTTTTGCATGAATTTCCCTTCAAACGCATTGGTCTTTAATTATTCCCCTAAAATCTGTGATCTTTAATTTTTAGATTTGCTGCTCATTTAATGAAAATATCTAGAACTGCTTCGCTCGACATAAGTTCTGTAACGTTTATCTTCGAAAACTGAACCTTTGGCTCACTAAACAAAAGCTAGTTATGTAGGAATTAAATTATGCGCCATAAGTTGTGTAGAAGGGTTTCCTGAAGCAGTTTTTAAATCCGAAAATCATTTGGAACATTTTATTTTCGAATATTTGGGGTTCTAGAACTCGATTTTTGGTGATTTCAAGTCCTACATTCAAGATTTTTCATCGGGATAATTTCCTAAACTTCATCTTGGTATTATTTCATGTTTCCATCTTTTGATTTTCAAATTTCTTCCATGATTGGAACTTGGGAAATAATGGGTTTTAATGATAGTGAACCCTATGCTTGAAATTAGGTTTTTTTCGATTAAACATAAATTAGTGGATGAATTTCTCTCATTTTTGTATGTAGACTCTATAAGTAATGTGCAAACTGATTTTGCACGAAATTTCCTATTTTGTCCTTCGTGGCTCGGAATCCTCTTTTGGGTGACTTTTCGGATTCGAATTTAAAGTATGTCAATATGGGTACCATTAGGTTCGTATGACTTTCTAGAACAATATTTTGAGCTTATTGAACCTGAATTTTTTATGAAATGACTATTTTGCCATTCGAGGTAGGGAAATGGGGGATTTGTACTAACTTTTCTACCTGAAATTCCTCTAAGACTATTATGGGTATCCTTCGAATCTTGTTTTAACGTAAAATTCATAATTGTTAGACTTTGCTTATTTCTGAGACGTTCCAGATGAATAAAGCTCGAGTTGGATAGTTCGTGGCGTCTGTTCGGCCTTCCAGGTAGGTTACGACTTACCTTCTGGTTAGCCTTCGGTTAGCGAAGCATTTATAGAGTTAGTTACTATCGGAGAAAACATGTTGCGCCTTCGGGTATAAAGTTGGGATGGATTACTTAGGTTTGGTATTATTAACTAATTTGTGGCTTGTTGCATTCTTGTGATTTATTGCTGGTTTCTATGTTTGTGATATTGGACTTGTACTTAGTTGGCATATTGTGATTATGAT
Organism: Anisodus acutangulus; assembly: GCA_029783415.1. Lineage (NCBI taxonomy): Eukaryota > Viridiplantae > Streptophyta > Magnoliopsida > Solanales > Solanaceae > Anisodus > Anisodus acutangulus. The sequence continues at coordinate 44,691,156 of CM056489.1, forward strand.
ACAATTGTCTCACTTATCTTGACATTATCATGGATAGAGGAAATGACTTAATTTGATATTGTGATATGTGTCCATGTGTGGCACGACTAGGATTGATATGATTCACTTGATATTATTATTTTGTATTACATTCATCTCTCTCTTGATATCTTACTTATCATCAGAAATGGAAGGATAATGAAAATGGCGTGAAATTGTGAAGTGTACTTGTGACAAGTGTAATTGATATCATGCATGTCATACATTCTTATTTCATATGATGATTTTTATAAACTGTGATTGGAAACGATGATAAGTGAGAGAGTGTAGCCTCCGAGGTCTTTCCTGAAGTGCGTAAAAGAGAGATGAGTGTCTGATGCCGGAGGTCTTTGCCGAGATCGTGAGAGTGTCCGATGCCGGAGGTCTTTGCCGAGATCATGAGTGTCCGATGCCCGAGGTCTTTGCCAGGATCATGAGAGTGGTACATAGATTTCATGGGTCCCCCATGGGTCATGACTACCGGGACGTAGAGATATTTCGCTTGGAGCATGTGTGTATGGAGATTACATTTGACTAGTGCATTGCATTGCATCACACATACATTCATATTATATCCACTCATATCTCTGGTTTTGGTTGTTGTATTCATTGTATTGCATGATGCGTTTCAATCTTGACTTCTTGGTTGTTGATTTATTTGAGATGTTGCGTGCTTGTTAATCTCTTACCTAGACACATGATGGATTCGAGGAATAGAGATCCCGCCTAAGATATGATTGTAACCTACTGAGATCAAGGGTGGTTCACTGTACTGCAAGTCTTACGTAGATGTGCTTAGTGATTACTTCATCCTCGTACTTCATGGATTCTGACTTAATACTCTACACTTAAGTTGTTTATTCTTGGACTGTGATAGTGTTTGTACTTGATTGCGAGCATTTCTATTCTTCAGTTTCTTCCTTTATATATATTAACTAACTATTGTCGGCCTATGTTACCTATCAGTACATAGTGTTTGTACTGATACTACACTTGCTATACTCTTTTTGGGGTGTAGATTTGTTCCAGGTACATGAGCAAGGTTCAATTAGCCTTCAATGATCTTGTGAAGTTCATCTAGACTTTCTGTTTAATTCTCCTTATAAACAGAAGTTATATTCAGGATGTGGTTAACTTTTATTGAAGTTGTATACTTAGAAACTCTTGTATTATTCAGACCAGATTCCTTGAGTAGTTGTTGTAATTCACATTTATAATTATTTATGATTTAGATTTCTATTGGTCTTATTTATTATCTATTTTGTTTGATGAATCTTAAAGGGACATGTTCGCCTACCAGGTGGGAAAAGGGTAGGTGCCCGCACATTCAGTGATTTGGGTCGTGACAAGTTGGTATCAGAGCCCTAGGTTACCCGATCTATAAGTACAAGAGCAATGTCTAGTAGAGCCTCGTGGAATGGTACGTAGATGTCCGTACCCATCCGCGAGGGGCTATAGTCCATTTAGGAAACTTCCATTCTTTCATTCTTATCATGCGAGTTTGTTCAAATTGGTATCTAAAACTGTCCCTCAATTTTCTCACGGATGTGGGGACTCATTCTTAAATTCATGTGTGAATTACTTAAAATTATAACCCATATTATGACATAGTGGAGAGTTTCATAATCATTCGGGTTAATTATAATGGTGTGGCATGAGTGTATCGATGGCAGAGTATAGTATTCAGTACATGAAACCGGTGTGAGCTTGAGGGATTGTTTGTGAAGAGTATTCTGTTGTTCTGTGGGTCGAAAGTGTAAGAGAGTGGATTTAAATGGATCAATTTTAGATGTGAGAATGGAACAATTGGTATCTGACGTGTTCCTCGGGTTAGGGGTACAAGGTAGGCGAGAATAGTAGTTGGTTGGGCAAGGAAAAAATTAGTTGGGCTTTGACATGACATGATCGCGGTGGTAGAGTAAGAACTCATGGTTTGTATATTTCTTTTGGGAAATGACTATTGGTTCTAGGTCAGAAGGTAAGGTTACTTGCCACGTGTGAAGTTTAGGAAATTGGGCAGCCGAGATTCTTCAGTAAAGTGTGTGTCCGCAGGATCGCTCAGTGTTTCGAGGTCAATGGTAACAAGAGGATTGGTTGAAATAAAAGCTCATTAACTGAGGGTTAGACAATGGTTATGTAATGGATAGTAGACATGAGGGTTTGTGGATGAATCGACATATTGTATTTCGCCATAAACCAATGGGGGTTAGTGATTGATTAGTAGGGTCAACTCTAGCGCATGGCAAGTATGTATATTCTATTTTGAGGGAAATTTCTAAGTGTGGCATATAGTTCGTAGGTAAGCTTGGTGATCATGACGTATCAGGGTTGATATTTGAGAGGTTGTATGGTTACCGGGGTAATAACTTTGGTGATCGAATAAGAGAGATGGTCTCTCAGTTTGTGGGATGTGTTTTGGTTCAACAAAATATAGTAAGGGTTGGTTCATCGCAGATAAATTTCGGATGAAGACCCTTGATGATGGGGAATCATTAGTCGATAGGTACTTTGGTGAACTTATAGAAGGGAATTAGTGAGATTGTGTAATAAGTAATTAGTGGTCACTCTACAGGTTACAAGTCAGTTCAGTCGCAGTATGTGCTATTGCATCAGTTATGTTTGGGTATGGCTCTGAGTGGAGAAACTTCGTGAAGAAATGATGCTGGGATGCGCCAGGACGAGAAGGACATTTAGTTAGAAGGTTCGACTGAGGCAAGTGAAAACTCTGTAGTTCGAGTAGTGGGTGTACTACTATCTTAAAGATCGGCTCCGCTATTTTGCAAGACTTATGCTATTACGACATAATTTTGAGTGTGTCTTGAGTAAATGTAGATCGATAGCGGTGTGTGTGATGAGAATAGGATAACGGGAACTGAGGAAATAAGATAAGGTATAGTTGATCAAGGTTCCGAAAATGGTAAGGAGCATATTTAGGTAAGAAGGGATTTGGATTTGAAGTAGTGGGACGATTTGAGTCGAATGTGGGTCATGGTGACGTTGGGTTGCATCCTTCAGATGAGACGGAGTTGTGTTCGTGATAGAGATTTATGTTAAGGTATTGTTAGCTGGGTAACACAAATGAGTATTTCGGATATCGAGGTCGTGATAATATATGGCGCAAGATAAGGCACATAGATGGTAAGACTTATATCTTGGGATTTGGTAAGATACATGGGTTGCGAGACTCAGTACTTGAGTTCGTCAAAGGGCATATTGAGGTATTACAGGTAGAGATTTGATGAGTAAAAATGGTAATAAGAAAGGTCGCATGGTAGCATTCAGAGTTACGTATCGGGTGAAAGTGAGGAACATGAAGATTGCAATCCTAAGGTATAGTTCTTCGGTACTAGGTTAATGACTTGGATATATTTTAGCCTTGGGATTCTACGGTGACAGCGCATGATTACTGTTGACACCCAATTTTGTTCCATCTTTTCCGATTATTTGTTTGTGTTTTAAAATATTTTGACACCTCAAAATAATTTTAATATATATATATATATATATATATTTAATATCGTCGTTTTTTCTTAATATCATTATTTATTGTCATTATTATTGTTATTTGTATTTTTACTACCATTCGCCTTTTAATACCCTAATCATAGTTTTTACACTAATATTCTATGTTATTTTATTTTCGCAAAATGACATCGCATTTTTTTTACTTTAAGCAATAAGCATTTCACAAATATTATATTTTTATTATTATTATCACATCGTTATATTTTATTTAAATATTTCAAAGCATTTTTAAACCCCTTTTTATATTTTAACACACAACCAATTTTCCTCCTCACCCAAAACAAAAATCAGCCCACAAAAGGCAGCCCAAATCGTTCGCAGCCCAATTGTTCCAACAATACTCAGCCCAATACCCATTTCGTCGGCCCAACTCCCTTTCTATTTACTAAACCTAATTCCCATCCCAAAACAAAAACCCTTTCTCTCTCAACCCATCAGCCGACTGCCCCCTTACCCACACCCCAAACAAAAAAAAACGGCCACCTCACTGACACCGCCGAACCTACCTCCCAACACCACCACCACAGCCCCATACCTCTGACACCACCTACGCCGCACCCGTCACTTCCCCCATATCCTGCACCCCTAAAATCCGCTTCCAAAATCAGAAATTTGTCCCCTTTATTTGAATTTTAAACTGGGTTTTTGGGGGGGGGGGGATTTATCTATAAACCCCCCTTGATCTTTAATTTTTAATCCGAAATTTGCCTTTTTGTTCTTTTCGGGTCGGGTCGGATCGAACCCGAAACCGGGTTAAACCAGAAGTTGAATGGTGATACATTCTCGAGCACATGAAGTATGAAGTAATTTTCTTCCTCGATTTAGTTTTATGTTATTTCGTCAGTTCGGTATGTTTTAAATTTCATGTAGATTGATCTTTAGTTTCAGTTTTGTTATATGTTTAGTCTGCTTTGTCCAAATTCTTTATGTGTTAAGCATGAGCTAGATATTCAATCACCTTTTAACTTTCTTGTTTCTTGCTTTTTTGTTCTACGTGGGTGAACATAACCAAAGATATGTTTTGGCTAAAGCTTTTGAGACTTGAAACATGTAGCATGTGCTAAGTTTGTTTTGACATATATGACTCGACTTGCATCTATTTTGTTCTTAGGCGGTAAACAATGGTTATTCTAAGTTTCATTATAGTTAAAGGACAAAAAATAGTTAAATACCTAATGGTGTTTCAAGTTTAGTTCCTTACTGTTTGATTTTCCCCAACTAATAAGTTCCCATCTTAAACAAAGTTTTGCAGTAACTCGAACGTGAAAACAGTTCAGTTTCTTTCTAAGTTCCTGCCTATATTTGATAAGCTAATTTGTTGAAGTTTTTAGTTAGTTTTGCTGTATGCTTAAGTGCCTTTTGGTTTATATTGGAGAGTAATAAAATGCTGAAAAGAAATATTTGACTGGTTGGATCGCTAGGATTGTACTCATTATGCTGAAGATGATTGCTGCAAGCTCATTAACTGGGATTAAGTGTTCATAAGTCTTTAACAGTCCCATTTTGGTGTATGTTGCTTTGCAAATGTTGACATGTAGTTTGTAACTCTCCATTGCATTTCTTGTTTGGAATTAACTGAGTTAAAATGTTTCGAGGCGAGATAATGTACTCATTATGAGTATACTGGGCCAAAGGGTGGATATCTTGGAGTATTCACCCTCCCCTTGCCTTGTTTCTGGTCCAGGAACTTAGATCATTACCCCTTCCTTCATCCCAGAAATCTATGGACAGATCTGTCTTAGCTGTTGGTATTACCTTTGACCTTAACTTTACGAATCCAGTTCTTTATGCTTTGTTTAAAAGGGAGCTGCATCTGTCTAGAAAAAGATTTACCAAAGCTTAATTGATTAAATACATCTATTTTTAGCCCATGAAATATAGTGTGTGCTTATTTGACCTTTTCTTCATTGAGAATCGTGGCTGAAGCAGTTGGAGGTTCATCACTTAGCTTCTGTTTTAAGGGGCAAAATGAATGTGCATTCTGTTTGGGAACAACTTATTCATTAGAAAGATTATCTCTTATGTGTTATGTTCCAAAACTTGTGATTTAGCATGATTCAGGATTTTCCTTTAGTAGTCTTCTTGTTATTCTCATATTGTTTTACCGAATGAAAGTTAAGGAGTGCATTAGGGATTTGTTTAGCCTCCTTCGATAACCTGCCATGCCTAAGGTTCTAGAAACCTTTTGAATTTTGTTGCGGCATCGGAAATGAATGGTGGTAGCCCCCTTGTGTTCTTATCTTTCAAGTTTGAGGTATAGTTTGATTAGTCTTTAAGTTTACCTTTCCCTTATGTCTTGGGCTGATTACTTGGGCTGATTACTGCACTCTTGAGCCATTATTTTGCTGCTGTGTTTGCCGCAAACAGCTGCCGCAATCTTGGCCATTTACACCTCCTTTTGGGAATGTTTGACTGCTGCATTTCACTGAGATTAAGGTGCTGCTAGCTTGTTAAGCAATTGCTGTGATTTTCCAAGTCTTAAGGCTACAATTCTGATATCAACAGATGCTACACTTGGATAAGAATAGATGCGGCTACATTCTTGAAAGAACAGATTACGATATTTGATAAAGATCTCACTGATTTGAACACGATACTATACTTGGGGCCGATGAAAATGATTTTGAGGCCATGTCCCTTTTGAAAGATTGTCCCTCAGTTTGCTTCCTTCGGAATAGGGCGATGATGAAATTTATAATAAAATCACATGTGAGAAACCAACATGCGTTGGTAAGTCAACTAGATTGACCAACGAGTCTCTAGTTCGCAACCACCACATGAATTGAATTTCTTTTGATTAAAAAATAAATAAATCTGAGCCTTCCGTAATAAAAACTAATATAATGTTTGATACGGATCCGAAGGTTTTACTCGCATTTATTTGTTTCTAACAATCTTTCTTTTACAGCTTGTGAGGAATATCTAAACAATATGGGATTGCAAGGTGGGGTTCTACATATACGAAAGAGAACTAGATTGCCGGACTTGCACCCATGGCCCAAGAGATGACACTATCATCACCTTAGCCATTACTGTTTTAATTTCTCGTAATTCCGCCTTTTATTTTGTATTGTAATTTAATTACTCTGTTTGTGTGATTATTTGAATAGTTAGGCCTAGAACTGATAAACTACCAGGGTAGTTTAAAATTGGAAACCCGCCGTTAGTTTATTTATTGGGCTCGGGTAGTTTAAAGTTGGAAATCCGCCGCTAGTTTATTTATTTAGGCTCATCATGCATGTTTAAAACTTTTAAAACATTTGGTTACCCTTTATTCACTTTTATCAACATACTGTTTTTCCGATTTGCAAGTTGAAAATGACTGTCATAAGAGTAACTTCTTTGCATTATAAATAATTTGTTTTTCTTCCTACTATCAATGGCCTAAAATAAGTTTTTTTTCAATAATCCTATGCAAATGCATACTATTATCGGAAAATCAATTTTACATGCATTTAATAAATAATGATGTACAAATGCATGCCTTTTATCCAACTAAATCAATTTCACGTATATTTTCTATAAACAATGCAATGCACACTTTTGGATTTTATTTCTCAAAATTGCAACTGCTTATGCAACACTCCTCAGAAGGATTAAGTGGTAAAAAAAATTTTGTTGTCAAAATGCATCTTTTAATTAAGTACTTGCATCATCTTTTTAACTTTATACTTTTAAACATTTATGTTTAGCGTAATAATTAACTTGAGTTTGATCGGATAATCGCAAGTTACCCATAACCTCATAGTTTAGCAGATCAGTAATCGGAGTTCATTTTGCAGCATTTATGTTAACATTTATGTGTCTTAATATATTGTAGAATAATTAGGTGGCGATTTCTTAAGCATTAATTAATTCAGGAATCACCAATACGTTGCGACCGTGTCCGACCCCTTTTCTTTGTGGAAGGGGCGGTTAAAAATGGGTGCGACAATTACTCATTTTGAGAACAATTTAAAATCAATCTTTGCATATTTGTGAAAGGACCAGGTGTAGTGTTGTGATGGTTAGAGTCATGGGTGGCCTATGTTTATTTGTCGGGGAACTCCCGGTCTTACAGTGTACCGCCTTTGTGGATTCTACGGGTTTTGGTTCAAATTTGAGGTATGGCAGTGTTACTGGGTTTGTATTGAAGTTCGTAAATGGGAGTGTTGTTTGGCAACTATACGATCAGTTCTAATGGTTTACGTGAGTACTTGGAAATGTATTGGAAAAGTACAAAGGGTTATGGAAGTATTTAGAGTGATCGGATGGGTTCCTACAGTTTGGGTGTGTCAAGGCAATCAGTCGATATATATTTATATGGTGAGTTGAGGATTCGAGTAGCATGGGTTTGCTTAAGTGGTTTGGACATCGGGATTCAGAACTAACAAAATTAGGATTTTCACATTAGGCTTGAATATAATCGGTCTTGAATGGTTATGCTTAGAATTGGTTCGGACGAGCGAAAGGTTCTTTTTGGGCAGAAGGCAATCACGGCTTGGACTCGTGGCATGTGTCAGTGAGTTTCTAAGAAATTTTGGTGTGGTTGGCGACTCGGAATATGTGTTAGAAAGACTAGAGGAATCAACATATCGTATTGGTTCAGAGTGGGATATGGTTCATGATATTGTCTAAGGAATTGCGTGGTTTGGAAGGGTTTGAAGGATCTATTGATCACGTTCAGAAGTGCGGTTTTATCAGTCAGAGTATTTTTGAGGCACCAGGTTTTATGTGGGTTGCGACATCGGTCATAGGGTTGTGGTATTTGCACAATCAGAATCAGGTAATTCGGGCACAAACAACTAGTTCGTTCGAGGGCCAACTATGAAAAAAGGTTTAAATTCAAAGAAGTGAGAATTTATAGGTCGATCTAATTTGATGGTAGTTCGACTGGTAAGATGACCCAGTGGTGCTATCAATGTAATTCTCTTATGTGAGGACCTTTCTGCGACTAAATCTGAATTTCCCTAATTGTTCGCCAGAGTTTCGTACTTCTCTTTATCGTTCGAGGATGAATGATGATTTAATTGGTATCTGATGTAATGATCCGTTCCGACATTTTTATTTTTTCACCTACTTTTCCCAAAATTTACTTCCGATTACCTCTTATTTGTGTTTTTGGTTGAAATTGAGGATTAGAAGCCCCTAAGTTTGTTTTGATTGGAAACTGTTTGATTGGTAGTTGACTTTTGTGTTGTTGTGTCCGGACTGAAATTCTAATGATTCTATTAGGCCCGAAAGGTGATTTTAGTACTAGGAGTGTGGTCGGTTCAATTCCTGAGGACTTGAGGGCATTTCTGTCTTTTGGTTTAGTTTCATGTTTCTGGCCGTCGGGGGTTGACTTGGTCAATGAGACTTCTTTTGGGATTTCTGAGGGTACGGTTGAGTTCGTAGCATCAGTTAAACTCAATTTTCATGTTTGGTTTGCGTTCGTGGGGTTCCGGGTGAGTTTGCCGCATCAAATCCAAATTCGGGAACCCTAGTAAATTCAGGTGTTCAGTTCTGCTGGTTTTCTTCTTCGCGTTCACGAAGGAGGGGCCGCACGCGAGCATTGCATTCGTGTGTCACTCCTCGCATTCGCGAAGAGGAGCTTAGGTGGGCTGGCTGGGTCGATCACTTTGCGTTCGTGAGCCTGTGGCTGCGTTCGCGAAGGCAATATTTGCTGGGCCGGGTCGTGATACATCGCGATCGCGAAGGGCTTCCACAATCGCGATGAAGGGTTTCCTGAAGCAGTGTTTGAATTCGAAAATCATTGGGAACATTTTATTTTTGAATATTTGGGGTTCTAGAGCTCAGTTTTTGGTGATTTCAAGTCCTACATTCAAGATTTTTCGTCGAGGTAATTTCCTAATCTTTATCTTGGTATTATTTCATGTTTCCATTTTTTGATTTTCAAATTCCTTCCATGATTGGGACTTGGGAAATAAGGGGTTTTTAATGATAGTGAACCCTAGGCTTGAAATTGGGTTTTCTTCGATTAACCATGAATTAGTGGCTGGATTTCACTCATTTTTGTATATAGACTCCATGAGTAATAGGAAAGCTTATTTGCACTAAATTTCCTATTTTGCCCTTTATGGCTCGGAATCCTATTTTAGGTGACTTTTCGGGTTCAAATTTAAAGTATGTCAATATGGGTACCATTAGGTTCATATGACTTTCTAGAATAATATTTTGACTTTTTTAAACCCGAATTTCCTATGAAATAACTATTTTATCCTTCGAGGTGGGGAAATTGATTTTTGAACTAAGACTATTATGAGTATCCTTCGAATCTTATTTTAACGTAGAATTCATAATCGTTAGACTTATCTTATTTTGAGACGTTTCGGAAGAAGAAATCTTGAGTTGGATAGTTAGTGTCGCCTATTTAGCCTTCAAGGTAGGTTACAGCTTACCTTATGGTTAGACTTCGATTAGCGAAGCATATGTAAAGTTAGTTACTGTCGGAGACAACATTATATGCCTTCAGATATGAAGTTGGGATGAATTACTTATGTTTAGTATTGTTGACTGATTTGTGGCTTATTGCTTTCTTGTGATTTATTGCTTGTTTTCATGTGTGTGATATTGGACTTGTACTTAGTTGGCATATTGTGATTATGATACGGTTGTCTCTCACTTATCTTAACATTATCATAGATAGAGGAAATGACTTGATTTGATATTGATATTGTGATATCTGTCCATGTGTGGAACGACAGGGATTGATATGATTCACTTGATATTGTTATTTTGTATTACATTCATCTCTCTCTTGATATCTCACTTATCATCGAAAATGGAAGGATAATAAAAATGGTGTGAAATTGTGAAGTATACAAGTGTAGTTGATATCATGCATGTCATACATTTTTATTTTATATGATAATTTTTTATAAACTGTGATTAAAAATGATGATAAGTGCGAGAGTGTAGCCTCCGAGGTCTTTTTTTGGAGAGCGTAAAAGAGAGATGAGTGTCCGATGCCCGAGGTCTTTATTGGGATCGTGAGAGTGTCCGATGCCCGAGGTCTTTACCGAAATCGTGAGAGTGTCCGATGCCCGAGGTATATGCTGGGATCGTGAGAGTGGTACATGGATTTCGCGGGTCTCCCATGGATCATGACAGCCGGGACGTATATATATTCCATTTAGAGCATGTGTGTACGAATAATACATTTGGCCAGTGCAATGCATTGCATCACACATACATTCATATTTCATCCACTCATATCTCTAGTTCTGGTTGTTGTATTCATTGTATTGCATGATGCGTTTCAGTCTTGACTTCTTGGTTGTTGATTTGTTTGAGATGTTGTGTGCTTGTTAATCTCTTACCTAGACACATAATGGATTCGAGGACTAGAGATCCCGCCTAGGATATGACTGTAACCTACTGAGATCAAGAGTGGTTCACTCTACTGTAAGTCTTACGTAGATGTGCTTAGCGATTACTTCATCCTCGTACTTTATGGATTCTGACTTGATACTCTAAACTTGGGTTATTTATTCTTGGACTGTGATAGTGTTTGTACTTGATTGCGAGCATGTCCATTCTTCAGTTTCTTTACTTATATATGTTAGCTAACTGTTGTCGGCCTATGATAACTACCAGTACATAGTGTTTGTACTGATACTACTCTTGCTACACCCTTTTCGGGGTGTAGAGTTGTTCTAGGTACATGAGTGAGGTTCGATTAGCCTTCAAGGATCTCGTGGAGTTCATTTAGACTTTCTGTTTAATTCTCCTTCTGAACAGAAGTTGTATTCTGGTTGTGGTTGTAACTTTTATTGAAGTTGTATACTTAGAAACTCTTGTATTATTCAGACCAGATTCCTTGGGTAGTTGTTGTAATCCACATTAATAATTATTTATGATTTAGATTTCTATTGGTCTTAATTATCATCTATGTTGTTTGATGAATCTTAAAGGGACGGGTTCACCTACCAAGTGGAAAAAGGGTAGGTGCCGCACTATCAGTGATTTGGATCGTGACATTTGTGTTGAGTTTTTAAAGTTTTCCCCTGCTCGGCATAACTTGTAAACGAAATATAAACTATATTGAACAAAATCTAAATGTATACCGCATGAAAAGTGATGATGAGATAAAATTATAGACCACATTTGAGGGGCAAAAATTAAAGATCACCCCGAAATAGGAGCATTTGTGCGAATGACCTAGTTGAATTTGCGCAAGCCAAAATTCGTTGATCTAGAAAATAAACAAGTCATTAATTCGTCAAAAAATTACTTAGACTGAGATGGGCTAGGTGAAGATGGACTAAACAACAAGTCATTTGTCAACCCGTCTAGTATAACACTCATCAAGTTTTAGTTTCTTAAATTTATTTTCTTATAATTTATTTAATTACCAAATAAAATATTTTTTTCTATATTATGTTATATATAAATATCAAATAAAAATAAATATAAACTATTTTAACATGATTTCTTATTAATCAAAATAGACTAAGTTAATAAATAAATTGATTATTAACTTGCCCAAATATAAAATTATTTGGGGGGCGACATGCTTTCCAGGTGGTAATGAGATTCTAAATCAAGACGATTGTCATACTCTGTTATCCTATTAAAAAGTTTGGATCAGACCGATCAGTAGTAGTCAAGGAGAGAACTCCCGAGGAGAGTCATTTGGCTCATAGAAGCGAGGATGTGGAAGAGAATGTCAACTTCATCTAAAAGCCTGTTGTTAGAGAAAATACATATTTATTTATTTAATTATGTGATAGACCGATGAGAGAGAAGCTCTAGAATATCTCTTAAAAAATTCTCTCTTACTTTACTTTCAACGAATAGCTTTCACAGATTATCCACTCTAACGGCTACAAATGGCTATATCAGTGGTAATGCCCCTGGCTATGGAGCCGTCGGGTGCTCAAATTCCGGTGGATCCCAATCACAATGTCTCTCATAACGCACCTACAACTCCAACCATGGTTGAAAACCATAGAAAGACCTCATTTGCAAATGTTATTTCATCGGTCACTGCTCCTCCCATCACTCTTTTTAGACAAGCTCAAGAAGCTGTGAAAGCTAGAAGAACTAATCATAATGGATTGCCAACTGTTATTTTCTGAATGGGGCGATGACGACAGATAGTAGACGAACCATCATTGGAAGATTTGTAAGTGTTCGCCCCCAAATTGACAAAATTCGATCTGGGTTCTCTGAACTTTTCTCTTTAAAAGGAACAGTTAAAATTGGTGTCTGTTAAACAAGGTAATATACCCGTGATATACACTTGATATACTTAGTGTATACCACGGGTACCGAATGAAGAGGCCCATCGTCGGCAATGGCTGAGGCCCAGTCACGGGTATTGCTGTCAAGCCCATCACGGGCAGTGGCTAAACTTGTATATTAGGAAAGTATATTTTGTGTATATTATAGTGTATTTGTTACCTAAATTAGGATATACACTTACCATAATTGTATAGTTAGAATTATGGTAGAATAAGGTTTTAGGAATAGAATAGGAATATGATTCTCCTATTTTGTAACTTGTATATATACCTTACAATTAATGAAAATAATCAAGGGGATTATTTCTTTCATGGTATCAAGAGACTAGGTCTAACAAAATTTTCTCTCCCTAAATTTTGTACCCCTCGGGTTTTCTCTTCCAAAATTCGTCTTCCGCTCTCAAATCTCTCTTACTATTCCCAAATTTCCCCTCCTTCTTTGTTCTTTAAATATGTCTAAGAACAATTATCATCCTGCCCTCATGGTTTCTAACGTCAAGAACAATATCCCTATTGTGCTTGAGATGGAAAACGTGCAATATGCGATGTGGGCAGAATTGTTTAAAATTCACGCTATCTCCCATCAAGTTATCCATCACATAATTCCTCCCGCTAGTCCTCTTCCCGTGGAGGATCCTCAGTTATGGATTACTCTTGATGCTACCGTTCTCCAGTGGATCTATTCCACTATTTCAGTTGACCTTTTACATGCAATTATTGAGCCGGATACCACAGCTATGGCTACCTGGAATAGATTGCATGACATATTCCAATAACCAACATTCACGTGCCATCACACTCGAGCAAGAATTCTCTCTAGTTCGCATGGAGGAATTTTCAAACGTGTCTGCATATTGCAAGAAACTCAAGGAATTGGCGGATCAACTTCGTAATGTTGGTGCACCTGTAAAAAATAATCATTTGGTTCTACAATTGGTTGCTGACCTTTCGGAGGCCTATAATGGCATTGGAACTCTCATTCGTCAAAGCAACCCTATTCCCGCATTTTATCAAGCCCACTCCATGCTTACTTTGAAAGAAGCCGGTTTGACTAAAAAGGCGGCTACCGGAGCAAGCCCCGTCGTCATGATGGCATCCTCCACAAATTTTTCATGTTTTGTTGATAATTCGGGCCAAAACCGTACTCATGGTGGAGGCAAAAATAAACGCAAGAATAATAACAAAAATCAGAGGGCAAACGCGGTGGTTCCGGTGGTCAACAAACATGCAGTGGGCGCCGTCCAGTGAACAGTGGCCCACCACCCTACTGGTCCCAGCAGTGGGGATGGGGCAATGGGCCGTGGGCCAACAACCCTATTTTCCAGCAGCGTCCAGCAGCCAGTGTGTTGTCCAGTCCTTCAGGCCCAACAACCAGGAGTCACGCCCATCGCCCACGCCCATCGCCCGATAATTCCGATGAGTTTCGGCCATTCCAAAGAAGCACGCCCACATCCCGACCGGGATTCTTGGACCTCGGCCTCCGCAAGCTCGCCACGCAGCGGACCCCACTCCCACCGACATTGTGCCGCAATGCACACACTTGGGTTGACGCAACCGGATCCAAATTGGTACATGGACACCGGCGCAATGACACACATGACCTCCGATCAAGGTACTCTCTCGTCTTATTCCAATTTGAGCAACCCTCGTGGTATAATTGTCGGAAATGGTAACTCTATTCCAATTCAGGGTTATGGTCATAAAATGTTGTCTCCCCCCAATCCACCCCTTATCTTGAAAAATACTTTACATGCCCCCAAATTGATTAAAAACTTAGTGTCTGTCCGCAAGTTCACCACTGACAATTCCGTTTCTGTTGAATTTGATCCTTTTGGTTTCTCTGTGAAGGATTTCAAGACGGGGAGTCCTCTCATGAGGTGTGATAGTAGGGGAGATCTGTATCCTATCACACCCGATTTCAGTCCATCGAGTCAAGCCTTGCCATCAACTTTTGCAGCCATTTATCCTTCCTTGTGGCATGCTCGCCTTGGTCAGCCGAGATCTTCTATTTTATCAGTTTTAGATAAAAATAGCTTTATTTCTTGTAAGGGTACGAGTCGTACTCAAATTTGTCAATCTTGTTCGTTAGGAAAGATTGTTAAGTTGCCATTTGTGAACTCAAATTCTCATACTTCAATGCCATTTGATATTATTCATAGCGACCTATGGACGTCTCATGTTCTAAGTTCGTTAGGTCATCGATATTATGTTCTTTTATTGGATGATTATTCTAAATTTTTGTGGACATTTCCAATTGCCAATAAATCTCAAGTGTTTTCTGTCTTCATAAAATTTAGAGCATTCATTAGAACACAATTCGAAAGAGAAATAAAAAATATTCAGTGTGATAATGGGAAAGAGTATGACAATAGGGTGTTTCGGGAGTTCTGTGATAATAATGAGATCAATTTTCATTTTTCGTGCCCTCATACATCTTCTCAAAATGGAAAAGCCGAACGCAAATTTTTTTCCATAAATAACATTGTCCGCACTCTCTTACTTCATGCTTCCGTACCCCCATATTTCTGGCATCATGCTCTGCAAATGGCAACATATTTACTTAACATAATTCCGTCCAAAGGTCTGACATATTCTTCCCTCCTCCAAATCCTATATAATAAGAACCCTTCTTATTCTCATCTTCGGGTTTTTGAGTGCTTGTGTTATCCGTTATTCTCATCCACCACAATTAACAAACTTTAGGCCCGGTCTATTCCGTGTGTGTTTTTGGGTTATCCGTCTAATCATCGTGGTTACAAATGCTTTGATTTATCCTCCAAGAAAATCATAACTAATCTCCATGTTATTTTTTATGAAACCCAATTTCCATTTACTAAAGTTCATACTCCCGAGCCTAGTTCGTATAATTTTTTGGATGATGGTATATCCTCGTATATTACTCACCATTTTTCAAAAATATCCCGCACCCAAAATTCTCCAGCGGGCCCACTGCCCGTTGGCCCTACTGTCCCGTCCTATGTTCCGATTCTGGATCGGTCCAGCAATTGGGCGATCCCATTCGGCACCGGTCGATGGCTGCCCAGACACCGATTTACACCCAGCAAATTCCTAAAATTCACTCAATTCTGCCTCGAGTCATAGATCGGTCACTCGTAGTCAGCGGGGTATTTTTACACCTAAAATACATTTTAATTACATTCTCATATCTCTAAATCACTCTTGCCCCGTAATCCTGTGTCCGCCTTAAACGATCCGAATTGGAAAATTGCTATGACTGATGAATATAATGCTCTTATTGATAATAAGACGTGGGAGTTGGTGCCCCGTCCATCTGGTATTAATGTTATCAGGTCTATGTGGATTTTTGCTCATAAGGAGAATTCAGATGGGTCATTTGCTAGACATAAGGCGCGTCTTGTGGGTGATGGTAAGACTCAGCAGGTTGGGATAGATTGTGGTGAGACGTTTAGTCCGGTGGTCAAATCGACTACCATTCGCACTGTGCTTAGCTTGGCTCTTTCAAAGGCATGGCCTATTCATCTGTTGGATGTCAAGAATGCTTTCCTACATGATGATCTCAAGGAAACAGTCTATATGCATCAGCCGTTGGAATTCAGGGATCCCAAACGTCCTCATCATGTCTGTTTATTGAAGAAGTCCTTATATGGGCTTAAGCAGTCTCCACGGGCCTGGTATACGAGGTTTGCTGACTTTGTTTCGACTATTGGGTTCACTCACAGCAGGTCAGATATTTTCTTGTTCATATACTGTCGTGGTTCGTCCTTGACCTACATTCTATTGTATGTGGATGATATCATTTTGACTGCCTCTTTCGATGAATTACGCCCGTCTATCATGGCCATGCTCAACACTGAGTTTGCTATGAAAGACTTAGGGCCCTTGAGTTACTTTTTGGGGACTGCCGTCAAGCTTCACTCAGATGGTTTGTTTTTGTCTCAACTAAAGTATGCAGCTGAGATCATCGAGAGAGCCGGGATGTCCTCATGTAAGTCCACTTCCACTCCAGTTGATGCTAAGCCCAAGCTTGGGGCCGCGGCGGGCGTCCCTTACGAGGATCCGACCCGCTATCGCAGTCTTGCAAGGGTCCTCCAATATCTTACCTTTACCAGACCGGATATTACATATGCAGCTGGACTATGATTTGCATTTGTATCCTTCATCTACATCCACACTTGTCTCATACACAGATGCTGATTGGGGTGGTTGTCCCGACACCAGACGGTCGACGTCTAGCTACTGTATGTTCCTTGGCAACAACTTGGTCTCTTGGTCGGCGAAGCGTCAGGCAACTCTATCACGCTCAAGTGCAGATGCCAAGTATCGAGGGGTAGCAAATATGGTCTCCGAATCATGTTGGCTACGTAATTTGCTTTTGGAGCTTCATTGTCCCATTCAGAAGGCAACCTTGGTATATTGCGATAACATTAGTGCCATCTACCTTTCAGGTAACCCAGTTCAGCACCAACGCACTAAGCATATCGAAATGAACATTCACTTTGTCCGTGAAAAGGTTGCTAGGGGTCTCGTTCACGTATGCCATGTCCCGTTTCGTTATCAAGTTGCAGACATCTTTACAAAGGGTCTACCCGCGGTCCTTTTTGAAGATTTTAGGGACAGTGTCAGCGTTCGAAGACCGCCCGCTATGACTGCGGGGGTGTGTTAAACAAGGAAATATACCCGTGATATACACTTGATATACATATTGTATACCACGGGTACCGAATGAAGAGGCCCAGCGTCGGCAATGGCTGAGGCCCATTCACGGGTATTGCTGTCAAGCCCATCACGGGCAGTGGCTAAACTTGTATATTAGAAAAGTATATTTTGTGTATATTGTAGTGTATTTGTTACCTAAATTAGGATATACACTTACCATAATTGTATAGTTAGAATTATGGTAGAATAAGGTTTTAGGAATAGAATAGGAATAAGATTCTCCTATTTTGTAACTTGTTTATATACCTTACAATTAATGAAAATAATTAAGTGGATTATTTCTTTCAGTGTCTTCGGTAATTTCAATGCTTTCTTGGACTTCTATATGGTTTAAGAGATCTGTTGACATCAATGGACTCCAAATGTGGTTGCAAAAATGGAGTCCGAATTTTAAGCCAGAGGAAGATTTACTCATAGCTCCGGTTTGGGTATTTCTACCAAAATTACCCATCCATTTACATAGTTGATTTTATTTAAAGCAAATTATGAGTTTAATTGGTACGCCTTTGGAAATGGACCCTGCGACTAGAGAAAAGACTAGGCCAAGTAAGACCAAAGTCAGGGTGGAAATGGATTTACTCAAACCTCTAGTACACAGTATCTGGATTGGGGATGAAGATAAGGATTCTCCACTGAAAGGATTTGAGCAAAAAATTGAGTATGATTTAGTGCCAAAGTTTTGTAAACATTGCAAAAAACTAGGCCATTCAATTGATGATTGTAGAGTTATGGAAAGGATCAGGGCAAAGGAGAAGTTGGAAGCTGAAAAAAAAGAAAAATGAGGCTGATAAGAATGATGCTAACAAACCATCTGAAGAGAACAAAGAAAATGAAGAAATAGAAAAAGGTCAGGTACAGGTGAATCCTAATTCCTAACTCTAAGGAGTCGACAAGGGACCCCAACAACAAAGTTTCCATCAAAAAGGCAAAGGAACCCATCCAACAGGAAATCATCAGGGGAAGAGATGAGGAAGTCACTACTAAGATTCATGGTAATACTAAAAGAGGGAGAAATGAACCCCCAAAGCTCACTTCAAACTGACTGGAGCCATATTTGGAATAGACAAACCTTTGCCAACATCCGAGAAAACTAGCAATGCCACATCTGAAAAGGTAAAGGAACAAGATCCCGAAGAAAAAAACAAAAAGAATTTTGAGATAGTAAATGATGAACACAAGGAAAAGGAAGCAGGGGAAGATATGATACTTAAGACTCTACTGAAAACATCACTTTTCAGCAAGATGTACCCCATACCATACAATTTCCAGGATCAAGTGAAGAAGACGAGAATAGCCAATCCAAAGAAGATGGGGATCAAAACAAAAATCTCTTAGCATCAAGGGAGAGGTTTGAAAATGAGCGTGAGTGCATCCACGGGATCAAAATAACGGAGAAGTTATCATTATCAAGGATCCTAATGATTTACATGTAGATATATTTGGAGAAGATTGGCAAGAAGTTAGCAGTGTGAAAAATAAGAAAGGAAAGCCAAGAATGAAAGAGTCAGCAAGAAACAATTTCAAAATCACCAGGATAGTTTCAATGTTGAGAAAGAAGGAAATGTTGAAACTAACAACAGTTTTGCTAATTTGACTGAGGAGACATATGTTGAGGCTAAAGAGTATGAAGAAGATGTACAAGAGCAAATCCAAAAGAACACCAATGAAGGAGAAATTGATCGGAAGGAAGAAATAAATTATGAGTGGGCTGATGCTAGCTCATCTGAGGATTCTGATTCTGAGGACACCTCTGATGACCAAGCCAAAAATCTGATACAAACTGTGGTTGGATCTTCAACCCAGAAACAACATATTGGCACAACAAGAAACAATGGAAAGAAAGAGAATCAACCAAAAAAAGACCAGAGGCTCAAAACTGGACCTAGTATCAGGGAGCCGCCAATCACTAGAGGTAAAAAAATGAACCCCAAAAAACCTTCCAACAAATCATCTGATGATTAGAGTGCTCATCTGGAATATAAGGGGAATGAAATCAAAAGCCTCCACTGAGATGCTGAATAGTATGATCAAACAACACAAAACTACTCTTCTTGTTCTTCAGGAACCTTTTGTGAAAGAAACCAAAATTGCTAGTTACAAAAACACTTTGGGAATGGGAAGCTGTTTTGCTAAATGCAGTAGTAAAATATGGATTTTTTGGGGTAAGGATATGGATTGCTCAGTTTACGCCAGTGAAGATCAAATAATTACTTGTAAAATCATCAACAGATGCGATGCTAAAGAATTCCTTCTGTTTGTGGTTTATGCTAAATCAAAGTCTGTGGGAAGGGAGTTTCTGTGGGGTTATATAAGAACCTTTACGTCGATTAATGACTCACCATGGGATGTTTGTGGAGATTTCAACAGCATCCTTACTATGGATGAAAAATCTGGTGGTAAACCCCACAGACTTGGTAAGAGTATTCCCCTTTTGGAATGCTTGCAAGACTGTCGGATGATGGAAATTGGATACTCAGGAAGCAGATTCACTTGGTGTAATGAGAGAAAGGACAAGATCATTTGGAAAAGATTGGATAGAATGGTGGTAATGATAAATGGAATGATCTATTTACCAACAGTGAGGTTGTTCATTTGCCTAGAGTTAGTTCTGATCACTGTCCATTATTAATATCCTGTGGAAATGCCCAAGAGAACAATATCAAATACTTCAAGTTTCTTAACTTTTGGGTGGATCAACATGAGTTTTTGGATGTAGTCAAGGATAATTGGAAATCTCAAACAAATGGGAACATTTTTTGGATCATTCAGCAAAAGATGAAAAATACAAGCAAGGCTCTGAGTGACTGGTGATGTGCCTAGAAATTATGACACATTTGATATCATTTTTATGGATTATTGTTGTCCTTTATGCATTTAAGGTAGTCTTTTTTTTATATGTTATTTTGGTTTTTGTAGGATTTTTACATTGGAACACCAAGAATGAGGAAATATGCTGAAACATGGAACAAAAATGCCGAAAAATAGAAGTTCTGAGAAGGCCACTTCTGCAGACCGCAGAATGATAGCCATATCGCAGAAGTAAATAGTGAAAGAAGAATTTTGGAGCCCCGAAGTGTGACCTAAACTGTGGTCCGCACTTCCCTTCCGCGGACGGCAATCCGGTCTGTGAACCACTACTTCAACTCAGAGTTCAACTCAGATTGCGAAGACTCAAGACGCTTCTGCGGGCCGTAGTTCAGTTCTGCGGATTGAAATTTCAACCGCAGTTCAAGACAGTCCAAGCAAGATACCACTCTGTGAACCCTAGGTCCGTTTTGCGGACCGCAGTCCTATTCTGCGATCCTGTTCTGTGGTCACAGAGTGGTCAGGCGGTGACATATTTGTAATATTGTGTAGTCTAAAAATTGGGTCCCTATATAAAGCTATGTAGGGTTTCGTGACTTGACACATGATTTGATACCTAGATTCCAAACACTTGTAGCCACTTTTGAATATTTCTCGTCCTATTTTACTATTCTTATTTAGTTAATCATTCCACAAAGATTCTTGATCCATTGTGTAAAGACAAGTATTGTTCATCTTAAATCATTGTAAGCATCATTTTATATTCATTATGTCTTGTTACATTTACTATCTTGTTGTGCGTGTATTACTTGCAATGAGTAACTATATTTAGGTTGGGGTTGTGAGAAAATAATGGAATATAGTAGTTGGGATATTTGATAAATAATGAAAAATATGCATTAATGTGGGATTCAACTACCCCTCATACTTAATATTAAATGGTTGGTTGCAAACATCTCTTTCTTGCCTATTGTCCCTAGTCAAACTTGGGAAAGGAGACTAGAGTCTAAGAAACGAGTATGTTGATTAGGATTTGGGGCTTTAAACCTCATTTAATGATTCCCAACTTTAGTTAGAAGGGAATCAACTAAGGGTATAAAATGAGTGTTCATAAATTTCACACTTTAGAGTTTGAGAAAGCCTAAAGTGAAATTAGGTGGGTCAATTGAGAAATCCCCACATAGTCACTAGTCCAGATTACCCATACCACACTAATACACCTACTTAAGCCTAAATCCAACACCACTTCCATGAATTGAGTCACAACCCTAACATTCCAATTACTTGATATTTTAACCCATATTTAAGTTGATAATTTGAAGTAGTTAGAACAAACAAACAAACAAACAACTTGATTATCATAGGAGTAAAGTAATTAGTAAAGCCATAATACAAACACGAATATACTAATTTCTCATCGTATTCCTTGAGGGATTTGACCCCAACCTATATTGGATTACTATAATTGACAATGGCCGTGTTATATCATATTAAGGTGTAATTTTGGCGAGATCAACTAGTCTAGAAACAACATTGATGATATTTTTGCTAAAGAAAAAGACCTTGGTGATATAGTGGAGCAATTTGAAGAAAAATATTTAAACACCTTATCCAGGAGGACAAAATGAATCTACACAATGCAAAAGATGATTTTATTATCCACCATAAACAAATGGATTCTTTTTGGAGACAAAAGGCAAATCTGAAATGACAATTAGAGGGAGATGAAAATATCAAGTTTTCACTTGGTGGTAAGAGGTAGACGAAGTGTGCTCAATTGTCACGACCCCTTTTCAGGAATCGTGGTAGCACATACATAATCCCACCAGTAGGCGAACCACTTCCCAAATCATTCGCAATATATGATATAAACAAAAGCAGAAGAACACAAATACTATAATCATTATCTCATAATATAACACAAAAGAAAATGATAGTTTGATACATCCAATAACACCCTCAAGTGATCTAGTCTCGTCATACAAGAGCACTAATCAAAGCGATACAAGTTCGAGCAAATGTACATGTAGGCCAAAACCGAATACATAGTCTGAATATGTCTCTCAAATATGAACAAAAGATAGTAAGTAGAGATAGAGTATGAAAGGGCATGCTGGAAGGAGTATCCTCACCCTGTATACTGATGATCATAACTCTGACTCAGCCACGTGGTCCTGCCGAGGTGGAAGGTACTGAATCTGCATAAAAAAAGAATGCAGTAAGTGTAGAATGAGTACACAACGTACCCCCATAGACGTCATAAGCCGACAACGACGGAAGATACATAATCAGAGATAAATACCAAGTTGACACCAAATAATCCTATGCTAAAATTCAATAACCCAAGTACATCACATAGTCAACATGTTGTTCATAGGGTTCAACAATATATCATATATCAATAGCATGAATAAACCTTCCATGTTTAGAATCCAACCATGGTGTTCATAATCACTCATTACACAGTTCATCACAATTCATCAATGACATGGCATAAATATGTATGATATGAATGCAATGCATACGTAATGTACCTTTCTCAACCTGGTATACAATACATCAAGGTTTAATTATGATCTATACACCTATGAGGGACCCACGAAGACCATATACCACTCTTATCCAGTCGAAATTCCACACACGAATCTGATTAGAGTCCATGACTCATTTGTCTAGTCTCAATCATGTTGCCGGCGTGCAACTCCGCTCCCGACATAATAATATCATCTCAAGTGCCATAATCTCACAGTATTCTTACCTTTCCTGTCTCTTGGATCACAACATATCCATACCACTCTCATGACAATATCACGAAACCATGAGTGTATGGATGCAATTACAATATAAAGCAAGACATCATGATATAATGAGAAGCAATCAAGTATAGGGATGATATACCACATGCTTTCATGAATTCCATAACATATAAGCAAATCTAAGTCAAATCAGGATATCATAACGAAAGTATGTGTGATGAGTAAACAACTAGTGGCTAATACGGCGACAAGCCCACATATGGCAACAAGCCCAAATAAACAGTAGTCGGAACCAACACGAGGTTGGTCCCCCAAACCTACCTATCAACACAGTTCAACACCAGTACCCACTCAAACGTTCATCACAACCGGCTGAGTGGGATCCCCAAATACGCACAATACCCCTCAATACTTATAACTAATTACGTACTTCTATCAGAGTCTCGAAAGAGTAAATCGTAGCCTACCTCAAAGCCGAGCATGTGCATTACAAAATCATGCCTCAGTGATAGCCTTGCCCTTCCTTTGCGCCTCGTGATAATCGAAGTCTATTAACACATATTACATAGTTAATATAAAACTAACACAACAAAAACAAGACTTTAAATACCCTTCTCGGGCCCACGCTACCAATACTCGAACGTTAATACACAATAACCAAGATTACATACTAGGTAGTCATATCCTTGAGTTAATTGAAAATCTATTCACATTTGGTTCCTTAATTGAACAATAATAAAAAAGTCCTATTGAAACCCTAGAAATTTCCCCCAATTGAAAACAAGCTTCCATAATCAATTTGAGCCTAAAAACATGATTATCTATCATCACCCAATCCTATTTCACAATAATAGTACCTTATAATCCATAAACTTCCGTTAAAATCAACCACATAACTCTCTTAATCTCATAATATGCATAACTCATTTCCCCCAACTTAGATAACATGCTAAACCACCATTATAGAGCTTAGAAACATAACTTAAGTCAATAAGAAGGAAGGATCTATTACCTCAAGGTTGAAATTGCTCCAAAGCGGCGCTGGTTTCGAGGGTTACTAATTTGGGAAATAATTTTCTGACTTTGGGAGTATATAGGACACCTGAACAATGTTTTCGCCCTAGCAAAATCAACTTCGCTGGCACGCACCCGCTGTGGAGGAAAAGCCTTCGCGGGAGCGGAGGTCACTTGACACATCATACCTCGCCGCAGCGGACGCGACTCCGCTGCTGTGAAAACTGCCCATCCCCAAACTTCTGCTTTGATGAGCCAACCTCTCGCCAAGGTAGACCCGCCAGAGCGAATGCTGGTGCCGCTGCGGTGGACACCAGATACCAGCAAAGAAATTTAGCCAACACCTCCATCAAACACCTGAAATACTTTCAAAACCCTCTGGACACAAATCAGACATGCTCGTCTATGGTGAATAGTGCTACGAACTTCCTCTTCCCTTCAGATTTCACAATTAATCCAGCTAAGGAATACTTTTTTTAAAGAATTGCCTGAAAAAACCAATTATCCAAATTTCACACATAAGGCCACAAAATACATCTGATTACCTCAGAAAGCAAACCAACGACTCTACTAAGTCATAAATGACCCTCCAAAACTACCGGAAGTAAAAGACCCCGAAAACGAACCCTCTAGTCAAAAGTCAACTATGAGTCAAACTAACTAACTTTAAGTTTCTAGTTTTGGGGTTTTCATTCGAAACTCATATAAATGGACCTTGCAATTCGTGCCACCCATGTCCGCACATCACAAACCTTACAAAGAGCCTATGAGAAGGGTCAAATAAGCAAATAAGAGTCTTTAGCTAAAATGACTAGATGGATCGTTACATCAGATACCAATTTAAACAATGTTCATCTTCGAATGAAGAGAAACAAATAGGGAAACGTACCAGATGTAGTAAACAAGCTCGGATATCTGCTCTGCATATCAGCCTTGGTCTCCCAAGTCGCCTCATCAATAGGACGATGCCTCCACTGAACCTTTACAGAAGCTATCTCATTCGATCTCAACTTTCTCACCTGCATGTCCAAAATAGCCACAGGCTCCTCCTCGAACTCCAAATTCTGGTCAAGCAATACTGAGTCCCACTGGATGATGTAAGAACTATCAACATGATACTTCTTCAACATAGATTCATGGAAAATTGGATGAATGCCTAAACGACCTGGTGGCAGAGCTAACTCATATGCCACCTCCCCAACTCTCTGAAGAACCTCAAATGGTCTGATATACCTCGAACTCAAGTTTCCTCTCTTACCAAATTTCATCACACCCTTCATGGGTGAAATCTTCTGAAGCACCTTGTCACCAACCATAAACTCTAAGTTCCGGACCTTCCGGTACTCATACTCCTATGTCTGCTTTGCGCTACCATGAGCTTATCTTGGATCACCTTCACTCTCTCCAAAGACTCATTCAATAGATCAGTACCCTAAGGACGGACCTCGAATGCATTAAACTAACCAATAGGAGATCGACATCTCTTACCATACAAGGCCTCGAACGATGCTATACCAATACTAGAGTGATCACTGTTGTTGTACGCGGTAAGAAATGGTCCCAATGACCACCAAAATCAATCACACAGACCCGTAATATATCCTCTAATACCCGAATAGTCCATTTGGATTGACCATCCGTTTGAGGGTGAAATATTGTACTGAGATCCAAATGAGTGCAATTGGTGCGAAAGTGGATTGTGTCTTCGGTCGTGAAAAGTTAAGTTGGTCTTCGATGTGACTATATGGTAGTGGTTGTAAGTTCTTTTGGGAAAGTGGTTATCAGTTCTAGATTGGAAAGCAATGATATTTGTGATGAGTATAGGCTTAAGATGTTGGGCAATTGTGGTCCTGATCCTTCAATAAGGGTATGTTCATTGGGTCTTCGTGTTTAGAGGAATGATAAAGGTAGCGTGGGATCAAGAGCTAGTTGATTTGAGAGTTATCTTGCAGTAATACATGGTAGAATCGACATAAGGGTTCAGTGTTATGTTGGTATATTTGGTTATGTCGTGGGTCAATGGAAGCCAGTGGTTGACGAGTAAGAATGACTTTAGTGTTGGACAAGTGCGAGGTTTTAGTACTCAATGAGCTATCAGGTGTTGCATCTAATATTGGATTACTGTTGAGGGCCTTATACCTATTGTGTAGGTTTCAGCTAGTTCTTGCTACTACTGGTGTGCTACTTGGTTGAGTGATCAGATGAGTGCGAATGGTTAGAGGTGTTCTGGTTCGACAATTAGGATGTTCGGAGTGGTAAATTAATGATGAAGTTTGAATTAATTTGAGTTATGGAGAATATTTTGGAAATTGAGTTAAGGGAATCTGAGCTAGGACACCTTGGTAGGGATACATGAGGACATTAGTAGGACTTTGTATGTGATACACTGGATTTATAAGGTATTCAGTTTTAGAGTTGGGTGTGTTTGAGAGATGGTTAGACGGTAACAATGATAGTGATTTGATTGGAATTGGGGAATTGAATAGTAAAGAAAAAGTATAGTTGATCGAGAATCGATAAAAATAAAGTACATCTTAGGGATTATTTGGGTCAGTATAAATTGTGGTGATGTTGTCTTGCATGTTTCAAATGAGGTGTGATTGTTGAGTACGCTTAAAGAGGGAAGTCTACAGAAATGGACTAAGTGATTTAATGAAGTTCATTGGGGTTAGGGGATCATCGACTAGTGAGAAGAAAATTTTATGTAACCAACATGTTAAGGCTTGTAGAAGTGGCTTGTGTGGTGCACTGTTGGGAAGTTTCGTAACACTCTTCAGTAGATGAGTTAGTGTGGTTTAAGGGAAAAGAATTATGGAAATACCTATTATGTGGAGGCTAGAGTTACACTTTTGAGATGAGACCGTATTCGTGGTAGTGCGTTATGTTGCAAGTAATATTGACTGGATAGCTTGAGGGAACACTTTTGGATATTAAGGGCTTGGGAGTAGTTGCATGATATTTAGAGCGATAGTTGTAAGATTTGATACTTTTGGAATTGTTATGGGTATATTGGAATTGTTTGCGTTAAAAAGTTCGGGGTTGTATTAGATTTGCATACTAGGTAGAAGTTGAGAAACATGAAGATTGCGATCATAAGTATAGTTCTTCGGTACTAAGTTGACAGTTGGGATAGGACTCAACTTTTGGAGTCGAGGGTGACTGACATGATTAATTACGAATTAGAAGGAGATCGAAATTGGCAACCACCGATGTGTGGTAGGACTGTGAGTGGATTCAAAAGGTTGGGGGTCAGTTCGAGTGACTATTGGTAGTATTCAGGGGTTGTGCTTTCATTACGGGTCAGAGTTGTTCGATTAGAGCTTGATGGGCTATGTTTATATTTTCAGGAGGAGTTATGAGTTCTCAGTAAATCACCTTCATGGATTTGATAAGTTCAGTTCAGATTTAAGGTATGACAGGTTAACCGAGAGCAGCTACTCGGACAGATGTAATGGGTTACGTTGGTACTTGGTAATGATTTAGGGAGGTACTATGATTGCGATAGGTTGTTAGAGTGATCAGGTGGTGTCCTATGGACTTGGCTCGGCGGAGTATTCAGGGGTAGGCTTCCTATATTGTGATTAGAAGGTTTAAGAAGACTGGAAACTAGCAAAGTCAGCTATGAGTAAGATCAGTTTGATGAAATTGCTTAGAATTGCTCTGATAAGGAAAGAATTCTTTTCTGACAAAAGTAAGCCATGGTTTCGGACTTATGTTATGTGTTTCTAAGAAATCGTGGTGGGAAGGACGGTTGTAAAAGGGGGAAGAAAGGTTAGCGGAATCAGAATATTTTACCGGTTCAAAGTGGGCTATGCTTGCGTCTATATGTAAAGGTTGGTATTGTTTTGAGGAATATTGTGGGACCTTTCGATCGAGAGGAATTCGAGTATGGAAATTAGGCCTTTGGCCAAGTTAGAGAAAGTTTTGACCGATAAGGTGATCGAGTAGTGATTTGGCATACTTCGTGCCATGGAGGCTTCCATGCTGTTATATTAAGGATTCCTTGATTACCGTCAGCATTCACACTCTATTTCTTCATTCGAGGATGAACTATTGTTTAATTGGTATATGTTGTAACGACTCGTTTGGTCGTTATTGCGCTTTTGATCCATTTACCCTCGTTGACAATTCCATGAGCCCCGTTAGTATGATTTTGACCCGCGGGGATGGGCGACATAGTTTCCGAGGTAGTCGGACGAGTTTTATGGTGACTTATGAGAATTAGAACCTTTAAGTGAAAAAATGTTGATCAATAGTTGACTTTTGGGTAAATAGACCATTTTTCAGAATTCCGTCGATTTCGTGAGGTCCGGAGGGTCATTATTGACTTGGTAGGGTGGTTAGCTCAGTTCCCGATACACTCAGGAGCATTTTAATAGTTGGTTGGAAAGTTGTTACGGTTGGAGTCTAACTCGGTAAAATAGACCTCCGATAGAAATTCTGAGACCACGGGTGAGTCTGTAGCATATTTTTACGTGTGTATGCATGTTTGGGTTTTGTTATTTGGTTTCCGAATGATTTTCGAGGGTTGAGTCGAAGTCGGAGAGAAAACAACAAAATCTGGTTTCTGCTAACTGTTTTTGTTATTCGCGATCGCGAGCTATGTATCGCTTTCGCTATGCAGCTCGTGATCCTTATTCGCGTTAGCAATAAGACTGTCGCTAAGGCTTAGCGATGGGCTGGGTCAGAGCAAGCTTCGCGGTCGCGTGACTGGGCCCGCGATCACGGAGAATGTAATGTTCAATAGGTTTTTTTAACCCCCAAAATGATTTAGACATTTCATTTTTGATTTTTGGGACGTGTGAGTTCGGCCTAAGGGGATTTTTGGAAGATTTTCATGATACATCATTTGGGTAAACTTCTAATCTTTCTCTTGTGATTATTTCATTAATTAGTGGAGATTTTTATGATAGATATGATGATTTGAATTGAAAATTTTGAGGAAGAATAAACCTTAGACTTGAACTTAGACTTTATTCAATTAAGTATGAATTTCTGGATAAATTTCATTCATTTTTGGCATATAAACTCTATAAGTCATGGGTAAACTAATTTTAGAACAAATTTCCTATTTTACCCTTTTAGGCTCGGAATCACTTTTTGGGTTTGGATTTAAAGCATGCTAATATGGGTATCATAGAATTCGTATGACTTCCTAGAATAATATTATGACCTCATTGAACCCGATTTTCCTACGAAATGACTATTTTACCCTTCGAGGTGGGGAATGGGTTTTCGAACTAACTTTTCTACCAGAATTTCTTCTAAGACTATTATGGGTATCCTTCAAATCTTGTTTTAACGTAAAATTCACAATTGTTAGACTTTGCTTATTCTGAGATATTTCGGAAGAAGAAAGCTCGAGTTTGATAGTTCGTGGCGCCTGTTCGGCCTTCCAAGTTAGTTACGGTTTACCTTCAGGTTAGACTTTGATTAGCGAAGCATATGTATAGTTAGTTACTGTCGAAGAAAGCATGCACACCTTCAGGTGAGATGGATTACTTAAGCTTGGTATTGTTGACTGATTTGTGGGTTGATTGCCTCTTTGTGATTTATTGGTTGTTGCTATGTGTGTGATATTGGAAAAAGGGACTTTGCTGCCTTCTGTAGTTTGGCGGAAAGAGCCAAAAAAAATTAATTTATTTTTGGCCACAATCCACGCACAAGTTATTGCAAAAATAAGTGCATTAGCAACAATAAAAATATATTGTTGCCAAATATTTTATGAAATAGCCATAAGTAAATTATGTTGTTGTCATTTATTAAAATTAGGCATGATTTATTTATATTTAAATTTATTATATTAATCATAAAATATAGTAACAAGATTAAATTTTATGCCAACAAAAAAAGAATCGTGGTAGTTACAAGATATAGCAACAATTAAATTAAGTTGTTGTCATTTATTCATATATGCCAACAATAATATTATTATTGCTAAAAAGTTGTTAATTTTGTACTTTCTTATAGTGTCTCTATCTTTAGCATTCAAAACGTCAGTAAAACACAATCCTTATTATACGGTATAGTTTATACCATATACTACTACGTACGGTTATCATATGTTGCACATGTTTCTATACCCAACTAAACACTACTAGCGCATTTCCCCTCTGTATACACTCTCGTAAAAAGATTATAAAAAAGACCACTAGCGAAAATAATCAATACTTTTCTAATGCAAAACATATTCCACAAGACAAGAGTACATTTTCGAGGAAAATATTACCTACGAAATGCACAAGATATACGAAATGCACAAGATATACAACTAATTATTAGTACCTCTGTTGCTCTATGATTGTTAGAGAATACCATCAGTTAATTGAAAAGAGTACAAAAGAATGTTGATTAAGCATTAGTATCGCTTATATAAATTAAATCCTTATGGAGATCAGGTTTTATGCACGTGTAAGAAATATTTACACTATCAGATCACTTAAAAGATAATTATAGATAATTCTATTTAATAAGTATTAATTACCAGATTTAAATTATATAAATTGAGGGTGTAAACGGTAATGATTTTCTTAAACTATAAGTGAATTTTAATTAGTGGTAAGTTACCGTCTTTACTAATAAATGACATGATTGTGCTAATATTTTATACACAATTAATACATAGAATTTAAACTCTTCTTAGCTAACCTACGATAAATAATACTCCCTCCATTTTAAAAAGTTTTTCTTACTTTCTTTTTTAGTCCGTTTAAAAAAGAATGCCTCTTTCCCTTTATGATAATTTTTTCATTCTATATCCATATGACATATTTAAGATCACAAGATTAAATGTCATTTTTGTACATTCAACACATCTTTTATTTAAGACTACAAGATTAAAAAAATTTCTCTATTTTTTTAAACTTTGTGCCAAGTCAAAATCATACAACGGAGGAAGTACAAAATAACTTGCTATAATATAAGCTAAATTACATTGGTAGTATAAAATCTCAATACAAACATACAACTTAAAAACCTTTGAGAAATAATCTTACTTTAGACATTGAATTGCCAGCACATTCTTTAAGTTTTTATTTAGTGACTAAAACTTTTTTATTAATTACCAAGTAATCCATATAATTCCATAGATCAGCTAACACATCTAGCTATCTGGATATTTCTCAAACCAACAAAACAAAATAATACAAAAGAAGATCTTTGAAAAGAGAAGCAGGGATATGGAAAGTATAGCAAGGGAGATAGCCTATGTTTGCAATGTAAGAGTTAGGCCAAGCACTTCTACAAAGCTACAAGTTTTAGAATTAGCTGTAGTAGTTCAAATTTTGTAATTAGGCTAGAGTTGTTAATTTGAAGTGATTTCTTATTGGTAGTCAGCTGTGATAGCTAGACTATGGAGCTGTAAAGTTTTGCACCGGTGATTAATAAAATTGTTAGTTACAAAAAAAAGAAAAAAGAAAATGGCCAACATATTTGATCCTTATCGCAATCACATAATCTTTTTGGGGTTTTTACTTGAAAACGTGTAACATCCTAGCTCACAAGTGATATTGACCTTTTTGGACCTAGGCCCACACAGTTATAAAGCGCATCGCTAGGATTTGAGGTTTGTTTCCTTCTATTTCTAATATATCTCTTGTGTTTTGTCGGGCATAGGCCCGCACGACCTTGGGTTTTAACCCAAAAGATACCTCAACAGTGATTCTGAAATTCTTTTTATAAGGTCCTTAACTTTCTTCTCCATTTCGACGTGGAATTCGTTTAAGGTATAATGTGCACCACTTCTTTGCCTACCAACATACTGAGCTTCTCCCATTCTAATGTGGAATTCGTCTAAGGTGTAATGTGCACCACTTCTTTGCCCTACTATCAGACTGAGGAAGAGTCCTGCTCTAATACCAGATGTAACGGCCTTAGTCCAACTGTTAAAGTATTATCCACTTTGGGCCTAGGCCCGCACGGATTTGTCCCTTGAATATTTTCCCAAAATGCCCCTCAACAATTAATCCTGAAATCATTTTTATAAGGTACCTAACTTTCTTTTTCAATTTCAATGTGGAATTCGCCTAAGGTGTAATATGCCCCTTCTTCAGAGGCTTGCATGCGGGTGTTACAAAATGTTTAGATGTAGAGTTTTCTTTCTCTTCCCCCAAGTTTTAAAGCTTTTATATCAAAACTGGAAGCGGAAGAATTAAAACACGACATTCAATTTATTTATATAATAAAGGTAAGCATAGATAAGGTGATGTGACACCTCTCGATGACCACCATTTCTATTTATCTTTTACGTCCTTTTTTGATATTTTTCTTCTTATTTTTCCTATTTATCTTATTGTAAATAGTTTGAGAATTGCTACATTCATTCCTTAATTAATTTCTAAATATTCAAGGAAATGAAAAAAGAATGGACGTGGGTTGCTGCATTCACTACTCAATTAATGTACAAACGTTCAAGGAAATGAAAGAAGAAAGAACCTAAGTTGTTGGCTTATAGTTTTCCTAACCGTTACACTCATGGACACGGTAAATGCTGTTAAAGAAATAGAAATAAAGGGAAGAGGGAAATAGAAAGAGCAGCCCACACATTTGTTGGACTTTGTAAAGCAGTACGGAAAGTAAATAAATATTACAAGTGTTCGAAAGTATAAACAAACAAGCCAATATTTAGAACTGCCGCAAGGTTGTTGAGTCTTGAATCTTGATAACCTGAAATCAAGAAATATTAAATTTGGATTGTTACAACTATGGCTGAGTCGAGAGATGATTCTTTGTCTTTAAGACAAGATTTCCCCGTATATATGCTTTTATGTTAACGGACAATAGTTTCCCAAGATAAAACAACAACTAATCAACACTACAAAGCAAATAGGTTGATTCTGACGAAGAAAACAAATACGAAACGACTTGCTGAAGAATGGAAAAGGAAGGAAGAGGTTTCTGTTTGTCCACACGTTTCTGCTACTCACATTTTTGGACAGTGTTCTCTTTCTGTTTGTCTCTGTGTATATAGTGTATTGTCTCATTTTTCTGTCACACACAATTGAGCCAAAAGGCATCAATATATAGCTTAAGGGGAGAGACTCCTCAACTGCCAAGAAAAATGGTTGTTTATGGCCATTGAAGGAAATCAGCCAAGTAATGGCTGTTTATGGCCATTGAAGGAGGGAGTTAATTAGCCAAGTAATGGTTGTTTATGTTGGGAGTTAATTAACAAAGTAATGGCTGGTTAATGTGCAATAACGCTCCAAAAAACAACCCAAACGGTAGGTAGAAACTTTCTGCCTTCCGTCGTTCCCAATTTCAGCTTTCCAGAAACTCCAAGGACCAAACTGTAAATATTAAACAATTTGGGGGTCTATCAGAATAAGCCCATGACCCACGACCCACGACCCGATTTGGGCTAGGCCTTCAACACCGTGAACCTTCAACAACCCGACGATAATTGGTACATGGACACCGGAGCCACATCTCACCTCACCCGGTCGTCAGGTAACTTATCTCAACTGCTTCGATTAAAGTGTACTCAATTTATTACTGTCGGCAATGGTCATCACATTCCAATTGAAGGTTACGGTAACACACATACCAAACATCCCCACATGCCTTTCTCCCAAAGTCATGTCCTTTACACCCCTAACATCATTAAAAACTTAATCTCTGTTAGAAAATTCACTCGCAATAATTCTGTGTCTGTCGAATTTGACCCTTTTAGTTTTTCTGTGAAGGATCTCAATACGGAGAAAATTCTTACGCACTGCAATAGTGTGGGAGACCTCTACCCCATCACTCAATCTTCCGCTGTCAGACCGCAATCACCTCTATCCCTTGCAGCTATCTCTCCCTCAACTTGGCACAACATACTCGGGCACCCCGGACACCCTGTTTTTACGTTTTTAGGACTACTAAGCATATTTAATGTAATAATGAGAAACTTGCCCAACACTGTTTTTCTTGCCCGCTTGGCACCCTTCTGTTTCATGTAATAATGAGAAACTTGCCCAACACTGTTTTTTTAAAATAAAATAATAACATGGTTCGCACCCTTCTGTTTCATGCCTGTCTTCTATCGCTTTTTTGGGTCTACGCTGTTAAAATGACAGAATCCCTTCTTAATATTTTACCAACTAGCACTCTCCAAAATAAGACCTCTACCGAAATCTTATATTATAGGTTCCCATCATATGACCATCTCCGTATTTTCGGCTGCTTATGCTACCCCAACCTAGCCTCCACTGCACCTCACAAACTCGCCACTCGCACCACCCTATGTATTCGTTGGTCTCTCTCCTACTCATCGGGGCTACCTGTGCTATGACATAGCCACTCGCAAAATCATTGTCTCCTGTCACGTCACATTTGACGAGACGACATTTCCTTTTTCAAATCTCCAAAAATTTCAGACCATCGATTACATATTTCTCGATGAACCGAGTCTGTCCCCGACTATCCAATCATTGTACCACCGGCAACCTATTATTCCGACAGAGCCTGCGCCAGCAACTCTGTCCCCGCCACTGTCCGGTATCGTCTTCGACCAGACATCTCCCAGCTCTCGGTCGAACACCCTACTGCTCGACCCGACTATGTCTCCCGCCTCCAAAGATTATCGCCGCTCCGTAACCCGACTGACCCACAACCACAAAATCCAG
This sequence comes from Anisodus acutangulus, assembly GCA_029783415.1. NCBI lineage: Eukaryota > Viridiplantae > Streptophyta > Magnoliopsida > Solanales > Solanaceae > Anisodus > Anisodus acutangulus. Next base: position 44,725,806 of record CM056489.1, read on the forward strand.
ACCACCCACTGTTGCCTACCCACCGTATGGAGACTCGTGCACAACACAGGATTTTCAAACCCAATGTCCATTTTAACCTCTCCGCACAAACCATATCACCCATTCTAAAAAATCCAAAACTAGCCAAACTGGACCCTAATGGGAATGCGGTCATGTGCGAGGAATTTAATGCTTTAACCAAGCAGAACACTTGGGATTTGGTACCTAGACCGGGTGTAAATGTTATCCGGTGCATGTGGTTATTTCGTCACAAGTAAAGAGACAGTAATGACTTTGAGCGGTATAAGGCAAGACTGGTTGCTAATGGCACTAATCAGCAGGAGGGTATTGATTGTGGTGAGACATTCAGTCCTGTTGTTAAACCAGCTACTATTTTGACTGTTCTCAATATTGCTATGGGCATGCATTGGCCAATTCATCAGCTTGATGTCAAGAATGCGTTTCTTCATGGGGATTTGGAAGAAACTGTGTACATGCATCAACCCCTGGCTTTGTTCATCAGGCAATTCCGCAGTTTGTATGTCGTCTCAGAAAGTCATTGTATGGCTTAAAGCAGGCACCCCGCGCTTAGTATGATCGCTTTGCCAGGTATCTTATGCAGATCGCATTTACATATAGCAAGTGTGATAACTCTCTCTTCACTTTTCATCGAGGTAGCAGCACTGTTTATTTGCTATTATATGTGGATGACATTGTTATTACTGCCACCTCTGACGGGTTGAAGAATGAAATCATTGCTCTACTCAAAATTGAATTTGCTATGACTAACTTCAGCAAGCTAAGTTATTTCTTGGGTATATCCGTGACCAGATCTGCAGCTACTATATTTTTGTGTCAGCGCAAATATGCGGAGGAGATAATGTACAGGGCTAAGATGACAAATTGTAAAATTATGCCAACTCCGGTTGACTCAAAATCCAAGCTTAGTGTCAATGAGGGCGCGCTAGTTTCTGATCCCACTCTCTATGAGAGTCTTACAGGTGCCCTTCAGTACCTTACATTCACTAGGCCCGATATTGCATATGCCGTTCAGCATGCGTGTTTGTTTATGCACGACCCTCGAGAGTCCCATTTTGCGATCCTCAAACGTATTATCAGATACGTTAAGGGCACACTGGACTTTGGACTGCATCTCTACTCCTTTGCCCCAACCAAGTTACTCTCCTACACGGATGCAGATTGGGCAGGATGCCCGGACACACGTCGCTCCACCTCCGGCTACTGTGTATTTCTTGGGGATAATCTTATTTCATGGTTCGCCAAGCGGCAGGCCACACTATCCCGTTCGAGTGCTGAAGCAGAGTATCGCGGAGTTGCTAATGTCGCTGCTGAGATCTGTTGGCTCCGAAATCTTCTTTTGGAGCTCCAGTGTCCATTGCGAAAGACGTCTATAGTCTACTGTAACAACATATCTGCAATCTATATGTCTCATAATCCGGTCCAACATCAGCGGACCAATCATATCGAGTTGGACATTCACTTTGTGCGTGAGAAGGTTGCCCTTGGTCAGGTCAAAATTTTACGCGTACCTTCCTCCTATCAGTATGTAGATATTTTCACAAAGGGACTACCGAGACACTTCTTCACCGACTTCCGATCCAACTTTAGGGTTCGGCCTCCTCCCGCTCCGACTAAGGGGGAGTATTAGCGAATATTCTCCGAATATTCACAGTATATTTTGTAATTATGATAGATGTATATTTAAGGTAACTTATGATTCTTATTATATTAGGAATCAACTATATAAAGTAAGTTAGAATTCTTATTGTATTAGGAATCAATCTCTGTACAACTATATATATTGTGATTAATGAAAGAAATTTCTAGGAGAAATTATTACAACCTTACGATCTCATTAAAAGTAAGGTCACGAAATAAGTACATTTACAAAAGAACCTCGATGAACTATTGTAATTAATTGTGAATTAACACGAAGAAATTAAATTAATGCTCCTTTCTCACAATTGTACCAACATTTGTAGATTCCAGCTATGACCACAAATCAATTTAGCTTTAGCTATTGAGTTTATCAAATCTTTCTTCCTTTTCCTCGTCCCATTTTCCAATGACGCGGATGGAGAAGTTGATGGCTCAGGCGAGCGCGCACGACGCCTTGCTATTACTCTAGCCGGTTTAGGCATGTCTGAGCCAATTAAATGAGGAAAGTTAACCCGAGCTTTGGAGCCCCGGATCTTGAAAGCGGCTTCGTCATAAGCCAATGCTGCATCCTCAGGAGTCTCATATGTTCCTAACCACAGCCTCGCGCCTCTCCTATTCGGATCTCTTATCTCCGCCGAAAACGTCCCCCATTGCCTCCGTCTCACTCCTATGTACCGCCTCCAGGGCGCGTTTTTCTCACGGGCCACAACAGGCCCGTTTGTTTCCTCCGCAGGCTCGGGCTCGGGCTTTACGTGGGATGCAACTGAAGTACTTGAGCTAGGACTATTAGGCAAAAATGGGCTATTTGAAGTACTCATTGGCGAAAACTGTTCATAAAAATCGGAATCATTGAGAAGATGTTGCTTTATTGATTCAAGTGAATCAAGGTCAGGTAAAGAGAAGGTTTCATCATCAGCTCGAATATTCATTTTCTTTTCCCTTATAAGGTTTTGGATGAATAATAGTTTCTCTTACAAGATGAATGGAATTGTAGCAACGCTGCTACTTATATATTCCGCCAAATCTCTCTATAATTTACATTCGCTATAATAATATTTCACTATAACAATTTAATTTTTTTTAGATTAATTTTTTATATTATATTTTATTTTTCTATAACAACATTTTACATATAATAATAATGACCTTTATTATAGCGGTACATTCTTTATAAAATTATTTTTCTATAACAGTCATACTCAAATATTTATAAGAAGTATATTATGTATAAAAAGTAAATTATCAAAATATTTATGACAATCATCAAAGGAAAAATTGAATTTTTTTTTGCTGAAGGTTTGATTAAAAATATTCGTCAATTTAAGTGTTATATTATCACTAAGAGACTGTACTTGGCCCACATACCACTAGACCCTGTTTCCAGTTTTTTATTTAAATACGTCGGTATGAATTTCTGGGAATATTCCATTTTAAGCATCTGTATATTATGCTTTTTGTAAATTTCATTATTATCCTAATATTTCAAGAAAATTAAATAATGTATTGATATTTTGTATTTTAATGAATGGGTCCTCTTTGAAAACTGAGTAACCAACTATACTTCCAAAAAATCAGATTGGGGGAATCTTTGCACGTTCATAGCGGAAATATTTTACTATTTTGCTTGATAAATGTGTAATTTTTTAATGATAGCAGCTGTCAATGTCGGAAGCATCATATATTGTAATGTTCCTTAGCTATTTTAGTTCTTGGAATATAGACGAATAATGATAATTCTCTCTTTTTAATTTCGGTTGGTTGAGGCATCATATTATCAAAGTGTAGCAGGTTCATATATAATTCACCTGTAATATTGTTAAAAGGACAAGCTGCATTGTTGGAGAATTCCATGTGATAGAATGAGTACAAAAATGCTAGACGAGTTGTATCATCAACACCCTTACCCTGTTAACCACTTTGCTTCTCCTAATATTCAATGGCCATAAATTATTATTTTCATTTTCTTTTCTAATTTTTTGGTTCTTTTTGTTGGAAATTTACCGTTGGCGGAGAGATGCGTCCACCCATCTTTGATGAATTAAACACTAGTGTTTCGCATGTTGGAGACTTTGTCTCTTCGCACATGCATGATCTACGAAGTGAGTAGATGACCGTGGGGCCAAGAATCGTCAAATTTCGTTGAGAAATGAAAGAGATATTGATCCACGAAGTAAGGTGTTTGAGGTATGAAAATATGGTGTGGAACAAATCTGTCACATCGGTGGGAATATGAAGAATTGCTCTCTATATAAGTCTCTAATGTGGTAAAGGGTTTGGGACCCCAAGGGGTATCCCATGTGTTTAAAGGAGGAAGGACCTAGATGTGCTTGAGTTCAAGGCTAAGCCCACACGCGCGCCGCCGCCGCCCGTCCGGTCTCGGGCGTGGGCTGTGAGGACTTTCTGATATTATCTTTTTGGACCCCAAATTGCTTAATATTTACAGTTTGGTCCCTAGAATTTCTGAAAAGTTGATTTTGGGAAAGTCAGAAGGCAGAAACTTTCTGCCTATCTTTTGGACAGTGGCCAAAATCAGTGCAAAACAGCGAGCAAAGACCCTCATATACACAAGATATACACAACAGAGACACACTATATACACAAAGACAAAACATAAGAGAAGATAGAAACTCTTCCTTCCTTTTCCATTTCTTCAGCAAGTTGATTCATATTTGTTTTCTTCGGCAGGCTCAACCTATTGGCTTTGTAGCGTTGAGATTAAAGTGTTGTTTTATCTTGGGAGACTATTGCCCGCTAACGTAAAAGCATATATACGGGGCAATCTTGTCTTAAGGACAGAGGGCAATTCCTCGACTCAACACACAACGTTGTAACCATCCAGATTTAGTTGTTTCTTGATTTCAGGTTATCAAGATTCAAGACACAACAAACTTGCGGCAGTTTTGAAAATTGACCTATTTGTTCAACAAGATTCAATTTCTGAATATTGAATATTTATTTATCCTTTCGAACACTTGTAATAGTTATTTACTTCCCGTACTGCTTTATAAAGTACAATAGAGTACCAACACTTTTTACACATGAATATCTTTAATGTGGAGTTTTTCTTGTTCTTCCTCTCCTCCCAACATTAGTCGGAGAATGAGATTGACTCTATGTATGGTCACTCAAACGTTGTTGAATGCTAGATTCATATGCGTGTAATGTGTATACCCAAGAAACGTCAGACTTTATCTGAATTACTAAATAAATATCAAGTAATGAATTGAATCCTACCAGATAATTAAGATTGCTTGAAGTTGAATAATCTATCAAATACTAATTAAGTTTTGGAGGAAGAAGAGAGTCACCGATATCTAAGAGAAATTTTATTTTTTGAGTCACATAACCAACATTACTTATGTGGGACTATTTTAAATTTTGACAAGTGGACTCATGTTCTCACTTACTTGTTTTAAAACATAAAATAAAAAAAGACAAATGTTTAAGTCTACTTTTTTTCTTCCTATTTAGATGATTAGCTGAGGAAAATAAATGGGGATTATAAAGGAAAAGATCTCCCAATTTCAGCGATCCATGGAATGGTAACGAAATCGGACGCAATGGAACTTTAAATTGCAGGCAAGTAAAACCTTTTCTTTCATTTTTTATATATTATAATTGAATTTTTTTTTTTATTATAATTGAAAATCTTGCATTTTAGGATCCAAGTCAAACTAAAGCTTGAAGGCACGAGCAATCCTTACATTTGTAAATTTCTTAAGTTCTTTCTTGCAAAAGATAATTTTTACTACATTGTTCAAGTTTAGAAACACCCCATATCTTCAGCTATTCAACAGAAATAATTTTTAGAATAAGAAGTTACTAAGATAAGTGAAAGAAAGTAGAAACTTAGAAATATAAACTGGTAATTTCACCAAGAAAGTTACTCAAACTTATATCCTAAGAATCTCTAGTAAAGAGTCATTCCGATTTTGGAAGATCTTTTTCCTTTTTAATTTTCGTTTATTGAACTCCAGCTGATCATCTAAATAGGAAAAAATTAGACTTAAATATTGCCTTTTTTATTTTATGTTTTAAAACAAGTGAGAACATGAGTCCACTTGTAAAAATATATCTCATAAGTAATGTTGGTTATGTGACTCACAAATAAACAAATTCGATACATTATAGTCACTCATGTTCCCCTATATTTTAGTGTCTTGGGGTCCTTATATATATATATATATATATATATATCAAAGTGCACTACTAAAAAATGGTCAAAAATCGACGAAAATACGTCTGGCGATTTTAACCTCGTTGGTTTTTAAAAACCGACGGATTGCATTGATTTTTTTAGCTGTCATTTTTTAATTAATAATTAAATTGAAAACCGACGTACCCCATCCGTTTTTAATTTAATTATTATTCTTTTTTATTTATATATTATATATTTAAATAAATATTATTTATATAAATAAAAACCAACTGACTCCGTTGGTTTTAATTAATATGTTTTTATTTTATTTTAAAAAAACAAAGGTTTTCGTCGCAATTAATTAATAATTATTTAAAAAAAAAGAAAACCAACGAAGTCCGTCGCTTTTCTGGAAAATTGAATTATGCAATTTTCCAGAAAAGCGACGAACTCCATCGGTTTTTCTGGAAAAAAACCAGCAGAATTCTGCTGGATTTTTAACATCCCACCTGTCAAAAATACCAAAACAAATACATAATCCAATTTCAGCTACAAGCCACCACTAATTGTTATCAAAACAGTAATAAACGAGCTACAATATAAATAACATTCTAATTATCAATCAAATACGACGTTCAACACATCAAATGCATTATAAAAAGTTTACCAAAGTTCAATGTTTTCAAATCATTCAACTAAAAGTACGAATACACACAAGTCGTAAGGCATCTCATAATTTGGTGTTTGGTTTACATATTCATCGTCGTCTTTCGGCTCGATGTCGTCGTCATCATCATCAGGATGTGGAGGGCGAGAGGAGCACACCAAATCGTCCACATGCAATGTGAGGACTTGTGCCTAGAGCAATTTCACGCACTCTTGTATCGCCCTCTCTCCCTCCAATCGTCTAGCTTCAGTCGCTACTAATTATTGATGAAGTTGGCCAATTTGTTGTGCCATAGCTACGACTTGGACACTATCGACGCCCTCACCCTATTGGAAGTTCCTTTACATCAAAGTCCTGACTGGATGCGTTGATGGTTATTCCTTGGGACTATACCGTGCGTTCTACCCTTTTGTGTCCCAGTGACTTAAAGGGTGCCTAACTCCTTCCCTTTAGGATAATAAAGAACCATTACCTAGAATCTCATAATTTCGCAAACCATATATTGGAGTTCACTTTGCAACAATTTTTATTAACATTTAGGTGCCCTAATTCACCTTAGAATAATTAGGTGTCGACTCCTCAACATGCATTTATCAATTCGGGGAATCGACCCATTACGTCGCAAACCGCGATAAAAAACGGGTGCGACAGTAGACATACTGGCCAGAAGGGGGCTGCATACTCGAGCCAGGCATAAAATAAGGAGACGGACTAGAGTGCATATGTGGATCAGAAGGAATGGACTGGCTAGTAGTATCATTAGGATCTATGGGTCTCTTATTTTTCCCCTTAGAAGGACCTTTACCTCCGTTACTAGAACATCTACCTCTACCTCTACCTCGATCACTACCACCTGATGACATCTGCATATAAACTTAAGTTAGTATAAAAATTATTTAACAAGTATAGAATAAAATAAATTTGCTATATATATATATATATGTGTGTGTGTGTAATAAACTAACATGCTACGTACTAACCAGACTCCCCGTCATCCTCCCACTCATCCTCCTCGCTTGATTCATTCTCATCAGTCGATTCATCCTCCTCGCTTGTTTCATTTTCATCAGGCGAATCATCCTCAACATTTGTCTTTACTTCCACCTCCGAAGGATGGATTGAGGGGGGAGGGGGTATGCAGAAAAAAAGCATTGAAGGTGTCAAATCACCCTGACTTAATGAAGAGCCATCCGACTTCTCGCACGATGACCGAATAAGAAAGTCTTTTACCGTTGTTTTCTCTTCTCACCGGTACTCTCAGCTTGGTCATCTTACCGCAACAATTTAAAGCTAGATTAAAAATGAATCTAATAAAAATTAGATATTTATGCTATCTATTAATCATTATGAATCCACTCGAGAGTGGGTGATATATTGATCTTTGGCTCGTGTCCCGGAGGCTCTCCGAAGGAGGAGACCATCATTTGGTCTTTTTTTTTTATATAAAATAAAGCAAAGCGCATGGCAAAAAAATAACTTGCTGACTGCTCCTTCCCACTTGATCGTTCTTCGTCGTGTGAATAATGTCTTAATTTGTATAAGCATTTTGTGTAGGTCATAAGTTGATACTCGAAGCCTTAGACCAATAACAATTCAACCTACTAATCTTCTACCCTAATCTGAGTTCTCCATAACCTCGTACCTAAGGTCATGTCCTCGGTAAGCTAGAACTGCACCATGTCCAGTCTAATCACCTCTTCTCAGTATTTTTTTGGCCTACCTCTACCTCTTCCGAAACCGTCCATAGCCAGCCTCTCACACCTTCGTACTGGGGCATCTGTGTCTCTGCTCTTCACATGTCCAAACCATCTAAGCCTCGCTTCCCGCATATCATCTTACCTAACCTAAAAAAAAAAGCAGGACACCTGTCAAGATATCTATAAGTGTTAATTACAATATCATCTTAATTAGCTAAATTAATAGGGCACCTGAATTTGTTTTTTTCTTTTTCCCAAAGGACACATGCGTTTGTTTAATTTTTAATCAGAGAAAATTGAATAGTTTTTAGTTGGTTGTTTGATAAGGCGCATGATTCGCGGATGACAATAAAAAATTTCAATAATTGAAAGTTTGTCTAAACACAACCCTTGCAATGATTTAGAGATGATTCCATGATTAGGTACACTAAAAGTCTAAAAGATACTGTTTGAAGAGGATCATAATTTTGAAATTTATAGATTTTAAATTTACCGTTTAAATTGATAAACAACTTTAATTATTGAGTTCAAGACATCAATTCAAATCTTGGATTTTCGAATTGAGAGAGATATTGAGAGAGATCAAGAATTCTATAATTGAATATTATATTTATTGATTTTTTTAATAATATAGAATATAAATAAAAATTACTAGGTTCGGTCAGATGTACCTAGCTAATACTGTATTTCCACCTTGGTGGTTATATGGCCCCTTACATCCCTAACAAGCTGCTCTGGCTAGCTAAAAAAAAATGAACCTCCAACAATAAACATAAAATTTGGTAGAGTACATTAGGGTAAGGATCAACACACTAACCAAATAATAATAACAATATATGGGTGCCAATTCTATTTATGGGTTTATAAGAAACTCTCTCACGAGTCACTGTGAGTATTCATTTTGTGGTGTTTGTTAGTCCGTCATTTTTGCTATTCCTTTCTACTTCTTCTCCTATTCCCGAGATCAATTTGCCCGGGGAATATATGAATGTTTCAACCTTCTACAAGCTATGCAATCTATTTTGTGGTGTTTATTTCAACCTTCTACACTCAATTTGATAAGTACTTCCTTCGTTTTTTTTAATCATATTTATCTTTTACATGCGTTAAAAAATATTTGCTAAAAAGATAATTAAAATAAATTAATTTTATTTATTCTTTATCTTAATTTTTTAATACGTCTTTAAGAAAAACTAATTATCTGTAAGGAAGAAGATCTCCATTATTGAACAATCGAAGAGGGAAAACATTGAAACAATTTCTAGAGAAAAGAAAAATGTTTCATTGATAAAAAATATCTGAAATTCTAATTATAACTACTTGAGATACAACTATATATACATGTCTATCACAAATCTGTTATAACTAATTCTAATTTTGTTACACTTAACTACTCTGCTTAGTAAGGTAATTATCCAGAATTAGCATACTCCCCCTCAAGCTGGAGACTGATAGATATCTAGCAAGCCCAGCTTGGAAAGTAATGTGTGATGTTGTACAGTCCTTAAATCTTTTGTAAGTGAATCTACAGGTTGATTTTGTAGTTTTCTTTCAATGGAGTGCTAGCAGGCTTAGCAACACTTAAACTAGTGGTAGAAATTAATTCCAAAGCATATTTTCTTTGACAAAGAACAAGATCCTTCACTTTGAAGTGTTGATACAGAGTTGCCTTTGCTTCTTATAGTAAAGAAGGACTACTACCACTAATGAATAGATCATCCACATAGATCAAAATAATGACTAAGTCTGTACCCACTTTTTTTTTCTAAACAATGAGTGATCATAAGCACTTTGTGAATAACCAGCTTCTATCAAGGCATTTGTGAACTTGATGTTCCATTGTGTTGAGGCTTATTTCAAGCCATAGAGAGACTTTTGCAGTTTGCAAACTTTGTTACCTCCTTGCTTTTGAAAACCAAGTGGAAGAGACATGTGTACTTCTTCATCCATATCTCCCTGTAGAAAAGCATTGCTCACATCCATTTGTATAAGTTTCCAATGCTTAGAAACATCCAAGCTGATCAATGTTCTCACTGTAACCATTTTGGCTACTGGTGAGAAAGTCTCATGATAGTCCAGGCCTTCCTTCTGAGTATATTCCTTTGCAACCAATCTTGTTTTGAACTTGTCCACTTCACCGCCTTGTATTTTATCTTATAAATCCATTTTGACCACACAACCTATTTGCCTGGTGGCAAATCAATCAATATCTATGTATGATATCTTCTAATGCACTGATCTCTTGCTTCATGGCCATGATCCATCGAGGCTCTTGACATGCTTCCTTGTATTTGGCTGGTTCTGTGTTGATTGATATAGCTCCTACATAAGCCTGATAGTTGGGGGACAAATAATCATATGAAATATAGTTAGTAATAGGATATTTGCAAGTTTTGTGAGGTGTATTTGTGGTGACATAATCCTTCATCCAAACTGATAGTTTTCTGATTCTCCCAAATTTTCTAACTTTTACTTTACTGTTGTTGTCTTGTAGTGTAGGTTCAGGGTGAAGGTTCTCTACCTCTGGTAACACACCCAAAGAGCCATCAAACTGTTCCACCTGATCACCATCAACCTGTTCCTCCTGATCAAAAGTTGCAGCTTTCACTTGATCAGAGATTACAACATCTGAGTCATGATCTCTTCTTGGTAGAACACTTGCAAAACACAAACATCCAAACACTTTCAAGTTATCAAAGTGTGCTTCTTTCCCATACAATAAGGTAAAGGTGACTTTCCATTCAGAACTGGTATAGGTAGTCTAATAATAAGATACACAACTATTTTAATACAATCTCCCCAAAATCTGTTTGGCATGCTTGACTGCAACTTCAGTGTCCTAGTCACTTCTAATATGTGCTTATGTTTCCTTTCAACTACTTCATTATGTTGAAGGGTATATGGAAAACTACTTTGATAAATTATGACATAGGAGGCTAACAATTCATCACACTTAGTACTGAAAAACTTTGCCCCATTATATGTCCTCATTACTTTAATAGAAGCTTCAAATTGATTCTTTATCATGCACATAAAAGTAGTTAGAACAACTATCACATCGGTCTTGGATTGAATCAAACAAGCCCATGTATATCTACTAAAGTCATCCACCACAGTTACAAAATAGTATTTTTTATCATAGGTAGGAACCTTACAGGGTCCCCAGACATCTAGATTTAGTAGTTCAAAAACAACATTAGACTTTGTAGTACTAACAGGAAATTTAAGTCTATGTTGTTTTGCTAAACTATCTCTTGCTACTCCTTTAAATTTGGTAATATGCTTCATAGCTTGTGATGATGGATGATCCAATCTCTTATTCCATAACATTGTTTCCTTATTCTCAGCAGCCTTATTTTCAATGGATACTACTGCTCCTGCTGTATGTTCTTCTTTCCTTCATTATATGTACAATCCATCCTTCAATCTACCAATCCCAATCACCTTCCCATTATAAAGGTCCTGAAACACACAGAAATTAGGATAAAAACCTACCATGCAATACAAATCTCTTGTAATCTTTGACACTGAAATTAGATTGAACTTGAAATCTGGTACATGTAGGACATTCTTAATAATCTTGGATATCAGTATATTGATGTCCCTTATATGTGCTAGATGATATCTATTTCCTATGGGAGTTTTCACACCTATGATTATATCATTTTCTACAGATTTAACATTAATGAATATGTCTTGACAATTTGTGATATGGTGAGATGCTCCTGAGTCTATAACTCAATCAATCAAACTAGCATGTGATAGTAAGGTAGTTATACCTGCCATGTGAGATTGAATATCACATGTTTCATCCTTATCTGTCTTGTCTAAGAAACTCAGCAATTTCTTGTACTAATCTGCAGTGACGAAGTGTCCTTGAGAAGTGCTACTACTAGCTTCATCAGATGTAGTAGTTGCATTTGCATAAGACTTGGTTCCTGCAAAGTGTGGCTTTCATGCAACAAATGGTTTCTTCTTACTCTTGAAGTCTAGTGGAAAACCAGCAATCCTGAAGCAATTTTCCTTTGTGTGTCCTTTGTATCTACAATGCTCGCAAACTACTCCAAATGATGATGATTGCCCTGAACTAGCTTTCTTAGGCCTCATTCCTTGACCTCTCCCAGCAAACAAAGTTAGTGACTCTTTGTTTGCATCCATTACTCCCAAATTCCTTTGGCTCTCCTCTTGAATTACTACTGCATAGGCCTCATTAATACTGAGTGGTGGTTTATGTTGTTGTCACTCCCCAAACCCGACCATGGATGTAACAGGTATCCGATGCTATGAACAACACCGGAAGCACCTTATAAAATATTTAAACAGTCATTGTAATTCTTCATCTAATTATAACAAGTCGTATAAAACATAAAACATGAACATACTCAACATAATAAAATCAGCGGAAGTCTAATAAAGATATTAAATTATAAATGTAGCAAACCTTAACAAGTCATATGAGACTTTAAACATCTACCTAAAATCTGACAACTATCCATGGCCTCTAAGATGAGAAATAAAGCATAGTCTAACTTCGGAACACAACCCGGAAACTAAAAGCAATAACTAAGATAGGAGTGTCCCACGAACAAGCTAGGCAAACCGAATAGCTGGGAAAAACCATATCGGGGTTATTGATCCTTGATGACTATCCTTCCTCCCGAATAGCTAGGCAAACCCCACCAAGACTACAAACCCTCGATGACCACTCTTCCTCCCGAATGGCTAGGCAAAACCACATCGGATCTATGAACCCTCGATGGCCACTCTTTCTCTCGAATGGCAAGGAAAAATCACATCGGAGCTATGAAATCTTGATAACCACTCTTCCTTCCGAATGACTAGGCAACCTTACTAGGATCCATAGTGATTACCCTTCCTCCCGAGTAGCTAGGCAAAACACAAACAACATAATCATAGAAAAATAGCTGAATCATGATCATAGCATAGACGCTGAATCTCAAATCATGGCATGGAAGTTGAGTAGTTCATTATGAATTATGTTCATCATTCCATTAGTAGGGGTACATCAAGTCATTAATAGGTTTAGAAACCATGTTCAAGTCATTAGATAAGTTTCCACTTCAACAAAGCCCGTTTATAGGGCAAAACACATGAAATATCCAAGATTTTGAAATCAAGTATAAAACGTCCCTTATAGGGTAAATCATGTTCAAACTCCAAAGCTTTATAAATCAGTTTCAACAATCCTTTGATAGGAAAAATCATGAATACATATATATAGTATGATACACCTAGAGTTCCATGAGGGCTTTTCCCTCACGCACATGAAACCTTCCCAAAGAAATCATTTTTAAAGGTTGAAAAAGTATGTTCGAAAAGAGACATACTTCAAAAGAGACATACAGATCACTTTTATAGTCAATTTTTTTTTTAAAAAAAGAGATATAATTCAAAAGAAGATTTTCAAAAGAGACATACAAATCACTTATATAGTCAAAATTCTTTTAAAAAGAGACATACTTCAAAATAATCTTTTCAAAAGAGACATACAAATTGCTTTTATAGTAAAAACCTTTTTAAAAAAGAGACATACCACATTTCTAGCTAAAATGCTACCAAACAGGTTTTTCGAGGTTCAACAATCACTTTACAATTGATTAGAATTTGATTAAAAAATGTCGCGATAATTGGATCTACCACAATCGCTCTGATACCATAAGAAAAACTAATTATCTGTAAGGGAGATCTTAGATCTCCATTGTTGAACAATAAAAGAGGGAAAACGTTAGAACAATTTTTAGAGAGAAGAAATTTGTATTGATCAAAACTATCTGAAATTCTAATTCTAACTACTTGAGATACAACTATATATACATGTATATCACAACTATAGATAATCAGTTAGCACTATTACTTATAACTCATCAATTGACTTTTCCAACTAACTCACAAATCTGTTATAACTAACTCTATTATATTACACTTAACTACTCTGCTTAATAAGATAATTATCCAGAATTAGCATAGTCTTTCTTTACATCACATAATCTCTCCCAATGTTTTATTATAACAAGGCTATAACTTTTTCTTTTTAAAAAAATCTATTAAACTTTTTCTAAAAATGATAGATATTTCGAAACAACTAATGTTAGCAAACTTGACAAGTAAAATAGAAGACGGGAGTGGTAGCTTTCTGCAAATATTAAAGTATATTATCCTTCTGATAGTCCATTATTTTTTGGGGGAAATGGACTATCCATCTGCCCTTCACGGTTTATTAGAATATAATAATAATATAATAATTATCCATCTGATATTTGACAGGCACCGCATTTTTCATTTCACCATATATATATATATATATAAACCAATTTACTTACGTTCATTTCTTATTCCAAAAGGTGGAATCTCCCACCCCATGAGCCCCCACACCCCGGTCCGACAGGTCTGTGAAGGATGTAAATCATGGTGACTCAATTGATTTCAAAGGTTAGACCAGTACCACGCTGCGCACAAGGGGCCCTCCTTTATTTCAAGAAGAAACCCCCACACTGCCGCTGACGGGATTCGATCCTTGGTCTCTTATTCCAAATATCTCCTTTGAAACCAATTGAGCTGCCCAAGCGGACTATTTCTGAAACACTCAGATTCATCTTAGATCAAGAAAATCTTTGCACGTTCATAACGGAAATATTTTATTTATTTTCGTCGAAACATGAAACTTTTTGGTGATAACACAAGCTGTCAAATGTCAGAAGAATTCTATATTCTAATGTTTGTTACCTATTTTAGTTCATGGAATATAGTTGAGTAATGTTTGTTTCCCCTTTTAGTTTCGGTTGGTTGAGGCATCATCAGATTATCAAAGTGTAGTGGGTTCATAATCCACCTGCAAATTTGTTAAAGGACAATTAGCTGCATTGTACTTGATTAATTACTCCATATGGGATTCGCTAAATAAATAAAAAAAGTTATATCTATTGATAGTAGAATGAATTTCTTACGCCATCAGCACAATTATATATACATGTTACTATTAGCACATGTGTAAAGTCATAATTATGGTACATATTTCCCATATTTTGTATTGTATAATTATGGTAGGATTGTGATCCTTGTTAGAGAGGGATTCAACATTGTACACATATATATATTTGTATTGATGAGAAAGGCTCTCCAAAGGAGATTAATACAATCTTACATAGTATCAGTAGCCAAAATCCTACAAACCTAGAAAATTGCTCCTTGGCCGCTATGACCCCCCCCCCCCCCCACCAGAACTCACATCGGCCCTACACCCTAAAATTTTCTTGGTTTTGCTTCTCTATTCTCCTCCCCTCTAAATGGATCCTTTTGCTACTTCCACACCTTCTGACGCTTCCGCATCTATCCAGGTCGTCCTTCAAACACCTCCCACAACCCCTTCTTCACCATCTTTCCATCCGGCTCTCGCCGTTACAAATATCAAGAATTTCATCCCTCTCATTCTTGATCAGGAGGATGGTCAATATTGGTCGTGGGTGGAACTGTTTAAAATTCATGCATGTCTCTACCATGTGCTTGATCACATCGACGACTCTGTTCCTCGCCCTCCCGAAATTGATGACACAACATGGCGTCATCTTGATGTTGAAGGTTAAACAGTGGATATATGACACTATATCCAAGGACCTACTTCTCACGATTATGAAAACGGGGGCTTCCGCCCGTGATTTGTGGACAAGATTGGAAGAAAATTTTCAACACAGCAAGAACACTCGCACAGTGTACTTGGAAGAGCAATTCAACAACACCCGTCTGGAAAATTATTCCAATATGTCCGTATATAGTAAACATTTAAAACTAGTGGCAGACCAATTGTCAAACGTCAGATCTCCCTTTTGCTGAAACAAAAATGATTTTACAATTGGTTGCAGGCCTACCAAAGGGTGAATATGATACTCTTGCCACAATAATACAACAGGCTGACCCTCTACCCAGTTTTAACAAGGCTCATTCGCAATTGCTATTGGAAGAAACACGGCGTGCGAAGAAAGACGAGCACAACTAAAAAGCCTTGGCGGTTGACACATCTACACCAACCAACACCGTCGCCGGCCAATCGCCACTGCCGGAAAACAGTCAGCCACGACAGAACCGCGACGGCAGGGGCGGCAGAGGCCGCGGCCGTGGTTGTGGCGGTAAGGGCCGCGGTAAGGGAGGCAAGGGACAACAGCCAGGCCCACACCCGCAGCAGCCCAATATGTCGCCACAATTCCAGAATCCAGTAAGCACATTCCAGGCCCAGAACTGGGCCACATACCCAGCATTCAACGCGGCCCAGTATCATGGCCCCCAGCCGGGGCTCTTAGGCCCAAGCCCAGCTCAGCGACAGGCTAACTTTCAGCCTCCTCAAGCCCACGTCGTTCAGGCCCTCTACCCGCAGCAACCCCGCAGTCTGGCCCCATCTGAGTTGGGCCAGGCTTTTAGCAGTCTCAACCTATAGTAGCCCAATGAAAATTGGTACATGGATACGGGGGCCACTTCTCACCTCACCCGCTCTGCAGGTAACCTTCCCAAACTATTTCGTTTAAATCATCTTCAACATATAACTGTCGGAAATGGCCACTGCATTCCAATTCAGGGATATGGTACCACTTACACTCAACTGCCCCATCCACCCTTTTCCCTTAACAATGTCCTGTATACCCCAAACATTATTAAAAACCTAATTTCTGTCTGCCAATTTACTCGTAATAATTCTGTCTCTATTGACTTTGACCCGTTTGGTTTTACTGTGAAGGATCTTTGTACAAGGACACCTCTTACGAGATGCAATAGCACGGGGGATCTCTATCCATTCTCATCCACCTCCGTTTCCAGATCATGCTCTCCCGTTTCTTTTGCCGATATCTCTCCGTTAACTTGGAATAATAGGCTTGGTCATCAAGGAGCTCCCGTTTTTTATTTTCTTAGAGCAAATAATTTTATTAAATGTAATAATGGGAAACTTGTCCAGCAATGTATTTCTTGCTCCTTAGGCAAACATATTCCTCTTCCTTTTAAATCATCATCAAGTATTACATTTTCTCATTTTGATATTATTCATGTTGATTTGTGGATGTCTCATGTTCCTAGTTCACTCGGTCATAAATATTATCTTGTGTTGTTACATGATTTTTCTCATTATATTTGGGTCTACCCACTCAAATTTAAATCAGAACTGTTTGCCAAATTTCTTGAGCGTACTTTTATCAGAACACAGTTTGAAAAATGCATAAAATCGTTTCAGTGTGATAATGGTCGTGAATTCAACAATTCCATGTTTCACCGATTCTGTCGTATTAATGGCATAAATCATCCGCACCATTAATAACATGGTTCGTACTCTTCTGCTTCATGCCTCTCTTCCTCCGTCCTTTTGGGTCTATGCAGTCAAAATGGTAGAATACATTTTAAACATTTTACCTACTAGCAACCTTCATAACATGACCCCTACCGAAATCTTATACCGTCGGATCCCCTCTTATGACCACCTTCGCATTTTTGGTTGCCTTTGCTACCCCAATCTTGCAGCTACCGCTCCTCACAAATTGGCACCTCGAACTACTCAGTGTGTCTTCGTAGGTTTCCCATCCAATCATAGGGGCTACCTGTGCTATGACTTATCTACTCGTCAGATTCACGTCTCACGTCACGTTACATTCGATGAGACAACTTTTCCATTTGAGAATATTCAAAAATTTCGTAACTCAGATTATACCTTTCTAGATGAATCCGACACGTCTCCAGTCATACTCCACGAGCTTGCTCGATCTACCGATGCTACCACTGTAACGCCACTACAACTGCCCATTGCTATTGTTCCGGTACCACCCACCACTGCTACAGTTTCCGTGCCACCCCTCCCACCATCGCTACAGTCCCAACGCCCCTGCTGCCGTCCGTCGTCAACCCAATCAACACATCCGACCTCATACCCAGTCACAACAGTAATCCAATTCCATCCCCGACACCTACCGCACCACCGACCTCGTACCCAATTGCTCCTCACCAACACCTAGTCGACCTAACCAATACAACCGCGATGACTCAAACATTGTTAGGACCTAAGTTAGTCACCAACAAACCCGCCACTGATATCACAGCCTGTAACACCAACCCCCAGATCCCGACGACCCCCACTCCCCGCCCTTCAGCCATCAATAACACCCCTACCCCAACCCACCGTATGGAAACCCGTGCCCAACA
This sequence comes from Anisodus acutangulus, assembly GCA_029783415.1. Classification (NCBI taxonomy): domain Eukaryota; kingdom Viridiplantae; phylum Streptophyta; class Magnoliopsida; order Solanales; family Solanaceae; genus Anisodus; species Anisodus acutangulus. Next base: position 44,744,158 of record CM056489.1, read on the forward strand.
TGGTATTTTCAAACCCAAAGTCCACTTCAATTTGTCCACCCAAACAGTGTTACCCATTCCCAAAAACCCAAAATTAGCCAAACTAGACCCTAATTGGAATGCGGCCATGTGTGAGGAATTTAATGCTTTAACGAAATAACACACTTGGGATTTGGTCCCTCGACCGGAGGGGTTGAATGTGATCCAGTGCATGTGGCTTTTTTGTCACAAATACAGAGACAATGGTGATTTAGAGAGGTACAAGGCACGGCTTGTGGCTAATGGCACTAATCAGCAGGAGGGCATCGATTGTGGAGAGACATCCAGTCCGGTTGTTAAACCGGCCACCATTCGCACGGTTCTGAGTATTGCTATGGGTAAGCACTGGCCTATTCATCAGCTTGATGTGAAAAATGTGTTTCTACATGGGGATTTGAAAGAAATGGTTTATATGCATCAACCTCCTGGTTTTGTCCATCCAGCCTCCCCTCAGTATGTATGTCGTCTTCATAAGTCACTATATGGATTGAAACATGCCCCTCGAGCATGGTATGATCGCTTTGCACAGTATATTTTTTACAGATTGGATTTGTATGTAGCAAATGTGATAATTCTCTATTTATTTTTCATCTAGGTAGTAGCACTGCTTATTTATTATTGTATGTGGATGATATTGTGCTCATTGCCTCATCTGAGTTGTTAAAAAATGAGATTATTGCACGGCTCAAAACAGAATTTGCGATGACTGACTTGGGAAAGTTGAGCTACTTTTTGGGTATTTCAGTGACTCGATCTATAGATAACATGTTTCTTTGTCAGCGCAAGTATGCAGAGGAGATTGTGTACAAAGCTAAAATGGCAAATTGCAAGATCATGGCTACTCCAGTTGACTCTAAATCAAAGCTCAATGCTTTGAATGGTGATCCGGTGTCAGATCCCACTCTCTACAGGAGTCTCGCAGGTGCACTACATTACCTCACTTTTACCAGGCCAGATATTACTTATGTTGTTCAGCATGTATGCTTATTTATGCATGCCCCCAGGGAGCCTCACTTTATTGCCCTCAAACTTATCATTTGATATGTTAAATGCACACTTGACTATGGTTTGCATCTATATCCATCATCCCCGTCCGGGTTGTTAGCATAAACGGATGCTGATTGGGCAGGTTGTCCGGACACGCAGTGGTCTACCTCAGGCTACTGTGTGTTCTTAACGGATAATCTTATTTCTTGGTCTGCCAAGAGGCAACCCACACTATCCCGTTCGAGTGCAGAAGCAGAACACTGAGGCGTTGCTAATGTTGTTGCTGAGATCTGTTGGCTTAGAAACCTTCTTTTGGAGCTTCAGTGTCCATTACGTAAGACTTCTTTGGTTTATTGTGATAATATATCCGTTGTATACCTGTCTCATAACCCGGTTAAACATCAGAGAATCAAGCATATTGAAATGGACATCCACTTTGTTCGTGAGAAGGTTGCTCTTGATCATATCAGGGTATTGCGTGTGCCGTCTTCATATCAGTATGCAAACATATTTACAAAGGGCCTTCCTAGACAGCTCTTTCTTGACTTCAGATCCAACCTTAGCGTCCGGCATCCTCCCGCTACGACTGAGGGGGTGTATTAGCACACGTGTATAGTCATAATTAGGGTACATATTTTCAATATTTTGTATTGTATAATTATGGCAGGATTGGAATCTTTGTTAGAGAGAGATTCAACATTGTACACCTATATATATTTATATTAATGAGAAAGACTCACAAGGGAGATAATACAATTTTACAGTTACTTATCATTTATTAGATCTAGAATACTAATGCTATTAAATAGATTTATTTACAAGTTTCTTTTATTTGATATATATAAATATTAAAATAAAAAGTTAGCTTAGATTAAATTTAGCCCTTAGTGGTTCATTTTTTCACCAGAAAGAAAAAATGTAAAAAGTACTGAAAAATCAAGCTAGGCTTGTTATTCAAATAAAATCGTTTCTGCTCCAGAAATCAAAAGATTATGCGAACGTGCAAGTATCTTCCTCGAGGTCTAAAATAGATCTGAACTCAGAAATGGAGTAGTTTTTTACTCGCTTTTCTATAAGGAATCAGTCATTTCTTGAAAATGAATCATCGATTTCTTTAAATGGTTATATCAGTAGTTATTTTATTTCTTTTCCCATTTTTAAATAATAAAAGACAAAACGCATAATATGCAGGTGCTTAAAATGGAATCTTCACAGAAACTCCAACATATACAATGGGCCAAGCATATATAAATAGAAGTTGGTGTCAACATTTCCTTTCATATCCACAATAAACCATTAAGTCAAAGTGTAAGAAACAGTTACTTCAACATTATATAGAAAAAAGAAAATGAATCCAGTAGTAGATGATGAAACCTACTCATCTTTCTCTGATTTTGATCTTCTTGAATCAATAAAGCAACATCTTCTAAATGATTCCGATTTTTCTGAAATTTTTTCACCAATGAGTTATTCAAGCAACGTCGAACTACCTAATAGTCCTAGCTCAAGTTTTGGCTCCCCTTCATTAGAAAATAACTTCGACAACACTTCACTCGGATTCCATCAGAACTCCGAGTCTGAGGACCAAACTCGGTGCCCAGCTGTGGTGCATGAAGCAAATGCGCCACAAGATTTGAGGCGGTACATAGGAGTGAGACGGAGGCAATGGGGGACTTTCGCAGCAGAAATAAGAGACCCAAATAGGAAAGGTGCAAGGCTGTGGCTAGGAACTTATGAGACTCCTGAGGATGCAGCATTGGCTTATGACGAAGCCGCATTTAAAATGCGCGGCTCGAAAGCTCGGCTTAACTTTCCTCATTTAGCTGGCTGGAACATACCTAAGCCGGCTAGAATAAAAGGGAGTCGTCATTCAACCTCTTCCGAATCATCATCATCTTCTTCTTCTTCATCCACGTCATCGGAAAATAGGACAAGGAAAAAAAAGATAGATGTCATAAATTCCATAGCCAAAGCTAAATTTTTTTGTCATAGCCAGTATAATTTCCTTCGTGTTTGATACTATTAGAATAGGGTTCCAACAAAAAAAAAAGAAAGGAACTTGTAACCTCTCCATTCTCTTTTGTTGTAGTTTTAAATTACTTGGACGGATAAATCACTTATTGCTCTATCACGATTTTAAAATTTTTAAGCATTATTTATGTTCCATAGAAAACCGGAGTAACGGATAAAGTTGTTGTCATGTGATCAAGAGGTCATGGGTTCAAAACGTGAAAACAGCCTCTTGCAGAAATGTGAAATAAGACTGCGTACAATAGATTCTTGTGATTCGGTCCTTCCTCGGACGCCGCACATAGCGAGAGCTTAGTGCACATACCATTTTTATGTTCCCTAGAAAAAAATGTCCTAATTTATTTTTGAACTTTACAAAATTAGTGATTCATGTCCTTTGAAAGTTCGCTTAGAAAATAACTGTCTTATCTAGTGCATCATTTATGTTTTTATTTTTATTTTTATGGGAGCTCAAACTGGCATATATTATCAATAACTGAAAATTTTAAATTCACACATAAGTGAGAAACATGGAAAATAGAAAAGGAAAAGGTCTAAATTCTGCCATAATTCTTGCGAAATTAATCTCATCCCTCTGTTATATGTATTTTTTATCTTTAAGTACGAGCTAAGAAATTAATTTACAAATGGTGAGCCACATGTTAATTTTTTGTCAAACCTCAGGCTATTCTATGTTCGTTCTTCTTTTATTTTTGGGGAAAATATTGTTATCAGTATAGATGAAGAAGCAGTGTTTCGCTCATTCCAACTAAAATTTAAATTACTTTAATGTATGAATATCCTCTTTTATGTTTTATAGAATAATTTTACCGACAATTTCATATGTCGGCCAATACACATTAAATCATGTAAATATATCTCCAGCTATAATTTTCTTAAAAATAAAGATTCTTCCAAACCGCCATGCGTCTTATAAGACAACACAAAATAACATATACTTTTATAGTTAATTCAATAAAATATATTCCATTTACTTTTATGTATCCGCAAGGTGTACATAGAATGAGGTGTAATCGTTTAATATGAAGTTCCTTTAGACCAAAAAATGAAAAACAAAATGAGGGAGTCATCCATATAGTATGGTATGGGTATGGCTTGCTGCTGATTGCTTAACGATGGAACCAGGTCTCAAACATTTTGGGGTCATATTCTAATTCGTAAAAGTGAACCTTTAATATAAGTAAATATATGATTTCAATAATTAGAAATTATTTTAAATTATAAATAACAATCCAAAATCTAAGCTTTTCAATTATTTTAGAAAGTGCCTAGGCCTAATAGGTTTGATTTGAAATTTGAATTTGGGCCTCCACATGCGCGCCCATTGGAACCGAATCACTTTACTTAGATTGGGCTAAGACCTGCGAATTATGGGCCTTTACAATATATTCTAGCTAATACTACTTAATAAAAAATGAAAAAATGAGCTCCTAAAATTTTTTATTTTTCGGAAGCCCTGAGCGGTAGCACAGCTCGCACGGGCCCAAAGACAGCCCTGGATGAAACTAGTCCTAAATGCCCTGATAACAAAATTAAATACACGAAAATTATATTATAAATAAATTTATATTGTTAATTTAGTTCAATTTATAGTCAATAACATTATTATTTTTATTATTTAACCGATTATTACTTGTCATAAAAATTTACCAACAGGTTCTTTACAAATAACTTGATAATATAAATTCGGGCAAGAATTATACGTATTTCTTGGTGTGATATAATTAAAAATAGAACAATTTTTGCAAAAACTTTATTTTTCAGCAAATTTATTTGCTTCCTCGTTCTGTATAAGTTGTTGGAGATATAATGCGGGTATCATATAACACAGAGGATGGAGGAGGGAAGGAAATATTAAACTCACATCATATCATTAGAGTAACTTCACTCTTACATATTATCATCACAAAGGAGTATTTATAGGTATTCAAAGTCACTTCTAAACTTATACCTAATAAATGATTTCACACACATACTATGAACTTACCTCCTTGAATTTACAACAGTGTACCTAGATAATATAAAGACTATGCATCTAATAACATAGATATCCTAAAAGCCATGCACATTGATAACAACAAAGTACATGAACTTATAATTAGGGGTGTTTATCGGCCGGTTTAGTTAGGTTTTGTGTATTATCAGTTTGATTTATTGATTTTTTATTTTTAAATATGCTAAACCGATAACCGAACCAATAAGATATTCGTTATCAGTTTCGATTTATCAATTTTTGGTCCTTAACGGTTAGATTTTCAGTTTAACCGATAAAAAAATGCTCTTCTAATTTTTTTCATGTTTTCTCTTATTTTCCTTTGTTCATATGTACATTGCCTTACATAAAAGATTAAAAGTCTACACAAATTACAAGCAGAAGCAAATTCAAATATGTTATGGCTATTTGCTAAAACAAACTTATTTTCTTTCAATGTAGCAATCTCTTAAAAAGAAAAAGAAACCAACAACTTCAAATTATAGAAAGAAAACAACAACACCAAGACAACTATAAAAGTGAGGGAGAGAGGAAGAGAAGCATCACAAGCCCTAATTTCGTATGGGAATTGAGAGTCAAGGGAATAAGCGCGCATGCGTTAAGATTTAAAAATAGAATTTGTATTTAAAAATTAAAATTTTAAGCTATTGTTATATAATTAGGGATAAAAAATAATTTATAATATAAGCTTATTGGGTTATCAGTTTAACCATTTACTAAATCCTTAAAATCGAAAATCGAACCGATAACCCAATAAAAACCTTTACAAAACCATTTTACAAAATGTTAACCCAATACTGACAAATCAATAACGTTTTTATTGGTTCGGTTTATCGGTTGGATTGGTTTTTGCACACTCCTACTTATAATATTCAAAATTATATTTTCAACAATCGCCCTTAATTTGAATTTTTATTTTCACATTCTTCATCATTCTTGATGATTTCTTCTACATTTTCAGCATTCACTTTGTATCACCTTCCAACTTTACCTTCAACGATAATCGTTATGAAGAATTGGGTTGGTGATATGGACATAACTTTTCACATACACAAATAGCTGGTTATAACTCTAACTTTTCCAGCAATTCCTTCAAAATTGACTTAAACTGAACAATCAGTCAATTCACTCTCCATTTTCTTCCAACTTTAACTTTTGCAAACACAAACTTATGGAAGACTTCTCTCGTATTCTTTCTTATCTTGTGAAGTCATTCAAGACTCACATCTTCTCGACGGGTTACTCTTTCTTCATAAACCCGGAGGGTTCACTCTTCTTTTGCAAATAGTCGACCTCTCAACAGGTCCTCAAATTCGGAGACACACCTTCAATGAAAATTGCCAAATTCTTCACCCTTACACCTTGTAAGATCGAACCAACGCTCTGATACCACTTGTTGAAAATATTAGGCAGACCTTTAATAATATCATAGGGCACAAAGATGATAGATAAAAATTGATAAGTATGATTTTATATAGTTGTTATCGTAAATATTTCTCGGATACGTCTTAAATAATATGTATGATATGAGGAAGTTTATAAATAAAATTTTATTTATTATCAGAATAGAAAATATTTTCACATAACAACATTATCTTTTTTCATTTTGAAAATTAGTGGTACAAAATTTTTGTACTCATGATATTATGTTGTAAAAGAAAGGATTAAGATTGTGTTAAAATATATTTTCTAGATATCTCAATATTTATGAAATATTAGTATATGTCTTAATATAATAATTTATTGATAATATAATTGGAACTTTGAAATTGTGTACAGAAATATTTTCTTTTCATAATATTAAAGTATCCATTTAAATGGATAATGATCTAGTATAACAAAAGAAAGGGATAATGATCTAGTAATTTTTTTAAATAGGCATATGTGTCAAAAGGTGGGCATTACCACCATTTCAAGAAATGCCACGTGTATATATATATATATATATATTAGCAATTACAATAAGGGATTGCTGAAAAACATTCACATTCTTTTTCTTATTTCAATGAACTTGCTATATATGTTCCTTTCCTCCTTTTAATTCCAACAAGTGCAACAATAGTAATGGAAGGTTTCATTTTTATAAAAATTCTTCAAGTTATTTAAAAGCAACTCAGGGATTACTTCATGGTGAACTAAGGTGTCGAAAATTCTTTATGGAGGCAACCCTAGTACGATTGATCGTTTACGATCTTCTACGAGCTCGTATGAGTGTCAAATATATGTTAAGACTAACCTTTCCTTCTTTTGACATGACCCGAATAGAAACGAACGTCCCTCCAAAATGACTATTCTTAAAGTTAGAATTATTAATGTCTTTTATTCTATTGAAATGTTATTGAATCTTGTTTGGCCCTTGTCGGGAGTACTTTTTGTATTTTATATTATCTCCCAATATGTGATATTTTAGGCTCTTTATTGATTCCACGACAACTGATATACAGAGTTACATAGAAATAGATGGAGGATAACAACCTTTATGTCACTCCTGCCATGTTCATGATGTTCTTCTGAGGTCCTTCATGCATTATATATATGTATCTATTTTATGACACCGAACCACGCTATAATCGGCCGGGTATGACACTTATATGTGCACACCACTACAGTTGGATACGATAACACCGAGCCTTATTATGGCCATGTACGATAACACCGAGCCGTATTATGGTTCTCCTCACAATCCTCAGAGGACGTGTCTAGAGCCATAGTATTTAAAGGTTCAGATGAACCTTTAGATATTAGCTACCCAGGTGATGACAACAATCCAATAGATGTTGATGAAACATCTGATATTTCATCCTTGGGCAAAAAACCAAGCTCTTCCACCTTCCCTACTCGTCGATCGAGTAGAGTATTTGAGAAAACATTTGAAGCAGAACCAAGCAACAAAAGGTCTAGATTTGATACGCCTATACCTGCTTGCTCGAGCAGTAACAGTGAGGACATGGACCTTGAACTCTCAACTGAAGAAAGTGAAGAAGAACAAGCTGCTTCTGTACCACAAAATGTGCCTCTGGATAGGGAAATCCCAGATGAAACTCCCTTGAAACAATTCCTTCCGAAGGGAGCTCCCAAAGCTACAAAATCAAGTGCTGCCCCAAATATTTCCACAGATGCCACAACATCTCAGGCAACATTCCAGCCAACATCCGAAGAGGCACACTCACCTACTTCATCCAACAGTACTGAATCCATCAGCCTAGACTTGTCTGGTTCAGACAATGAGATATCTGCTTTCTCCAATAAATTTTACTCTAAATCTAAACATGATAAATGAGACTGTTATAGAAATAGAGTAATTAGGTCTGAAAGAGAGTTAGACATTTCCTCCTGTTTTGAATATGATCTGGTGGAATTTCTGGAAGACAGACAGCTTCTTGGCTCTATTACCGAAAAACAATCATATGTTGATGAGATTGTAAGGTTGTTCTATGCCAACTTAAACTCTGATATAGAGGATACCTCCTCAAAAAAATTGGGAAGGTATATCTCTATAACAAAATTTATCAATTTACACCTTCAATCATCAATCAATGTATGGGTCTTAATACTGAATAGCAAGTGAGAGAAACAGAAAGAGTAACATCAAATAGGGATACACTGATTGAATATCTCACTGGAGGTATACTGAAGTAATGGATCCTTAGATGCCCAGCATCAAAACTCATTGCCTTATTTTCCACCCTCCATAAAATTGCAATTCACAATTGACTTCCCTTTTTAAATGAGTCAGTCGTGACAACTGAACAAGCCTCCCATGTTGTTTAAAATTGGAAAATGATTCAAAGTTGATTTAGGATAAATGATCTTTTATTAAATTGCCAACTTAGCAAAAAAAGAGTCGACTTCAATCCTTTCTTTTCACTCTCTGATCTACAAAGTATTAACTACCCAAGGCCTTGAGCCTATGAGAAGAGACACTTTGGGGAAAGCTCCTGAATTTTACACTATCAACAAAGCAATTCTGAAGAACAAAGAGAGAGTCATTGACCTACCTTGGAAAAAGAAAGCATAAAGAGAGAATGTTGCCAGGAATGTTCCCAACATTCAGGGCAACACTGGTCCAAGGCAACCTATACTATCTACAAATTGGCTTGTGGTGCAAATTGCAAAAATCAACCTACAAATTGTTGAGGTTGATACTGCCAGAGATGCCCTGGTTCAAGCCAGAGACCATTTCCTGCTTCTGCTTTCTTCACAAAAAGGGGGAGATGATTATATATAGGGGAAGTAGAAAGAAGAGAGTGAAAGTACGAGTGGAGAAGTTGTTGCTGCTGAAGAAGTTGTGGATGCTTCTATACAGAGCGAAGAGGTTGTTGGAAGGAAAGTCTTGCTGAAGAGGCTGAGGTTGAAGGCAGAAGCTGAAGCTGCTATGCAAAGGGGTGAAGCTGCTAGGCAGAGGGAGAAGGGGGAGCATAACTGTATTCATAGTTGTTGGAAGCTACTGCTGCATAATGAGCAAGGGAGAAACTACTGATGTTGATGAATGATTATTGGTTAATTATTGTGGATTTTATTTGTTGTGGTTTGTCTATTTGGTGATGTTGATGGTAATCTTGACAATGCTCTATTCTGACAATATTTTTTTTGGATGACATATATGCTGATATTATTTCTTCTAATCCTATAAGAGTGGTATATGCATGTCTGCTGGTATGCCATTTTACTCTTATAGAGTGGTGTACACATGTTTTGATTGTATACCATCACAGATTAAGGGGAAGCATAACTGTATTCATAGTTGTTGGACAATAGCTATGACGTTGCCTTAAGTCATTTGCACAGGTTATAATGGGTTTTATGAAGAAAGGCAAAAATAGGGAGATTGTTAATGTTGGATTTGGTGTTGTAACATTTGACCCAACATATTCCGTGAAGTACTGTTGTTGATTGCCAAAAATGTTGGGACAAATGTCACAACATTCAAACCAACATTCTTCATAACAATTTTTCCTTACTTCACGTTAAGCAGTAACAATTTTACTAAGTGGTAAAAATGACTTAGGCATGTGTCATGACCCAAACCGGAGGGTCGCGACGGGCACCCGGACCCCACCCGCCGGGTACCGCTGATCATACAACCAACTTCTAATTACAATTGATTACGGACTAAGCCGAAAGAAAATTATGAAAATCAGGTAACCATCTTATATATACACATATCCATTCCAAGGTCGACAAGGCCATACCAGACCGCTATCCACAGGACACCTGTCTACAAGCCTCTAAAGAATTCATGACATCACAAGGACGGGACAGGACCCCACTATACCCACATGCGTATGCAAAAATACTGTACAACGACCAGACTGCAACTCTGAAACAAATAAAGTGCTCCAATATCAGCTGAACCAGCAACCTACTAGCGTGAACCGTTACCTTCTTTAACCGAACCTGCGGGAAAGAAACGCAGCGTCCCCCGACAAAAGGGACGTCAGTATGACTAATGTACTGAGTATGTCAGGCATGAACAATGGTATAACAAGGATATTACAACAACTGAAACAGGAACAACCGACCAACAATATATATTTTTGCGAGCCCTAATACATATGTCTAAATGTCATGCACAATGCAGTATACATATACATCGGCCTCATCGGGCATCTTCCTTACTATAACAACCTTTGTGGACATCATTTCATGTCGGCCTCTGTGGGCATAATATGTCTATATGTCATGCACAATGCGGTAAATACATATATACTGGCCACACAAATGTATCTTCCTCCCCACATCATATATATATATATATATATATATATATATATATATATATATATATATATATATATATATATATATATATATATATATATATCATCTTCCTCATTAAGCCACACATGTTTTATCATTATCATATCCCAGCTGATCAGGTAGTCTGCGTTTTCCGTTTCACGTCCCCAATATACGGTCTTGGATAAAACATGAATGCAATGCAAATGAAAATGCATGAATCACAATAAAATATCCTGAATGATATAATTTTCTTGTACCTTCGATTAACGTCGTAAATATTAACATTTTTTTCGTATGCCTTAATAAGGACTTAGGAATATATTTAGACATGCTTTTAAATAGGAATCAATAACATGAATATTCTTAACTATTAGGAGTAGAATAAATTATGGAGCAATATCACAGTTATCACTTTTATCAATAGCCACTTGCTGCTCATTTCCCTTGGCCACACGTAACATGCCCCACCAATCTTATCCCCTTCCCTTAATATTAATTAAGTGACTTGTCTCCGTATAATTTATCAATCACACACATAATTAATTCTAGATTTTACTTTATTTAAATTCTAAAAATTATAAGACCTTCGTATACTTAATGTCATACTTTGTAATATGACACTAGTCCATAATCTCTTTATGCACACACACCAAATTTATTCCCGATCCCCGTCGTCACACTTGTGTGTCCAAAAATTATTTCGGGTTCTAATTCTTTTATGTTCTAGTCCCTTTATTAGCATACGTAAATAGCATAAATTCCAAAGTTCGGGTTTTCTTGCACACGCCTAGCGATTTAAACTGTAATCCGAAAATACGGGATGTTACAGCATGTGAATTAGGAGCTGTGTAAAACGTTGGGAAAAGAGTCAAAGCATGGGGAAGAAATCGAGTGAAGAACAAGTCAAAGATTTCGACTCCATGATCTTCTCCAACAAACACACCAGCTGCCCACCTTTCCTCAACCTACTCAACCAATCGATTAGCTTTTCAAGGAAGATTCTCTACTATAAATAGAGAGACTACAAGAGTGAATCGATATCTAGAAACAGATTGCAAAAATATCAAGAGAGCTCTCGAGAATTCATCTCAGAAAACTGGATCACAAGTGTTGCCTGAGCGTGTCGACAACATTCTGTCCAACATTACAATTGTAGTTTAGATTCTAGATTAGCTTTGTATTGAGAAATTGTAAAGAGAAGTTGTCTATGTCTATTTAAGTAGATTTTTCAGGGAGAAGTCATCTGCGACTTCAACGTTTAATTCCTTTCTATTTCATCTTGTAAAATTATAAAGAAAGAAATTTGTAATTTTTGTATATAATAAATATATACAATACTTTCGGTCACTGACCGTCATAGGTTAAATATTAAACCGTTGTGTTCTTTAAATTTTCGCTGCATTACTCTTTAAAGTTTTCTGTTTTTACTAAAGTGTTGTCACTGGTGCTGGACGACATTATCGCCGACATTCGGAAACTGAATTGATATTCAAGTTAGTTTATTTTTAGTTTGTTTTTATTGTTCCATAGCATACCCGGACCTATCAATAAATAATAGGGTGCATACAGTTCTTATACACTGTCTTCAATTGTTCATTTGTTGGGAAGTCTGAAAAGCCAGATGTAGTCATAAGTATGATGATATCAAAAGCTTTCCAGGAAACATCATCAACAAGGTTATATATCAGATTAGATTATTGTTGTCCTCACAATTTTTCCAAGTTCAACTGAAGCAACAATGTGGTAACACTATTCTGCATATTGAAAAGCTCAAACCTAGGATCAACATCAAAAGTGGAGTAAACCTAATCCTGGTAGATTCAAATTGAATAGCGATGGGTGCAGCAAAGGAAACCCAGAAAGTGCAGGAGGAGGTGGTGTACTTAGAGATGACAATGGTCAGCTTATCATGGCCTACTCAGAATATTATGGGGAATGCTCCAATAATGTTGCTGAATCCGAAGTCATTCTTTATGGAATCCAATGGTGTATTACAAATGGAGTTAGGAACGTGGATGTGGAATCTGATTCTATAATCATCATCAACATGATCAATAATCAAAACCAAGCTAATAGACACATCCAGCATCTTATAAGTCGAATCAACAACTTAAAGAAGTAGGCCAACTACAAATTTTACCACTGCTACCGGGAAGTGAACAATCTTGTATATTATTTAGGTAATTTGAGTGAGAGACAAAGAAAAAACTCATTCTTCACATATGATTTTACTCTTCCTAGTGGGGCTAAAAAATGATTGAAGAATGATATGGATGGAATCCCAACTTTCAGGATAAGAGCTCAGAAAAATTCTTTTACTTTTGATAATGGTTAAATATGCATTTTGTTTGGGCAATTATATTTTTATTGTAACTATGAACCCTAGAGGATTCATAACCTTGATGCCCAATCCCATGTTGTTTTGCACTGGGACTTTTTTGTACAAGAATGAATTATTCATTCTTCTTATTTTCCAAGGTGAATTGGACAAAAAGTCAATACACCGATTATGTATTTTTGTTATAATTAATATATAGATTAGGCAATGCCTAATCCCTACCAATGGTGGTTTAATTAAAAAAAAAAAAAAGAGTAGTGACAAGTGACAACAAAGCACATTCAAACTTTAGTGCTGGATAAGTATAGGAGTATTTTTTTAAAAAAATTGTAATTATGCATGTGCCAAAATGCAATATCAAATAAATACTTATGCATGTCCTAGAGTGATTAATGCCTGATCATTGGACATTGAGGGTATTCGGATCGGACAATTTTTGACTTATTTATGGCTGTGTAACATTAAAAGTGTTTATAAGATAAAATTAGTCAAAGTTTTTATACTGACCCACTTAAGTTTTTTCAATATGTAAGCACTTCTGTTTTATAATTACCCCAGATTTATATTGTTGTTAAGGAGGTCTTATTTAATGGAACTGTTAGCTTTATCTCTTGGATTAATAAATTAGCACATAAATCAACCCATTTTAATCCTGCATATAACAGCTCAGTAATGAAAAAGGTGCATATACTAGCAGAAAATGAAACAGTAAAATACCCAAATTACTGCATATAATTGAGTATATATATAACGTTGAAGGGTTTAACAACCCTTGGTTTATTTAATACCTATAATATATTACTAAAGTACACTAACACCATTGCCAATCTCCACTGGCATTATTCCCAGAACCATGCAGCTGAATTAACTGATTCTGCAGAAGAGGATAAAAGGAGCAAAATTAAAGATTATTTTCTGGTAAATAGAATTGTATATAAAACATGTAGTAAGGTGTAACTAGTTTCAAGATTATTTCGGGACCTCTTTTTCTCTCTTGAAAATTTTCACTAACTCAGTTTCCATAGGTAACCTATTTTTTACTCTTAATTAAGTGCTACTCCCTCAGTCCCAACTTATGTGAGCATGAAGTTTAAGAAAGAAACACTTTTGAAACTTGTTGCTTAATACAAACTTTATATATTTATGTGGTTGTCCATCATCTCAAGTGCATCACATAAGTTAGAACAGAGGGACTGAGTACTACAAAACCTCATACTATGAAGTAATTTTTCTAAAATGTCACTATAAAACCTTATAACATGCTAGTTTCACGTACATAAGACTTAAAAAAAACATAAAATAAGTGGCGTTAAGAGTAGAAACATCAGCAATATTAATTAAAAAAATATGATGGTTTTAAGTTATACATACTGAAAGCGTGAACAACTTTTACAATATTAATAAATTTTAATCAATCATAGCTTGTCAACTGCCGTAATTGCTAGGTTAATTACTAGTTATATAACTTAATATGGACGGATTACTTCTTGTTATCTTTTAATTAGGTAACTTGACATTACAAAAAAAAAATTATACTATCATTATATATAACTTAAACTCTTACTGGTCACAATTGGTGGTCCTGGAAATCGGGATGTCCAGAGCTTCGCCGCACTTGCTAGGGAGAGCCTGAGCAGCATCATCTTTAAGGTTGGCATATCGATTTGCGGCAGCCTTAACACAGTTGCAAGCAGTCCTCCTCTCATCAGTGGACTGAGCCAAACCCCTCAGGGTTTTGACCCCGCTGCAGCAGGCATCACCGGGCTGACCACCCTGTGTCAGGTACGGGACACAGGGTGCCAATATTGAATCAACTTGACCACAAGTGAAACCGCCCTGACCTCCTGACCGCCCAGCCATTGTTAGCTGAACCATGGCCAATGCAACTAGAACTAGTACTGCAACAACCTTCATGATACTTAATTAATTTCTTTAATTTGTATATATATATATATATTTTTATGGAATGAATATAATTGTAAATTGAGTGTAGTGTATTTATACTAATTTGGAGATGGCAAACGGTGCAGTGCGTCAGAATTTGAAGAAATTTGTTATGTTAATTTTGGTTTTTTCTTTGCTTTAGTATATGTTGTGGCATGATATATATGTGCTAGCTAGCAAAGATGACGGATACTTGTTACGAGTGATACTGCACCTTTCTCGTGCTATCCCTACATCAGCATTTAACTCTACTTCGGAGGGGATAGACACATTACTTTTTTGTTATATTAGTAGGCTACGTACGTAAGTTGTTCCTCATCAGATACCTCTTAAGTTCTATAATTGTAGGCTCTTATTCTTAATTGAAATAATTACCTTAAGTGGTCCTTTTCTTTGCACCTATTACCTACAAAAAAAATCACTTTAAGGTGGCTAATTGGATTTTCAAATCAATAATCTTAAATGAAGCTACGCAAAAAAGCAAACAAAGGAAAACTGAAAAATGATAAACAATTATTAATTGGAACACAGTACAATGTAAAATGCATCACTTGGTGATTAATTAATTTATACTTTTGAACCTTACAAACTCGGGTAATCTTTACTTAGATGTTTGTGTTAGATTGTATTAATTTTTCTTGGGGAGCCTTTCTCATTAATACAAAATATATATAGGTGTACAATGTGAAATCCCTATACAACAGAGATTCAAGTTCTACCATAATTACATAACCTTAAATATGATAAATACAATAGTGGTACACACGTGCTAATATACCCCCTCGGTTGGAGCGGGAGGAGACCGGATGCTAAGACTGGATATGAAGTCGAGGAATAGCTCTCTAGGAAGGCCCTTGGTGAATATATCCGCATACTGATATGAAGAAGACACATGCAATACCCTGACATGGCCGAGAGCAACCTTCTCACAAACAAAGTGGATGTCCATCGCAATGTGCTTGGTTCGCTGATGTTGAACCGGATTATGAGAAAGATATATAATGAATATATTATCACAATAAACCAAAGAAGTCTTACGTAATGGACACTGAAGCTCCAAAAGAAGGTTTCGGAGCCAACAGATCTCAGCAACAACATTAGAAACACATATGTATTCAGCTTCTGCACTCAAACGGGATAATGGGTTGCCTCTTGGCGGACCAAGAAATAAGATTATCTCCTAAGAACACACAGTAGCCTAAGGTGGAGCGTCGAGTGTCCGGATAATCTGCCCAATCAACATCCGTATATGACAACAATTTGTTCGGTGCGGAAGGGTATAGATGCAAACCATAATCAAGTGTGCCCTTAACATATCGAATGATACGTTTGAGGGCAGTAAAGTGAGGTTCCCTGGGGGCATGCATAAATAAGCATACCTGCTAAACATCATAAGCAATATCAGGCCTGGTGAAAGTGAGGTACTATAGTGCACCTGCAAGACTCATGTAAAGAGTGAGATCTGACACTAGATCACCATCCAAAGCACTAAACTTTGATCTAGAGTCAACTGGAGTAGCCATGATCTTGAAATTCGCCATTTTAGCCCTGTATACAATCTCATCTGCATACTTACGCTGACAAAGAAACATAGTATCGGGAGATCTAGTCACAGAAATCCCTAAAAAATAGCTCAGCTTTTCCAAGTCAGGCATAGCAAATTCTGTTTTGAGCAGCGTAATGATCTCATTTTTCAATAAATCAGAGGAGGCAGTGAGCACGATATCATCAACATACAATAATAAATATGCAATGCTACTATCTCTATAAAAAATAAATAGAGAATTATCACACTTGCTGCACACAAACTCAATCTGCATGATATACTGTGCAAAGCGATCATACCACGCTTTAGGGGCCTGATTCAAGCCATAAAGTGACTTATAGAGACGACATACATACGGATGGGCTGCTGGATGGACAAAACCAGGCGGTTGATGCATAGAAATCGTTTATTTCAAATCCTAATGTAGAAATGCATTTTTCACATCAAGCTGATGAATATGCCAGTTCTTACCCATAGCAATACTCAGATCTGCACGAATGGTGGCCGGTTTAACAACTGGACTGAATGTCTCACCACAATCTATACTCTCCTGCTTATTAGTGTCATTAGCCACAAGTCTTGCCTTGTACCTCTCTAGGTCACCACTGTCTCTATATTTGTGGCGAAAAAACCACATGCATTGGATCACATTCACCCCATCCGGTTTAGGAACCAAATCCCAAGTGTGATATTTCGTTAAAGCATGAAACTCATCACATATGGCTGCATTCCAATTTGGGTCTAGTTTGGCTAATTTTGGATTTTTTAGAATTGGTGAAATGGTTTGGGTTGACAAGTTAAACTGGACTTTGGGTTTGAAAATCTCATATTGGGCACAGGTTTCCATACGGTGGGTGGTGGTATGGGTATTTTCAGGATTAGGTGGAGGATGTGGGATCTGGGGGCTGACCGACTGAATATGGTGTGTGGGGGAACCGAGTTTGGTGACGGGGTGGGTGTCGGGTGTTTGGTTGTTGGATTTGGGTAGGAGATGGGTTGCAGTGGTGGTGTTGTGATGGCATCGATCTGGTTGGTCAATGGGGTCGGTAAATTGATGTGTTATTTGTTAGGTAACATTGGATATGGCGTCGAAGGTGGGTTGGGGCCGAACGGGGGGTTTGGTGGTATGGTGTTGGCAAAGACGGATCGTCGGTTGCCAGTGGTGATGGTCGTCGGTGACTGTCGTGATCGAGACATAGACGGTGATGGATGAGAGACAATGGGGATGAGCTGGTTGCCGGTGGCTGAGGCAATCAGAGAGATAGGCGATGACACTTCTAGAGAGCCACAGTCGGTAGTGACAGCGGTTGGTGGCAACACTACGGTGGGGAGGTTTTCTGATGGGGATACCGAGTCGTCGGACCGACTACCGGTAGTGGTGGCAGTCGGCGATGGTCGTGACAGATAACAGTGCATTGACTGGAAGGTGATGGACGTGCAGAGGTGCGATTTCCGGTGGTGGCAGATCTGACTGGAGGGTTTGGGGAGCTGACGACCGGACTTCCGATGACGGCAGTTTATGCGTCCGGAATAGAGGCAGCATGGCGGAATGCTTATTGGACAAGCGGTGATGGGTCTGAATCTTCGAGGAATTGGAAATCAGTGACTCATAATTTTTTAATATTGTCAATGGGAAAACATACTCAACAAAGGTGACGTGGAGAGAAATTATAATTTTATTGGTGGAGAGCTTATAGCACAAGTACCCCCTATGGTTTGACGGGAAACATAGGAAGGTGCACAGAGTAGATCTGGGTGCCAATTTGTGGGGGGGGGGGGTGGATGTCAGATTAGGGTAGCACAGACAACCGAAAATTCTAAGATGGTCATAGGTAGGGATCCGACGGTAGAGAATTTCGGTGGGTGTTCTATTTTGAATCGCACAGATAGGTAAAATATTGAAAATGTGTTCTACCGTTTTTAGTGCATATACCCAAACGTAGGGGGGATGCATGAAAAAAGAGGGACGAATCATATTATTAATGGTTCAGAGAATTCTTTCGGCTTTTCCATTTTAATGGGAGGTATAGGGGCATGAGAAACGAAAGATCATGCCATTTGCCGCACAGAATTTATGAAACTCACGACCATTATCACATTGAAATGATTTTATGTCTTTTTCAAATTGCGTTTTAACAAGTGTATGAAATTCAACAAATTTGGAGAACACCAGAGATTTGAGTTTGAGTGGATAGACCCAAAGAAAGTGAGAGAAATCATCCAAAAATACCAAATAATATTTGTGGCCTAAGTTACTAGTTATGAGAGATGTCCATAAATTAGCATGAATAATATCAAAAGAAGATAAAGTAGTACTCATTGAAGTCATGAATGATAGTCTAACGTGTTTCCCTAACTGACAAGAGGAGCAACTATGAGAAAGGTTCCCTTTGTTACCTTGGATTAAATTTCGGTTTCTAAGAGAATAAAAAACATGAGAACCTAGATAACCAAGTCTACTATGTCACGTTGAGGGAGATATGATTGTTAAAACGGTGGGAGGAGTGACACTAGCAGCGGACGTGGATAAGAAAGGATAGAAATCACTTTCACTATTGCATCTCGTAAGGAGTTTTCCGGTACGGAGGTCCGTTACGAAAAATCCAAACGGGTCAAAATTAATTGACACAGAATTATCGGTGGCAAATTTTCTAACGGAGATTAGGTTTTTGATAATGTTAGGAGCATATAAGACGCTATTCAGGGAGAACTTGGAAAGCGGTGGTGGAGTCAGTGTGTGGCCAAACCCTTGGATTGGAATGCGGTGACCGTTTTCGACCATAATAGATTGTGGAGTATTTAAATTTCTCAATTGAGAAAGATTATCAGAGTTATTAATGAGGTGAACATGACACCCGTATCCATATACCACGAATTATCGAGCTGACGAGAAGTCAAAGTGATGAAAGTCATTGATTTTGTTTCGGATCGAAAACAAAGTAAATTATCAGCGGATGCGTTTCTGTTCTCGGTTTGTTGACTGACACACGAACTGGAAAGAAATGGAGAAAAGACTTTTCTTGGTTATTGGGTATGAAAGAGACTGAGGGAACCCAAGGAGGGTCAGAGAGACCAAAATTGGACCTTTTATTGAATACTTTGTGAAGGGTAAAGTCCCGAAGGCGAAACCCCCCACCTATACCAGAGGCCCCTTTGGCCAGGTGGGATGTAAATCGAGGGATATGCGCAAGTGGCAGCCCTGCAAGGGAGAGGACCAACGGGACACGAACCCAGCAACAACCCTTGCAGTATTTCAGCAAAGACTGTCACCACACGGATTCGAACCCGCGACGTCGGAGTGGTTGTACCCCAATCACCTTGCCACTTACCAACTCGCCTGTGCTCCTGGGGGCTACCTTTTATTGAATACTAAAGTCAAAATAAGTTGAATCAACTAATAGGTGGGCCATATTACCCACACAAAGATTGGATCAAAATGTGCCGGCCAACTCAAACCACATTTTCATTTTCTGTGCCACCCAGTCCACATTAAATTATGTTAAAATATTTCCAAGTATAATTTTAAAAAGGGCAAAGGTGTAAATATACTCTAAACTTTACGATTTAGAGCAGATATATTTCTCGTTTAAAAAGTGGTGAATATATACACATGTCGTGATAAAATGGTGCAAATATACTCATGTCGTTACACAAATGGTGCAAATATACCCTTTTCGTTGACGGAAATTTTATAAAATATTGTTTCGTCGCGCTTAAAAAAAAGTCTATCTATTTTTAGTACATATTTTACTAAAGCCACATGTTAATTTTTTTCTGCTGGATCAGGTCTGATTTACTTACAAAAATATCTCTGTGGCTTTAAAAAAATAAGTCTATCCATTTTTTTAATTGAATCAGACTCGAACCACCAGGAAAAAAATTATCATGTGACTTTAGAAAAATATGTCTACTAAAAAACATGGGTAGACTTTTTTTAAGCCGCATGACATTTTTTTAATTCAAAACTATTTTTTTTTTAAATTCCGTCAGCAAAAAAGGTATATTTACACCATTTTATAACGGCACGAGTATATATCCATCACTTTTAAACGGATATATCTATTCTAAATCACAACGTTGAGGGATATATTTGCACTTTCACCCTTTTGAAAAAAAATAAACATTCTTCCAAACCACCATGCGCCTTATAAAACAGAAAAAGATAACACAATACTTTTATAATTAATTCAATAAATATATTCCATGTTATAAATACACTATATTATGGATGTTCATTCAAGTACACAATTATCTGAATAAGCTTACAATCAAATACACAGTCATCTAGTATTTACAATCAATCAAACAACTTGTAAGTAGCTCAAGCAGACATGTTGCAAGTATCTCAACCAGGCAGCTTGTCAACAGCTTCCTGAAAAGCCTTGCAGCAGCTTTCTCAGACTTCCTATCAAGCACGCAGAGTGCAAGTAGCTCAAGCAGACAATTTGTCAGCAACTCTGAAAAGCCTTGCAGCAGCTTCCTGAAAAGCCTCGCAACTGCTTCTTTTCCTCTATACTAATTCAGTTAATTTGTATATCAATTTGAAGTTAAAAAATATATCAGTCTCTCTCTATATTTGTCTTTATTTTATTTACTTTATAGTCTTTATTTTATAACATTTCATTTATTTTTATATGCACAGGTGTACATAGTTATTTGCAGATAAAGAGATGTCAAAGGGGCTTCTTACTTTCCAAACAGATCCTCCTACATCTATATATAAACGTTGGTTTATCAAGAAAAGCACTTCGAATTATTGATTACTCGTCACAGATGGCTTAGAACCAATAGTTCATTGTCTAATGGATCTTTCCGTTCTAATCAGGGGGTACTCATCCAAAAAGTATTTATCCAATTTGTCCTTTAGGATATTTTCTTTTCTGTTTTATGAATTCTGCAAGTAGGGATGGCAACGGATCGAATCTGGACCGGATCCTACTACATCCAGATCCAGATCCATTTTTCATACCTGAATCCAGATTCGGATCCAGATCCGTCGGGTCCATAAAAATCATATCCAAATTCAGATCCATCGGATCCACCGGGTCCACTGATCGGATCTGGATCCACATGTAAAAAAATTTGCCTTGCTAAGAAGTTTTTATTAAACTGACAAACGATTTTTACTTAGCTAACAGTTTATTGTGTTTCAATTTTAAAATGTGCATATGAGATATTTTGTTCGTTGTCTCATTTTGATTGTGAGCTATTAATTGAAAATGTTGGACAATGACAATAGTTGTGGAAAATGATGACTAGTATTTCTACAATGCAGAACTTGCATGTGCTTGAAATCTTCACAAATGAAGTGAATATAATTTTAACTACTTGTCTATGGAGATGTTAGTCATTCACTAATATAACATTGATTTTATTATCAAAGTTACCTCTTTATTTTTTTGATTTTTGAGTTAACGCGGAATAAATTAAACTTGTTTTGAGAATTAAACTTGCAAGGATGTGCTTAGCAATTTTAAGAAAATACTTATAAAATTACATTCTATGTTATGAATATATTTAATAAAAAACGGATCCACGGGTCGGATCTGGACTGGATACGGATCTCAAATACAAGATCCAGATCCGATCCGTCAAAAATGGATCCGGGTCCAATCCGGATCCGTCGGGTCCAAATTTTAAAAATTCATATTCTATAAAACGGATCTGGATCCACCTGGATCCGGATCGGATCCAAGATCCATTGCCATCTCTATCTGCAAGTCATAATTTATTGTTTAATTAATTGTGAATTCTAAAGAGTCTTAAAACCTTTTTTTTCATGGAACGTTGAGTTTGTGAAGAATTTAGGTTGTGGTAATTTTAGAGTACAATACTAAAAAAATCTATTTTTCCATTAAATGTTTCATTGAAAAATATTTAGTTATTATTTCTCTCTGAATGTCGGTAGAAAAAAATCTAAACAGAAGTGTTTTCACATGAAAAAATTAGAAAGCCTCTCAGTGTTTCAACGGAAACATATTTTCCATCATGCGTTTTTCTAGTGAGTTGGTTCTGCGGGAATGAGGCGAAAAAATTATGTTTTATAGCATAATTTTTCCACTGAACTTCGGTGGAGAAAATCTTTATTTCTAGTAGTGGTACCTAAGTTTGTAAGAGAAAATAAGACCAAAAAGTTCTTTGTTGTGAAGTTCTTTGAAAGGTTACGTCTTGAACCATATGATAATATCTCTTAGAATTTTTTCTAATAAGTTTCAAAATATTAAATAAACAAAAAAATGAGAAAAATATAAAAAGTATTACACCTTTCGTCTCATGATTGATAATAAGTTTTGACAGATTTTCAAAGGTAATTCTGTAATTTCTCTAAAGAATCAGTATATATTAATTAAAAATTAATGAAGATTAAATTATCAAGTTTCATATACAAGTATATATTAATTAAAAATTAATGAAGATTAAATTATCAAGTTTCATATACAAAAGTCCTAATATTGCATGCCTATATTTGTACCTTAAATTGTATAAAATTGAATTTTTCAAAAAACAAAAATTTACAAAGTTAAATAAAAAAAATGAAACTATCCTAAAGGACAAATTGGTTAAACTAATTTTCTATATTAATAAAAATTAGGTTAAAAAATTTCATAAAAAATAAAATAAAAGAGCCAAGTAAACCACAAAGGAAGTATGTGTTACAAAATCAAACTTGCGGGAGGTTTATTGAATTGTTTCCTTAGTTTTTTGGTATATTTACTTTATAGGTAAACTAGTCTAATGTGAATGACCCTTTTGATACAAATAAGTGATATTAGTGAGACATTTGTTATAGGTCAGTGACCTTTTAAGTTATTCACCGGAATATGGCTTACTACTGATTATTAAGTTATTCACTGGAATATGACTTACTACCGATTGCTAATAGATAGATTATCCTTTATATTTTTTGTAAACTAGTTAAGTGTACATGCGTTGCACGTGTGTATCGCATTAAAAAATTAAAAAATATGTAAAAAGTACAAATTTTTGTGCGTACTATACCTCATACCATAGAGTACATGCCTTTCAAAAAATCATATTAGTATAATTAAATAATATATTGGAGTTATAATCAATTTAAAAAAAAAAAAACAAATTTCTGAAAATAATCAATGTTAATCCAATTTAGCTAACTTAATAAAGGAATAAATCTTGTCCCACATACTTCCACTGCCTTCTTTTGACTTCATGATCCTTTTCTAATGATTCTTGACATACATAAATGTTAGATATTTGGGTTGGGCGGGTCGTCCATGTGGACTGGCCAGGCCCGTTGGAAGAAATAAAATTAAAGGAAGTTATATGGAAAAAAACTACCGTATACTTATTCAGATTTTTCTCTTAGTTGTGGGAGAGTAACCGCTTTTACGTAACTTCTCCTCTTCCACGTAACTCCTCTTTTAAATAGGAGCATAGGCTTTTTCTTTGGGATTCTTCTTCTTCTTCGACGGAGAATTGAATATATAAATTCTCTCCAATAAACATACAAGAACTAAGAGGACATTTAGTTTGTGGATTATAATTTTGTTTCCTAGAGATTTAAAGTTCGACTTGGAATGATTCTTTTGGTGACAAGTTTAACGTTTCTTTTGCTGCGTTAAGGTACACCGACCATGTGAGCCGTGATCGAGGACTTGCAAAATGGACTTGCGTGGTGGCTGCTACGCAAGTGTACGTATCGCAATTTGTAATAAATTTCGGTAAGACCGAGGATCATCCACAGAGACTGATTTATCAAGTACCAATTAATTAATCTTTAGTTTTTTTTTACCAAACGAATATAAGTGGTGATTTCTAAACTAACGAATTAACAACTAAAATAGATTGCAGGAATAAAATAGTAGTGAAAACACACGGAGTTTAATTCAGTAATGAAAGAAATTAGGGTTTCCAATCTCATCAACAATACACTCTATCATTCATTAATGCAAGACTAGCGATTCTTCTTCTTGTTAAGATAGCAGGTTAACTGAGATGTTCTATATTCCGGTTAGGTCATATAAAAACTCAACCTAAATGAGAATTTTTTATATTTATATGATAAATTCGATCACATAGGAGGATTAAGATCAATAACCTAAAAAGCTACACAGGCAATCATGATACTCTCGTTCAAGATTAAACATACGTCTAATCAACTATAGCATATTCAAATCTCCCTTTTCAGATCTCGATTTGAAATCATATAGGTAATGAAAACTAATGGCCAATTAATTCCCATTCAATAAACACAAGTTGAAGAGATCTTAATAGATTAAGAAGAACATTAGCAATGCATTAAATCATAATAGAATTTCAAGTGATTCAACAAAAAACCCTAATAGAAGTAATTAGCTCATAGTCATGCTAAGAACTAATTAACTTAATATCCAACATGAACTGAATTCAAGTAAAGAAAAGGAAAAGAACTTGAACAATAGATGTCTCTAATGGCTTCTTGTTCTCTTGTCTCTTGCCTCCAAAGTGTCCTCCTTTTCCAAATGCGCCTCCCCTAGCATATATCACGAAAAAACCCCAAAATGGACCTTTTTGCCCTTGTTAAATTTAGGTTTTTCGTTGCCCTGACTGTGTCGGCGCCACGGCTCTTCAGCGTTCTTCGTCCGAAATTTGTTTAGACTGCTTTCCAAGCTTTCCAGGGCTTCTTTAACTCATTTCTTATGACCAGCTATGCATTTTTGTCCTTAATAACCGCCTATTTTCTTTGGACTCGCCTTATTCCTTTCTGAATCACTTAAAATCTGAAAACACAAAACAACATGCATAATACTGCACAAGACAAACAAAAGACTCCCTAAAACGCACTCTAAAACAGTACTAAAATCTACCTAACAAACACCCCAAACTTAAACTTTACTCGTCATCGAGTAAGAACTCTAGACACCCTAAAAAGAAAAACACACAGACTCTAGACTGAATCAGGTCAACAACATATATCATGTCTCGAAAATCATGAACAGCATGCAATATAATCTTCAGGAACATTCTAGCCACTAATTTGCTATCTAGAATTTCAAGTCAGATATTCCTCAAATTTACTTAAATTTATTAATGCATATGACCACTCAACCATGATTATTGACTTAAACAAGTATTCAATATTTGTTCATGAACAACTAATTCTCACCAACAGACCATCAGGTCCAAGTTCTATAGGCTTGCTAACTTGCTATTCTCCACTAATTTAGACAACACATGCTCAAGAATCAATAGGACTTTTATAGGTTATGACGATAGGCTTAGGCACGGGTAGATGAAATGTCATTTAGGCTCAAAGTTACCATAAGAATATAAACCAATCAACCCAACTCTATATTCACATTATAAACCAAAAGCAACCCCCAATTTTTCTTTTCTTTTCGAACTACACCCCCAAACTTATTTTTCAATGTATGTACAAGGGAAGTGTAGTGTATTCATTTTTATTTTTTATTTTTTCTTCTATTGATAGCACTCAATTTAAAATACCAATTACAAAGTGCCAATCCCCCAATCATATAATTATATGCTCATGGAATTCAAGGGAAGGAAAATATTTGTAAAGGGTTTCAAGTAGGCTCATAATAGGTGTCAATCAAAGAAGGGTTACTTAAGTCTCAAAGAGGATAACTAGGGATTACATTAGTCAAGGTTGGCTTGAAAGGCTCAATTGTTCCAAAGATGGACTAAATCATCTTCCTAAGCATGCATCGTCTATGATTTCGTCTCAAATAGCAAGCAAGCAAGTTGTAGGACTTTCCACCATCTTTCCTCAAACCAAAATTCAATCATGCATAAACCAATATTCAAATACAAGAAATTACCAATCATGATCAAGTTTTCATACTTATTAATAATTGAAAACAACTCAGGACCTATCCAACTTAAGCACACAAATTTATGCATTTCATGGCTATCAATTTCATTCAACTCTATCACATGTGTTCACTCAATCTCATGGGCTATTATTATTAATTTGATTCATTCACACAAGACACTCAAACACTGACACTAAAACAAAAACACTAACAATAAACAAACAATTGAACACAAACAATTAACACAAAACAGTTAACACAAAACAGTAAGACTCCCCCCTCCCAAACCTATTCAACACATTGTCCCCAATGTGATAAGTAACGCAAGAGTAAGAAGACTTATAGAAACTGCAGCTAAGTGATTCAGAATGGTGGTGACGGCGGTGGTGGGTGGTAAGGTGGTTGGTACTGTGGAGGATAGTCAAACTAGGGCTCATTCGCGACGCTTTTTCACCCCCCAGAGTTGGCTCACAATTCACCTAACATAAAAAAACACAGACCAAGAAATAACAAGACATTGAGATTGTTCGAAAATAACACAAAATAAAAATAAACTATTAAGATGTTGGGATGCCTCCCAATAGCGCTGTCGTTAAACGTCATTTAGCCGAACGCATATTTTTTCTTCATTTCAGGATCTCTTTTCTCATCACCTCCTTCATAGTTGGGTTCAACCTCCCTTGCACCTCAATTGAAGGCATACTCTCATCATCCTCGCATTGTGTTAATGCTACTTCAAGAGCATCAGTACTCTTGAAGCTTTCCTCAGCAACTGCTTTGTCAATTACATCAATGGAAAACAGTCATCACTTGCTCTTGGATAAGTTTTTGCCATGAATACATTGAAAGTCACTTCTTCTCCCTGGACTCGGAGTTTTAGTTCGCCCTTCTGAACATCTATAAGTGTTTACCTTATAGCTAAGAATGGTCTCCCCAGGATGATGGACACATTTTCATCTTCTTCCATATCCAAAATAATGAAGTCAGCAGGAAAAATGAACTTGTCCACTTTTACTAGCACATCTTCAATGATACCTCGTGGATGCTTGATCGAACGATCTGCTAACTGAAAGGTAACTGTTGTAGGCCTAGCTTCACCCAAACCAAGTCTACGAAACACAGATAAGGGCATCAGGTTGATACTTGCCCCCAAATCACACAAAGCATGCTGACACTCAAAATTCCCGATAGTGCAGGGATTAGTGAAGCTCTATGGATCTCTCAACTTCTGGGGAAGCTTCTTTTGCAAAATGGCGCTGCACTCTTCAGTTAAAGCCACAGTCTCATAATCTTCCATCTTTCTCTTTTTAGAGAGAATTTCCTTCATGAATTTCACATAACTGGGCATTTGTTCTAGGGCCTCAGCAAAGGGAATATTGATGTGAAATTTCTTGAACACCTCTAAAAACTTGGAAAATTGTTTATCAAGAAATTGTTCCACTGCCCGCTGGCCCCACTGTTTCATCGCCAGAAACTGTTCACCGTCCAGTGGTTGGGCTAGTTTTGGTCATTGGGCCAGTTATCCAGCCCAATATCGGGCTATTCGATCTCGATTCGGCCGATCAACTTGTGTTGGGCGGCAGGCCCTCTGCATCTTTGGCGATCCATCACGTGTCCCGATATTTCTCAAAGTCCATCCAATTCTTCCCCAAGTCATAGACCAGTCACTCATAGTAAACGGGGTATTTTTAAACCTAAAAGACATTTTAATTTAAATTCTAATGTTCTTAAATCACTCCTACCCCGTAATCCTGTGTCTGCTTTAAATGACCCGAATTGAAAAATTGCTATGACTGATGAATATAATGCTCTTATTGATATTAAGATATGGGAGTTGGTGCCCCGTCCATCCGGTGTTAATATTATTAGGTCTATGTAGATTTTTGCTCATAAGGACAATTCTGACGGTTCTTTTGTAAGGCATAAGGCTCGTCTTGTAGGTGATGGTAAGACTTAGTAGGTTGGTGTAGATTGTGGTGAGACGTTTAGTCCGGTGGTCAAGCCGACTACCATACGCATTGTGCTCAGCTTGGCTCTTTCGAAAGCATGACCCATTCATCAGTTAGATGTGAAGAATGCTTTCTTACATGATGACCTCAAGGAGACAGTCTATATGCATCAGCCCTTAGGGTTTAGGGATTTCATGTATCCTCATCATGTTTGTTTGTTGAAGAAGCCCTTATATGGGCTTAAGCAGTCCCCACAGGCTTGGTATAAGAGGTTTGCTGACTATGTTTCGACTATTGGGTTCTCTCACAGTAGGTCTGATAATTCATTGTTCATATATCGTCGTGGTTCTTCCCTGGCTTATATACTATTATATGTGGATGATATTATTTTGATGGCCTCTTCTGATGCATTACGTCAGCCTATCATGACAATGCTCAGTTCTGAGTTTGCTATGAAAGACATGGGACCCTTGAGTTAAATTTTGGGAATTGCTGTCACTCGTCATGCATGTGGGTTGTTCTTATCACAAAGGAAGTATGCAGCTGAGATCATTGAGAGGGCTGGGATGTCATCCTATAAGTCCACTTTCACTCCAGTTGATACTAAACCCAAGCTAGGTACTGAGGCTGGCTCACCTTACGAGGATCTGACCCGATATCGTAGTCTTGCTGGGACCCTTCAGTATCTTACTTTCACGAGATCAGATATTATGTATGTCGTACAACATGTATGTTTGTTTATGCATGATCCCAGGGTTGAACACAAACATCCTGGGGACACTTAACTATGACCTACATCTATATCCGTCTTCGACATCTACACTTGTCTCGTATACATATGCTTATTGGGGTGGTTGTCCGGATACCAGACGTTCAACGCCCGGCTATTGCTTGTTTCTTGGTAATAACTTGGTCTCCTGGTCTGCGAAGCGTTAGTCGATATTGTCTCGCTCTAGTGTAGAGGCCGAGTATCAAGGGGTAGCCAATGTGGTCTCTGAATCCTGTTGGTTACGTAATCTTCTTTTAGAGCTTCATTGTCCTATTCAGAAAGCTATATTGGTTTATTGTGATAATGTTAGTGCCATCTACCTTTCTGATAATCCGGTTCAGCACCAGCGCACTAAACATATAGAGATGAACATTCATTTTGTTCGCGAAAAGGTAGCTCGTGGACAAGTACGCGTCTGCCATATCCCTTCCAGGTATCAAATTGCATACATCTTTACAAAAGGTCTTCCCTCAGTCCTTTTTGAAGATTTTAGGACGCCTCACAAGATTTAAGACCGCCTCTCGCTATGACTCAAGGGGTGTGTTAAATATACATATGATATACACGATATACACGTGTATATCATATGTATATTAGGTCTCGGTTTCGGTGTATAGTAAGGGTATATACCCGTGATATACACTTTCCATATATAGTGTATATCACGGGTTATAGGCACGATATAAGGCAGCAAATTATTGTAAATATTTGTATTGTACACTTACCATAATTATAGGATTCGTGTACTACTATAATAGGGTTTTGAGAGTAGAATAGGAATAGGTTTTCTATTATGGAAAATTGTATATTGTATATATTCTCTTTCATTAATGAAAATAATTAAGAGATTATTTCTTTAAAAGAGGTATTACTTAATGTAACTGTTAGCTTTATATTGGATTTATGGATTGATAAATTAGCACAAATATCAACCCATTTTTCAATCCTGTAACAGCTCAGTAATGAAAAAGGTGCATAAACTAGCAGAAAATGAAACAGTAAAATACCCAATTACTGCATATAATTGAGTATATATACAACGTTGAAGGGTTTAACAACAACCCTTGGTTTATTTAATACATATAATATATAACTAAAGTAAACTAACACCATTGCGAATCTCCACTGGCATTATTCCCAGAACCACGCAGCTGATTTAACTGATCCTGCAGAAGAGGATAAAAGGAGCAAAATTTAAAATTATTTTCCGCTCTCGAAATTGAAAGGTTTCCTCAAATAATGGTAAAAAAATTTGAGTATATAAAACATGTAGACATGTAGTAAGGTGTAACTAGTTTCAAGATTATTTTAGGACCTCTTTTTCTCTCTTGAAACTTTTCACCAACTTAGTTTCCTTAGGTAGCCTATTTTTTTTTTTAAAGTCTTACTCCATCAGTACCGCATTTTGATTGAGCATGAAATTTAAAAAAGAAAAAAACAATTTTAAAACTTATTATTTAATATAAATTTTATATATTTGTGTGGTTTTCCGTCATCTCATTAAGGGTAAAATAAGAAACTTAAATTTATATTGTTCCTAAATTTAGGAAAAAAATCATTTTCTTTGAGAAATACTAAACAAAAAGTGCATTACATAAATTAGAACAGAGGACTGAGTACTGCAAAACCTCATAATATGAAGTAATTTTTCTAAAATGTCACTATAAAACCTTATTTAAAAAACCATAAAAAAAAAGTGGCGCTAAGACTAGAAACATCAGCTATTTAAAAAAATTAGACTATCATTATATATAACTTAAACTCTTACTGGTCACAATTGGTGGTCCTGGAAATCGGGATGTCCAGGGCTACGCCGCACTTGCCAGGGAGAGCCTGAGCAGCATCATCTTTAAGGTTGGCATATCGGTTTGCGGCAGCCTTAACACAGTTGCAAGCAGTCCTCCTCTCATCAGTGGTCTGAGCCATACCTTTCAAGGTTTTCACCCCGCTGCAGCAGGATGCACCGGGCTCGCCACCTTGGGTCAGGAACGGCACGCACGGTGCCAACGCTGCATCAACTTGGCCACAAGTGAAGGCCTCCTGGCCTCCTGACTGCGCAGCCATTGCTAGCTGAACCATGGCCAATGCAACTAGAACTAGTACTGCAACAACCTTCATGATAATTAATTTCTTAATTTATTTATATATTTTTATAAATATTTGTATGGAATGAATATAATTGTAAATTGAGTGTAGTGTATTTATACTAATTTGGAGATGGCAAACGGTGCATAAAGTGCGTCAGAATTTGAAAAATATTGTTTTGTTAATTTTGGTTTTTTCTTTGCTTTAGTATATATTATGGCATGATATATATGTGATAGCTAGCAAAGATGACGGATCCTTATTAATACGAGTGATACTGCACCTTTCTCGTGCTATCCCTACACATCAGCATTTAACTCTACTTCGGAGGGGATAGACACATTACTTTGTTGTTATATTAATAGGCTACGTACGTACAGCGTTACTCATTATGTGTCAACTACTTACTCTGTTCATTTTTAATTTACACATATCTTAAAAAATAATAAATGAAGTATATAATTTATTATGATATTCATATTAATTGGTGCATAGTTTTAATAGACTTGAAAAATAATTTGATATGAATAATTAGTACTATGGCTAAAATATGAAAAAATAATTATATTTTCTTGATATGTTAAAACTGACAAGTAAAAGTGAAAATTAATTTTTAATATAATGAACAAATAAAAGTGGAGGGAATATGTACTAATATTTACATGAAAATTAATGAAAGTATATTTGTTTAAAGAAGGGGTCGGGGTACGAGAGCCAAAGCATCCAATTTTCGGTCAGGTGTGAATTTAGACATTAATTGTTCAAGTTTTATAAAATAAATTTGCATACTTGAAAAGTATATAAAAAGTAAAGTACTTTCTTTATCTCAAGTTATATGTCACACTTTTTTAAAATATTTTTTAAAAGAATGTTAAATTCCATTAGTTGGAAACAATTTAAATTTAAACTTCTTATTTTACCGTTAATGAGATATTTTATAGCAATACAAATGTATGTCACTTGTTTTAAACCACAAGTTTTAAAAAGTTTTTCTTTCTTGAATTTCATGTTCAATCAAGCATTGCTACATAAATTTGGATCAGTGTTTTAAAAGGAGGGGGTGTAATATGGGGTGTTTTACATATGCCTCAACGAGGCATAAGTCCCAAGGCATGGAGCGTAGGCCCCATGGGTATTTAATTTTTAGTATTTCATAAAATTATATAATTACAAATATTTTTAAATTGGTAAATTACATAAAAAATAAAAAATAAATTGTATATATATACATATATGCGTGTGTGCGCGCGCGCTTGATCATAAAATACTAATCAAAGCAATTCATTATACGCCACTAACAACTTGTAATTATATATAACATAATTTTATAAGTATAAACAATAGAAATAAAAGCTATTATGAAATGCAATTCAACTCTAACATCTTAATTTTGAAACAATGAAAAAATCACAATTTCTTAAAACAATATTACTATCATACTATTTATTGTTTCTCCCTATAAGCAAATAATCAATAAACTTTATCATATTATAATTCAAGTGTAACTCCTTTATGAATAAAAATAAAATTACTTTCAAACAGCGAAATAATAAAATATGATAATTTCGATACATAGGACAAAGACCAATGACAAGTAAAATGTACAATTCGTCTATGTATTTTTAAAGGAAATATTAAATGATATTCACCCTCACGATGTTCTAAAATAGTAAATATGCAATACTACAACTTGTTATTTGAGTTACACCAAATCTTCTTATTTCTATAGATGAAAAACTATTAAGTATCATTCATTTGTTAAAGACTTATTGATGTTAGGCGTATTTATACACATAATCACCATATTTTACCCATATCCCTACCTTTCTTAGAGGACTAATCACACTAAATACACCTAATTTATATTAAATTTTGCATTATGAACTGATATGTGTGTTCTTGTCGCATCTAGGCACTTAACATGAAAAATACGATGATTTGAAACTAAAATGAGATGAAGCATTCGTCTGAGTATGGGTGGTCCATGAACCTCAACAAGCAAAGGCTGGAGCGAGGCACAAGCTCGCCATACACCTCACCAAGCGAGCTACTAGGAACAAAATAAGTTGTAGAAAAAAGTGAGAAGAGTGCAAAATGGATAACCAACCTTGCTGAACGAAGTCTGGGGCGAGGAGATACCTCGTCATGCACCTCGCCTCGCGAGGAAGGTACCTCGCCATGCACCTCGCCCCGCGAGGAAGGTGTTCCAAAATGTCAAATTGAGAATTTTTTGTTTAAGTGTAAACTGGACACCATAGCTCGCTAAGAGAAGCCTAGGGCGAGGTCATATCTCTCTCCAGAGCTCGCCCAGTGAGCTCCAATGTTCAAATGGTAGCGAGTTTTAAAGTTCAACTCCGTTTTGGACTAGATTTTTAGGATTATTTTCCAACACTATAAAAAAAACCATTTGCACGATTTTTACACAGTTTTTGATTTAGGGAGAGCTTGGAGCCACCGTGGAGGCTGGAGGAATTTGGTTTTATCTTTTCTTCCTTACTACTCGTTTTTATATTTTCTTTGGATGATTTGTTGTTTTGCCTCCATGTCTATATGGAGCTAAACTTCTCGTTCTGGGGTTATGGTTCTTTCATGAACATTGTTATTTGAATATTGATTTCAATTAATTAGTTTATCATATTGGTTTATTTATTTAATCCTAAGCTTAATTATTTGGTTTCTTGATCACCAATCGAGTACTATCTTTGATTATTAGATTAAACTCGAGAGAGGAATACTAGTATATCAATAGGGTTAAATATAGCAAGATTTCAACCCTGTGCATCGGGGAGCGAATTTGCGTCTAGGATAGAGATATAATTAGTTCGCCCTGCTTGGTTGATATACAAAAAAGATAAATGCGTTTGTGTTAAGTTTCATGACCATATAAATATAGGCGTGAAAGTAATATAAATAGGCGGCTAGAGGACTCGAGAGATTCGTAGTCGTAATATCAACCTTGTCAATCAGTAAATTGGATAACTTAAGAAGTTGAATCAATTGAAGAATACAACGTGATTGTTAGATAGCCCATATCCCTAGATCAATTTCATCTCATTGATAATATAAAAATCCGCTCTTTCTTTATCGAAGTTCATTGTTTATTTTCTTTTTAATTTAATTAGTTTAAAATTACAACCTACATATTTTCCCTCTTGTATAGATTAATTGGATCGTTTAATTTAGCTAACGGTTAATCATAAGTCCCCGTGGGTTCGACATCTGATTTTTAAAATCACTATATTACTTGTACGACCACGTATACTTGCGTGTGCGTTTGGGAGCAACAAGTATTTGACGTGTTGTCGGGGAGTTAGAAATTAACTGTTTATCTATATTAGATTTTTCTTGTTGTCTATTAAAAAAAATTAAAAAATAATTTTATTTTATTAATTTTTTATTTAATATTTTGAGTATTATTTTTGACATGACATCTTGGAAAGAAAATTGGTCGAATGTTGGTTGTTCTTATTTTGGTGATTCTTGTGTGATATGTGGAGGACCCTACTTGTGGCCACCCTGTTATAATATTTTCGAGAACGGATTGTGTGCACCTCTCCCCTTTGTGTGGAATGTTTATAGTATATGTGGTGGTCAAGATGGACATTGGAATGGTTGTCCTAATTATTATTCTCATCCCCCAATTCCTATTATGATTCTCATGTTATTTGTGATGTTGACAGGAGTAATGAAGTGGAGTATGCGGAAAATTTTACTCGATTCAGCGAGTTTGTAAAACAGATGCTTGAGATGAGCACAATAATAAGAGAGCACTCTGCAGAACAATTGAAATTCATAGAGAGGATTCATGCCAAACTCGCAGAGATACAAGGTCAAACTGAAACTTGTAATGATATGCAAGCTACATGCTTAGCCAATACCGAAGACGAATCTCAAACAGAAGTAGAGAGTGAGTTCCCGCAAGGAAATAACTTTGAAGAAACAGAGATAGTAAAACCATCTTGGCTTGAGGAACAAGCTCAACAAATAAAATTTTATGAGTTTTTCCGTGATGGTCTTACGAACATGGCAACACAACTAATAGAAGGCAGAACTGAACTAAGACAAGAGATAGACCAATTTGGCTCAGATATCCATGAAATGTGGGCTCAATTAAATAAAAAGGTTGATGCGTCTGATGCCAAACCACCAATTATTGTGGATACTGGCCAATTTGTGGAGCAGAAAGAGGAACACCAACTATTCGGCCAGAACTTTATTGATGATGTTGATGTTGAGGAGGTGTACAAAAGTGAAGGTGTAAAAAATAATGCGATTTTAGATTTGGGCAGTGTTGGACCTCATTCTAAATATCTTTTTACATTATGTTTGGTTGATGATATAAAACTCAAGCCGTCCAAGCTCGTGGATAAGTGTATTGATGAGAAACAAGGCCCTTACATCCTAAAATTTGTCGTGCCGAAGAGACAAAACGATATTTCTCACTTAAGGGCCAAGACGTGCAAGATGTGACACCTACAATTGGATCCTTTATTTTCACACCACCGCCCCAAGAGCGAAGCAAAAATTTAATGCAAAATTAGGGGCACAATTTATATCCTCAAAGTGGAAGAAAAAATGGTGAAGGTGATGGCGTTGTTCTGCAACGTTAAGTCAAGCGCTTATTGGGAGGCAACTCAATGTGTAATAGCAATAGATTTTTATTTTTATAGTGTCACATTTTGTTTTATTTTTATTTTGCAGATTAGGGAAAGTTTGAGTATCCGAAATTAAAGTTGAGGAGCATGTTTGAGCTTAAGTGTGGGGTCATTCCGAACCTTGATGTTGAGGATTATGCTGCTAGCTAGGCCCTAGAGGGTCTCAGGGAGTATTTCTTATCTTATCTTGTTTTGTTTTATTTTGCTTATAGATGCATTGATGGCACTACATGTCTAAAGTGTGGGGTGGGAAATACGTCTCTGTGTATTGTGAAATTTTGAGGTTAAGGGTGATAACAAATATGCCGTGAGATTTCTTTGTAGTAGTTTTGGAGTCTTAGAAAACAAATCAGAAAAATAAAAAAAATAAAAAATATTTTTGTTTCTTTTATTTTATTTAGTAGCTTCTTAAGTCCCTCATTGGTGGCATACATCACTTGCCCCTTGGTTTTCTTATGACCTCGGTTCTTTCCCGAGGGGGGATCTTTGAACTGAGTAATGTTTTATTTTTTAGGAGTAGTAAAAGAGGAAGAAGGTAGGAGATGAGAGCTCCTATAACCAATTGCATGCTAAGTGCTAGGGATTAGGTACACTATTGACAACATGAGCAAATCTCGAATTTTTGAAAGGAAAATGGTGCTTAAAAATAATAACTTGTGTCAAAATGCTTGAGTTCTTCTACTTGACTCTTGGATGAGAATTGTTGGCTTAAAATGATTTCATTGAATTAGTGTCCTTGTTTGCTACGTAGAGGGTCAATGTGGATCCATCTTGAACCATGAGTGTGTCATGTGTGGTGAATTTTTTTCGTATATATTCCATGACTCATGTTGATACCTAGACCTTGCCCGGTGTGTCTACAAAGTGAAATGAGGTATGTTGAGTTAGGAGATGATATAGACATTTTTTTGTTATCCGTGAATTTTGACTATCTATTTTTCTACCCATATATGATATCCTTTGTTAACCCTCTTTTGAGACTTTAACCTATTTTCTTTGATAGTCACATCTTTAGTCATTCCCTTTATTGATTTTGCCGGTAATATTTGATATTGAACTCCTAAAGCACTTTAGAAATTTAGTGCTTGGAAGTAAATGGGAAGTAGATATAAAGAAAAGTTAAAGTGGAAATTAGAGAAAAATAAGATTGAGGGTGCACTTGTTGAATATGTTTAGTGTATGTTGATAGTAGGGAGCGAAAAAACAAAAGAAAATAAGAACAATAGAAAAATTGCTCCTTACTAGAGACGGAATAAAAAGAGTGCTTAATGAAAGAAAAAGGGGAGACATAAGAGGCAGTGAAAAAGAATGGTTGGAAAAAATTGACGAAACAATGAAAAGTGCATAAGGATGATAAATTGTATGTCTTAAAGTGCTTAGGGAGGTTAGTCACTATTTACCCAAATAATTTCTACACGTCCCTTAGCCGACATTGCAACCATTAAAGTCATATTTGATAATGTGCTTAATATGCTTTTGTTAATAGAGTATGACATTAAGAGCAAGCTTATGGTACGTCGTATGCTCATGTGAATTTTCTTGTGAGAGTGAGCAAAATTCTTTCGATTTATTGCTCTTGTTGTTTAAGTGAAAAACAATTATCTTGGGACAACTCACTTTGAGGTGAGGGCACATAATTGGTAAGAGATTGTTGACATGTTTGATTCCTTTGTTAGGCGGCAGGATCGTTTTTGCCAAAATTCATATAAGAGAGTCAGTTTTAGAGGTTATGAGGTTTTGAAGCAGTTGTTGGCATATTTGAAATTGATGTTGTGCTTGGTAGGATTGCTCATATATGTTTAAATTGTTGTGGTGACCTTATTCTGATGCAAACATGTGCAATTAGGTAACGTCCAGTGAATCGTAAGTGAAGTTGGGTGTGTTTACTGTTTGTTCGGGGACGAACAAAGGTTTATGTGTGGGGCGGTGATGTTAGGCGCATTTATACGCCTAACCGCCGTATTTTACACATATCCCTACCTTGTTTAGAGGAATGATCACACTAAATACACTTATGAGGGTCAACAATTTTAATTAAGGGATTTAACATATAATTTGTGTAAGAACTGTTAGTCGTAGGCGAGCTCCAAGCTTTGGGCATAACGCGTGTTCAAGGCGTACAGTCGGGCGCTTAGGGTGTAAGCCTCACAAGAACTAAGCCTCACACGTGAGCCCCAGAGCATTTTCACAGTGTCCCGCTCCGAGATGAGCCCCGAGGCGAGTCGAGAAACTGCCTTTTAAAACACTAATTTGAACAGAAGAGATATAAATCAACATATAGTTAATAATTATTTAAAGTATTTTAAAAGAGTTTGAAAAGATCATAATCAAATAAAAAACTTATTGTCTTCCCAAATAATAATACCACCGCATAAATTAAGATGAGAGAATATATTTTCGTGATTGAGAAAAATAAGAAAATGAATCAAATTTAATCAATTCGAGATTAATTGGACACATTGGATAATTCCGCACTCTAAGAAGACTCATCATCATGCGCGGGCCTTATTATTTTCTTGGGCCCAATAATGCTGATTGTGCAAATGTCTTTGTTTACTTCAACATTTAAATTCTATTCATATTTTAAAATATTGCATAAATATAGCTCTTGAAAAAAATATTTTTTAGATAATATTCGAATTGGTTCTAGTGTTGCTCATATATTGTCCAGCATTACAGATAAAATATTAGATTATCATCTAACATTTATAATAACTTATAAAATTTTAGATTGTAATGTAACGTTTTCTCATAAATTTTTTAATTTACTCAAAAAAATCTTTAAAATATTCATAAATTATTAAAAAAAATAAGAAAGTCATTTACTTATAAATATCTATTCAGGAACAACCGCATGAGAAGTCTCATTCTGTGCGGGCCTTACTATTTTATTGGGCCCAATATCTAAATTTTGGATGGTAAAAAGTAAAATGTGAGAAAACAACATTTCACATCGCAAAATGATTGTGAACAATAAAGTCTGCTTACATAAGGGTAAATCCTTGAACAGATTTTTTTCTCTTTTGGTAATCATTTGTTTCTCATACAATTTAATCTATTAAAAAACATTACCCCAACTCTTCCTTAGCCAACTCTAAGTTTCGTGCCTTACTTCTTATCCTTATCTTATAAAGGGGCTGAACAAGTTTACCTCCCTTTATAAAAATAGTGAAATTTCCCTCAGCTATTTTTTTTAGAAATGTGCTAAGGCTTATATTAGAATGATAATTACATTTAATTGAACATCCTTAGCTTATTCATTTCTTCTATCTCTATTTATTTTTCTAATTTCTTCACTTTCCTTTATTATATTTATTTTCCTAATTTCTTCACTTTCATTAACTTCGTATGTCATAGGAAATTTTATATATAACCGATGATTAAGCTTCTATTATGAAAAATCAAATCTAACCAAGAAAAAGAAATTTGAAAAACTAGGTCCTGTGTTAAGCTCGTGTTCGATCTATTAGAACTTTGAAAAGCTTTTTATCACCATTCTTTATTATTGTGAAAGGGGAAGAGAATACCATTCCAAATTTTATATGGATACAGAGTGTTTGGAATATGTGATATAATCGAGGTGTAATTTTTCTAAAAATAAATTAATGAAAAAGCTTACTTTGAAGTTTGAACAGTTTGACTCTCACACGAGACACTTGTGCTGCTTCAAGTCACAGCGTTATCAATCAATAAAATATACTCACAACTAAAAAATGAATAAATATAAAAATTTGTAATGTGAGGAAGTGTGTTGCGTATTGAAGATATAATTAAGTAAATGAAATAGTATGCTCTCTTTAATAATTTAAGTTTTTGAATAAAATGATTACAGTTCAACGTAACAAAAAATATATAAAAATCTTGAATTTAAATGTACACCTCCATTATTAAAAAAATATGTTGACATATATGTTTCGTCCATAAAAAAAATTAACCTTTCATATGATAAGGAGATATGTCCAAGACATGCATAATCAAGTATGATTTAGTTGGTCACATAATTTAACATTGCAAGCCTACATTAAATATGCTTGTATGTGCTATTAATATTGACTATAATTTCTTTTCTCCCACGTTTAACTTTCTGACCTATTTTCTTGACATTATCATCAAAGTGTTAGATTTCTTCTTCTTCCTTTCATTTTCAATCATCTGCACGTGTGTTTACCACAAAAAAAAATTACAAAAAGCATTATTAATTATTAAATATCAATCATAGAGGTAGCATATGATCTTGTATACAAATCATGTTAAATTCTCATTAGTTCGATGGATAATGAACTTTATGATAATTAATAAATTATTAAATTAGTAATAGACCAATTTTTTTCTAGATTAAATTGATAAAGGACCAAACCATTATTGATATAGTTGTTTGAATTCTATGTAGTTAGTTACTTACCTTAGTAATTGGATATATTTCAATTGTAATTAATTATAATTGAAACTTATAGATAATATTTATTTGATAAGGATTCTAATATAATCACTTTTGTTGATGGACTTAAATATCAATCATATTAGATTTTAAATTGTTAGTGTAACTAGATAGAAGAGAAACATATTCTTATATTTACATATTTAGAAAAATATAGTATATATGGTGAACAAATATAGTCTAGAAACAATTATTATAAATATTACTGTTAGCAGCGAATTTCATTTTAATTATTAGCACAACATTATCGATAGATTTCATAACTAAAGTATACTTTTCGTTAAGACCATTTTCGTCTTAAATAATATCGTTAGTTTGTTATATGATCCTATGTAAATTATATTAAATTCTTGATTTTAGTCTTAATTAGATTTCTGATAACTATCAAGTTATTAAAATAGCATCAAACCATCAAATTGATAACTTTTATTTATCTAAATTGGATATAATAGTGATCAATAAGTAAATACAAGAACATAGTTATTTAAATTTAATATATTTAAATATTCAAATTTATAACATTATAAAAATATTTATTTAAATTATATCTAAAAATTAA
Organism: Anisodus acutangulus; assembly: GCA_029783415.1. Classification (NCBI taxonomy): domain Eukaryota; kingdom Viridiplantae; phylum Streptophyta; class Magnoliopsida; order Solanales; family Solanaceae; genus Anisodus; species Anisodus acutangulus. The sequence continues at coordinate 44,785,003 of CM056489.1, forward strand.
AAGTAATTCTTCGTTTAATACGAATTATGATATACTAGTTAGTATTGTTATGCACTTCTATATCATCATATATATATTTTTGAAATTTTAAAAAATATAATTCTTAATAATTTAGGTATTATAAAATGTCAAATATAGTCACAAAAGAGACAATACCCCATAGTATATACGAATCATATTAAATTTTTAGTTTTTGGATTTAGTATATTAATTGATTTATGATAACCAATAAGTTATTAAGATAGTATAGGTTATACATTATAACACTTTTTATTGTCTAGACCAAATAAATACAATATGTTATAAAATGCAATTGATACAATATTATAGTTGTTTAAATTATATATATCAGTTAATCACACATTAGTTAGATATTTTTTTTAAATTATGATCTTGATATTCCAAAATTCATATTATGGTATTACACTGAGTATGTTATTGTTGTTGTTGTTATTGTATAATTTTGATATTATCAACAATATTGATGTTAACGTAGCTGATGATATTATTGAAGAAATCAAACCAGAACCCAAAACTGATGATTATAGCTATTAAGTCAAATATTGCCACGACTTTTTAGTATTAAGAGCAATAATATTTATTTAGCTATAAAATTTAATTTTAAATATTTTTTGTGGCTAAAGGGTTACAATTGCTACAAGTCTACAACAAGTTTCAACTCGTGGCAACAATTAATAGCTAGCTATGAAATTTCATTATAACAAAACGTTTGTGGCTATATCATTTAACTATTACCATAACTTTTATAACTCGAAGCAAGAATATTTATTTATCTACAACATTTTGTTTCAAATAACTAACTGTGGCTAAATGAGTGATAGCTATTACTACAGTAAGTTTTAACTCGTGACAAAAATTAATAATTAGCTACGAAATTTTATTATAGCTAAATTGTGTGGCTATATCATTTAACTATTGCTATAATTTTTTATAACTTGAAGCAAAAATATTTATTTAGCTACAACATTTGTTTCAAATAATTTATTGTAGTTAAAAGGTTAACTATTGTTATGGTACATTTCAATTCGTGGCAAAAATCAATAATTAGCTACGAAACTTTATTTTAGCAATAAAGTTGTAGCTATTTAGGTAACTATTGTGTAGCAAAAAATAAGGAATTAGCTTTGTCAACTTAATTTTCGTGGCTAAAAAAAATTTACGAATTTGCAGATAGCCACAGAATTCAAATTTTTGTGGCTATTATTAGGTACTAGCCATGATTTTTAGATTCATAAATAAAATTTTATAGCCATAGATGTCTTATGTTATAGTGTGTCACCTCCATCCATTATCAAAAAATATATTTACATATATAGTTCGTCCATAAAAAAGAATTAAGAATTCATATGATAAGGAGATAGGTCCAAGACATGCATAATCAAGTAATGATTTAGTTGGTCACATAATTTAATATTGCAAGCCTACATTAAATATGATTGTATGTGCTATTAATATTGACTATAATTTCTTTTCTCCCACGTTTAACTTTCTGACCTATTTTCTTATACATTATCATCAAAGTGTTACATTTCTTCTTCTTCTTCTTCTTTTTATTTTCAATCATCTGCGCGTGTGTTTACCACAAAAAAAAAATTACAAAAAGCATTATTAATTATTAAACAGGCAAACTAGAAGATCTCTTCAGATGGTTCGGACAGATATATAATAAGGAAGTAATAATAACTGCAGCCGCAGGTACTCTATGTTTTTACACATTTCCTATTTTGTAAATTGAATTTTATTTTGTTGAAGTAATTAAAGAATAGAAGTATTATGTCATCTTTGCTGTCTTATAAGGCGCTTGGTGAGTTTGTCTTTTTAATCAAAACTGGACAATTTTAATGAGTTCATGTGTCTTGTACGTGTTGACACCCAATTTTGTCCCGTCTTTTCTAATTTTATTTGCAATTTTAAATATTTTTAATACCTCAAAACAATTTTAATCTATATACATACATGCGTATATATATGTATATTATTATTCTCTTATTATTATTATTATTCGCATTTTTTACTATCATTTGCATTTTTATCATAATCATAAGTTTTATCCGAAAATTCTATGTTATTTTATTCTCGCAAAATTGCATCGCATTTTCATTTTTATTAAACATTAAACATTTCGCAAATATTATATTTTTATTATTATCATATCGTTATGTTATTTTAAATAATTCACATCTTTTACAAAAAACAAAAAAATAATATTTTAATATTAAATCCCTTTTATATTTTTAAATCCATAACCCATTTTTATTTTCTAACCCAAAACAATTTCTACCCAAAACATTCTATCAACCCCAAAGTCCATCTCCCCAAATTAACTCTTATTTTCGGCCCAAAAACCGAAGCCCAACAACTATTCCCCATCAACCAAAACAATTAAACCCAAAACCCCATTCTCAAACCTTCCACCACCTAACTCACCAAGAAATTTCAACCCGGTCTGCCTAACAACCCACAAATGAACCGCCAGCCCATAACCCCCCTTTTAATTCCCTTTAAACCAAAAAGAAAACCAAAAATATCTCAAACCCCACCCCAACCCCTCAACTCGTCGCCGCACACCCCACGCCCCCGACCCCACTCGCCGGTCACCTCGCACCTGCCACCACCGACCCCTGACACCACCAACTCCCCTCTGTTACGCCGACACCCACAAAATTCGCAACCCATACCCCCAAAATCCGCTTCCAAAATCGAATCTTTTATCCTTTATTTCGAATTTCAAACTCGTTTTTAAGGGGGAATCCACCTATAAATAACCCATATTGTTCTTCATTTTAAGGGAGAGATTTGAGGACAGATTTTCGAGGATTTTTAGAAGGGTTTTTCGGAGGATTTTTGGAAACTGATTCAATAAATAAATATTTGTTGTGTTCTTGATTTCAAACATTTGCCTTCCTTGTTATTCAAGAATCAAGTCCGAAAAGGTTTGTTCTCCACTTTTGATTCTCTGATTTTTGACACCTGATTCGTCGGTCACCGACCGTCAGGTCGACCGATTCGGGTAATATTTTGTAATTCTTGCATTTTCATATTTCGTATGTTGGTTATCCGAATTTGGTGAATATTTGATTTCGGATTTTGACACTGATTCGCCTGGTCGACCCGGCTTGGGTAATATTTTCGTAATTATTGCATTTTGTATCTTGTATGTTGGTTATCCTAAATTGGTGTTGAAATCGATTGAGGTTTGGATCAACGATTCGGTCGGGTCGACCGTGCGAATATTTTCGAATTCTTGCATTACATATTCTTGTTATTGGTTATCACGAAATTGGTCTTTGAAATCGATTTGGGTTTGAATAACTGATTCGGTCGACCCGATTTGGATATTTTAGAACTCTTGCATTTCATATTCTTGTTCTTGGTTATCTCAAATTGGTGTTGAAATCGATTCGGTTTGAATCATCGATTCGGTCGGTCATCGACCGGTGGGTCGACCGATTCAGATGTTTGTAATTCTTGCATTTCGTATCTTATTTGTTGGTTATCTGAAAAAATCTGTTTTAATTGGGTCACCTATTCGGTCACCGCTTTCATGATCCGGGTTTGATTTTTCATAAATACTTCTTAATCTCGCTTTGCCCGGAATTTCGTAACTCGGGTCGGATACTTTAATTGCTCAACGCCGCTTTCGTTTCTTTGGCCTTTGTTTCTTTGTTTTATATATATCGCATTTAGGCCGATGAAATTGAATTCGAGGCCGCGCTTTTCTTTCATTTCATTTCTTCGATTTCAAGATCGCTTTCAAGATCCCGCAACGGATATCTTATCGCTTTTATCGCTTTTATTCTTTTATTAATATAGCATTTAGGCCGATGAAATTGAATTCGAGGCCGCGCTTTTCTTCGTTTCATTTCTCTGTTAAGATCGCTTAAGTATCCGCAACGGATATCTTCATCGCTTTATCGCTTTTATTATTTTATTAATATCGCATTAAGGCCGATGAAATTGAATTCGAGGCCGCGCTTTTCTTTCGTTTCATTTCTCGCTTTTCAAAGACTGCTTTTAAGTATCTGGGCAATGATATTTTATCGCTTTTATCGCTTTTAAACTAAACACCGCGTCTTTTTTGGAAATTATTTTTAGTTCTTTGTTTTACACTTTGCCATTTCGTTCGATTTAATTTTACTGATTCGAACACGATACTACACTGGCCGATGAAAAAATATCCGTCGATTTTTTAGGCCTCCACAGTTGTAAAGACGGAAAATAAAACTTCTGGGCAATGATGAAACTTAAATCTTTTTCACCCGAGAGACCAACATGTTCGATAGGCAAGGCAACTAAAATGACCAACGAGTCATATGTTCGCAGCCACGACGTGATTGGAATGATCTTTTCAAAATTTAAGTCTGAGCCCTCCGTAATCAAAACATTTATTGTTTTGGATACGGATTTGAAGTTATGTATATTCAATTGTTTCTAACCGTTTGCTCTTGACAGCTTGCAAAGATAAAGTCAAAGAAGGCAAATACCCCTCGGAGATTACTTATTTTTGTTGCTGTCTTTTACTTTCTTTAATTCAGCTTTATTCCATTTTGTATTGTAATATTATTGTACTCGTGAAATTATTGAAATCTTTAGAATAGGCATACATAGAATTAATTAATAGGGTAGTCTAAAACTGAAAACTCATCGCTAGTTTATTTATTTTAGGCTCGGTTAGTTTTAGAATCGAAAATCGCTAGTTTACCTATTTTTTAGGCTCGTCACCCATAAAATTTACATTGCATATATTTTTATCAATTTTCATTCAAATGCATACTTTTTCTAGCTTTATGTATATATTAATGTCATACAAATGTATACTTGTACAAATGCATCATTTCATTAAATACTTGCAACATCATTTTAACTTTATATTTTTAAACATGCATTTTCTTAGTACAATAATTAACTTGAGTTTGACCGGATAACTGCAAGTTAGCGGATCTTAAAGGATGCTTAACCCCTTTTCTTTAGGATAATAAAGAACACTTACCTAGAATCTCATTAGTTTCGTAGATCACAAAATGGAGTTTATTTTGCAGCTTTCAGTTAACATTCAGGTGCCCTAATTCACCTTAGAATAATTAGGTGGCGACTCTTCAAACAAAGCATTTTTATTCAATTCAGAAGGAATCGACGCCATCGCGTCGCTAAGCCCGCAGGTCAAAATCGAGTGCGACAGTACGCATATTATATTATTAGTAAAATAATTCAATAAAACAAGAAAGAGAAAAAATATATATTTATATCTATATTATTTTAAAAGCATGAATATAAATGTTGATTGATCAAAATATCTTTCAAATATTGAACGTCTTTAATATTCTTTAAAAACCAAAATATTTCTTTGTAGGAGCTATTATATATTGGATAAAATTGTACTATTTTACTTAAATAATTAAGACTTTTTCGAATTCAAGTAAAATATTGTTATTTGACTAAAATCGTGAAAATGGAATTCTAAACCTCTATGCCGTTACGATGAATTCTGTCTAAATTTATTGATATTTACCACTTCGATTATAATTGCAATAAAGTTAATTCCTAAAAGGATTTTTATCTCTGCTCCAAAAGGTGGAATCTCCCACCCCAGGAGCCCCCACATACCGATTTTACAGGTCTGTGAAGGACGTAAATCATGAAAGGATTTATATCTCTAGTAGCTAGAGATGGCAGTGGATCCTAGACCCGGTCCGGATTCGGTGGATCCAGATCCATTTTATAGGATATGGATCTTCAAAATTTGGACCCGACCGATCCGGATCGGATATGGATCTAGATCCTGTATTTGAGACCGTATCCGGTCTAGATCCGACCCGTGGATCCATTTTTTATTAAATATATTCATAACCTAAAATGTAATTTTATAAGTATTTTTTTAAAATTGCTAAGTACATCCTTGCAAGTTTAATTCTCAAAACAAGTTTAATTTATCCCCGCGTTAACTCAAAAATCCAAAAATAAAGAGGTAACTTCGATAATAAAATCAACGTTATATTAGTGAATGACTAACATCTCCATAGACAAGTTAAAATTATATTCACTTCATTTGTGAAGATTCTTAGCACATGCAAGTTATGCATTGTGAAAATATTAGTCAGCATTTTTCACAACTATTATCATTGTCCAACATTTTCAATTAATAGCTCACAATCAAAACGAGACAACGAATAAAATATCTCATATGAACATTTCAAAATTGAAACACAGTAAACTGTTAGCTAAGTAAAAATCGTTTGTCAGTTCAAAAAAAAATTCTTAGCAAAGCAAATTTTTTTACATGTGGATCCAGATTCGATCCCTGGACCCGGTGGATCCGATGGATCCGAATTTGGATCTGATATTTATGGACCCGATGGATCTGGATCTGGATTCGAATCTGGATCCAGGTATGAAAAACGGATCTGGATCTAGTAGGATCCGATCCAGATCCGATCCGTTGCCATCCCTACTAGTAGCTGTTGAATTTGAGTTACTTCGAAATAGACAAAGTAGAACTTGGATAGGAGAAAGTCACACACCACTTTACACCGAACAACATACATACTAATTGCTCAACATCATAAATACGGATCATGATCATGTATAGGGATGGAAAAGGATCAGATCTGGACCGGATCCTACTTGATCCAGATCCAGATCCGTTTTTCATACCTAAATCCAGATCCACCTGGTCCATAAAAATCAGATCCAAATTCGAATCCATCGGATCCACCGGGTCCACGGATCGGATCTGGATCCACATGTAAAAAATTTTGCTTTGCTAAGAATGTAACCTTGCTAAGATTTTTTTTTTGAATTGACAAACGATTTTTACTTAGCTAACAGTTTACTGTGTTTCAATTTTGAAATGTCCATATGAGATATTTTGTTCGTTGTCTCGTTTTGATTGTGAGCTATTAATTGAAAACGTTGGACAATGACAATAGTTGTGGAAAATGCTGACTAGTATTTCCACAATGCAGAACTTGCATGTGCTTGAAATCTTCACAAATGAAGTGAATATAATTTTAAGTACTTGTCTATGGAGATATTAGTCATTCACTAATATAACATTGATTTTATTGTCGAAGTTACCTCTTTATTTTTTTGTTTTTGAGTTAACGCGAGGATAAATTAAACTTGTTTTGAGAATTAAACTTGCAAGGATGTGCTTAGCAATTTTAAGAAAATACTTATAAAATTACATTCTAGGTTATAAATATATTTAATAAAAAATGGATTGGATACGGATCTCAAATACAAGATCCAGATCCGATCCGTCAGAAACGGATTCGGGTCCAATCCGGATCCGTCGGATCCAAATTTTGAAGATCCATATCTTATAAAACGGATCTGGATCCACCGGACCGGGTCCTGGATCCACTGTCATCTCTGATCATGTATGTATTATTTTCAACTGGGAATAACAACCATGGCAAGTGGGGAAGCTGTCAAAATTCAATGAAAAGCCGCAAACATATTTGCATAATTCATTCTTGAAAAAATAGTATTTCATCGGTTCTAATTAATTTATGTAAATTGTTTGACCAAATACAAAGTATAAGAAAAGAAAAAAATTGGAACTTCTGAATTAAAATAATGCTTATATATTTATGTGGTTATAAATCATTTTATAAGAGTAAAATAAAAAAATTGTAACTAATAAAATAAATGTATATAATTATAAATAATAATATGTAGTAATACTTAAGATATTCTCCTAGCTTAACCATCCTTTACTATGATTGAGATTATCTAAAATTAAAAAAAATTGTAACTAATAAAATAAATGTATATAAGTATAAATAATAATATGTAGTAATATTTTTTAATATGTAGTAAAAAATAAATTTGTAACGAACGTGCAACTGCACGTTATAGAGACTAATTTAATTATAAATACATATATAAATTTGAAAAGGGAAAGTTTACTATGTGACTCGCCCTTTGGAATGGAAATTCTTAGCTGTACTCACAGGTGAAGAAATCAAATATATTACAACTAACTTTTAGCTCCATTCTAATTTTAAGTGTCCCATATCGTTTGTGACACAAGTATTATACTTCAATAAAAGCTGAAAATTTTATGTTAGAGCAGTTTTGCTTTTGTTTAATTATTTCATTAGAGTTGTGCACAATTTGTCCCTTTTTTTTTATAGTTCCCTATTTTTTAGAATAAAATACACTGAATTTTAGATGGAATGCAAGGCACATTAGCTATTACGATCTCTTTTAGGAATCATGATGATACCTACACTTTTCACCGATAAGCGAATCACTTTCCAATTTTAACAGCACAAAAGTAAATGAGGAGTGGAGAATAATAAAATACTTAATTAATATGTCTGATCAAAATAAATAAGCGAAAATAAGTCTGAATATAGCAATACAACCTCCAAAATCTGATCAACAATACAAGAGCTCTAATGCCAAATACATAAGCCGAAAAGAAAAGTAGCATAGTTTAAATGTATGAGCATGTCTCTCGGATAAATAAAAGACAGTGAAGAGATAGGAGCATCCAAGGGTATGTCGGAAGGTAGCATCCTCACCCTAAATCACTCGAGACCGCCAGCTCAGACTCGGCCACGTAGTCCTGAACTGGTGGAAGGCGTTGTATATGCATCCAAAAAGAATGCAACAAGTGTAGCATGAGTACACAACGTAAACCTGTAGGCATCATAGGCCAACAACGACGAAAGATACTAAATAGAGATAAATATCAAGTTGACACCAAATAGTCCTATACTAAACAGTTCAATAACCCATCTAAGTCACGCTGTACACATAATAATTCACAGAATGAAACAAATCATTTTGTTCATATAAGGTTTCATAATCATGTAAGTCAACACAATTTCAGAAGAGGTGGCAATATTCCAAGTATCATGTGTTCAATTAACAATCCTCCCTTATCCAAAAATCTCCCAGATCTCATCAATCATTCCAACACTTAACCAATCAACAGATAATCAATGATATGATATATGTATGATATAAGTGAATGCATATGCCAGGTACCTTTCATCTCCAGTATACAAGCGTTCAAATTCTATGAACTGCACATCTAAGAGGGACTCGCGAAATCCATATACTCATCTGGAATTTCTCAACAAATTCTAGCTCTTGGCTGAATAATAACTGTTGTAGGCGTGCAACCCGACCCCCTCCCCGCGTATCATAATCATCTCAATGTTTCCAATCAGCTCATAAGTATCCTTACCTTCCCAGTCTCTTAGACCCACAATATTTTCATACCACTCTCATATCATAATCACTAGAACCATGAGTGTATGAATGCAAATGACAATACAAGGCAAGTAATCAGGATCTATGTGATGCAACCAAGTATAAGAGATGAATATTACATGCTTTCAGGAAGTCAATTACACGTAATCCAAGTACAATCAGGATGTCATGTCGAAAGCAATGTGATGAATAAACACAACAATAGCAAATATGACGACGAGCCCACAGATTGGCGACAAGCCCAATCAACAACAGTCGTAACTAGCTTAAGGCTGATTCCCAAAAACATTCATCATCACAGTTCAACACTGGTATCCAATCAAGCGTTCATCACAACCATTAAGTGGGACCCCCAAACACGCTCAATATCCCTCAACATTTATAACTAATTACGTACTTCTATCGAAGTCTAGTAAGAAGAAATCGTAGCCTACTTCAAGCCGAGCAGGAGCCACGAACAATCAAACCTCAGTGTTGGCCTTGCCATTTCGGAGGGCCTCGTAGTAGTCATAGTCTAATATGCATAGACTATACATTAATATTGAGCTAATACACACTACAAAGACTTATTCCTTAAACATACCAAAAGACACCTAAAATCAACCTCTAGCCCACGATGCTCAAATTCGAACTTTATCGCTCACATAGCATAATCACATACTAGATAATCATATTCTTAAGTTAATTAGAAATCTAAGCTCAATTGAATCCTTAATTGCAAAATTTAGGAAAAGTGCCAATTTACAACTCTAGATTGTTAAGCCATATAAGGACTTTAACAATCTGCAAACTTGTTTATGTCCTCCAGCAGTGTTAAAACCCTCTGGTAGTGTCATAAACACTTCGTCATAAAGATCTCCCTGCAGGAAAGCATTGTATACATCCATCTAATGAATTGTTAATTGTGTAGCAACTGCAATGGATATGACTGATCTCACAGTGGTCATTTTGACCACATGTGAGAAGGTTTCTTGATAATCAAGACTTTCCTTTTGGTTGTAACCTTTGGGAGCGGTCTAGATTTGAACATTTCCACTTCTCCTAATGCTTTGTATTTTATTTTGTACACCCACCTACATCCATTGACCTTTTTCCTTTTTGGAAGATGTACCAGTTCCCATGTCTTATTATCCTCCAGTGCCTGAATCTCAGCCTTCATTGCTTCAATCCATCTTTTGTCTGTTGCAGCCTCTGAATAGCTATATGGTTCAGTGTCAACAGACACATGTGCCACAAAATTATGATATATATATAATAGTCCTGTATAGTCTATTTCATCAAATATGGAATACATACAGTTACTAGAACCATGCTTAGTGATATAATTTTTGTGTCATATGAGAGGTCTACTAGTTCTTGCAGATCTTCTAATATTAGTTTCAGATGGTACTGTTCCATCCAGCAACTCTACAATGTGTTGTTCTGTATTATCTATTGCAGTAATGACACTCTCAGTATCTGTATTTGCACAGGTATCTTGCATTGCTGGATTGCTACACACAACTTCTATGTTCTGTGAACAAACAACATCATCAAAGCAAAAATGCTCATGTGATCTCATAAAACTATGATTGTCATCTGTGTCATTTTTGAAAGGAAAAACTGTCTACATGAACACTACATCCCTGCTCACGAAAATTGTTCTATTTTCCATATCATAAAGTTTATATCCTTTCTATGCAAAACTATATCCAAGAAGGACAATTCTCACAGCTCTATGACTAAACTTATCATGTCTAGTGAAAGTAGTAGCAAAACAAAAACAATATATCACTCTTAGATGAGAAAGTGATAGCATTTTATTGTATAACATCTCATAATGTGACTTGTTCCCTATAACTGAAGAAGGTATTTTGTTCATTACATATACAACATCCTCAACACAGAAACCCCAAAACCTGTCTGGTAAGTTAACCTAAATCTTTATGGCTCTAGCTGTTTCAAGTATATGTCTATGTTTCCTTTCCACAACACCATTTTTTGTGGTGTATGTGGATAGGAACTCTCATGTACTACACCATGCAGTTGAAATAACTCCTTACAATTATGATTAAAGAACTCTATCCCATTGTCTGATCTCACTCCTTTTATTTTCATATCAAATTGAGTATGAACTTCAGTAAAGAAATTTTTAAGTTGTGTGACCACATCTGATTTCAATATCATTAAAAAAATCCAAGTCCATCTAGAGTAGTCATTTACAATAGTCAGAAAGTACCTCATTCCATTATATGTTTCAACTTTGTAAGGTCCACATACATCAATATGTAACAATTGAAGTGGTCTTGTCCTTCTACTAGTACTGATAGGAAATGGTACTCTAGTCTGTCTAGCTAAAGGACACACTTCACAGTTATTTAAAACAAAAGAACTATCATTCTTGAAACATAGAATCTTCTTTAGGACCTTCATAGGCACATGACACAGCCTGTGATGCCATATGACTGCATCAACATGTTGAGTTGCTGCCAAGCACTTGGTCACCTCTCCTTCCTTATTATGTGTGTTCATACATAGTATATACAATCCTTCTTCCTCATTACTAATCGCTTTCACCTTCCCAGATGAGAGATCTTAAAACACACAACATTTAGGGAAAAATGTAACATTGCAATTCAGTTCTCTTGTCACCTTAGAAATAGACATGAGATTAAACTTGAATATTGGCACACACAAGACATTCTTAAGAACATCACCTCCTCCTAAATGATAGTCACCAATATGTGAGATTCTAGATGAATCTCTTGTGGGCAATTGCACCTTTCATGCATTTTCTATCAATTTTTTGTTCTGTAAGTATTTCTGATTACCAATCATGTGATTGGTTGCACCTGTATCCACAATCCATTTTAACACTAATTTTATATTAAGATCAGATATACCTACCATGTTTGCACTACCACTGGTCTCTCCAATTGCAGCTTTGCTGTTAAATATGCTGAGAAGTAGTTGATATTAGCTGGTGTAAATTGACCAGATGTCATATATGTGCCTTGATGATGCTGATATGAGTTGTATCCTGGTACAAAGTGTGGTCCTTGTGGATGATTGTAGGAATGTGAGTTTGGCATCAACATTGTTCGATGCTGCTGATGTGTCTTCCCAAACTGCACATTCTGCATATGATAGTGATTTTGGACTTCACCTCCCTATCCAGTATCTTCAAATGGCAAACTTCCTCCTGTCACTACATTTGCCTTCTTAACTTTTCCTTTAAAATTCTCAGGATATCTATTTAGTTTGTAACAATCCTCTTGTAGGTATCCAATTTTGTGACAGAAGTCACATTTCATCAGCTTAAAACAATCCATTCTCAAGTGTCCTTTGTCATGGCAAAAATCACACACTACATTAGGATTATATAGTTTCTTTTGCCTTGGAAATCCACTTCCATTTCTTGCTGTAAACATGGATGACTCTATTATATCCTGCATCATCATTTGGTTCTTCTCCTGATTAAACATTGCATAAACCTGATTTAGGTTTGGTATCTGTTGCATCATTATCACTTGACTTATATTTTGACTATAACTGTCATTAAGTCCTATAAAAATTTATAGCATTCTATGATATTGCAAATGATCTACAAATTCTTTTGACTTAGGACAGCAAGATGGTGGTGGTATAATGGTAGTAGACTTCTTCCTGATCTTCTTCGGTAGTCTATTTGAAGCTTGAGTTTCAGAAAAGCACTAGGCACTCAAGCCAATAAGGGCTATTCTCAGAGAAGACCTGGCATTTAACTGTCTGTCTCATTTTTAGGTAGAGTGTACCTGGCCCCTATAGGAACCCCTGATCTGATGGGGAGAATTCCTTTGAAAGAGGCTCACTTGGAAGGAGCGATAGAATAGATAGCCTCATTCAATAGGAAAGCTTTGTGCTTAATCATACTCATCCCAAAAGGTCCTTAACCTTAGAGTAGTACATAGAGACTGATAGTGTTCCCTGTCTCAATGTGACTTTCTCCTTATGCAACTGAAATGTCCTCGAACTGTTTATTTTATCAAAACTATCCTTCAGATGCTCCCATATCATATAAGAATCTGAATTAAACAACATTTTAGTTAGCAAATTTTTACTCACATTCCCCGTTAGCCATGATACTACAATGTCATTACACCTATCCCAAAGCCTAGCTAATTCACCAGTGAATGTTTCTCTCTTCAATGTACCATCTATGAATCCTATTTTATTCTTTCCTAATAGGACCAATTTCATCTCCCTACTTCATAAAGTGTAATTATCCATTCCAGTTAGCATTATTCCAATCGACAACGAACCTGGTGCATCAGATGGAAAAAGATACAAATAATGGTTGTGATCAATGTTCATCATTGTTGTTGCAACTACATTGCTCATATCTTCTCCATTTTCTCCCATTGTTGTCGAATTTGTGATTTTTCAGACTTCAATTGCAAGTATAATAACAATATTTGTCTTCAAATGTGATTTGATTCAAGTTTTTGATATTCGATTTCTTCGATTGTAGCTATAGATTCCTCGAATCCCTCACTACATGCGACTGAATATCCTTGGATCTATTTTGGACGTTTTCTCTGATACCATGTTAGACTTCAGCATTGGTCTTAGAAGAAGAAATCAAACCAGAAATGGTACCTTTATGCACCTCTCAACTCCTTATAACAAACATAACAAACTCAATAATAGTACTATCACACATTTATCTTTGTGCACCTTTCTATTACTTTCACACTTATGTACTTTATTATTATAACATAAAAGGGTCAAACATACCTCTATACTATTAGAAAAGGGTCAAATATACCCCTCATTATACTTTGGGTCCAAATATACCCCTGCTGTTATACTATTGGTTCAAATATACCCCTCATCTGTTAAATTTGACCAAGATGGACATCCAATTCTACGTGGCACTGCCATTTGATGAGGTGGATGCCATGTGACATGCCACCTCAACACTCTAAACCCATTTTACCCATCCCCTATTTGTTCTTCTATCACTAAAATTTCCATTCCCTTCATCATTATTGCCACCATTACCGCAGTATAGTTAGAGTTCTGGACAAATGTTCTTCCAGTGGACTATTCGGAGCAAAAAATAGGGCAGTTTAATTAATCATCTTCAAGATACAACTACAACAGTTACAATTCACATTCTAGTTCAGTTCATCACATTTATTATATTTTCTCTTCCACTTGCATATTAAGCAAAACCAACGAGAAGCTGAGAGAAATAGAAATATTTTTTTAAACACAATGCAGGTCAGTTCTCCATTTTCATGGTGGGGTTTTGAATTTTCTTCTTCTTTTTCTCACTGTAAATTTAATAATCGTTAACTTTTTCCTTCTTTGGTTGTTTAATTTATGTACTTTTAGGAGGAAAGAACAGTTCGAGTAGGTAATTGTAAAATAGTGTAAATCTCCTTGATGGAGTTATCTTATTAATGTAACATATATAGAGTATACAATTGTAGTCCTAATACAATTAGGATCTCTATTTTACATTAACTACACTAAATATTAATTACATAATATATTGTGAATATATATGGAATATATTCACTATCACACCCCCTCAGTCAGAGCGGGAGGAGGCCGGATGCTGAGACTGAATTTGAAGTCAAGGAACAGTTGCCGAGGAAGCCCTTTTGAGAAGATATATGCGTACTGATACGAAGAAGGAACATGCAACACCCTAACATGACCCATTGCAACCTTCTCACGAACAAAGTGAATATCCATCTCAATATGCGTGGTTCGCTGATGCTTAACCGGGTTATGAGACATGTAGATAGCAGATATTTTATCACAGTAAACTAAAAATGTCTTACGTATGGGGCAATGAAGCTCAAGAAGTAGATTTCAGAGTCAACATAGCTCGACAACAACATTCGCAATGCCTCGATATTATGCTTCTGCAATCGAGCGGATAAGTGTGGCTTGCCGCTTGGCAGAGCACAATATAATATTATCCCCCAAAAATACACAATAGTTGGACGTAGAGCGATGGGTGTCTGGACAACCTGTTCAATCTGCGTCTGTGTTATATGGCAATATAGATGGTGCAAAGGGATATAAATGAAGTCCATAGTCAAGTGTTCCCTTAATATACCGAATGATACGTTTAAGAGTTGTAAAGTCAGGCTCCTTAGGAGCGTGCATGAACAAGCACACCTGCAGAATTGCATATGCAATATCGGGTCGAGTGAAGGTGAGATATTGGAGAGCACCTACGAGACTTTTATAAAGAGAGGGATCGCTGACCGGATCCCCGTCATTCGCACTGATTTTGGACTTTGAGTCGACTAGAGTGGGCATGATCTTGCAATTTGCCATTTTAGCTCGGTAGACTATCTCCTCTACATAATTGTACTGACACAATAACATGGTATGTGCGGATCTGGTCATTGATATCTCCAAAAAATAACTCAACTTGCCTAAGTTAGTCATTACAAATTCAGACTTGAGTAGAGCAATGATCTCGTGCTTCAGGCCTTCTGAAGAAGCTGTCAGAACAATATCATCCACATATAACAGAAGGTAAGTTATATCAGTACCTTAATGAAAAAATGAACAATGAATGATCACTCTTGCTGCACACGAAGCCGATCTGTATGATGTAAGTGGAAAATCGCTCATACCAAGCCCTGGGGGCTTGTTTCAACCCATACAACGACTTACGAAGACGACAAACATAATGAGGAGCCTCCAGATGCACAAATCCTGGCGGTTAATGCATATAAACGGTTTCTTTCAAATCTCCATGTAAGAAAGTATTCTTCACACTAAGTTGGTGAATAGACCAATTCTTCCCCATAGCTATGCTCAAAATTGTGCGGATGGTAGTTGGCTTAACAACTGGACTGAAAGTCTCACCACAATTAACACCCTTCTATTGCCCTGTGCCATTTGCCACAAGTATGGCCTTGTGACGTTCAAGGGCACCATTATCTATGAACTTATGATGAAATAGCCATATAGAACGGATTACATTCACCCCCTCAAATCGCGGAACAAGATCCCAAGTGCGCTGTGAAGTAAGCACATTAAACTCCTCACATATGGCCGCATTATAATTCGGGTTAAGCTTGGATAAGGTTGGGGTTTTAGGTAGCGGGGAGATGATTTGAGTGGACAAATTAAAGTAGACTTTTGGTTTGAAAATCCCGTGATGTGCACGAGTTTCCATACGGTGGGTTGGGGGCAGGATTAGGTTGGGCTGGTTAGTGGCGGGAATAAGCCGTGAGATATTGGGCTGGACATTGTCGTCATTGGGTTGGGTGGTGAGATTGGGCCTTGAGGTATTAGGGCGGTTTCATCAGAAATTTGAGCGAGTTTGGGTATTGGGTTGAAGCGATGGTTTGGCCGTTTTGTATATTAAATTTGGCGCTTTGTATATTGTGCTGGGTAGTTTGTATATTAGGATGGCCAGTGGGTGTATGGGACAGGGAAGTAACATTGATAGATTGTGGGGAGGTTCGGGTCAGATCGGGTGCAGTGGGTGGGGCCGACGGAAAGGGTGACGTGGCAGTGGGTCCCGTAGATGGGGTAGTGAGTGATGGGTGATGGGTTGGTATTTGGCCAATATAGTGCATTTTAAAGTAGATGGGAGGTGTCTGAGTCATCAAGGAAATCGTAATCGGTGACTCAAAATATTTGGATGTTGGCAAACGGGAAAACATTCTCATCAAACTTGACATGACGGGAGACAAGTATTTTGCCTTTGGATAACTCAGAGCACAAGTACGCCCTATGGTTCGACGGAAAACCTAAGAAGACACAAGGGGTGGAGCGCGGTGCTAATTTGTGGGAAATCGTAGAGGCAATATTTGGGTAACAAAGACAACTGAAAATTCGAATGTGATCCGATAGAAAAGGATTTCGGTGGGTGTCCTATTTTGGATTGTACTGGTAGGTAAGATGTTGAGAATATATTCTACCAATTTTAACGAATATTCCCAAAAGGTAGGGGGAGAGATGCATGAAATTGCTAGGTATGAATCATATTGTTAATTGTGCGGAGAATTCATTCGACGTTACATGGAACATGCCAAAAGAAATATGGATTTTCCTTAACATACCTTGATTTATGATTTTAGATATAACTATGACGGTTGATCTCCATTTAAATCTTAATCTCAAATCCAAGTTTAAAAGTAGAACAAACACGTCGTTGCGTATATACCTTGTCTTGTGCTATGCATAAAATTAATGAGAAAGTTTTCTCTAATTTGACTCTTAAATTTCGTGAAACAGGAAGAAAACATCGGCTGGATGTTTTTCGGTTAAGGATTACATCTTGGGGCAACAAGTGTTTCATCCCATTTAAATGTTACGAACTGAAGTAATGCCCCTCCTTAACACATGTCATCTCTCCACCTAATACAATGCCACCCTAATCTTATCCACTAACACGTAACACAACTCCCAATTTTGCATGCCTTTAGTGGATTGTTGTCACTTATTTATGCTACACGTAATTATTTCCACTAACCTTGTTGTAACGCCCCGTATTTTCGGGTAGCGGTTGAACTCGTAACGTAGGTGAGTAGACCCGGACCCAGGAAAATTTTCGTTGTACTTGTGTATATTAATAAGAGGATTAGTATATAAAAGGGCGTGATCCCGAAATAATTTTGGGACTTAGTAAGAGTGACGACGGAGTTGAATAATAATTGTGTGTCCCCGAAGAGAGTATAGACTGGTATTTTTATTACGGGAATTATGATATTGACATAAGAGGATTTTAGTAATCGTCGGGATTTAAATAATTGGAGACCGGAAATTTATTTGTGTGTATAATAAATTAATTGTGGGATTAATTAATTAGGGAGGGGACAATTTATAGTGGGAGTTGGTAAGTGGGACTTTATAAACGATTTGGGGGTGACCAAGCCCCAAATCGACCGGTCGACGATATCATCGCCCGTAAGGGCTCCTTCGCCGTTTTTTTTTCTTTCTTCTTTCTCCATTTTTTTTTCTTCCATCTCTTCAATCTTCTACTTCATCAAGAATCTGTGAGGGATTAAAAGGTCACATTTCTAGCGGGTGGAGGTAAGCCTCAGTTGATGGGTTTCTGTGAAGTTGCGGTCGAAAATGGGGATTTTCGGGAGCTTCCATATAACCAAAACGAGGGAGAATTCTTGGTGTTCTAGGCTTTGATTCTAGTAGAATTGAAGCCAAGAACGAGCTTAGAAACTCAGAAGCTAAACAAGAAACCTTGAATGCGAAAGGATTCTGGCGCGAATCGATGTTGGGGTCTGTTTCTGGTTGTCGGAAGCTGTGTCGGGCAAAAGGGTTTCCCAACGATTCTCGTCGATGTGTTTAATGAGGTAACCTTCTTTGTTCTTATTAGTTTGTACAATTTTCTGAAGTCATTTCTTGCTATTAGTTCTAAAGACGATTGTCGGAAATGCGAATTTGGGTTGGGTATCGTTAGGACTGCTGTAATTGGGAGTTACTGGGATTGCATGTGAAATTGTGGTACTGTTTTGGAGATTGTAGTAGTATAAGAAGGAGGATTAAGAGAGTTGGATGTTTCACTACTTACATAGATTTCGATATAAAAGGAATATAGGTTCTACGCGTTCGAGGTATTCGTTAGAATGTCCCTAAGGAGCTGTTTTTAATGTGTTGATTCGATTATGATAAAATTCATCCGTATGATGTAGATAATCATTCTTAGAGCTTACAAGAACCCGTGGAACTTAGATAAATTCGACAACAAGGTTGAAGTTCTAAAAGAAGGCATACTCTAATATTGAGTTGATAATTCGTCTAAGAGGTATGTGAAACTCTTACTTCTTTCTTTTTGGCATGATTTAATGAAAGTACGGCGGACGTACTTAATTCTTATACAGTTTAATTCCTAATGAGGATTGTTATGAGAAGTGCCTATGATTTTTCAGCAAAGAGTTTATTATGACATTATTATAATGATTTTATTGAGAGTCAGATGATAATTTTTACTTGCATATGGTTACTCACGAGATCTACTCGTGCTGAGTGTTACTACTTCACCTCACTGAGTCCCGGGCCGGGTTACGACTCGTGCACAACCTTGCATTGTTCACTGAGACCCTCACTAGAGGGCCGGGTTACGTAGGATGGATCCATAGATGAGAGATGATTTACCGAGTCCCAGCATGGGCCGGGTTATGATATGATTCCACCGAGTCCCGCACTAGTGGGCCGGGTTACGTTACAGGTATATATATGTATATGGACAGGCATTCATGTTTTCTTGCCTTGACTCTCATTTTTATAAGGCACAGCTGACTTTTATGGTTTATGGCACAGTTGGATTTGGATCCTGATTTTTATCTTGATCTTACATTCTGTTGGCTAATTATGATCTCTTTTCTGACTTCATGTTTTACATACTCAAGACATTATTTTCGTCGACCCCCTTTCCTGGGTTGCGTTTCATGCCCGCAGTACATGTTTTCGATTTGGTGAACCTCAGGCCTAGGTTCCTACTCAAAGTGAGTTGGAAAGCTCCTTTGATCCAGGGCATTGTCATTTTGGTACCGAATCTCTTTTAGACTTATGTTCAGATTTAGGCACGACGGGGCCCCGTCCCGTCATATGTCGTTATTCTTCTTATAGAGTGCAGTAGGCGGTGGTGGGTTGTACGTATGTAAGGGTTATGACTCTGTTTTGGTCGGTCATGTTATTGTATTCTGTGCTGGGGTGTTCCCATGTATATACGTTACTATCTGGTGGCAGCCTTGTCGGCTTGCTTGTTATGTTATATTGGCTAGTTGTGACTCCTCAGGAGACAGGTACAATCTTGGGTAAAGGCAGTCTCGTCGGCTTGCCTACCCTGGCATATGTTGATATTGCGGCGTTATGCTGCCGGATTTCAGACTCATTAACTGTTAGTTGGATTATGTGTGATAAGTTAGTATAATGATGTCATTAGGGCGGTTAGTCGCGGCCCGTCGGGTCGGATCGTGACAAAAGTGGTATCAGAGCAGTTAGTCCTCGGAATGTCTACAGACCGTGTCTAGTAGAGTCTTGCGTATGGGTATGTCATGCACCATACTTATACGCAGGAGGCTGCTGGACATTTAGGATTGGTTTCTATTCTTCTTACTCTAAGATCGTGCGATAGAGCTATGTTATTAGGTTATTCCCTCTTTGACGTATTAATGTGTTACAACTATGCCTCCAAAGAAAGCGACAGCCGCTAGAAGGGCAATACGGATTCGAGGTTATGAGAACCTATCTTACTCGTATACGGGAAGGAATAAGGTAAGTTTGGGACATGGAATAATTGAGACTCTTAGAATATTAGATAATCGTTGAGACCTTAGATATACAAGGCCTTCTTGAGTAAAATATTTATGTTTGATCTGGGTTATAGTACATGGTATGTGTGAAGTCTATTAGTTGTGATGACTCCTTGGTATGCTTATGTTTATATGAAAAGGAATATGAGATATGCCAAAAATTGGAATTGCTGCTATTGTACATGTAAGGTTTGTTGTCTCTGGAGCAAGTTGTCTGGATAAGTCCTTGAAATTAGTTCAGTAGGTAGTTGATAGTCGTTAACGGGTTTTCCTACTTGTGGATGGGGCTTAGGAGTAGATGGTCCTCTACATGTTGTAATGTTACCCTGTTTAAGTTGATGTGTTCCAGCTTTTCTTATGAGTTATGCTATCTATGTTATTTATAAATGTATTACATCTTGGTCATACTTCTTAGGGTGGTGCATTAATGTCCCCATGCAAAGTATGTGGGTTGAGTATAAATCACTTGTGTTAGAACCTATCTTCGCCAATTTTGCTCAGTGGGACTACCCCTAAACAGTTAATTAGACTTGCCTAGATATCTTTTATGTTGATTAAGAATTCCCCCGTAATTGTCTTTGTGTATCATAATGTAGAATGCAAAATGTTCTAATAACCCAAGCCTGCGTTTTATCTCTTAAATAGGGAATAGACTCGTATGCTAAACATGTTGTCAATAGTTGCCTAAGGGAGTGGAAAATCGAGTATTTACATAATTCCAGGAATGACTTGTTGCTGCAATAGACGGTTTACTTATTTAAGTTAACTATAAAGCCTTGAATATATTATGCCAAGCATTATGTAATATATGTGAATATTGTGGCTATTTGTGACTACTCTATTAATGTCTAGCATATTCAGTTGATGAAAACACTGCTAGAGTATTGTGTGACGATTATTTG
Organism: Anisodus acutangulus; assembly: GCA_029783415.1. Taxonomy (NCBI): domain Eukaryota; kingdom Viridiplantae; phylum Streptophyta; class Magnoliopsida; order Solanales; family Solanaceae; genus Anisodus; species Anisodus acutangulus. Next base: position 44,806,430 of record CM056489.1, read on the forward strand.
TGGGTTAAGTGGTTGTCTTGTTAAGTTTAAGGGTTAATTGACCTTGTATGATCCGTTTAAATAACTTTGAAGTAATTGGTATACTAGTTTTAGTCCATTGTAATCCCTCTTGGATTGTTTAAGTCCTGTGGTGTCCATAGTATGTTAGGTCCAACCATCGCTAGCACATGTACTAATTTAGTATGCTTAATATTGCTAATTTAAAGATTAATGATATATGAAACGCCTAGATTTGATTTAAATGGATTGGCAAGTTGGATGGAAGTTGAGTTTAGCATGTATGGGTTATTTAAATTAATGTGATGACCAATATATTATTTTGGAAACTCGTTTGGCTATCTGTAAGTCGTTTGGTCATATTATCTACCTAAAACAAGCGCCGCTAATTAAGAACAAGATTACTTGTCCTTTTTAACAAAACTTGTCTTATATCGTCTGATATGATAACGTAAAACTAGAAGAGAATAAGTTAAGTGGGTTGATATGGTTGAGGTTATATGATGTGATTTATGATGGGAATTGATGAAGGGTAGCCTATGTGATGATTGTGAATTATGAATATTACCTAAATTCCGAGCTTGCTTTACTGATTTGGGGGTATGTTAGAAGATATGACTAAACATGCCTAAATAAATGGTTATATGTTTGGATTAATCAAAAAGGAGTATGTGGATTTTGCATGTTGATTGATAAGGTTGTTGTATAGTCTGGTGTAATTTTAGTTGAATCATGAAATGACTTTTAAACTATTGTATGCATAAGTTGAGCAATAATAACCTTGTTTGGATCGATCTTGGAGTGATTAGTGTTGTTAGAGACAATTCCGACTTGATATGAATCTAACCTAAAGTTAGGAGTAACCTATAACTTATTGGTTATAGTAAAAAGACCGGTGTGGCTTCTATTACATTGTTCATATAATTACAATAGTAACCCTGGTTGAGTATAAGCTTAGAGAATATGTCGCCATCGCTTTTGGTTTTTCCATGTGGTATCCAATAATTTGAAATGATGTAGCCTACAATGTGGTCTCCAATGACATGTTTAGTTTCAATTATGACTACATGATGTCCTGTCTGTGCTATTAATATCTTGTTACTTCTATGGATGCATACTGTGATATAAACTGGAATTTTTTTTTACAGAAAAAAAAAACCAAAGGACTTATTTTAGTTTATTGCTGGACTTTATGAGCTTAACACTAACCCAAGAGGTTGTGGTATGTCCAAAGGGAAGTTTAGTTCCTAAGTTGTTTTCTTAGGTATGTACTTGTTGTATCTATGTTCTTGTAACTTGAACTTTATGTGGGCTGAACTTTGAAGTTATGTTATGAATACCTAGAAAAGAGTATTTCTGCACCCATTCATGTATCCATGTGATCATTGCCAATGTGTAAACTAATCCACCTAGTTTAAGTGCATGTGTAAGTTAGGAATAAAAGCTTAGAACCACTATGCTAGTTGACATAGGTTCCCAACAAGTTAAAATGATAGGCTTAGGATAATTTCCGCATGCTAGTCTTGAAGAGATGATTCAGAGAGTTCCCCTGGATCCTGTATTTTGCTTCATTAATTGTTGGTATGCAGTCTCTTAATGCATCTGTTTTGACCCCTGGATATGCATACTGTTTATGCTAAGGTAGTGGTAATATGACAGTTTGGGAGCCTGTTTAATTAGATAAAACTGACCTAAGTGAATATATGTGGATGAAGGTGTTGTGGTGGTTTAAAGTTAACATGTGCAGTTAAAACAAAGCATTAGGTACGAATTTTAGACTTGTACACATGCAGTGTTAGGTAACTTCATGACTAAAGTGTTGTTAATTTAAAGTTGTTCCAGTTATATGTAGACTTTAACCTCCAAGATGAGTTTCAACCCTTCTTGTTTTAAAATATGACCTCTCATGTTAGGGTTCTAATTAAAGACATGTTATAGGTAAGAAAATGTGCAAAGGTTGCTTAGTCCATTTCTATGCCTTGATTGCATTTGCTTGCCTATAATATTATTTGTCTTGTTCAAGGATGTATGACTGTATGAGAAGTGAAATATCCAGCATGTTTAGACTGGTTGTCAGGAAACCAGTCAAGATAATGAGGCATTTAGCTACCATGCTTGATGCTACTATGGCTGTGGTTTGGTGTCACCATTATTCTTTGGTTAGTCTTTGTTCTTGGTAACTGCTACTACTGTCCTTGTTACACTTTAAACATATATTATCGCTTCAGTTGGCACAGATGTTGCTGCCTTTTTCCATCTCAAAGGTCATGTTTTCAAACATGTGGTGCTCTCTTAGTTATTTTATTCATTGTTAAGACTGGTGTGGCTCTTAAAATACTGGATTCTGAGTTATAGTTCTTTGCTTGTTCTTGATTCTTTGCTACTGTTGTCTGATACAATTCTTTGAAAAAAAAAAATTAGGAAGAACATTTGTTGGACTTTTGAGGTAACTTGTGGTTATGTGTAGTCGTTATTTTTGATACACATATAGCCCTATAGGACTGTTCTGTGGTGCTGAAAAAGTTATTGATCTACTGTGCTTTAGTGCAAGTCATTGCTGCATATTCTGCCTCATTTATATAGTTGTTGTTAGGGCTGTTTGGTTATTCTTTAAAATTTGTTGTTGGGCTGCTATTTCTTTGTTATTTTCAACTGAAATCACCGCTGTCTGTAATTCAGTTTCCGTTATTTACCTCTTTGTTTTGGCCGTTATTTGAGCTCGCTTTTTATGTTATTTAGCCGTTGTTTTGGCCATTATTTTGGCTGTTATTTGAGCTCAGTTTCGATGTTATTTAGCCGCTTGTTTTGGTGATATTTTGGCTGTTATTTGAGCTCGGTTCGTTATTTAGCTGCTTTATTATGGTGATATTTTGGTACATTATTTGAGCTCGATTTCTGCTGTTATTTAGTTCTTTGTTTGGTGATATTTTGGTACATTATTTGAGCTCAGTTCTGCTGTTATTTAGTCATTGTTGTGGCTGATATTTTGGCTGTTATTTGAGCTCGATTCTTGTTATTTAGCCGTTGTTTGACTGATATTTTAGATCGTTATTTGAGCTCATTTTCCTCTTTGTTATTAGCTGCTTTGTTTGGGCTGTTATTTGAGCTCATTTTCCGCCGTTATTAGTCTTTGTTTGGGTATTATTTGGGTTCATTTTTCTGCTGTTATTAACTCTTTGTTTTGGCCGTGTTTGGGTATTATTTGAGTTCATTTTCTGATGTTATTTAGTCTTTGCTTTGGCTACCAGCTTGATCGCTCTTTGGCTCTTTGTTTTGTTGTTATGTACTACTGAAATCACTGCTGTATTTTGGTGAAATTGTGCCCTGCACAAACACATGTTGCTGCCTTTATTTTGAGGCAGCTGTGGACTGTAATTCTGGGCAGGGGCAGAGTGAGAATAAGCAGTTGTGACTGCTGTACTGGCCCAAACCAGTACCAAAAAAAAAGGGGGAGGAATGATAAACCAAACTGGTTTAAACACTAACAGGATCTGATTTGGCCATGAGATGATAAAACAGTTGAGGCAATTTTAGACCTTGAAGATTGCTATACCTTAGTCATTAACATTTACTTTGGGTATGACTTGTTGCTGAAATTTTTTTTTTTTGGGCCATTCCATTTTTGCTTACAAAAGGCTGCATTCTTATCCAATGTGCTGCAGTATATGCTCTGCAGTACATGTTCTTGATGAGTTGTTGTCCTTTCCTTAAGGATAAATCAGGTACTACATTATAGGAAGACATTTTGATGTGTTGTGTAAGGTATAGCTGAGTGAGGATGCTGGATTGCTGTGCCAGGGGATAAGTAGTTGCTGCATTGTGCCCAAATTTTGCTGCTACCTAGTTGCTGCCTATGGTACAGATTTGGTTGTTGTGCTAATAATAAACTACCTAATTAGGTGGGAACTCATCAACCTTTTGACTTCCTATACAAGCAATTAGCTAGATAAAGATTGCTTCACACTGGGTTCTAAAATTGAGAGGCATCACTATGTGTTTATTTAGTGTGTATATGAAACTTGAGTCTATCCTTTAGAAGTAGTTATGGATGGATATGTATCTTCTCACAGTTTAAAAGATAGTCTGAATTAATCCCTGAATGTCGTACCCCTTGTTTTTGATGAATTGGAATAACATTTTGTGTATTCTTTTTGTATGGTGTCAAAGGTTAAAAATGTCGTACCGACATTCAAGGACGAATGTTTCTAAGGGGGGGAGGATGTAACGCCCCGTATTTTCGGGTAGCGGTTGAACTCGTAACGTAGGTGAGTAGACCCGGACCCGGGAAAATTTTCGTTGTACTTGTGTATATTAATAAGAGGATTAGTATATAAAAGGGCGTGATCCCGAAATAATTTTGGGATTTAGTAAGAGTGACGACGGAGTTGAATAATAATTGTGTGTCCCCGAAGAGAGTATAGACTGGTATTTTTATTACGGGAATTATGATATTGACATAAGAGGATTTTAGTAATCGTCGGGATTTAAATAATTGGAGACCGGAAATTTATTTGTGTGTATAATAAATTAATTGTGGGATTAATTAATTAGGGAGGGGACAATTTATAGTGGGAGTTGGTAAGTGGGACTTTATAAACGATTTGGGGGTGACCAAGCCCCAAATCGACCGGTCGACGATATCATCGCCCGTAAGGGCTCCTTCGCCATTTTTTTTTCTTTCTTCTTTCTCCATTTTTTTTCTTCCATCTCTTCAATCTTCTACTTCATCAAGAATCTGTGAGGGATTAAAAGGTCACATTTCTAGCGGGTGGAGGTAAGCCTTAGTTGATGGGTTTCTGTGAAGTTGCGGTCGAAAATGGGGATTTTCGGGAGCTTCCATATAACCAAAACGAGGGAGAATTCTTGGTGTTCTAGGCTTTGATTCTAGTAGAATTGAAGCCAAGAACGAGCTTAGAAACTCAGAAGCTAAACAAGAAACCTTGAATGCGAAAGGATTCTGGCGCGAATCGATGTTGGGTCTGCATTTACGGTTGTCGGAAGCTGTGTCGGGCAAAAGGGTTTCCCAACGATTCTCGTCGATGTGTTTAATGAGGTAACCTTCTTTGTTCTTATTAGTTTGTACAATTTTCTGAAGTCATTTCTTGCTATTAGTTCTAAAGACGATTGTCGGAAATGCGAATTTGGGTTGGGTATCGTTAGGACTGCTGTAATTGAGAGTTACTGGGATTGCATGTGAAATTGTGGTACTATTTTGGAGATTGTAGTAGTATAAGAAGGAGGATTAAGAGAGTTGGATGTTTCACTACTTACATAGATTTCGATATAAAATGAATATAGGTTCTACGCGTTCGAGGTATTCGTTAGAATGTCCCTAAGGAGCTGTTTTTAATGTGTTGATTCGATTATGATGTAATTCGTCCGTATGATGTAGATAATCATTCTTAGAGCTTACAAGAACCCGTGGAACTTAGATAAATTCGACAACAAGGTTGAAGTTCTAAAAGGAGGCATACTCTAATATTGAGTTGATAATTCGTCTAAGAGGTATGTGAAACTCTTACTTCTTTCTTTTTGGCATGATTTAATGAAAGTACGGCGGACGTACTTAATTCTTATCTGATTTAATTCCTAATGAGGATTGTTATGAGAAGTGCCTATGATTTTTCAGCAAAGAGTTTATTATGACATTATTATAATGATTTTATTGAGAGTCAGATGATAATTTTTACTTGCATATGGTTACTCACGAGATCTACTCGTGCTAAGTGTTACTACTTCACCTCACCGAGTCCCGGTCAAGTTACGACTCGTGCACAACCTTGCATTGTTCACCGAGACCCTCACTAGAGGGCCGGGTTACGTAGGATGGATCCATAGATGAGAGATGATTTACCGAGTCCCAGCATGGGCCGGGTTATGATATGATTCCACCGAGTCCCGCACTAGTGGGCCGGGTTACGTTACAGGTATATATATGTATATGGACAGGCATTCATGTTTTCTTGCCTTGACTCTCATTTTTATAAGGCACAGCTGACTTTTATGGTTTATGGCACAGTTGGATTTGGATCCTGATTTTTATACTGATCTTCTGTTTCTGTTGGCTAATTATGATCTCTTTTACAGCTTCATGTTTTACATACTCAGTACATTATTTCGTACTGACCCCCCTTTCCTCGGGGGGCTGCGTTTCATGCCCGCAGGTACATGTTTTCAGTTTGGTGAACCTCAGGCCTAGGTTCCTACTCAGCAGGTTGGAAAGCTCCTTTGATCCAGGGCTTTGTCATTTTGGTACCGAATCTCTTTTAGACTTATGTTCGTATTTAGGGGCACGACGGGGCCCTGTCCCGTCATATGTCGTTATTCTTCTTATAGAGGTCTGTAGACAGTGGTGGGTTGTACGTATGTAAGGGTTATGACTCTGTTTTGGTCGGTCATGTTATTGTATTCTGTGCTGGGGTGTTCCCATGTATATACGTTACTATCTGGTGGCAGCCTTGTCGGCTTGCTTGTTATGTTATATTGGCTAGTTGTGACTCCTCAGGAGACAGGTACAATCTTGGGTAAAGGCAGTCTCGTCGGCTTGCCTACCCTGGCATATGTTGATATTGCGGCGTTATGCTGCCGAATTTCAGACTCATTAAGTGTTAGTTGGATTATGTGTGATAAGTTAATATAATGATGTCATTAGGGCGGTTAGTCGCGGCCCGTCGGGTAGGGTCGTGACACTTGTCCCCCACTATAATTTAACAATTAACTGATCATTGTTGTCCCACTATTAACTCTTAAGTTATTTCGGGACCACATACTTTTATATACTAAGTTCTTTATTTGCACACGTGAGCATGACATAGATTTTCCAAAGCTCGGGTCTGCTTGCATACGTCTAGATGCTTAACCCATCGCCCGAAAGTATGGGGTGTTACAGTATAAGGACAAGAGAAATGAAAAACTATGCCATTAGTGTCAAAAAAAATCCGAAACAACCCATTATCATATTCTTTGCCATTATCATATTGAATATTTTTTGATTTCCCGTTCGAAATGGGTGCGGACGAATGCTCTAAATTTTAAGAATGTGGGAAAAACTTGTGATTTTATTTCTAATGGAAAGGTCCATAAAAATTAGAATAATCATCAAAAAATAGAACATAATAACGATGGCCCACAGAACTTAAAACAAGAGATGTACATAAATCACTATGAATAATATCAAATGGCATTAAAGTACGAGAAGTAGAGGCTACAAAAGGTAATCTAACATATTTTTCTAAAGGACAGGAATGACAAATTGGAGTACTACTCGTACCCTTACAATGAATAAAATTATTTTTATTTAAAGAAGACATAATTGACGACCTTGGATGACCCAAACGTGCATGCAACAATAAAGGGACAAGAGCAGCAAAAGTGGAGGACATGACTGGAGTGACGGAATTGACGGTGGTGATTAGATAAAAATCGCCCCTACTGTTGCATATGATAAGAAGTATCCCTGTTTTGAAATCTTTCACAGAAAATCCAAAAGGATCAAAATTAACAGAAACTCAATTATCAGTTGTGAATTTGCAAAAATATACCAATTTTTTAATCAAGTTAGGGGCATGAAGGGTATGTTTCAAGACAAGAGGCGGATGAGGGGAGGGGGGCAAATCTACACTACCGTGACCATGAATTGGAATCGAATGACCATTACCAACAATAATACCACGATTGTTGCTCAAATTGTAATAATACGAGAGGGTACCTGAGTCGGATGTCATATGGAAAGTGGCGTCGGTGTTCATGTACCAATTATTATCCGGAGGAGTCAATCCAAGTGTGTGCATCGCTGATTCAATATCCGTCGGTGTGGGGCCCGCTGCATGATGGGCCTGGACAGGCCGAGGCCCAAGCACACCTGCTGCCTGCCCTGGCCCAAAAACTGGTCGCGGACTAAACTATTATGCCAGAAAATTGGGCCCAATTTCCCAACAGGCCCAGTTCCAGGGGAACGGATCCCATGGCTACGGCCAGTTGGTTTGCGACCCACTACCCCGAGGCCAACCCCCGTGATTTCCACCATTATTTTTCTGATTTTTACTATTTTTGCCTCCACCATTGTTGTGCTTTTGGCCAAAATTTTTGGATAAGGACGGAGTAGCATCGGATGTCATCATCATGACGACTGGATTTGCACTAGTAACCGCCTTTTTAGCCAAGTCAGCTTCTTCCAACGTAAGCATTGACCGGGCTTGATAGAACAGTGGGAGAGGATCACTTTGACGAAGGAGAGTGCCAATACCATTATAAGCCTCGGATAGGTCAGCAACCATCTGGAGAACAAGACGATTATTGCTAACGGGCGCACCAACGTTGCGGAGTTGGTCTGCCAACTCTTTCAGCCTTTTGCAATAGGCTGAGACGTTCGAAAAATCCTCCATGTTAACATGAGAAAATTCCTGCTCAAGAATAACGTCACATGCGTTTTTGTTATCTTGGAATATGTCACGCAGCCTATTCCAAGTTTTCATCGCCGTAGCATCGGGTTCAAGAATTGTTTGCAAGAGGTCCGTAGAGATAGTGGAATAAATCAACTGCAAAACAGTACCATCAAGAGTAGTCCATAATATCGGGTCAACTTCTGTGGCAGGCTCTTTGCCTGCGGCTGAGGGAATGATATGTTGAAGAACCTGATGCGAACGGGCATGAATCTTGAAAAGCTCCGCCCACGTCGCATATTGGACATTTTCCTTCTCAAGAACAATAGGGATGTGGTTCTTGATGTTTGAAAGTGCAAAGGCATGATGGAATGTGTTCTTTGACGTAGACATAACGAAAGAATAATATGTGAAGAAGGGATTCAGAAGAAAAATTTTGGAGGAGAGGAGGTAATTAGGGCACGGATTCCAAGAGAGAAGCTCGGAAAACTAGGCAGCGGACAAAAAAAGTCTATAGGATTTTGGTGAACCTAGACTTCTGATACCATGAAAGAAATAATCCTTTGATTATTTTCATTAATGAAAGAGTATATATACAATTTACAATTTCCATAATATAGAAAATCTTATTCCTATTCTATTTGTACAAGAATTCTACAATTATGGTAAGTGTACAATGCTAATTAAACACAACAACATTTTCTAAAATAAGCCTCCCATACTGTGATATACACGGTTATATGTACCATGTATATCACGATCCAAATCAGCCGAATATGGTCATGGTCCAAATCAGCCTAATATGGTATTTATTATTGATAACATAAAAACCCGCTCTTTCTTTGTTAAGTTCATTATTTATTTTCTTTTATTTTAGTTATTTTATAATTAAAACCTTCGTATCTCATCTGTTGTTTAGATAATTAAGATCGTTTGATTTAGTAAATAGTTAATCATAAGTCCCTATTAGTTCGACATCCGATTTATAAAATCACTATATTACTTGTACGATTGTGTATACTTACATATGAGTTTGGGAGCAACAGGAATATGATTATGGCTTACTCTATTCCTGTCAATTGCTATAGCAACAACCAAGCTGAAGCTCTAGCAGTTCAATATGGAGTAAACTGGTGTACACAACAGGAAATAACAAATCTGCATATTGAATTAGATTCGTTTGTCATTGTTGAGAGGCTCAATTACAAGGATACCAACAACTTTAAGCTCAAGCACATCATCAAGAATACTTCCAGTTTACTCAATCATACTCCTCATGAGACTACTCACTGTTTTAGAAAAATTAATCAGGTGGCTGATTTTTTGGCTAAATTAGGAGCAACCGGTGGAAATAGGACCTTATATCACTCTCTATAAGAACTTCCAAGAGAGGTAAATGGACTAATTCAACTGGACAAATGGCAGACCCCAACCTTTAGGAGGAGATAGGAAAAATGTAACTTTTTTATTAGTTAATGCTTTGTATCTTAGGGAAATTGCTTGACAATCTCTTTTGTAGGATTGAGGCAATAGTCCAATTTATTATTATAAAGATTCCTATTTGACTAATAATAAGGGGAATTCACACCGGAAACGGAGATATCCACATTAATAGCAGGTTATGTCCCCCTCTTTTCATTGCAAAATTTTTAAATTTAAAATAACATGATAGGGATCAAGCCAAACCACCCACACCTTAGGTCCACAACCTATCTAACACTAATGGCTTAAAATATATATAAAAAAAAGTTACATGATAGTGGTGGTTAAAACAACAATCATTTAATGAGATACTATGAGGGACACGTATTTTAGAACTAACTTAAGGTTTATTCCACAAAATCTAAAAGAGAATAATTTCGTGATTATTTTCATTAATGAAAGAGGTATATATACAAATATACAATATCTAAATATGGAAAAATAAATCTACCTTTTTCTACTATAATTCTAATAGCTTTTTCTAATACAAGACTAATACCATAATTATAATTGTACAAGAATTCTACAACTATGGTAAGTTTAATATACAGAAATTCGTTCCTTTGATATACACGATTTTATCCGTGTATATCACGACTTCTGTCACACCCCCGCAGTCATAGAGAGCGGTTGTCGTACGCTGAGACTGTCCCTAAAGTCATCAAACAGAACCAAGGGAAGACCCTTAGTAAAGATGTCAGCAATTTGGTATCTTGAATGGACATGCAAGACACGTACTTGTCCACGAGCTACATTTTCGCGAACAAAGTGAATATCCATCTCGATATGTTTAGTGTGCTGATGTTGGACCGGATTTCCAGAGAGATAGACGTCACTAACATTATCACAGTAGACCAAGGTAGCTTTCTGAAGAGGAAAGTGAAGCTCTAATAGGAGATTACGCAGCCAACAGGACTCAGACACCACATTGGCTACTCTTCGATACTCGGCCTCCGCATTGGATCGCGATAAAGTAGCCTGGCATTTTCCATATCTAGAGACCAAGTTATCACCAAGAAAACATACAATAACCAGATGTTGAACGTCTGGTATCTAGATAACCACCCCACTCAGCATCTGTATACGACATGAGAGTAGAGACGGAGGATGGATATAAATGCAATCCATAATCAAGTGTGCTCTATATGTATCGTATAATGCGTTTGAGCGCATGCATGTGCTCAATCCGTAGATCATGCATAAATAAACACACCTGCTGAACTACATAAGTAATATCTGGTCTCGTGAAAGTAAGATACTGAAGAACCCCTGCAAGACTACGATAGTAGGTGGGATCCTCATATGGTGTGCTAGAAGTAGCACTTAGCTTCGGTTTGGTATAAACCGGAGTGGAAGAGGACTTACAAGATGACATGCCAGCTCTCTCAATAATCTTAGCCGCATACTTCTTCTCGGATAAAAATAGACCACCTGCATGACGAGTGACAGCTATGCCAAAAAATAACTCAAGGGCCCCAAGTCTTTCATTGCAAATTCTGAACTAAGAAGGGACATGATAGACATGTGCAAGTTATCAGAGGAGGCAGTCAAAATTATATCATCCACATATAACAGAATGTATGCTAGAGAAGAACCACGATGATATATGAACAAAGAATGATCAGATCTGTTGTGTGAAAACTCAATAGTAGACACATAATTTGAAAACCTCTTATACCAAGCTCGTGGGGCCTGTTTAAGCCCATACAAGGACTTCTTCAGTAAACAAACATTGTGAGGATACTTAGGGTCCTTAAAACCCAAGGACTGATGCATGTAAACTGTCTCCTTAAGATCAACGTGTAAGAAATCATTTTTCACATCCAGTTGATGAATGAGCCATACTTTCGAGAGAGCCAAACTAAGCATAGTGCATTTGGTTGCTGATTTAACCACTGGACTAAATGTCTCTCCACAATCTACGGTAACCTATTATGTTTTACCATCACCTACAAGAAGGGCCTTATGTCTCTCAAAAGAACCGTCTGAATTTTCTTTATGAGTAAGAATCCATATTGAACGAATAATATTGACACCAGGCGGACGGGGCATCAACTCCCACATCTTATTTTCAATAAGAACATTATATTCGTCATCCATATCCATTTTCCAATTTGCGCCATGAATGGCAGACACTGAGTTACGTGGTAGGGGTGATTTAGTGACATTAGAATTAAGAGCAAAATGTCATTTTGGTTTAAAAATACTCCATTGGCTACTAGTAACGGGCCCTTTACTCAAGATAGAATCGAACGGGAGTTGGGTAGGGGATGGGTTGGCAGTGGACTAGCCAGCAGGCCCAGATGATGGGTTGGCAATGGACTGGCCAGCAGGCATTGGGTCTGCTGGCCCAATAACTGTTGGCTGAAACTGGGGGGAGACATATTTGGGCCAGCAGGCAGTGGGGCTGCTAGCCGAGATACTGTTACGATAGTGTGAGATATTGGGCTAGCAGGCAATGGGCTTACTGGCCGTAAACCGGAGGCCGAACCAAGACCTAGGTCTGACCCAAGAGTAGGTGGGCCTGCAGGCAGAATTGGATCACGGGTAGGTTGGGCCCACTGTTGGAGAATATACGGTGAGAGCCCATCATCCAAAAAATTATAATTACTAGGCACCGAATTAGACAAATTAGCAAACGGAAATTGGATTTCATAAAAAATGACATGACAACTAATTATGATTTTATTAGCGGATAAATTAAAACATTTGTAACAACGATGATTAGAAGGATAACCTAAAAACACACAAGCGGTAGAACGGACTTGTAGTTTATTAATTGTAGTCGACGAGAAAAGCGGATAGCACAAACACCCATACACCCTAAGATGAGAATATGAGGGATCCTTATTATAAAGTATTTTTAGGGGTGATTGATATGCTAAACCTTTGCTATGGAGTATGCTTAGGAGGTAGGTAGTCATTTGTAACGCATGATGCCAGAAAAATGGAGGTAAGGAAGCATGGGCTAGTAAGGTACGGACAATATTATTAATGATACAAATTTTTCTTTCTGCATTTCCATATTGTGAGGACGTATGAGGACAATAAAACCGAAAAGATATGCCGTGAGTGTCACAAAATTTCTGAAATGGCACATTATCATATTCCCTACCATTATCACATTGAATGTTTTTAATTTCTCGTTCAAATTGGGTACGGATGAAAGCTCTAAATTTTAAGAATGTGAAAAAAACTTGAGGCTTTTTAGACAAAGGAAAAGTCCACAAAAAATTAGAATAATCATCCAAAAATAAACATAATAACGATGGCCCAAAGAGCTCAAAATGGGAGATGTCCATAAATCACTATGAATAATGTCAAAAGGCATCGACGTACTAGAAGTAGAGGCTACAAACGGTAATCTAACATGTTTCCCTAGAGGGCAAGAAGGACAAATATGAGTACTACGCGTACTCTTACAATCAATAAAATTATTATTTTTAAGAGAAGAAATAATAGACAACCCCGGATGACCCAAACGTGTATGCCACAAATAATGAGCAAGAGCGGCAAATGTTGAAGGTGTGGCTTAACTCGTGAAAATGGTGGTGGTGGTGATTGGATAAATCTCTCCCCGACTATTACATCGCATTAGAGGTATCTCCGTCTTGAAATCCTTCACAGAAAATCCAAAAAGGTTAAAGTTAACAGAAACCCAATTATCAGTAGTGAATTTTCGAACAGACAACAAATTTTTAATTAAGTGAGGGGCATGAAGGACATTTTTAAGGACGAGAAATGGATGTGGAGGAGGCAAATTTGTGTGACCATGACCATGAATTGGAATTGAATTGCCATTACCAACAATTATGCCACGATTATTGTTCAAATTGAAATAAGATGTGAGATTACCTTGTGCGAACGTCATATGAGTAGTGGCTCTGGTGTTCATGTACCAATTTGCATCCGGGGGATTTAATCCAAGTGTACACATTGCAACCTCAATATCTGTAGGTGTCGGACCTGAAATTAGGCCCAAAGCAGTGAAGGCCTTGGGCTGAGAGTACTGGATCGACGAACAGGGCCTCTGCTGCCCACTGGCCCAGTTCACTGGAAAGCTTGGATACAAGGGAACATCCGAGTTGGGCCATTGGCCACTGGCCTAGCAGCCCCACAGTCAGGTTGCATGGGCCCAAGGCTGCGGCCAGTAGTACTGTGGTCCAGCCGGCCCACTGCCACCACGTCCGCCGCCGCCGCCACTGCTCTGACCACCGCCACTACCGCGGCCGCCACCGCGATTCTTGCCATCATTTTTCTATTTTAACCCTTTTTCCGCCACCGTTAGTATGGTTTTGGCTAGAAATATCCGAGAATGAGTGAGGGTCATCGGATGTGGCCATCATCATGACAGAATTAGCTCCGGTAGACACATTTTTATCCAAATCGGCCTCTTCTAACGTGAGCATGAAACGGGCCTGGTAGAATGGTAGAAGAGGATTACTTTGATGAAGAAGTGTTCCAACGCCATTATAAGCCTCGGATAGGCCTGCAACCATCTGAAGAACAAGACGATTATTTGTGATGGCGCACCAACGTTCTTGAGTTGATCCGCCAATTCCTTCAGTCTTTTACAATAGGCTGAGACTTTCGAAAAATCCTCCATATTGACATGGGAAAATTCATGTTCAAGAGTGACGACACGGAAATTTTTGTTATCTTGGAAGATATCACGCACCCTATTCTAAGTTTTCATCGTCGTGGCGTTGAGTTCAATAATCGTCTGCAAGAGGTCCGTAGAAATAATGGATTATATCCACTAGAGGATTGTAGCATCATGAGTCGTCCACAACATATGGTCATCCGCGGCGGTAGGCACCTTCTCCTTGCTTGTCTCCAAGGGGATGATGTGATGAAGGACTTGATGCGAGCGTGCGTGAACTTTGAATAATTCTGCCCACGTCGCGTATTGGACGTTTTCCATCTCAAGAACGATAGGGATGTGCTTCTTGATGTTGGAAACAGAAAGGGCAGGATGAAACATGTTCTTTGAGGTAGACATGGGGAAAGAACAAAAGGAGAATGAGAGATTCGGAAGAAAAAAAGTCTTGGTCGTCGGCCGGACTTGTCGATTTCCTAGAAAAAGATGTGGAAGGCGTTTTGGAGAAGGTATTTTTGCCCTAGACTTCTGATACTGTGGAAGAGAATAATCCTTGATTATTTTTATTAATGAAAAAGGTATATATACAAATATACAATATCTAAATATGGAAAATAAATCTACCTTTTCCTACTATAATTCTACTAACTTTTTCTAATACAAGACTAATACCATAATTACACTTGTACAAGAATTCTACAACTATGGTAAGTTTAATATACACAATTCGTTCCTTTGATATACAGGGCTTTGTCCGTGTATATCACGGCTTCTGTCAAAATCATCTAAACGATAACTACAAATTTAAAAATAACATCTAAGCTAATTATTAAGGTTAACTGATTGTATACGTACCAAACGATCATTATTAGCTTGTTGCATCCAGAATTGGAACCATTATATATATATATATATATATATATATATATATAAACTACATCGATAGTGTACATAAATACAAAATCAAATCCTTGGAGCACAAGTAAATTTAAAAAAAAACGCGCAAGAAAAGCATAAAAAAATGTTTAATTAACCTTATGATCAGCTACTCAGGTACTAATAACTTTCACGTACGGTGACGCTCAGACTTGTCATAAACGACGATTTCTACCTTTTGTTTCTTTAATTTACGGTAACAATAGTCGCATATACTTAAGTGTTACTTCTTCTTCATTTATTCACGCAAAATAATTAGATGTCAAACATCTCTTCATGATACTTTGACCATCCAAATTATTTGCTGTAGCTAAGCTATTAATCAGCTCAACATTTCTCCTCTTCGAACTTGGCCCTGAATCAATATTATTGTTCTGATTATCTCGTAAGTAAGAAGAAGAAGATGACGACAACTCCGAATTAGACGATGTAATATCCGGTGAAGGAGAAAGTCTCCGTGGCCTCACTCTATTAATGTCAGTGACATTAGATTCAATCAAGTGCGGAAAATTCAGCACGGCTCTAGAACCGCGCAACCTAAACGCGGTTCTATCGTAAGCTAATGCTGCATCCTCAGGTGTCTCATATGTCCCTAGCCAAAGCCTAGCGCCTTTTCTTTTGGGGTCCCTTATTTCCGCAGCGTATTTTCCCCATGGCCTTCTTCTTACTCCTTTGTATTTTTTCCTCTCTAAGGGGACTTCTGTAATTGGTTCCTTATTTTCTGCCTTTTCTTGAACCAAGTTTTGTGAAAATGTGGTGTTTTGATCAGTTGAGTGTCTAGGGGTTGGGAGGGTGTTATTGAATGTGTTTAGTTCTGAACAAATTTGGGTATAGTCAGGATCATTGAAGAGATGCTGCATGGTATCGAAAAAATATACCTCAAAATCTAATGATATTTCCTGCATCTTTTTTGAGAAGGGAAATACTAGCCTTTTGGGTTTTTTTTTTGTGATTGTGGTGTACACTTTGAGAGACAAGAGAATAAGAAAGGGAAGCAGTATATTTATAGGTTTAGGAACTGACCAGGGGTCAGTGGGTCTTGGAGCATTATTGTTTAGTAAGTAAGTAGTACATGAATGTTGTAGATGTCGGCTTTGATCCTGGGAGATTAAGTTGTACTTTTCAATAATCATACGGTCAAAATCTAATAAAATTGGGTTGTTTTCAAAAGGGGATTACATGAGGAATATAGGTCGCCAACGCAACATATACTTGAAAGTGATGCCTCGAGTACTATTGCTAATAGCATTGATGTCGAGTTGAAGACTTTGTAACAAAGGGTTGTAAAGGAAAAATAATTAATCTTAATTTTACATCAAATCAAATAATTTAATCTTAATAGCTACATATTAAAATGAAAATATATATAGCACTTAGCTTTCATTAACTAATAAAAGCTTACATACACAATATGTTTGTATTAATTAATTGATAGAAGCGGATCTACATTGTTGGTTACAGGTTCACCGCATACTTTTTGTCCATATATATATATATATATAGATATTAACAAATATATTAAGTATCTACAAATATTTAATTGTAAATTAATTATTAATATATAGTATTAATTTGAGATTGGTATAGAAATCAGTGTGGAGCCATATTTATCCAAGGGGTGCCAATTTATATCCCCTCATTGAAAAATTATTTTGTATAGGGTATATACTACATGTTGAATCCGCTTGGCTTATTCATGTGTTTACTTCATTAAATTATGACTTCCTTTAGTGAAAATCTTACCTCCACTATTGATAAAAAAAAAATTAAAATTTTAAAGCGCTTCAATGAATGAATTTTGTGTAAACACATGATACGACTAATTTGTAACATTGTATTCAATAGGGTAAATTTCATAGATGATCACTTAACTATCATTTTTTTCACAAAAGTCACTTAACTTTGAGCAACTAACATAAAAGTCATTAAAATCACTTTTAGTGTCACTAAACCACTTTCCATTGAATAACTTATTTCTTACTCCTTTTTTATTATTAAAATCTAATAAATATTTTTTTATTGAAAAGGTCCAATCCAACCCGACCCAAAACCTAAAACTCATATAAGGAAATTAAAATATTAAACGATCGAAAGTCAAAACAGAACCACAATACGATATTCTCTGGGGGCTAGGGATGACAATTAGAGTAATGCGAGGCATGGCAAGCCTTGACCCGCAAAGATTTTGACCCGCCCTGCCCCGTTTATTACTTTTAAAAAGTTTGTCCGGCATGGTTGAGTTTCTTTTTAACTTATTTTTCTTTATTATTCATTTTATAATATTCTATTCAATTATTTATTTAACTAACCCAAGTCAAGTACAAGTGGCATTAATGAAGTTAGCAAACTTAAACAAAAGAAAGGAACAAATGAATGAATCCACAAATGCCGCGTCACTAGTTACTTGAAAATTCTCCTATTACAATCTTCTGGCATTATATTATTGCAAGGATGAAAAATGTGATATCTAAGTAGGCGTTTGATCCTGCGTTTTCAAATCATGGTTTCATAATTTGATTTCAAATTACATTTGTTTATGTAATTTGGACATAACTTGAACTTCAACTTCATGTCATGATTTGAAATCTCAAATCATCCAAAAAGGTGTGATTTGGATTCCAAATCATGATTTCAATTTTTTAAAATATAGAAGTTGCCATAAGTTTATATTTTGTACAAAAAGATCCATAAATTAGTAGATATATACCAATTGATTGACTTTATATTGTATTTGATATAATTGTCCAATACATAATTTATATTGTATATATATATATATATATATATATATATATACAAAGGTATATATGACTATGTCATGACTTAAAAGTGTACAATCTAAGTTTATATTTGTAAAAAAATATTCATAAGTTAGTAGATATATATCAATTGATCGACTTTATATTGTATTGGATATAATTGTCCAATATATAATTTATATTGTATATATACACAAAGGTATGACTATGTCATGACTTAAAAGTGTATAATTTTGAGTTGCGTATTAATTTTGTTATGAACTATGACTTGCTCATTGGTAAGATTGCATAAGAATTAGGAAATTTTGATTATTTTTCATAACTTGTGGGGGTTTTATGTCAATGAGAAAAGATACAACTTAAAAATTGCATGTCCAAACAAAACTTCAGCTTCAAACCATATGAATTCAATTCATGGTTTCAAATCATGTCCAAACGACTCCTAATTAATCCTCCATTAACTGTCCTTTTTTTGTTTATTCTTTTTTTTAAAAAAAAACATTAAAGTTTTGTTGGGCAAATCATGAATTTTATGTATCTTCAATAAGTAATTTGCATCTGAATCTTTATAGAATATTTCCTAATATTCTTTTATTAATTGTATTAATTGTATATCTCCTATGTTAGATAGAATTATAATCCTTTTGTAATTAGGTTAATTAGTTATCTAGTTTGTATCAAAGTAAATATTCATGTAACCTTATATATATTGTAAATCATTCATCAATAAAATCAAGGAACATATTCTTTTATAATAGAATATTTTCCAATATTCTTTCATTAATTGTATATCTCCTATTTTAGGTAGAATTATAATCCTTTTGTAATTAGGTTAATTAGTTACCTAGTTTGTATCAAAGTAAATATTCTTGTAACCTTATATATATTGTAAATCATTCATCAATAAAATCAAGGAACATATTCCTTTATGGTATCAGTAGCCTAAAACTACAAACCCTACCCGAGCCGCCGATACACCTTCTCGGTCGCTACCTTTCTTCCACGTCGGCACCTAGCCTACGTCGGAACCCTAGCCGCCGACCTCTCTCGGCCACCCCCCTCTTTTCCCCACGATGGAACCCTAGTTTTTCTGGTTATTCTTTCCCATAAATTTCCTCTTCCATGGCTGAAAAAACAAATTACATCCGGCACTTGCCGTAAACAACATTAACTTCATCCCTATGACTCTTGAGATGGAAAAGGGTCAATACTCCTCGTGGGCGGAGTTTTTTAAGATCCATTGTCGTGTTTACGAAGTTATCGACCACATCATCCCTCCTACGCCGAAGTCCACAGACTTACCATCAGCTTCGACATATGATGATGCACTTTGGTCTCGTTTGAATGCAGTTGTCCTCTAGTGGATATACGACACGATATCTAATGATCTGTTGCACACCATCATTGAGTCAGATACCACTGCCCGCCAAATGTGGGAAAGTTTGGACAGTATTTTCCACGACAACAAAACTCAACGAGTGTTATACCTTGAAAATCAGTTCAATGACGTTAATTAGGACAATTTATCAAACGTGTTTGTCTATTGTCAAGAATTCAAGATGTTTGCCGACCAACTCTCCAACGTCGGCGCACCAGTTACTAATCAACGATTGGTCATGCAACTTATTACAAGTTTGAACGAATCCTATGAAGGTGTTGCCATCATCCTTCAGTAATGCACGCCTTTACCTCCATTTTATGAGGCCTATTCGAAGCTCATCCTTGAGGAAACCCCAAAAATCAAGTGCAGCACCACTCGGGCCAGCATATCCGACGTCGCCCTCACCACCACCGTCGGGCCCTTCACCGACGGCAGGGCCTCCCAGTCCGGCAACCAGAATTGTTGGCCAATGGACCCATAACAGTCTGCTTCCTCCCGTAATAATTGCCGGAGTAGGTAGTCCGGCTAAGGTCGCGGTGGAAGAAATTTTGGCAATAACGACTGCGTGAAGGGGCAATCACCGCCGGCCAGAAACAGCCAGCATCGATCGCGGCAATGGCAGCAGCCTCCGTCGTGGACTGCCTACCCGTTGTGGGATATGTGGGCCCCACTGTCATGGGCCTCCCCTCCTTGCCCGTATACGACATCCTCGTGGACTACACCTCAGAATCAATAGGCCTAACCTGTCATACTTGGCCACGTCCACAACGGGTCTACACAACATAGGCCCCCCCGCCATCGACTTATGCACCGACTGACATTGAAGCAGCTATGAGCACAATGTCACTCAACACTCTATACAAAAATTGGTATATGGACACAGGCACCACATCTCACATAACGACATTACAAGGTATTCTCACGTCTTATTCCAATTTGAGTAATTTAAATCAGAATATTATTGTTAGTAGTGGACAAGGCATTCCCATATGTGGTTATGGTCATTCCTCCCTATCCTTACCACATCCACCACTAATCTTAAAAAAATGTCCTTCATGCCCCTAAACTCATTAAGAATCTAATCTTCGTGCGACGTTTCACAACTGACAATTGGGTTTGCCTTGACTTTGATCCTTTTGGTTTTACTGTAAAGGATTTTATGACATGGAGACGAATAATGAGATGTGACAGCACTGGAGATCTCTAGCCTATTTCATACACCGTCAACAATCCAGCCTCAATTCCTTCAACATTTGCTGCTCTTTCGTCTTCCTTATGACATTCTAGATTAGGACATCCGGAAGACTCTGTTTTACGCTCCCTTAGGAAAAATAATTTTATTAATTATAACTGTATTTCTAGTGATTTGTGACATCCCCTATTTTGAATACGGCTTACCATCGGTATTATCTGTTATTTCTGGACGATTATTCCATCTTTCTATGAACTTTTCCAATTGGAAATAAATCTCAGGTCTACCCCATTTTTTCTTCATTTAGTGCTTTTGTAAAAAACACAATTTGAAAAGAGCATTAAATATTTTTAGTATGACAATGGCAGAGAATTCGATAATAACCAATTCAAACAATTTTTCTCCAACAACGGTCTTACCTTTCATTTTTCCTGCCCTCACACATCCTCCCAAAATGGTAAAGCCGAACGAAAAATCCAAATCATAAACAACCTCATTTATGCCCTACTTGCTCAGGCCTCAATTCTCCTTTAATTTTGGCATTATGCACTCTTCATGGCCATCTATCTCCTAAACATAATTCCAAATAAGTCTCTAGCTCAACGGTCGCCCACCCAAGTTCTGTTTCATAAGAACCCCTCCTACCAACACTTGCGTATTTTTGGATGTCTTTGTTACCCTCTCCATCTGACCACTCACAAACTCCAACCCCGGTCTTCCCTATGTGTGTTTCTGGGTTACCCTGCCAATCATCGTGGTTACTCATGATATGACTTGGCAAGCCGTAAAATTATTATTTCATGTCATGTCCTATTTGATGAGTCTTAATTCCCCTTTGCCTCTATACACTCGCCACCTTGACATTCCTATGACTTCCTAGATGATGGCCTAAACCCTCTTCTAATTCACAATTTACATAGTCTGTCGTCCCAGACCTCGGCACCCGCCATCACCTCAGCCAGTATGGGACTAGCCACCCACCCGGTTCTACCAACGGTGACCCAGAACAGCATGTCTCAGGGTGATTCCGCAGCTACCTCTCGGCAAACCGAGGTTCGGCCAGCCAGTACCATCACCCCTGCCCTTCCTCCTCTTCCCAGCAGTCCCACGACAAACCTCCCTCATGTCCCGCATCCCGAGACACACTCTCATACCATGGAAACCCATGCCATGCACGGAATTTATAAATCTAAATGACTATTTAACCTTTCCATTTCAGTTGTCCCTTCCCGTGTCCCTCGTAACCAAAATGATGCTTTGTCCGACCCTAATTGGAAAGCCGCAATGATTGACGAATATAATGCTCTTATTGATAGTAAGACGTGGGACCTAGTACCCCATATACCTGATGCTAACATTATTCATTCTATGTAAATTTTTAGACATAAAAAGAAATCTGATGGTTCTTTTGAGAGGTACAAGACTCGTCTTGTAGGTGATGGCAGGTCTCAATAAGTGGGAGTAGACTGTGATGAAACGTTCAGCCCGGTCGTAAAGCCCGCAACCATCCAAACCGTCCTCAGCATTATCATATTCAAGTCGTAGCATATTCATCAGCTTGATGTCAAGAATGTCTTCTTATATGGGGATCTTCATGAAATAGTATATATTCATCAGCCAATGGGTTTCAGGGATCCTATTCATCCGAATTATGTGTGTCTGTTGCGGAAATCACTTTATGGACTGAAACAGGCTCCTCGAACATGGTACCAGCGGTTCGCCGATTATGTTTCCTCTATCGATTTTTGACACAGCAAATCCGATCATTCCTTGTTCATCTACAACAAGGGTACATACATGACTTACCTATTATTATATATTGATGACATCATCATCTCCACATCATCTGATGCTCTCCGCCGGTCCATTATGTCTCTCATTTTCTCTGAGTTTGCTATGAAATATTTGGGCCCTCTAAGTTATTTCTTGGGCATCTCTGTCACTCGACATTCTGGCGGCCTATTTCTATGTCAGAAGAAGTACGTCGAAGAGATCCTTGACCGTGCAGGCAGGACATCTTACAAACCATCCCACACGCATGTAGACACCAATTCCAAGCTCAGCGCTGATTCTGTCCCTTCATATTCAGACCCGACTCATTATCGTAGCCTGGATGGGGCCCTGCAGTACCTTACATTCATGAGACCAGACATATCCTATGCCGTGCAACAAATCTGCTTGCACATGTACAGTTCGACGGAAGCAAACATGCATGCCCTCAAACGTATTTTACGATACGTCCAAGGTACACTTTACTTCGGATTACATTTATACATGTCTTCGCTCACTGGTCTCACTGCTTATTCTGATGCTGACTGCGGTGGATGTCCTGACACCCGACGCTCCACGTCTAGTTATTTCATTTTCCTCGGAGATAACCTATTATCTTGGTCTTCAAATGGCAACCTACACTATCCCGATCCAGTGTAGAAGCAAAATACAGAGGTATTGCCAACGTCGTCTCTGAGTCTTGTTGGATCTGTAACCTTCTACTTGAGCTTCAGTGCCTGATTCAAAAGGAAACACTGGTCTACTGCGATAATATTACTGCGATATATCTTTCCGGCAATCCCGTCCAATATCAGCGCACTAAACACATTGAGATGGACATTCATTTCGTTCTCGAAAAAGTGGCTCGTGGTGAAGTTCGTGTCCTTCATGTTCCTTCCATATATCAGATTGCTGGCATCTTCACCAAAGGACTTTCGCGCATACTATTTGATGATTTTCGAGCCAGTCTTAGTGTTCGAGAACCTCCCACTTCGACTGCAGGGGTGTAATAGAATATTTCCTAATATTCTTTATTTAATTGTATATCTCTTATTTTAGGTAGAATTACAATCATTTTGTAATTAGGTTAATTAGTTACCTATTTTGTATCAAAGTGAATATTCTTGTAACCTTATATATATATATATATATATATATATATATATATATATATATATATATATATATATATATATTGTAAATCGTTCATCAATAAAATTAAGGAACATATTCCTTTATCTTTCATAGATGTTATCACATTGGAGAACTGACGTTTTACTATGTATTGTTTTTTTAATTTTGATAGTAAACTTTCATATTAAGTCTGGTCGGATTGGACCGTTTTAATTAAAATTTCATTTAATAGATTTTAATTTAAAAAGAGTAAAAAATAAGTTATTCATAAGAAAGTGGTCTAGTGACACCTAAAGTGATTTTAGTAATTTTTGTGTTAGTTACTTAAATTTAAGTGATTTTTATGTTAGAAATGATAGTTAAGTAATTTTTATGAAAAAAATAATAATTAAGTGATCATATGTGAAATTTTAGTATTTTACCCATCAAAACGTCTTTGACCGATGGGAAAACTTTGCACTTTACTAGCTAGCTAGTTGATCATTCAAACAACCAATGGTTCAATGAATGAATTTAGTCCCACATTAAATTCAGTCAAAAAAACAATGGTTCAATGAATGAATTTAGTCCCACATTAAATTCAGTCAAAAAAACATTTTAAAATGTTGCTAAACTCAATTCTATGTTGTCTACTTTAAACTCATCCCCATTTTCAAATAATAATAGAAATATCAGTCATTGCTTTGATATCTATAGACTATATGTCTAGACAAATAAAACACTTTTTTTTCTTTGATTTCATGTAGACCTTTCCGAATAATAGGGAACAAGAACAAAGAGTCTGTTTGTTCAGGTAAACCTAGTACTGGAGAAGACGTTCTGATCCTAATCTATGTGGCTCAACTTATATGGATTTCGTTCTATTTTTTAGCATATCAAAATGTTTGAAACGTAAATTCATTACAAATATTATTATTTTAAATATTTTTCATAAATTTTAACAGTTTAAATAATTAATCTAAGTAATCAATTTAATAAAAATCTGATATGATTCCCTCTCTGTTTGAATAAAGAGGACCTAGTTGACCACATGCAATTGTTTTTAAAGCTAAATTGGGTGAATAATTTATTATATTGAGTTTAGCTAGCGTTAAAGTGTCTCAAATTATATCTGAATGTGGAATAATTCGTTAGTACAGGGTCAAATCAGAATTAAAATATACTACAAGATACTTAATACTATTATTTGTATTAATTTGAATGATCGGAGGAAGCTGAAACTTCTGTGTCAAAACAAGACTCGAGGAATATTAATTCTATTCAAGGAAGAAAGTAATAATTTTCGTAATCTCTTCTACTATTACTTACATGATAACTTCATATTTTAAACTCTGCATATACTAAAACATTGAATACATGAATTGGAAGGAAGAGAGTATCTACTTTGTTTTAATCTTTCAAATTTTGACTCTCTTAATTACGTCTCACTATAGAATACATATATTAACTATCTAGAAGACTGAAAATACTAGCATGAGCAAAGGTACGTAGTTCTCTCTTCTTTTTATTTTTATTGTTAGCTAAGGTAACAGCATGCGCTCACATGACCAAATTGGTGGAAAATCCAAGTTATGCTAAATGATTTTTTTTAAAAAGAAAACATTGAAGTAGCGTAAAATTTTCTTAATCTAAAATTAAAAATTTAAGACTATAAATGGAGTACTTAAATGAGATCTGTTTTGTTTAGATTTGAAGAAAGATTGTGGGGGAAAACATCAACCTGTTTGTTAGTTGTATTCTGAAAACATAACAAATATAAAGCAAAGGTATATTTTACTCCAACACAAAATGTTATCGAATTTTTTTTTGTCAAATATTTATCCAAACACGGAAAGTAACTTCCTTAAGAATGTGGCAAAATTTTCTCTAATAACATTTTAAGAAGAAATTAAACGTAAAACTAAATTTGACCACCATGTTATAAGCTCTTCTATGTTATTTACTTATTTTATACACTTGGGCTCGTTTTGTTGGTGACTAGTTACACACAGATAATAATCGGTAGATTGATTTTGTGATCTGACATCGTATCAAAAACTGGATACAATATATAACCTTAACACATGCATACATTTAATTTTATATTGGATGAAACTCCATTTGAACATACCTTGAACTATTCACGTTATATTAATTATATTGATCCAATTTAAATTATTTTTTATTATACATAAGTGTAGTTGTAGAATTTCACAGTAAATCTGGTAATAAATTTACGTTTTTGCAACAGTACTAATAGAGATGTACTATATTAATATAAAAATTTTAAATAAGAGTACAAAACAACTTGATCCTGATATCTCTAACTATACAGCTAAGCAAATATGCGTACTATATCTCCCAGAAAAATCAAAACTTGACAAAGCAGTGGCGGCGCCCACGGCTGCTGCCTCCAAAATCCTACAGCTGAGTCATAGACTACGACAAACATTACTGTATGTAGCAGAAAATAATTCGTCATGCTGTAATAATTCGTCATGATGTGATAATTCGTCAAGTAGACTAATCAATGCAAGACCTTTTGTTTTTATTCTTTCGAATGTCGGTTTCATTATCACTTTTTTCCTCTCCTTCAACAAAATCATCTCAAACTTTACCACCTTAGGGCTTAGATAGAGTACCCATGAATAAGTATTATTTTCTCTCAATTTATACCATACTACTGGATTACGTAGTGAAATTTAATTTATTTTTATTTTAAAATTTATGAATCAAAATAACAAGTCTTAGACATTTGTGATGAATATAACTATATATCATTTTATTGAGAATAAAATATGTTAAACAAGATAATATACCTGTGATATACACTTGATATACATAAATGTATATCACGGGCAATGCAGTGGATTCTGGCCCATCTCGGCAGTGGGCATCTCCAGCAGCCCAGAAGCGCATCACGGGCAGGGATGTATATTTGGTATATATTGTTAATATATTATAGTGTAAATGATACCTTAATTAGTCTTGTACACTTACCATAATTGTATAATTAGAATTATGGTAGAAGAAGGTTTTAGAAGTAGAATAGGAATATAATTTTCCTATAATGAAAATATGTAACTTGTATATATACCTTTCAATTAATGAAAATAATCAAGGGGATTATTTCTTTCATGGTATCAAAAGTCTAGGTCAAACAAAATTTTCTCTCCCAAATTTTGTCCTTCCTCTCGGCCGAGACCCCCCCCCCCCCCCTCGAGTTTACCAATTTGTTCTTCCGCTCTTAACGCACTCTCTTACTTCATGCTTCCATACCCCCATATTTTTGGCATCATGCTCTACAAATGGCCACATATCTGCTAAACATAATTCCTTCCAAAGGTCTGACATATTCTTCCCCCCTCCAAATCTTATATAATAAGAATCCTTCTTATTCGCATCTTCGGGTTTTTGGGTGCTTGTGTTATCCGTTATTTCCGTCCACCACAATTAACAAACTTCATGCCCGGTCTACTCCGTGTGTGTTTTTGGGTTATCCGTCTAATCATCGTGGTTACAAATGCTTTGATTTATCCTCCAAGAAAATCATCATTAATCGCCATGTAATTTTTTATGAAACTCAATTTCCCTTTACTAAAGTTCATACTCCCGAGCCTAGTTCGTATAATTTTTTGGATTATGGTATATCCCCGTATATTACTCATCATTTTTCGGACATGTCCCGCATCCAAAATTCTCCAGCGGGCCCATCGCTGCCGTGGCCCCATGACGATCGCCAATTGATCAATGGATCAGTTCGGTGATTGGGCTACCCACTCGAGGCTGGTCCAGCTCCAGAGCAGATTTACCGTCTTGGGCCAGCAGGCCCCCTGCCTGCTGGCCATTCCATCCCGAGCCCAGAAAATTCCCAAAATCTGCCCACTTCTTCCTCGAGTCATAGACCGATCACTCGTAGTCAACGGGATATTTTTACACCAAAAAGACATTTTAATTTACATTTGAATGTCTCTAAATCCCCATTGCCCCGTAATCCTGTGTCTGTCTTAAATGACCCGAATTGGAAAATTGCTATGATTGATGAATATAATGCTCTTATTGATAATAAGACGTGGGAATTGGTGCCCTGTCCATATGGTATTAATGTTATCAGGTCTATTTTTATCTTTGCTCATAAGGAGAATTCAGATGGTTCATTTGCTCGACATAAGGCGCGGCTTGTGGGTGATGGTAAGACTCAACAGGTTGTGATAGATTGTGGGGAGACGTTTAGTCCGGTGGTCAAGCTGGCTACCATTCGCACTGTGCTTAGCTTGGGTCTTTCGAAGGCATGACCTATTCATCAGTTGGATGTTAAAAATGATTTTCTACATGGTGATCTCAAAGAAACAATCTATATGCATCAGCCGTTGGGATTCAGAGATCCCAAACATCCTCATCATGTATGTTTGTTGAAGAAGTCCTTATATGGGCTTAAGCAGTCACCACGGGCCTGGTATACTTGATTTGCTGACTATGTGTCGACTATTGGGTTCACTCACAGCAGGTCAGATAATTCCTTGTTCATCTACCATCGTGGGTCGTCCTTGGCCTACATTCTGTTGTATGTGGATGATATAATTTTGACTGCCTCTTCCGATCCCCTACTCCAGTCTATCATGACCATGCTCAGCTCTGAGTTTGCTATGAAAGACTTAGGGCCCTTGAGTTACTTTTTGGGGATTGCCGTCAGTCGCCATTCAGATGGATTGTGTCTTGTATCAACGAAAGTATGCAACTGAGATCATCGAGAGGGCTGGAATGTCATCTTGTAAGTCCACTTCTACTCTAGTTGATATGAAGCCCAAGCTTAGTGTCGCGGCCGGTGCACCTTACGAGGATCCGACCCGCTATAGCAGTCTTGCAAGGCCCTTCAGTAGCTTACCTTTACCAGACCGGATATTACATATGCCATCCAGCAGGTGTGTTTATTCATGCATGATCCCAGAATTGAGCACATGAATGCACTCAAACGCATCATACGGCATATTCAAGGTACACTGGACTATGGTTTGCATTTACATCCTTCCTCAACATCCACACTAGTCTCCTACACAAATGCTGATTGAGGTGGTTGTCTTGACACCAGACGGTCTACGTCTGGCTATTGTATGTTCCTTGGCAACAACTTGGTCTCCTGGTCTGCGAAGCGTCGGGCAACTCTATCCCGCTCAAGTGCAGAGGCTGAATATCGGGGGGTAGCTAATGTGGTCTCAGAATCATGTTGGTTACGTAATTTGCTAGTGGAGCTTCATTGTCCTATTAAGAAGGCAACCTTAGTGTATTGCGATAATATTAGTGTCATCTACCTTTCCAGTAATCCGGTTCAGCACCAACGCACTAAGCATATCGAAATGGACATTCACTTTGTCCGTGAAAAGGTTGCATGTGGTCAAGTTCGCGTATGCCATGTCCCGTCACGATATCAAATTGCCGACATCTTTACAAAGGGTCTTCCCTCGGTCCTTTTTGAAGATTTTAGGGACAGTCTCAGCGTTCGAAGACCGCCCGCTATGACTGCGGGGGGGGGGGGGTGTTAAACAAGGTAATATACCCGTGATATACACTTGATATACATAAGTGTATATCATGGGCAATGCAGTGGATTCTGGCCCATCTCAGCAGTGGGCATCTCCAGCAGCCCATCTTGGCAGTGGGCATCTCCAGCAGCCCAGAAGCCCATCACGGGCAGGGATGTATATTTGGTATATATTGTTAATATATTGTAGTGTAAAAGTTACCTTAATTAGTCTTGTACACTTACCATAATTGTATAGTTAGAATTGTGGTAGAAGAAGGCTTTTGGAGTAGAATAGGAATAAGATTTTCCTATAATAGAAATATGTAACTTGTATATATACCTTTTAATTAATAAAAATAATCAAGGAGATTATTTCTTTCAAAATAAAAAGATTTGGCGTTGTTTACGTTCATCTTCAGCAATCCAATTCATAAATATATTGAATATGTATAAATAATTGTACATAAAATTAATTGATATTTGATAGTTGTATTATAAATTGGTATAATGTACAATTGGAAATATGTGTTTTGCGGTTAATAGTCCTACCAATTATGATTTTTTTTATTTATTTATCCATTTCCTAAAATATTAATTAGATGAATCTTGTTAAGTAACTGCACCTATGTGATTCTAAGGCATACTGGCATGACATATTCATTATGCAATTTTTCTTCAATTATTCATCATCTGAAAATTAACATTATGTGTTTCTAAATTTAACTAGTGGAATGATGCAATTTTGTGTCAATCACTTGCAAATTCTAAATGGGCTACAAGCCTAAAACCATATTAAGCCAATCCAATGCAACTAGCGGATTGGATTGGGCCGGCCCGACAAGCCAATCTCGTTTTGACAGCTTAATAGCTTTAACCATTTGGATTATTTACATTGCAAAAACAAATCAACAGAAGAATTAAAGGCTGACTATATGATTAACAATTTAAATAGTTAATTAATTGGTTAATACACAATCGTAATGAACAATGTGAAAGAAAAATGAATATACATAGTAAACACCAGAACACCCTTTGTCTTATATTAATTTCAGATACTGCGCTGCCGAAGTCCTAATATTTAATTTACATTGCTAATAACAAGAATTAATCTTAAGGCTTATCGTATATTGAGAAGCACTGGTTTATTTAAGTTATAATTAAGGGAGAGACATCTAATCTTGCTTCTTATAGCAATTCAGAAACCTAATGGATTATCCATTTTCCTCCTATTTCCTACTTTTAATATTTGTACTCTTGATTGTTATTTTGTGGAGATCAAGAAAGACACTTATTAGTACCAAAAAATTAGCCCCTCAAATCCCTGGAGCATGGCCAATTATAGGCCATCTTTACCAATTAAGTGTCAGCAAAAATGTCCCTTTTGCTAGGACATTGGGGAAATTGGCTGATAAATATGGCCCTGTTTTCACTATTAGGATTGGTATGTTTCCTTATTTGGTTGTCAACAATTGGGAAGCAGCTAAAGATTGTTTCACAACACATGACAAAGTGTTCTCTGGTAGACCAGCTACTTTGGCTAGTGAACTAATTGGTTACAACTATGCAAGGTTTTCTTATTCTAATTATGGTCCTTATTATTGCCATGTACGCAAATTAGTCCTACAATTAGCCCTCTCGAGCAGTAGGCTCGAGAAACAGAAGCATGTACGAATCTCTGAGATCGAAACTAGCATCAAAGAATTATATTCTTGGACAAATGTGGAGAGTACTATTAATATAAGTGAATGGTTTGAACAGTTGACACTAAACATTATACGTAGGATGATATGTGGGAAGCGATATGATCGAGTAGAGAAAGATGAAGAGGCTCAACGTATTAGAAAGATTTTCAGAGATACTATGTTTGTGTCTGGGCAAATTGTTCTATATGATGCAATTCCATTCAAGTTATTTACATATTTGGATTTTCAAGGACATGTTAAGTCCATGAAGAAGATTTTTGAAGATCTGGATGAAATTCTTCAAGGTTGGCTGGATGATCATATGAAGAAGGAAAATAAGGTCGACAATGATAATCAAGATTTCATTGAAGCAATGCTTATGGTGACAGATCGTGATGATTTCAAAGGCTATGGTTATTCTCAATCAACTGTGATCAAGGCAACGGTGTTGGTACTTTCCTTTCTCCTAATTAATTTTTAGTTGAGAATAATTTGGATTATTGTTTTTAGGAAAAAGGATCTAATTCTCCCTTATATTTACAATCCGGGGTAGGGTAAGGTCTGCGTACATCCTATTTTTTTTCCTAGACTTCACGTGTGGGATTACATCGGATATGTTGTTGTTTTGTTGTATATATATACTATCCGAAATTGAGCAGTCTTTCCCTATGTTGGACTTTTGGTCTAATATGACCCCTACCGTTAAGCAAAAGTCTCATTTTTGCTCTTGGCTTAATGGAGCTCTCCGACGTGAGGCCAACTTTAATCAGAAGTTCTGGGGTAAATTTAGACCTTGATCTTGAAGAATTTAGACACATATAATGATTCGCCTATCTCACGCTGAATTCCGTTAATGGCAAGAGCAAATAATGGGACAATTTCGTATATTACTGGGACAACTTTAAACATTTTCCCTTGTTAACAACAAAATCCTTGAAATTATGTGCAGAGCATGATCGAGGACGGCTCAGACACAATCGCCGTTCACTTGACATGGATAATGTCCTTGTTATTAAACAACCGAAATGTAATGAAAAAAGCCCAAGAAGAAATAGATATGGAAGTTGGTAAAGAGAGGTGGGTTGAAGACTCTGATATTCAAGATTTAGTCTATCTCCAAGCTATTGTTAAAGAAACGTTACGTTTATATCCACCAGTACCTTTGTTAGTACCTCATGAGGCAGTTGAATATTCTAAAGTGGCTGATTATCACGTTCCAAAGGGTACACGCTTATATGTGAACGCATGGAAAATACATCGCGATTCCAACATTTATACCGAGCCTGAAAGTTTTATGCCAGAGAGATTCTTGTCGAACAAAACGACGATAGACGGTCGTGGACAACATTTTCAGTTTATTCCTTTTGGTTATGGGAGGCGTTCTTGTCCAGGAATGACGTTTGCGTTCCTAGTGACACATCTTATCCTTGCTCGATTGCTTCAAGGTTTTGATTTTAGTACGCCATCGGAGATGCCAGTGGATATGACAGAAGGCTTAGGCATAACTATGCCAAAGGTTAATCAAGTTGAAGTAGTGGTTACCCCTCGTTTGTGTTCTAAGTTTTATGAATTCTAAGATATAATTAAGCAATAAAAATGCTTAAATGTGCCTTCTAAGGTTGTGTATTATCTCTTCCTCTTGCTAATTACAAAATCATGGTTGGAGTGATCATCATTTGAAATTACTCTTCATATACAATGGATTTGGCTCCTCAATTTATACAGTAGCACTAGCTTCTCATCATTTGAATTTCTAAGTCAGTGCTAAAAATGTTTATTTAAGAAAAATAAACTTGAATGTATTATTGTATACAATCTGAACAAATAAATTGTTTTGCTTTATATTTTGGATTATCTTTTTTTTTTTAATTAAAGCAACCAGCATGGATCTGGTTGTGTTCTATTAAAATGAAAATCAAATATGTACACAATCAATGGGAAGCAGAAAGAAAAATGCAAACAAAGGCCAAAAGTGCCTCTCAAATGACTAGAAACTCTAAACTGATAAAATTGAGCTGACACTGCTGCTTGCTAATCCAATCTTGGGTAGATGTCATTGCAAAACACTTCAAAATTCTCACCAGGTGCTTATGGAATCAAAAAAACAATAGAAGAATTCTTCAAACTTGGATTAGGTTGTAGTTAACATGTTCATCTTCAGAACCAGTTTCTATATTTTCTTTGACATACCAGATGATTAAACTCAACATAGCAACATTCCCATATACTAGGCTGCTAAAGAAATTCTTCCAATAGAATGAACCATGAGTTAATACCACACATTGGATAGAACTTCCCTAGCAACTAAGTTACAGAAATGATGCTTCTACCTCTTTATCTCAACTTGGTTTTCTGAAATGTGATATGCATGTTACTATGAATCATGCAGCAATTCTACAACTTGTAAGTCAGTCTGGTTCTCTTGCCTGCATAACTTTGAATCTGAAACTTGGCAATTGAATTTTATCTGCAAGAAGAATCCCTTTAGCCCCGGCTGGAAGTTCCTGAAAAGAGTTATATTGAACTATACCTGCAAAATGAACAACCATGTTAGTTAAAAAGTCGCCAGCTTGTTGCCCTCTCTGTAGACATGAACAATTTGAATGATCCCCTTCTTTCTCCATTCCTGTATCATGTTCACTTCCATACAAACTCTCCAAGGTATCTTCATTATCCATCAAGCACCTTTTTCATTAGTAGTGAATCAGTTTCTACTATAAAAGGTGGTAACTAATTTGTGACACAATATGTAACTCCTTCTAGTATTGCCTTTGCTTCAGCCACAATGCAAGATACTTCTGCTATACTACTTGCCCATGCATACATCAAATTTACTACACTAGTTCTGACACAAAATGCAGAAGAATTTTGTCCAGAACTGCTCTTATAAGCAACATCAGTATTGCACTTGAACCAACCATCTGGAGGACATGACCATGTAACTGTTGTGCTAGTGATCTGAGGTATGTACTCCTCCAAGAACTGCACTGGAAGAGGCCAGTTATTTGAAATTTCCAACCAAGGATAGTTAGTCTTTGCCAGTAGACATAAGTTCTGATTTATCTCATATATCACTCTATTTCTTGACATGACTCCTCCATGAACTATAGTATTCCTCCTTTTCCATAATTGCCACATAATGATGGAAGGAGCAACCTGATATATTGATTTCAACTTAGTGCCACACTTTGTTGATCATCATTTATTGACTGCTTGATTAATTTGTACAAAGGGGCCTTGCACACCTGTTGTTGAAGAAAAAACATGCCACATATCTGATACAAACTCACCTGTTAAAAATAAATGAGTCATGATCTCCTGTTTAGGGAAGGTACAACATCTGCAAATAGAAACAATGTTTATTTTTATGGTAGTCAAAACATCATCTACAGTAGTTTCTTATGCCATACTCTCTATAAAAAGAATGCAATCTTATAAGGCAGATCCTTAGTCCATATCAACTTGTAAAACCAGAATTGCTATTTTTTCTACCTTAGCTGCTCCCAGGCACTGGTTACTGTGAACTTAACCAGTGTTTGTTAGCAACCACCCAGCCTTATCACTTTGTCTCTCCCTTTCTTTGACAATCAATTCAGTTCTGATATGCTCAACAATATCTACAGTTACTGTTGATTGTAGTAGTTCAATATTCATTTACCTTCTGTCAACACTTCATCCACATCTTCTATATCTTCATTAATATGAAAACCATCAGGAATATGGTTAATCAAAGGACCTAGTCTAGTCTAGTTATCAAATCAGGAATTGGCTGAGCCATTTTTTGATTCCCACCTAATGGCATGTTCAATCTCATCTCTAGCCTCTAGCATTTTCTTCCACAATTGTGATCCCCTTTTCCATTGTATCAAAGTAGGTATTTGTTTCTTACAGTATTTGTTCCACATAAATGTGGACCAAAGTGTGCAACTAGTCCTGAACCTTCACTACAGTTTAGCAAATAAAGCTTTAGACACATCAAACAATGATCTGAATCACATGCCACCTTCCTCCTTAGGATAACACATATTTAACCATGACGACCAATGTCTATTCCTTCTATCTTCCTTATTACTCCAATAAAACCTAGCAAATACTCTATGTAGTTCTTGTATAGTATACTTAGGGAATCATTGCTGACACCAAATACATAAGCATGCTTTGAAGGACATTTTTTATGAGAACTGTTTTTCCTCCAAAAGACATTAACTTTCCTTTCCAATTCTGCAGTTTTTCCTTTACCTTTTTGATCGACTCATTGTAGTATGCTTTCTTCTTTTTGATATGAAAAATAGGACATCCTAGATACTTGAAAGGAAATTCACCTCTTGAAAAACCAGTGCTTTGAGTTACCTCTTATACTAACCTGATTGAACAGTTTTTATGCATATAAAAGAAACTCTTATCTATTCATCATTTGGCCTGATTGTATCTCATATTTCAACAATACCTCCATGATCTACTCCAAATAATACTTATCTGCTGATGCAAAAATTATAGTATCATCCTCATATTCCAAATGATTGAATTTGCACTCCGTTTAGGCATGCCAAAGTTTCTATACATTGGATCTTCAAATAAACCATTTAAAGCTCTTGAAAGTACTTGTTACTGATAAAATGAACAAAGATGGGGATAAAGGATCTCCTTGTTTGACACCCCTTGTAGAGTAAAAAAATCCATAAGGCTGATCATTCATCATCACAGTATCAGTTATTTTCTTTAAGCCTCCAAACTATATCCACAAAACTGTCAGAGAATCTCATCCTCTTAAGGACTCTGATAAAAAATAGCTAAGACACCCTATCATAAGCCTTTTCCATATCCAACTTGATAATTACATTTGTTGGCTTGCCTCTCTTCCTTATATCTGTAACAATCTCTTGAGTAAGAAGCACATTTTCAATTATACTTCTTCGTTTCACAAAACCTGATTGATTTGGTAAAATAAGTCTAAGTAGAATGCTCTCTAATCTCCCATGCACAACTTTCAAAACTTTATTTATGAAGTTACTCACACTAATTGGCCTCATGTATGCATTAGTCTGAACTTCTTGTTTTTTTTGGCAATAAATTTTGGTTCGTGTGAGTGACTGATTTAGGAAGAGTGTGACCCTCATAAAAATCTTTAACTACATTGACCGCATCAGGTCCTACAATATCCCAACAACATTGAAAAAAGCACCTGATAGACCATCAGGACCACTTGCACTATCCACATTCAAAGCAAAAACTGCATGCTTAACTTCCTCAATACTAGGCACAACAACAAAGGTATCAATATCTTCAGTTGAAACCATAGCAGGAATATGATTTAGCAAGCTAAAGTATGTAGGATCTTCTTCCTGTGAAAAATATTTTTTTAAAAAATGCTTCTACTTCTATTGCCATCTGTTCTTCATCTTCTAACCAGTCTCTATTAGCATTCTGAATTCTTTTTATCTGTAATCTCTTCCTCCTTTCATTTACTAGATTATAAAAAAGTCTAGTATTTTTTCCCTCTCTGCAAACCAATTAACATTAGCCTTTTTCCTTCAAAATTCCTCCTCAAAATATAAATATTTCTTGAGTTCTGCTTGATCTTGTTGAAGCACCATTATATTCAAAGGTGAAGGATCACCTTCAAATAATTCTTCTTTGATCCTTACAATCTCTTCTCTAATAATCAACTGCTTGAAAATATCACCATAATCCTCTTTACTCTAAGCTGACAAGATCCCCTTTATGTGCTTCAATTTCTGTTTAAACAGAATAAAAAGATTGCCAGCCAAATCACTAGACCGATTATCCCTGACAATGTTCAAGAAGTCTAGATGTTCAGTCAAAAACTTCAAGAATATAAAACATCTAATAACATCCAGTCTTTGTTCTCTCAATGAAATAAGTAAAGGAGCATGGTCAGACCCAGTCCTGAAGAGATGTTCCACCTCAACTTGTGCAAATCATTGCTGGAACTGATGATTGATGAAAATTCTGTCTAATCTCTCAAATATGCAATATGCTCCTCCTCTTACATTCCACCAAGTGAAATGACTTCCTTTAAAACTAGTTTCCAGTAACTCACAGGAATTTACACATAATGCAAAGTCCTCATAATATTGAGGCTGGATAGGAATGCCTCCAATCTTATCTTTTTCATGCAATACAACATTAAAATCCCCTATAACTAACCAAGAAAGGTTAATGGAATCAGCCACTTGATAGATATCATCCCACAACTACAATCTCTCAACTTCATCACATTTAGCATATACTAATTGTTGGGTTTACAAGGATTGCAAGAAACGGAAATTACAAGTAACTGCTTATGTAAGAATTGAAATTACAATTCAACTAGAAACTGAAAATTACAATATAACAATAAAACTGAAATTACAATATTTGTTGAACAAGAAGACCGGAAACTGCTTTGATTTTTGCTGAGTCGAGTGTGGCACTCTGTCCTTAAGACAATATTGCCCCGTATGTATCCTTTATACGTCCCGGACAATTCGTCTCCCAAGATAAAACAGCAATGGAACAATTGAGCAAAGGAAACTCAAAAGCTACCGTGAAGAATATTGAATAACGAAATGATGCTTGGAAGATTAGGAAGAAACTGCTTGCTTTCTGCTTTGTGTATTTTTCGTGTATATCAAGTGTGCCTCAACAATGGTGTAAGGGGTGTTTATATAGGAGGAAGAGGGACTGTTTGACTGCCTCCATAACAGCCATTATTGGCCAAATAATGACCATTATGGAGGTAGTAAAGCCACCAAATAAATGGAGAAAATTGCCAACGGATTGGCCATTATTGGAGGTGTAATTCAGCCAAAATAAATGGCTGAATTGAGTGCTGGAACGTTTCTGTTCTGGACCGTCGAAATTCTGACTTTCTGAAAACTTCAAGGACCAAACTGTACATCTTGAAACTTCAGGGATCAAACTGCACTCAAACTGTACTTCTGGCAAAGTTTTCTGGCCCAAAAAGATAATATCAGACGGCCCACAGCCCACAGCCCTGGACCCGTGGACCCGTGGACCCGTGGACCCGGAACCGGACCGGACGGGCGGGCGGCGGCGGCGCGCGTGTGGTTTTTCCTTGAACCGAAGCACATCTAGGTCCTCCCTCCTTTAAACACATGGGATACCCCTTGGGGTCCCAAACCCCAAACCAATTTCGAGTCTTATATACACAACAATTCTTTCTTCCTCTACCGATGAGGGAGAATTGAACACAACACCACACTTTCCATGCTTCAAACACCTCACTTCGTGAACCAATATCTCTTTCATTTCTCAATGAAATTTGACGATTCTTGGCCCTACGGTTATCTACGTACTTAGTACATCATGCATGTGTGAAGAACCGGATTCTCCAACATACGTAACACTAATGTTTAAGCCGTTAAAGTTGGTCGGTCGCAACTCCCGCCAAAGGCTAATTTCCAACAATCCCCTCTTGAAAGAGATTTTGGCGCACTCACATGGTGCCTTTTTCATTTCCAGCAATATTTCAGCGGACCGATGTTGCATAAGGAGAGGTAGCATCAACTTTGAACCTTCCATAGTTGAATACCATCGGACTTACTTCATCGCGGTGAACGTGATGTCTTGAACCGTCGGTGTTTAGTGTAAGTCAAGTCAATGGTACCAACACAACAAATTCCCTTACTCTCTTCTTCGTAATGTTTTGTCCGTTTTGGCCATGGACAACGCGTCTTGGATTCTTAAGTGCGTTCATCTTGAGGCGGCCCGTCCTCGCACTTAAATAGGTGGTCTCCTACAAGGTATCCTGCTATACCCCACTTCACAAGTGTTAGGAACCATTAAAAGTTTCCCAAAACCTAACCTCAACTGTTGAGGAGCATTACAGGTTTTGAAAACTTAACCTTTACCCAGCTGCAGATAGCACTTAAAGTCTATCGCGGGAACGACTTTGGATTTGGTGTTTCTTGTCAGAAATCACTATCCGAAGTGCTCATACTTCCACTGAAGCGATCAACTGAACCTTTACAACTTAGTTTTCCCATTGAACCAAATTACTGGGATCTCCAGTTAGTAAGGTTGGGTTACCGCTGTATTGGTCCTTATATTTTGGGTTTTAAGCTCATTCCCTGCATGTGCAAGCCATCCGATCTTTGGGTAAGCCCTTTGTCAATGGGTGCGCTATATTATCCTTTGACTTGATGTAATCAATGGATATTATACCCGTGGTGATCGATTGCCTAACGGTCTTATGCCTCCGTCGAATATGACGAGACTTGCCGTTGTACATAGCATTCCGCGTTCTTCCTAGAGCCGATCGACCGCCGCAGCGGGATCAACTTGAAGGTGCGGGTTTGTTCCAACACGGAACATCCTCTAAGAAGTCATGAAGCCACTCAGCTTCTTCTCCTGCTTTGTCTAAAGCGATAAACTCCGATTCCATTGTGGATCGGGCGATGCAAGTTTGCTTAGAGGATTTCCAAGACACAGCCCCACCACCAATTGTAAATACATACCCACTGGTGGACTTGGTATTCTCTATATCAGATATCCAGTTTGCATCACTGTACCCCTCTAGTACAGCTGGATATCTCGAATAGTGTATTTCAGGTATTGTAATACCCGATTCAACGCCTTCCAGTGGTTATCACTCAGATTACGGGTGAACCTAGCCAACTTATTGACTGCGTAAGCAATATCAGGTCGGGTGCAGTTTGTTATATACATCAAACTACCAATCACCTGCGCATATCGCTCCTGGTATACAGGTGCACCAAGATTTTTATCAAGTTTTTGATTTGTATCCATTGGTGACTTTATCGGTGAACTGTCTAACATCTCAAACTTTCTCAAAACATCCTCGATGTAGTGAGACTGAGATAAGACCAGCCCGTCAGACGTCTTAGAGATTTTAATCCCTAAGATGACATCTGCGATACCTATATCCTTCATGTCGAAGCATTGTTTCAACATGTTCTTAGTCTCTAGGATTACCCTAGGACTGCTTAGCGGTAAGGACGGCTTCTCCCCACATGTTTTGGGGAAGACCGGAATTGATAAGCAAGGCATTCATCATTTCCTTTAATGTGCGATTCTTACGTTCCGCCACACCGTTTGATTGAGGTGAGTATGGAGCCGTCGTTTGATGAATAATGCCTTCTTGGGCACAGTATTCCTCAAAAGGCGCTACATATTCTCCCCCTCTATCACTACGAATGGATTTAATCCGTAGGCTAAGTTGATTCTCAACTTCTGCTTTGTAACGTCGAAACGCTTCAAAGGCTTCATCCTTACTTTTCAACAAGTAAAGGTAACAATACCTTGTGCTATCATCTATAAATGTCACAAAGTACTTGTTCCCCCCTCTAGTTTGTGCAAACTTCAAATCACATATATCTGTGTGAATAAGTTCTAGAGGAGCGGTATTCCTTTCGACGGATCGAAAAGGAAGCTTAGTAAGTTTTGCCTCTACGCACACCTCACACTTATGTTGAGGGTTTACGTTGATAGACGGCAACAACTCCATCTTTACTGACCTTTGAATAGACTTGTAGTTAACGTGTCCTAATCTATGATGCCATAAATTAGAAGACTCGAGCAAATAAGAAGAAGGTTCAACTTTATTTCCTTGACGCAATCTGAGACATGGCATTCACTTTGAAGAGGCCTTCACAGACGAAGCCCCTCCCACAAATGTGCCATTTTTAGTGAGTACAAATTTATTTGATTCAAACACTAGCCTAAAACCGGCATTAACCAATAAAGGTCCGTAAACTAGATTTCTTCTAATCTCTGGGACGTGCATCACTTCCTTCAGTGAGTTCCTTGCCGGAAGTCATCTTGAACCACATTTCCAACCCCTAGCACGTCAGAGGCGTTGTTGCCCATGAGCGACTTCTTGTCGGAGACCGGAGTGTGCGTGGAGAAGGCATCTTTGTTGGAACAGATGTGTCTTGTTGCACTGTGTCCACCCACTCATCGCATCGGATTCTCAACCAAGTTGGCTTCTAGCACCACGGCCGAGAGATCCTCAATCATGTCATCCAGGAGCGTGTCCTTGACGGCGTTAGCTTGAGCCTTGCCTTCGACTTGGCTTTACATTGTTGCTCAGTCTTGAGCTTGCGGCATTCCTTGATCCTATGACCAGGTTTCCCACGGTGATGACGATTACCTCTGAACGTCTCATTTGGGGCTTTGCCGTCTTTGTGGAACTTCCGCTTGTTGCTTGTTTTCCCTTTGGCCTCGGCAGATTTGCCTTTGCCTCAAAGATGTTGTCTACCCTTTGGCAAGGTCTTCTTATTATCTTCCTGGATTTGCAGTTTGATAACAAGCTCTTCAAAGGTCATTTCCTTTGTCTTGAGTTTCAAGTAACTCATAAACTCATTCCACGAAGGAGGTAACTTTTCAATCAGCGATGCAACCAAAAACTGCTCGTTTGGCTTTAGTCCTTCCAAATCCAGGTGATGTAAAATCATTTGGAATTCCTGGACTTGGGACATCACTGTTTTGCTGTCCACCATTTGGAATTTTAGAAATTTCTCAACGATGAACTTCTTAGTACCCGCATCTTGTGTGTTGTACTTCTTTTGCAGTTTTTCCCACAGCTATTTGGCGGTGCCAACGGTAGAATATACCGTGTAGAGGGATGCCAAGCGATTCGATATATAGTTCTTGCACATGAAATCGCTATGATTCCACGCATCACGAACCATCTTCATGCCGTTAACGACATGGATACCAAGGCCCCCTTTCACCCGTTTCAGCAGGCGAAGAGTCCATTTCATCTCCAGCTTGTGGAGGATCTTCCGTAAGGAACCGGGCCATGCCCATAACTGTTAAATAGAACAGCATTTTTTGCTGCCATCTTTTAAATTCTGATCCCATGAACTTTTCAGGGCGATCATGGTAGTGTGAAGAAGAGGAGCTCAGCGGTCGGAAAGCGGCGGTGTTCGCCTTGAGCGATGTGAGCAGCGGCAGCGATGAAAGCGGTGGGGTTCTTGCCTTGGCG
The DNA here is from genome assembly GCA_029783415.1 of Anisodus acutangulus. Classification (NCBI taxonomy): domain Eukaryota; kingdom Viridiplantae; phylum Streptophyta; class Magnoliopsida; order Solanales; family Solanaceae; genus Anisodus; species Anisodus acutangulus. The sequence goes on from CM056489.1 coordinate 44,848,216, forward strand.
ATGGCGGCGATGGGGAAGGCGACAACGTTGCCTCGAGAGCGGCGGCGATGGCAGCAACATCGGTCATATTTCCAGCCATGTTATTGCAGTTACCGTAAGCAGAATATTGTCTTAAGTTGTTGGGTTTACAAGGATTGCAAGAAACGGAAATTACAAGTAACTGCTTATGTAAGAATTGAAATTACAATTTAACTAGAAACTGAAAATTACAATATAACAATAAAACTGAAATTACAATATTTGTTGAACAAGAAGACTGGAAACTGCTTTGATTTTTGCTGAGTCGAGTGTGGCACTCTGTCCTTAAGACAATATTGCCCCGTATGTATCATTTATACGTCCCGGACAATTCGTCTCCCAAGATAAAACAGCAATGGAACAATTGAGCAAAGGAAACTCAAAAGCTACCGTGAAGAATATTGAATAACGAAATGATGCTTGGAAGATTAGGAAGAAACTGCTTGCTTTCTGCTTTGTGTATTTTTCGTGTATATCAAGTGTGCCTCAACAATGGTGTAAGGGGTGTTTATATAGGAGGAAGAGGGACTGTTTGACTGCCTCCATAATGGCCATTATTGGCCAAATAATGACCATTATGGAGGTAGTAAAGCCACCAAATAAATGGAGAAAATTGCCAACTGATTGGCCATTATTGGAGGTGTAATTCAGCCAAAATAAATGGCTGAATTGAGTGCTGGACGTTCGCTTGCGACCGTCGAAATTCGACTTTACGAAAACTTCAGGGACCAAATGTACATCTTGAAACTTCAGGACCAAGCTGTACATCTTGAAACTTTAGGGATCAAACTGCATATCTGAAAGAATTTTGGTCCAAAGCGCACATCTGAAACTTCGGGATCAAACTGCATTTCCGCAAAGTTTTACGGCCCAAAAGATAATATCGAAGGCCCACACCCACGACCCACCACTCCACGACCCGAGGACGAGAACCGGAACCCGAACCGGAACCGGACCGACGGCGGGCAGCGGCGGCGTGTGGTCTTTCCTTGAACCAAGCACATCTAGGTCCTCCCTCCTTTAAACACATGGGATACCGCGGGGTCCCAAACCCCAAACCAATTTCGAGTCTTATATACACAACAATTCTTTCTTCCTCTACCGATGAGGGAGAATTGAACACAACACCACACTTTCCATGCTTCAAACACCTCACTTCGTGAACCAATATCTCTTTAATTTCTCAATGAAATTTGACGATTCTTGGCCCTACGGTTATCTACGTACTTAGTACATCATGCATGTGTGAAGAATCGGATTCTCCAACATACGTAACACTAGTGTTTAAGCCGTTAAAGTTGGTCGGTCGCAACTCCCGCCAAAGGCTAATTTCCAACACTAATGTGATGATCATTAATTTATTCTGATTAAGTAACACCAACTTTAAAGAGATCTGTTGAGATGCGTCTGAGATCACTTCCACTTTCACATTATCTTCAACAAAGTACCACGAGATTAAGTTGCCTCCGAGAAACACACAATAACCATAGGTGAAACGCCTTGTGTCCGGGCATCAACCACAATCAGCATATGTATAAGCCGAGAGACCAGAAATGGTCGACTTATAAATATACAAGCCAAAATCAAGAGTAGCCTGAACATACCGCAGAATTTGTTTGAGAGCCCCCATATGTTCTTCCTTCAGGTCATGCATATATAAACAGACCTGTTGCACTGCATATGAGATATCAGGTCTCGTAAAAGTGAGATATTGCAATGCCCCTGCTAAACTACGGTAATGTGTTGGATCGCTGTATGGAGAACCTGAAGAGTTACTCAATTTGGCCTTGGTATCTACCGGCGTGTGTGACGGTTTGCAGGATGAAATTCTGACTTTGTCAATTATATCCTCGACAGATTTTCTTTGACACAAAAATAGACCACTTGCATATGAATTACATCACTGCCCAAAAAATAATTTAAGGGGCCCAAATCCTTCATAGAAAATTCCGAAGCAATGAGGGACATAATAGATTGGCGAAGTGACTCGGATGATGCTGTGAGGATGATGTCATCCACATAGAGAAGAATATATGACATGTCATTCCCTTTCTTATAAATGAACAAAGACTGATCGGATTTACTATGTAAGAACCCCAGTGTGGAGACGAAACCTGCAAACCTATTATACCACGCCCTGGGAGCCTGTTTTAAACCATATAATGATTTCTTCAACAAGCAAACATAATCAGGATGAATAGGATCTCGGAAACCCAAAGGATGGTGCATGTAAACTGTTTCTTGTAGGTGACCGTGTAGAAACGCGTTCTTGACGTCCACCTGATGAATGGACCATGATTTGGACAGAGCCATACTGAGAACTGTCCTGATAGTAGCTGGTTTAACCACCGGGATGAAAATTTCTCCACAATCCACTCCAACCTACTGAGACCTGACATCACCAACAAGACGGACTTTATGCCTCTCAAAGGAACCATCAAATTTCTTTTTACGACAAAAGCCCCACATAGAATGTATTATGTTCATATTAGATGGACGGGACACCAGCTCCCACGTATTATTTTTAATAAGAGCATAAATTTCATCTATCATGGCAACTTTCCAATTCGGGTCCGATAAGGCATCTTTCGGATATCAGGGAATTTGGGATGGTTGAACAGAAGACGTAAGATTAAACTGACGCTTAGGCCTAAAAATCCCATGCATGGCACGGGTTTCAATGCACAGGGTTGGGGACGAGATGGGCTACTGGATCACTGGAATTTCGACCGAGGTAGGAGTAGGCCTCTTGGGTTGGGCTTTTGGCAGTGGGCCAGATTGCCAGTTCAGTGAAAAGGGAGAGGGAGAGGGAGTCGTGGGCTCCCTCAGTTGGGCTGATTTTTGTTGGGTCATGGCAGAGGGTTGGGTTGGCCCATGTCGGGTAGTGGAATGGACCGAGTGAGAGGCAGTAATTTGGGCTGGCCTATTTCGGGCAGTGTTGTGGATCGAGGGTGACGGGGCAGTGGGCTCCCTCATTTGGGTTAGCCCAATTTGGGTAGTGTGTTGGGCCGAGAGTGCGGAAGAGGGGGCAGTGGGCCCCCTCATATTTGGGTTATTAAAACATATTGCAAAAAATGATGTAGCCCCGTATCCAAAAAACCATACGAGGATGGGGAAGGTGTTTGTATATTGGCAAACGGGAATTTAGACTCATAAAAAATAACATGACGAGAGATGATAATTTTTCCATTCGACATATCATAACACTTATATCCCCTATGGTCTTGTGGATATCCTAAAAATACACATGGAGTGGTACGGGCTTGAAATTTGTTTATCGTTGTGGAAGGAAAAAGGGGATAACATAAATACCTGAAAACCCTCAAATGTGTGTAGGAGGGGACCCGATGATAGAGAATTTGTGGGTGAGTAGTTTGAAAGTATCTTGCTAGGAAGAATACTTAAGAGGTATGTAGTCATTTGAAGAGCATGATGTCAAAATGATGGTGGTACAGATGTATGAGCAAGAAGTGTGAGGATTAAATTATTTATCGCTCTTATTTTTTGTTCAGTTTTCCCATTTTGAGAAGTGTGTAGACAAGAGAGACGAAAGACCATACTATTTTGTGACAAAACTCCTTAAATTGATCATTTATAAATTTCCTCCCATCGGAAACACTTAATTGATTTCTCAAATTGGGTTTGGATGAACACACTAAATTGCAAGAAAATATTGTGAACCTATGATTTTTTTTCCAATTGGAAATGTCCAAAGAAAATTAAAGTAATCATCCAAAATAAGCATGTAATATTTATGACCAGCTAAACTTGAAACAGAGATGTCCATAAGTCATTATGCATGATATCAAATGACATAATAGTGTTTGAAATAGATAAAGAAAATGGAAGTTTAACATGTTTCCCAAAAACTCAAGATTGACAAACATGAGAATCCAAAGATGGTTTACAATCAATAAGCTTATTATTCTGAAGAGAGTTTAGCACAGGTGCTCCCGGGTGTCCCAAACGATTATTCTATAACATATGAGATAAAACAGCAAAGGTTGATGGAGAGGTGGTTTGGTTGTTAGTGGTGGGAGTGATGGGGTACAAATCCCCAGTGCTATCACATCTCATTAGTGGCATTCCCGTACAAAAATCATTCACAGAAAACCCAAACGGATCAAAATCAACAGAAACATTATTGTCAGTGGTGAATCGACGCACAAATACCAAGTTTTTAATAAGTTTGGGTGCATGTAAGACATTGTTTAACTGTAAAGGTGGGTAAAGGGGGTGGGGGTGGTATTTTGGATTGCCCAATACCACGAATTGGAATTTTTTATCCACTGTCAACCACAATATTTTTATTACTGCTCATATTAAAATAAAATGAGAGAGTACATGTGGATGTTGTCATGTGAGAAGTCATCATTGTGTCCATGTACCAGTTGTCATCGGAAACATTGAGAGTCATATTTTGCATGGCGTGCTCGATGTCCGTCGGAACATAACTTGTGGAAGATGGTCCATGGGCTGCAAAAGCTTGCTGCGGACGAGAACCGAGAACCTCGGGCTGCATAGATGTTGGAGGAGGTCGGGCCCACTGAGCCGTGAGGTACGGGCAGGAAAGGACATCCCATTATTGCAGCTGCCAGCCCCACGGTGGGTACTGCCCGGCGGCTTGATGGTTGGGCTGCTGCTAGTGGGGTCTGTTTTGGCCCTGCTGGCCGCGGTCTGTCCTCCACCCCGACCTCATCCCTTTTCACAATTATTTTTCCCTTTGTTATTATTGCGATTTTGACCCCGTTTTGGTCCATTATTGTGTCGGTTTGTAGCACTGCCCAAATCAAAATTCTTAGGGCCAAAATCATCGGTACAATTGTTGTGGAAAGAAGAGCGGTGCCAGCATTATTTGTCGCCGTCGTCGCTTGTTTTTGTTTCCAGGTTTCTTCAAGAATTAATCTCAACGAGCTTCATAGAACGATGGTAAGGGATTGCTTTGTTGAATGAACATAGCAACACCATCATATTGTTCATTAAATCCTGCAATCGATTGGAGAACTAACCTTTGATTTGTTACCATTGCACCAACATTGGATAGTTGATTGGCAAGCATTTTCAACTCTTGACAATATGTGGAGACGTTTGAAAAATCATCCAATTTGATATTGGTGAATTGATTTTCTAGATAAACTGCCCTCAAAATTTTGTTATCTGGAAAAATATTTTGCAAACACTCCTATGTTTGTTGCGTCGTCGAATTCGATTCCAAAATGGTGTGCAAAATATCGTTTGAGATAGTGTCATAAATCCATTGAAGGAGTATAGCATCCAAGCGAGACCATAATGCCACATCAGTATTTTTCTTCGTGGCATCGGGTTTGGGAGGAATAATATGGTATATGACTTGGTATGCTCGGCAATGAATTTTGAATAACTCCGCCCAAGAAGAATATTGCCATTTTTCCATCTCAAGAATAATTGGAATAAAGTTCTTGACGTTGTTTACGGCAAGAGCATGATGGAATTTGTTTTGGTCGGCCATTGTTTCCCTAGAGAAGAATGAAAACAGAAAAGAAAGTATGATTTTGGCAAAGAAAGAAACCGAAAACAATATGTTTCGTCTAGGGGAGGGGGTGGCGGAACCCTAATTAGGGTTTGAGGAAGAAGGGGCCCAAAAAAATAGGGTTTGGCCAAAAAATGGTAGGGTTTCGGCTTAGGGGGTTTTGGCCGAGTAGAATAAGGGTTTGGGGGGTTAATTTTTTGCTCTTGATACCATGAATGAAATATTTTTCCTAGTTTATTTCATTCCAAGAATACAACATATATACATCCATACAAGAATCAATCTAGGCTACTATTAAGGTAGACTATTTTAAGAATTTGCTAATTATAATTACAACCTAATTATACAATATTTGATTTGATGGAAATTATTTCCATAATATCTAACATACACTTTTTATGCATTTAGATAGAAGTTGCACTATTAAAAATTTTCTTTTCTGACGTAAATGTTTTTCTGTTTTTTCTTTCTTTTCCGTGGGCAGCATCAGTTATTAAAAGAGAGGAAAGACATGAGCATCTGCAAGAAAATATAGAAGACCTACTCCTGAGTCAATCCTTATACGTATTTAGTTGCCTATATTGTAGTTCTTTTCTTGTATCTGTAAAATAATGGTTCTGGATTGTGTGCCATCCGAGAACCATTTTTCAGTAATCTTAAGCTTTATAAAGGTATTCAAGCTTCGTGATGTGGATGCCAACATTGAGCATACTGATAGCAATTTACTTACATGCGAAAGGAAAAAGTTTAGTAAAATATGTTTTCTGCACCTTGAGAATAGAGAATGGCAATTGTATTCTCAATCTTTATCATCTTGAAGATAATTTGATTGCTTCCTTAACTAAAGAAAAAAGAAAACGAACCGCGAGGCAATAATTTGATTGCTGAAGTTACTTCGCGACCTTGGTACTTATGTACTACTCTCATGTAAACATAAAATAAGTCCCTCCTTATGTCAGTTAACAATGTAAAAAGTTGGAGAACTAGATTTTTAATTCTAAAGTATTTCAAATGCAAAATAATTTATGTTAATATTCACTCTAACAAACTGATTAAGTAAGATATTGTTTACTATTAAAAAATCAGATCTTTAGTAAAATATGTTACTCTAATAACTATATGATATATTTGTATTTCAATCCAAGCAAAGAACTTAGCGAAATTAAAAATGAAGAAGAACCCCACCGAACTTTTCATAATTGGTGTTCGTTTTCGCAATGGTATTAATGATACGTTGTACTTAAAACAACATAGTTTGCCTTTCTTTAGTATTGATACACACAGAACATAGGTATGTATTTTTGCAGATGACTAATAAGTAATAAGGGCTGCTAAAATAAAAGAAGCTAGCTAATAATTTGGTGATAAGGTTTGTTGATTTCTTCCGTCCCAAAGCATCAGCCTGCAGTAGAGAAAAGGCGAAACGTCATCAATGCCTGCATATAACCGTCATTATCCCTCAAGGGAAAGAGAGAAACATGAGTAATACTTCTCGTCTTTTCAATAACTTCACCATTTGTCTCTTCATATTGTCACTTGTTCGCACAGTATAATGACTTCACTACGCTCTTTGGCAGTCTATCCGTGCTTGTGACATAAGTATTTTATTTTAGTTTGTCACAATAAGATTGTTATTTTTTATAATTAGATTATTATTATTATTTTTAATAAAATAATTTATAATCACACAAATGTCTAAGATTTATTTTGGTATACAAATTTTAAGTGTCTTCTTTTCTTTCTTAAACTTTGTACCTAATCAAACAATGTCATATAATTGAGACTGAAAGACTAGTTCACTAAAGAATGATTCTTTAAAAAGTGAAGGATTTTTTTTGTATTTCATCCCTTTTAGATATTCTTTTTTATTTTTTTAATCACATACTGTCTAACAATCTCCATATATCTCAATATTAGTGTACAAGGCAAAATTCGTATAAGTCAGTTGTACAAATGGTGATGTGACACGTTGCAGTTGATGCTGAGTCAAGTTCGGATTAGCCTGAGGTGCTACCGGTAATGTAACATCTCGAGTCTTCGGGCTAATGTTCGACTCAAACTATGAGGGTATAACGGAAATTACAAGGTTAGAATGTTTTGGGTAAGTTTTCGAGGGGCTTACTTCAAGTGATCATAACCCCTTGATTAGATGAGAATTTGGAAAAGTTGTAGTCCTTTAAAATACCTTTCCAACCATATGTGGACCAACTCAATCGGCGCTCTGTGCTAGGAGTTATGTATATTTTACTAAACACTGTCGATTGAAAAAAGTTAGCCTAGCGCCCCGCGGGCCGCGACGCCCTGTGCCCCGCGCCAGGCATGATTTTCAGAGCTCCAAAAAATCAACATGCTCAGCAACATATGCCTAGCGCAACGCGGGTCGCGCCAGGCCATTTTTCGCTTGGTATGATTTTTCCCGAATTATATATATCTCCAAAAAACTTTTCCCACTTCGTTCTAAAAACATCTTTTTGGAGAGAAAATACCCTAAGGTTTTCCCAAAACATCCAAGGTGAGTTCCTACTCAAACCACATTGATTATTACATCAATCTAACAAAGATTAACACTAGAATTCTCATCTATTCCATAGATTATCGATTGAATCTTCGTCTTGGACAAAAGAACCTTAGAATCCGAATTCAGGAGACTCGAACGTCAAAAAGGTAAGGCTTTCCTACTTTAATTGATTATAGCTTTGTGTTGATGATTATAGACCATAAGTTCATAAGATATGAGATGTTGGGTTGTTAGAAAAGCATGAACGATTATACGTTTAAGTTGTTGATTGTTGAATAAGGGTGATGTTTATCTTATGGGTGATGAAGAACGATATTAATTTTAGCAATATTAGATCGTAGAATCATCTAGGAGCAAGAGAATGGATTATTGGGTGTAAAAACACCATTAATAAGGGCAATGAAGTTATATGTCCACCAAATATTTGATAAAATACCTAAGTGACCGAAATATGAGTAATAATGCTAATATTGGTTCCTCTTGCTATATATTGCTATAGATTGTGGTTGAGAAAGGTGACGAACATTGTGTTACGCTCAAGAGTAGGAAGTGAAGGTATGTGAGTCTAACTCTCTACATTTGAGAATGTTGATGTTTCTCCCTACGCCACGTTCTTTATTGATTATTACGAATTGCCTCAAAACATAGTTATGCTTAGTTTCCTGAATAGTTGTAGAACTTCTATTCTCTAGTTTCGTAATTCGTTCACGATTGTCATTCGAACATTGTGAACTCAGAACGTAATCAATATAGACTCGTGTTTGATATCCATGAGTCTCAGTCTAGAAGCTCAACAAGTTTAGAAACAGTTAAGGTACTAGGTCTCATAATCAGTCCGTGAATACATGTCTCAGTTCAGTGATGTTCATTATTCCAGTAATCTCGGTTTCATAATAATAACTAATGAATATTGAACATATGTGATTTGCCCAAAGGCACAATCTCATGTATATGTATAGTTAGCCAAGGCCATTGACTGACGTACTTACTTAACCAACGCCATAGTTTGTGCATTTATTATTGGGCCAAGACCCCATATATGTATATGCAGAACAGGAAGTACTCATAACTTCATTTCTCTTGTTCATTACAGTTATCAGTTACTGTTTCAATTTCAACATTTATTACATGTTTATTTATTTGGGTTGCCCTTTCCCGAGCACCCTGCTTACAGTTCTTTCTTTCAGTTATTTTACATACCAGTACAATTAAAATGTGCTGACATCCATTTTGCCCGGTGCGCGCCTGCATCTCGCGATGCATGTAATGATTTACAGGATGACGCATATGCTCGATAGGATCTCTAGTATCAACTGAGTTGGTGAGTCCCAATATTTCGGGGTGTTATCTTATTTACAATCTCTATTTAGTTTAGACAGTCAAGTATGCCGGGGGCCTTATCCCGGTAACAGATAACACTTCATTATTCTTAGAGGATTCATAGACTAGAATAACAGTCAGTCAGTACTTAACAGGCTTTTATGTTAGCCATATCGGCTACATTTATATGTTTCAGACTTATTCCGCATTTATGATTTACCAGTTAGACTTTTCAGTATCTTAGCGTATTTATCAGTTATATTCTGCATTTAGTATACCATATGTTGATTTAGTCAGCCAATTGGTTTGCTCTATCACATGCAGTCAGGTATCGAGTGTCGTATTACCCTCAGGCCATGGTTCAGGATGTGACAAAGCTTAGTATCAGAGCAATAGGTTAATGTGTCCTAGGGAGTCTATGAAGTCGTGTCCATTGGGGTCTCTTTTATATGTGTGTGTGTGTGTGCGCCACACATGAAAATAATTAACCACCAAGACATTCAGGATTATTTCACATTTTTCATATTTTAAATCATGTTGTTAGAGCAATACTTTCAGGAATTCTTCTAACTCGTGCGAATTACGTATTTCAGAAAATGCATGTGAATAGAAAGTACACTAAGAGGACTTCATCTACTAACCAAAGAGCTATTGATAATGTTGCTCAGTAGGAGGACACTCAGGCTAAGAGAGCCACCTTGGGTACAATACCCCTACCTACTACTAAAGGGCGTGCGGAGTTCATACCCCAGTTCCGCCACCCAGTGCCACTGACTCGGATATTAAGGGAGCTATTTAGTTTCTCACCCAAATTGTTGCAGCACAAGCTCAATATCAGGTGACAACTCTAAGTGCAGGTGCTAGTGGAGAGTCTTCGAGTCCCAAGACCCAGAAATTAATGTGTATGGAGCCTCCAGTGTTCACATGGTCTAGCTAGACGGAGGATCTGCAGAATTTCATTATAAGTCTTCAGAAAATGTTTTGTGTCATGCATGCTACTGAGATAGAGGCAGCAGAGTTAGGAGCTTATCAATTGCAGGATGTTGCTAATATTTGGTATGAGTTATGGGAACAGTCCCGTATAGAAGGTGCATCCCTGCAACTTGGGATGAGTTTGCAGATGCTTTCATTGAACACTTCCAGCCACTAAAGGTTAGAAGGCAAAGGCCTTCGAATTTGAGAAGCTCCAGTAGAATGGTAGGAGTATGTAGGAGTATTACCTCCACTTTGTTTCTTTGGCTAAGTATGATCCCCACATAGTTCCAAACATAAGGGTCAGAGTTAAGCATTTTGTGTGGGGTCTTGACCCCCATTTGTTAGGTGATGCTAACATTGCTACTCAGAATAGAGAAATGTATATTACTAAAATGGTTGTATTTTTACAAGGCAATGAGAGCAGAATGAATGAGGAAGAAACGCTTCAGAAAGAGAAAGACATGAAATTTAATAAAAGAGCTAAATCTGCAGGTAACTTCAATTAAGGAGGATCTCAGGGGGGTAGAACTCATTAGTTCTTCAAAAACAAGTTATCTGGACCTGCTCCTTCTACATTAGTGCACCAGTCCCGAGGTCTAAGTTTAATCAAAAGAACCATAATTTCATAGCAATAGGCTCACAGTCTGTGGGCCACTAAGGTCATACCAACCCTACGTGCAACAAGTGTGGAAGAAGTCACCTAGAAGAGTGTCATTTTTGCATAAATAATTGTTTTGAATGTGGTCAGCAGGGTCATTTTCTGAGGGATTGTCCATCGGTAAGGCAAGGTATGGGTGGTAACGTAGCTTAGTCCACCAATTCAGTAATCAATCACAAATCTCAACCCCAACAGAGGCATAGGGCAGCAAAGTCTGGCAATACAGGCGGAGGTTAGAACCGTTTGTATGCTCTACCATGTCGTCAGGACACAGAGGCTCGTGCAGATATTGTCACGTGTATGCTAACAGTCTTTACCTTTGATGTTTATGCCCTCATGGATCCAGGATCCACCTTATCTTATGTAACCCCATTTATTGCTAAGAAATTTGGAATAGAACCAGAAAAATTATATGAGCCCTTTGAAGTGTTCACTCTTATTGGGAAGTCAGTTATAGCCAGACGTGTATATAAAGGTTGCCCAGTTAGAGTCTATCACCGCATTACTGTAGCAGACTTAGTAAAGTTAGAGATGGTGAAGTTCGATGTAATCATGGCATGGAGTGGTTGTCCTCATGTTATGTCACAGTGGGTTGTAGAACCAAAATAATGAGTTTTGAATTTCCTGGTGAACCAGTTCTAGAATGGAAGGGTGACGCAGTAGAGACTAGGGGTAGGTTTATTTCCTACCTTAAAGCCCTAAATATGATATCTAAATGGTACATTTACCACCTAGTTTGAGTCATGGATGCAGACACTCAGGTCCCAACTCTACAGTCAGTACCAATTGTTAGTGAGTTCCTAGATGTGTTTCTAGAAGATCTTCTTGGAGTTCCTCCCGATAGGGAGATTGACTTTAGAATTGATATACTTTCCCACACTAAGACGATATCTATTTCGCCGTATAGAATGGCTCCAGCAGAGTTGAAAGATCTTCTAGACAAGGATTTATAAGGCCAAGTGTCTCACCTTGGGGCGTACCAGTATTGTTTGTCCGAAAGAATGATGGTTCTCTACGTATGTGCATTGATTATCGTTAGTCATAAAAAACAAGTATCGTCTTCCCAGAATCGATGACTTATTCGATGAACTTCAAGGTGCTCAGTGTTATTCCAAAATTGACCTCAAATCAGGGTACCATCAGTTAAAGGTCAAGGAAGTTGATATTCCTAAATAGCTTTTAAGTCTCGCTATGGACATTTCAATTTTTTGGTGATGTTGTTTGGGTTGACGAATGCATCAGCAGCTTTCATAGATCTTATAAATAGGGTTTTCAAGCTTTATCTCTATTTATTCATTTGTTTTTTTATTAATGATATCCTTATATATTTCTGTAGTGATACGGATCATGCAGAACATCTCATAATAGTGTTGTAGACACTTCAGGACCGCAAGCTTTATGCAAAAAATTTAAAGTGTGAATTTTGGCTGAAATTGATAGAGTTTCTAGGCCATGTCATTTCAGACGAGGATGTGAATGTGGATTTCCAGAAAATAACAGCATAAAGAATTAGCCCAGACCCACCACAGCGGCCGATATAAAAAGTTTCTTGGGTCTAGTAGGCTATTACAGGTGTTCCGTGAAAGATTTTTCCTCCATCTCATCTCCGTTGACTTGATTAACTCAAAAGTAAGTCAAGTTCCAATGGTCAGATGCTTGTGAGAAAAGTTTTGAATAGTTCAATGAGAGGTTAACTTCTGCTCCAGTTTTGACGTTACTAGAGGGAATCGAGGGGTTCGTTGTTTACTGTGACGCTTCAGGAGTTGGTCTTGGGTGTGTCTTAATACAGCATGGCAAGGTGATATCTTATGTGTCCAAGCAACTTAAACCTCACGAGAAAAATTATCCGACTCATGATTTGGAGTTAGCAGCAGTGGTGTTCGCATTTAATATTTGGCGTCACTACTTGTATGGGGTTCACGTGGATATTTTCAACTACCACAAGAACCTTTAGTATATTTTCAAGCAAAGAGAGTTAAATCTTAGGCAGAGGAGATGGCTCGAATTGCTTAAGTATTACAATGTGGATATTCTCTATCACTTAGAGAAGGCGAATATTGTGGCTGATGCTCTCAGTCGCCATTCCATAGGGAGCTTAACTCACATTGAGGTAAACAAGAGGACCATGGTAATGGAAGTCCATCATTTAACTTATCTAAGGGTTTGACTTTTGGATTCCGAAGATGGTGGTGTTGTCGTTCAGAATAAGGTTGAATCATCCTTAGTAGCCAAAGTGAAGAAGAAAAAGTTTAATGATCCCTACTTGTTACAGCTAAATGAGGGATTCACAGGCATAAGACGACGATTTTTGAACAAAGGGGAGATGATGGTATCTTGAGGTACCGAGGCATATTGTGTGTTCTAGATGTAAACAGGCTTAGAGAGAGAATTATGTCAGAAGTCCACAATTCCAAGTATTCTATTCACCCAAGTTACACAAAGATGTATCATGACCTCAAAGAGATTTATTGATGGAACGACATGAAAAAGAACGTTGCAGATTTTGCGGCTAGGTGTTCGAACTGTCAACAGGTGAAAGACGAGCACCAGAGGCCCGATGGTTTGACTAAGAATATAGACATCCATGTTTGAAAATGAGAGATGATTAATATGGATTTCATAAAAGGTTTACCTCGCTCTTTCGTAAACATGATTCGATTTGGGTGATTGTAGACCGACTTACTAAGTCAGCATACTTTTTGCCCATGAAAACTACTGACTCAGTCGAAGACTATGTCAAGTTATATATTCAGGAGATCGTCAGATTACATGGGACCCAGTGTCCATCATTTCAGATCATGGTATCCAGTTCACAATAATTTTTTGGAGATCCTTTCAGAAGGGATTAGGCACAAGGGTGAAACTTAGCACAATTTTTCATCCTCAGAAAGATGGTCAGGTAGAGCGCATTATTCAGACCCTTGAGGATATGTTGAGGGCATGTGTCCTTGATTCTAACGATAATTGGGATGATCATTTGCCTGTCATCAAATTTGCCTACAATAACAATTATCACTCTAGTATTAAGATGGTACCATTCGAAGCTCTGTATGGGCGCAGGTGTAGATCACCGATTGAATGGTTTGAAGTTGGTGAAACAGAATTGTTAGGGCCAGATTTGGTCTACCAGGCTATGGAGAAAGTCAAGCTGATTTAGGAGCATTTGAAAAATGGCTCAGAGCTGCCAGAAGTCCTATTTGGACGTGCATCATAGAGATTTGGAATTTCAGGTCAATGATTGAATGTTCTTGAAAGTTTCGCCCATGAAAGGAGTTATGAGATTCCAGAAGAAGGGGAAGCTCAGTCCCCGCTATATTGGGCCATATAGGATCCTACGAAGGATTGGGCAGGTGGCTTATGAGATAGAGTTATCAAAAGAGTTGGAGGTTGTGCACCCAGTATTTCACGTCTCTATGTTGAAGAAGTTCATGGGGGACCCGTCTCTGGTTGTTCCTACAGAGATCATAGGAGTTAAAGATAGTCTATCTTACAAGAAGATTCCAGTGGCTATTCTTGACCGATAGGTTCGCAAGTTGAGAACTAAGAAAATTACTTTGGTGAAAGTGTTGTAGAGAAATCAAAACTTTGAAGAGGATACATAGGAAGACGAAGAGGACATGAAGTCCAAGTATGCCCATCTCTTCGAAGAGCAAGCAGAAAATGTCGCAGGTAACTAACCTTTCATTCAGGCCTTATATTATAAGCTTCATGTTTTCAATATCCAGTTAGTTTCGTATTCAGTCAGTTTATTTTTCATTCAGCATAGGGCTTATTCAGTCTAGTATCTGTTCAGTTCAGCATTTATTCAGTTCAGTATGCCTATGTTCGGGGCAATCTAGTGCCCACACATTTTCGTTAGTCATGTTTATGATCCAGAGTTAGCCATAGTTATAACCAGGATAATCATTCGAGGATGAATGATCCCAAGGGGGAGATAATATAACACCTTGGGTCTTCTGGCTAATGTTCGACTCAAACTATGAGGGTATAACAGAAACTAGAAGGTTAGAATGTTTTGGATAAGTTGTCGAGGGACTTACTTCAAGTGATCCTAACCTCCTAAGTAGATGAGAATTTGGAAAAGTTGTCTTAATAAAAGTTGTAGCCTTTTGAAATAAATTTCTAATCATATGTGGTCCAACTCAATCAGAGCTCTATGCTAGGAATTATGCATATTTTACTGAACACTGCCAGAAAAATTAGCTTAGCGCCCCGTGGGTCGCGACGCCCTGTGCCCCGCGCCAGACATGATATTCAGAACTCTGAAAAATATGCAGGCTCATATGTCTAGCGCGGTGTGGGCCGTGATTCCCGGCGTTCCATGCCAAGCCATTTTTCTCCTAGTACTATTTTTCCCAAATTATATCAATCCCCAACCCCGAAAAACTTTTCCCACTTCGTTCTAAACCGTATTTTTGGAGAGAAAATACCCTAGTGTTTCTCCAAAACATTCAAGGTGAGTTCCTACTAAAATTCCATTGATTATTACATCAATCTAACAAAGATTAACACTAGAATCCTCATCTATTCCATAGATTATAGATTGAATCTTCGTCTTGGACAAAAGGACCCTAGAATCCGAATTTAGGAGACTCGAACGTAAAAAAGGTAAGACATTCCTACTTCAATTGATTATAGTTTTGTGTTGATGATTACAAACCATAAGTCCATAAGATATGAGATGTTGGGTTGTTAGAAAAGCATGAACGATTATACGTTTGAGTTGTTGACTATTGATTGTTGATTAACGGTGATGAAAAACGATATTAATTTTAGCAATATTAGATCGTAGAATCATCTAGGAGCAAGAGGATGGATTATTGGGTGTAAAAACACCATTAATAAGGGCTATGAAGCTATATATCCACCAAGTGTTTGACAAAATACCTAAGTGACCGAAATATGAGTAATAGTGCTAATATTGGTTCCTCTTGCTATATATTGCTATAGATTGTCGTTGAGAAAGGTGATGAACATTGTGTTACGCTCAAGAGTAGGAAGTGAAGGTATGTGAGTCTAACTCTCTATATTTGAGAATGTTGATGTTTTTCCCCACACCACGTTCTTTATTGATTATTACAAATTGCCTCAAAACATAGTTATGCTTAGTTTCCTGAATAGTTGTAGAACTTCTATTCTCTAGTTTCGTAATTCGTTCACGATTGTCATTCGAACATTGTGAACTCAGAACGTAATCAATATAGACTCGTGTTTGATATCCATGAGTCTCAGTCTAGAAGCTCAACAAGTTTAGAAACAGTTAAGGTACTAGATCTCATAATCAATTCGTGAATATATGTCTCAGTTCAGTGATGTTCATTATTCCAGTAATCTCGGTTTCATAATAATAACTAATGAATATTGAACATATGTGATTTGCCTAAAGGCACAATCTCATGTATATGTATAGTTGGCCAAGGCCATTGACTGACGTACTTACTTGACCAACGCCATAGTTTGTGCATTTATTATTCGGCCAGTATATATATATATATATATATATATATATATATACAGTTAAACAAGTGTTTCATATGCAGAACCTGAAGTACTCATAACTTTACTTCTCTTGTTCATTACAGTTATCAGTTACAGTTTCAACATTTATTACCTATTTATTTATTTGGGTTGCCCTTACCGAGCACCCCGCTTATAATTCTTTCTTTCAGTTTCTTTAAATACTAGTACAATTCAAATGTGTTGACGTCCCTTTTGTTCGGGGCCTGCATCTTGCGATGCAGGTAACGATTTACAGGACGAAGCATCTGCTCGATAGGATCTCCAATATCATTTGAGTTGGTGAGCCCCAGTCTTTCGGGGTGTTATCTTATTTACAATCTCTATTTAGTTCAGACAATCAGGTATGCCGGGGGTCTTGTCCCGGTAACAGTTAGCACATTATTATTCTTAGAAGCTTCATAGACTAGAACAACAGTCAGTCGGTACTTCGCATGCTTTTATTTTAGCCATATCGGTTACGTTTATATATTTCAGACTTATTCTGCATTTATGATTTATCAGTTAGACTTTTCAGTATCTCAGCATGTTTATCAGTTATATTCCGCATTTAGTATACCACATGTTGATTTAGCCATCCAATTGGTTCGCTTGGTCACATGCAGTCAGGCACCGAGTG
Organism: Anisodus acutangulus; assembly: GCA_029783415.1. Taxonomy (NCBI): domain Eukaryota; kingdom Viridiplantae; phylum Streptophyta; class Magnoliopsida; order Solanales; family Solanaceae; genus Anisodus; species Anisodus acutangulus. The sequence continues at coordinate 44,865,350 of CM056489.1, forward strand.
TCGCGTTGCTCCCAGTCCATGGTTCGGGGCGTGACAGTTAAAACGCGAGCAAGACTAGGAGCGTCGTTCGCATATGTGGTACCAGTAAATCAGAGGGTCCGAAGAGTCGTTTGAATCATAACGGACAGTCGTTACTGAACCAGTCATACGTCTTCCAATTGAGCATTAATGATATTTATAGAGATACTAATTATCTAATTATTACAATATTCATTCTCATGTATTAATGAACATAATTCGTGGGGTGTGTTCCAGTGAAGTTCATGTATAAATAGGATTCATAGTTCCATTGTAAACGATCATATTCAAGTTATTACAATACATTCTATTATTTTCTCTCGATTACTGTGCTTTCATACTGTTTACAGAGACTTTACCCAGAAGCTTACACGAGGCTCAGGCTAATTATCTCTTTACTTTGTCTTGATATTATTCACTTGCATTATATTTTATCAAGTTTTATTACTTAATCAGTCACTTGAGATTCAAGCATACTTGACCACGTATACAAATTGAACTGTACCGTTTTACGGGTAAACAATTAGGAAGATTATTAATAGGGGTGTCAATGGAACGGTTCGGTCTGTTATTCGTAAAAAATTATACTGTCCCAATTCTTCGATTATTTTACAATGTATAACCAAACTCAAATTTTCTAAAGTCATCCCAATCATGTCGGTTTCTCTTCGATATCAGTACTATTCGGTTAATTTTCAATTATTTCACTTTTAAAGTATCACCTCAAAATGTACCATTATTAAAATGAGAATAATAATTACTTATAATGAATCAACTGAATTAAAAAAACCAAAAAAAACGAAGCATGAATTTGACTCAAAATTTAAAAGGGAGAACAGGGAATATGAAAGTACATTACATGCCTGAGAGGCTGAGAGTAGCAACTGCAGACTGTCGACTGGTTTCAAACTTTCAATAGGAGACTGTAAATTGCAAATTTGCAATATAGTGAATAATGAATAGCCAATAATAGTAGGCAGTAGCTATGTGTTGTGCCCTATGGTATCTTTTAAAGCCCAAAGTCCAATATGCCAAAATCCTTTTTTATATGAAATATAATGTATTAAATATATTTTATATATTATACTATACTTAACATATTTTGTTAATATATAAAATATATTCCAGGTTGTTCGGTTCGTTTTTTTTTTCCAATTTTTTCAATAAATTAAAAAGACCACCCTAATTATTTGAAACGGTTATAAGCTTAATTTTTTTTTTACAGTGTTTTATTAAAAAGAACCCTATAAAGTGATTCGGTTCGGACGTTTTTTCAAAAAATTTGACACCCCTAATTATTAAGGAGAAGAATATTTTCCTGTTTTCTCAATCGATAGCATATATAATGCATGGGAGATGCCTTTTTTGTCCTTTTAGTTGAAAAATATTTCCCTATAAAAATACTTCTTAACAAACCAATGAAGAAAAAGGAAAGTACTTTTTAGAATTTTCCATTGTATCCCAAATTGTTTGTTGCCATTTTGTCGAATCTCCTCAGCATTATCGACCAGACCAACCGTGGAAACTGCAGATTCATTTGCCAATAGTAACGAATCCTCCATTTTCAATTCAACCAGTTAGTATGAGCTGAAAAGTTTTCCATGGATCGTTGGACAGGAATGTTGAAGGTGCCGTTGTACGCTAATAGCACCACATATTATCGAGTTGCAGCATCTCTTTGTCTTTCTCCTTCTTCCAGATCTCTCTCTGTAAGTTCTTTCTAAACCCTAAATCCTTTAGAAAGTTTAATTTATCAACCTCCCAAGCAAATTCATTTTTTTTTGGAATTGACATTTTAATGTTGTACCTATTTCTTTATATACATGTAAAGAAATGATACTTGTACCTAACTCAACTTCAAAAGCTAGTTGAAGTCCATATAAGGAGTTCACTCATCTCTTAAGCCCCCGATGTGAGATATTTTTGTTGGGAGATTTTACTCTTGTACTTTATAAAGCAGTACGGGAAGTATATAACTATTACAAGTATTCGAAAGGATAAACAAAGATTCAATAATTCAACTAGAAATCTGAAATTACAATTGTTGAACAAGAAAAACTGAAAAACTGTTTTTGCTGAGTCGAGTGTGGCACTCTGTCCTTAAGACAATATTGCCTCGTATGTATCCTTTATACGTCCTGGACAATTTGTCTCCCAAGATAAAACAGCAATGGAACACTTGAGCAAAGGAAACTCAAGTGCTACCGTGAAGAATATTGAGTAACGAAATGATGCTTGGAAGTTGTAGGAAAAAGAGTTTTCTGCTTTGTGTATTTTCGTGTATATCAAGTCTTAGTGTTAGTGCTCAACAATGGTATAAGGGGGTGTTTATATAGGTGAGGGAGGGATTGAAAAACTGCCTCCATAATAGCCAAATAATGGTCATTATGGAGGTAGTAAAGTCACCAACATAAATGGTGAAAGACCAACGGATTTGCCATTATAGGAGGAGTAATTCAGCCAAAATAAATGGCTGAATTGAGTGCTATGGCGTTTTTGCTTTGACCGTCCAAATTCTGACTTTCTGGAAACTTCAGGGACCAAACTGTACATCTTGAAACTTCAGGGATCAAATTGTACATCTGAAAGAATTCTGATTCAAACTGTACATCTGAAACTTCTGGGATCATACTGTACTTCTGGCAAAGTTTTCTGGCCCAAAAAGATAATATCAGAACACCCACAGCCCACGACCCGAGAACCCGGAACTCGGAACCGGACCGGACGGGCGGGCGGCGGCGGCGCGCGTGTGGTCTTTCCTCGAACCGAAGCATATCTAGGTCCTCCCTCCTTTAAACACATGGGATAACCCTTGGGATCCCAAACCCCAAACCAATTTCGAGTCTTATATACACAACAATTTTTTCTTCCTCTACCGATGAGAGAGAATTGAACACAATACCACACTTTTTCATACTTCAAACACCTCACTTCGTGAACCAATATCTCTTTCATTTTTCAATGAAATTTGACGATTCTTGGCCCTACGGTTATCTACGTACTTAGTAGATCATGCATGTGTGAAGAACCGGATTCTCCAACATACGTAACACTAGTGTTTAAGCCGTTAAAGTTGGTCGGTCGCAACTCCCGCCAAAGGCTAATTTCCAACAATCCCCTCTTGAAAGAGATTTTGGCGCACTCACATGGTGTCTTTTCATTTCCAGCAATATTTCAGCGGACCGATGTTGCATAAGGAGAGGTAGCTTCAGCTTTGAACCTTCCATAGTTAAATACCATTGGACTTACTTACTGCGCGGTGAACGTGATGTCTTGAACCGTCAGTGTTTAGTGTAAGCCAAGTCAATGGTACCAACACAACAAATTTCCTTACTCTCTTTTTCGTAATGTTTTGTCCGTTTTGGCCATGGACAACGTCTTGGATTCTTAAGTGCGTTCATTTGAGGCGGCCCGTCCTCGCACTTAAATAGGTTGTCTCCTACAAGGTATCCTGCTATACCCCACTTCACAAGTGTTAGGAACCATTAAAAGTTTCCTAAAGACCTAACCTCAACTTGTTGAGGATCATTACAGGTTTTGAAAACTTAACCTTTACCCATACTGCAGATAGCACTTAACGTCTATCGCGGGAACGGCTTTGGATTTGGTTTTTCTTTTTAGAAATCATTATCCGAAGTGCTCATGCTTCCATTGAAGCGATCAACTGAACCTTTACAACTTAGTTTTCCCATTGAACCAAATTACTGGGATCTCCAGTTAGTAAGGTTGGGTTACCACTGTATTGGTCCGTATATTTTGGGTTTTAAGCCCATTCCCCTAGACAGGCAGAACACTTGATCTCCGGGTAGTCCCTTAGTTAGTAAATAAGGAAGTGACACCCGTGATGATCAACTGCCATACGGTCTTATGTCTCCGACAGATCCTGACAGATATGTTCAGACGCCGTCATCCGTGTCCTTCCTGAAGCCGACCGGCTAGCCACAAAGATATAAGCTGCCAAGACACAAAGTTTCTCCCAATATGGGACGTCCTCTAATGAGTCGTGAAGTTACTCAACTTCTTTCATGCTTTGTATAAAGCGATAAACTCTGATACCATCATGAATCGGTCGATGCAAGTTTGCTTAGAGGTTTTTCCAAGATCCACCATACACATTTACTTGTGGCTTTGGTGTTCTTCAGATCTGATGTCCAGTTTGCATCACTGTGTTCTCCCAGAACCCCTGGGGATCCAGAATACTATAATCCGTAGATGTTTAATAATTCCGATATCGTCATATCCGACTTAACGCCTTCTATTGATCATGTATTAAGATCATCAGTGAAACTTAGTTCAACTGATCTGTTTGTAGGACGATACCAGGTCGGTTGTAGTGTGTACAATACATTGAACTACACATGACCTGTGCATATCGCTCTTTGCCTATGGGTGCACCATGATTCCAATCAGTTCTATGATTCATATCCATTGGTGGCTTCAACGAGACTGTCAACTATCGACCAGTCCGTTAGATGTCTTAGAAATCCAATTCCTAAGATGTCATTTGTGATAACCATATCTTTCATATCGAGACTTTGTTTCAATATGACTTTTACTTTCAGACGGTTGATTCTCCAACTGTTGGCTTTCTAACTTCAGAGTCAATGTTTCTGCGGTCAGATTCATTGTTCCTGTTTTATCTGAAACTTTCAGGACCAAAATGTAAACATTTCAGAGACCAAAATGAAAGTTCAGGAAGAAGCCCAACAGTCTAGCAACCAACTCTGATTCTCTTCTTCCAACTCTCCGGTTGGGAAGGCTGTTTCAACATCCATGCCACGCAAGACTGTAATGGCCCTAGATGTTAAGCTACTCACAGGGGAGCACATCTTACAACCCAAAGGTTCTTTTTCCGGAGGAAGATCAACCATTACGCAAGTATGGTTCTATATGATAGAGTTTATTTCTCTCTTTGTAGCTTCTTTCCAAAGCAGCGCTTTTGGAGATGACAATTATTTGTTAATTGTCCATGGTTCATTATTAACCATACAAGCTAGAAGGACTGGAACAAGTCTTTGTCCCCTTCTTTGCCCCGTCTCGGTTCAACATCTAGAATCCCTGAGTTCTGCAGATCTGGAATATTAAGTTCCGGATAGCCAGCAACTTTCGAGTCTCAGAGATACTTTAACGCCTAGTTAGAGACGGTCGAACCCTCGCGGGTTCTTGTTAACCTTGAGCAATTACTCATTTTTCAAGGAAAGTTATCTCCAAAGAATTCAACATTCTTTGACGCCAAGAGGCGATCAACACTACTGTTATTTGCAGATCCTGACAGATATGCAATCTACAGTCTTAGGTACAACTTGACCTGTTTCAGTATTCCAACTTTTACCAAGCCACCCCACATAATTTGGGCGTATGAGCTTTGCGCTTGGCTAACACCGTTGGACTGAGGTGAGAAATGAATAGTCGTTTAATGAACGATGCTTCACATTCTCCCCCTCTATCACTACGAATTTCTCAATCCATAGGCTTAGTTGATTTTCAACTTCTGTTTTGTAGCGCTTGTCCGCTTCAACAACTTCATCTTTGCTGTTCAACAAACAAATGATTTCATACGTTGTACCATCATCAATGAAGATCACAACGTACTTGTCTCCCCCCTCTATTCTGTATAAACTTCAAATCACCCAAGTAGGTATGACTAAGTTCTAGAGGAGCGGTGCTTCTTTCGCTATTCCCTTGACGGAATTTGGAAAGGTGATTTTGCCTCTTCGCCTACCTTACATTCATTTTGAGGGTTTATGTCGAAAGAAGGCAACAATCTCAACTTCGCTAGCTTTTGAATGACTTGCTATTTAACCTGTCTTAATCTATGATGGCATAGATGCACGGATTACAAATATATCATTCATTCTGGCCATGCATACTTGTACCATTCTTAGTTATTACTGCACCTATTGGAGTAGTCTCAAACCACTTGACCAACAACGCCCCTTAAACCAAGTTAGGAACATGTATCACCTCATCTTAGAGTGATCCCATTCCTCAAGTCCTATCAAGACAACCTCTTCAACCCCTTCTACTTTAGAGGTGGCGTTGCTTCACATGAACAACCTCTTGCTCGTGGTTGGGCGAACCGGATCATATGTGATCTGGATACTCTGGCCCACTGCAGTTGCTTTGCAGACTAAGTGTCCAATTTCTTTTCTCCCTTTCTTTAGGCCTTCAGATCATTTCAGACCTGGAAACTCTGGCCCACCTTGCTAGGTGTCCATTAATTTTCCTATGAAATGAATTTCGCCCCACTCCGCCGCCTGAGGCTTTATATGACTGAGTGTCCAATATCATCATATCAAAGGAATTTTGGCCCACTCCAGTCGCCCGGAGGCTTTGTATGTCTGAGTGTCCAATATCATCCTATCAAAGGAATTTTGGCCCGCTCCAGTCGCCCGGAGGCTTTATATGACTGAGTGTCCAATATCATCCTATGAAGGATCTTCTGCCAAATAGTATGACAGGCTCAACGTCTTTAACTTTTAGACTTCTTCCGTTATGATTGGTGCCCATATAATTCTTGGCGCTTACTTAAGAGTGGTAAGAGTTGCATACGATCAATGGATCTTACTCCCTCGTAAAAGTGCGAACATACTTTTCACACTTTTAATAATTACTCTTAAAAGAACGGATCTTTTTAAGTTGCTTTACAATCCAATCTTTAAACGGAAAAGAAGATGAGATTAAACTTCTGATTTTTAAAGCGTAAGGAATATAAATTATTTTCATATTCCTCCTTACTTTAATCAATTTTTAATCGACCTCATTTAATCTTTATTCTTGACAAGTAAGAAAAACTACTTATCCCAATTTCGGATTCGCTCACTCGGTCACTTCATCAAACCGAGTGTCCATTTCCTTCTCACCATTATTCGGATCTTTGTCCGGGATGATATAGGCCTTCATTGCAAGATAGAATAACATCTTCAGTCTTCTCCTCTTGTCCCAGTTGACATCCTTAGGCTCTCGAGAGCGCTTGTTCCCACCAGTCTTGGTAGCGGTGACACCATGAACACATTCATCATCATCACTCTTTTCTACCAGAAAATCATTGTCATATCCAGATTTGGTCACACAACTTTTGACCGACATCTTTCGAACACTAATAGTAATACAATACAATATTGTCTTAAGTTGTTGATATTCTATGGTACTTTATAGAGTAGTACGGGAAGTAATAACTATTACAAATGTTCGAAAAGATAAATAAATGGTCAATCTTCAAAACTGCCGCATGTGTGTTGTGTCTTGAATCTTGATCACCTTGCAAAGCCAATGTTGAGAACTGCCGCAAGTTTGTTGTGTCTTGAATGTTGATATCCTGAAATCAAGAAACAACTAAATCTGGATGGTTACAACGTTGTGTGTTGAGTCGAGGATAGCCCTCTATCCTTAAGACAAGATTGCCCCGTATATATGCTTTTACGTTAGCGGGCAATAGTCTCCCAAGATAAAACAACACTTTAATCTCAACGCTACAAAGCCAATAGGTTGAGTCTGGCGAAGAAAACAAATATGACTTGACTTGCTGAAGATATGGAATAGGAAGGAAGAGTTTATGTCTACTCTTCTCTTTTGTCTCTGTGTATATAGTGTGTCTATGTAGTGTATATCTTGTGTATACGTGAGGGTTTGGTTACTGTTTTTCAGCCAATGTTTTGCTGAATTTTCAGCCACTATTTTGCTGAATTTTCAGCCACTGTTTTGCTGAATTTTCAGCCACTGTTTTGTGCTGAAAATGCTGTTTTTCTGGTCTTTTTTCGGCCTGTTTGCTGCCTGTTTGCTGGCCTGTTTCTTGCTCCTGTTTTGAGCCAAATGAAGCTCAATATATAGCATGAAGAGGGGCTGTCCAACAGCCACAAACAAGGCTGTAATGGCCCTTAAAGGAGGGCTGTAATGACATGTTTTAATGCCATGAATGAGGTGAATTAAGGTCATGAAGGAGGCTGTTCAATTGCCCAACTAATGGGCTGTTAATGGAGAGTTAATCAGCCAAGTAATGGTTGATTAATGCTCCAAAACGCAGTCCAACGGCCTTCCGTCACATTCCCAGAAACTATGGGGACCAAACTGTAAATATTGAAACTTCAGGGACCAAACTGTACATATGAAAGAATTCTGGTCCAAACTGTACATATGAAACTTCAGGGATCAACCTGTACATCTGACAGAGTTCTCTGGTCCAAAAAGATAATATCAGACAGCCCCACAGCCCACGACCCGTGGACCCGAGAACCCGGAACCGGACGGGCGGCGGCGGCGCGCGTGTGGGCTTAGCCTTGAACCCAAGCACATCTAGGTCTTCCCTCCTTTAAACAAATGGGATACCCCTTGGGGTCCCAAACCCTTTACCAATTAGAGACTTATATAGAGAGCAATTCTTCCTATTCCCACCGATGTGGTAGATTTGTCCCACACCACATTTTAATGTATCAAACACCTTACTTCGTGGACCAATATCTCTTTCATTTCTCAACGAAATTAGACGATTCTTGGCCCTACGGTTATCTACTCACTTCGTAGATCATGCATGTGCGAAGAGACAAGGTCTTCAACATGCGTAACACTAGTGTTTAATTCATCAAAGATGGGTGGACGCATCTCCCCGCCAAAGGCTAATTTCCAACAATTTTAACAATATCCATTCTACTCTACGAGATTGGCTATATTTAAGTCCGTCATTTTGTTCTATTCAAGAGCACTTACATGAGTGGCCTTGTTGAATTCAGTATTTAATGAATTCATCAAAGTTAGACTATATTTATGCTGGCATCAACTTACGATGAATTCTTGCGTTGCAAAGTTCATATAGGCGGAGTTATGTAGCTATGTACAACAACATACTCAGTATAATCCCACAAGTGGGGTCTGGGGAGTGTGTGGTGTACGCCGACCTTATCATACCGGAACCTTTTTGGGATAGAGATGTTTCCGATAGACCTTTAGCTCAAGGAAAACGTTTTTTAGAACATGGTTTGAGAGAAATGCAAGAGTATGTAGATATTGTAGAAGGAAAGTTTGATTTTTTTTATTGAAGTGATGGACATTTTAGTGATTTATTGTTTGGGTAGCAAGAAAGTTGTTTTCTTTATTGTTTTTAGTCGAATGATCCGCTCCTAATCCCTTGCATTTTGTATGAGAGATAGGTGCCTGCTGCAAATGCTATTTTCTTCAATGGAGATAAGATTGAAGGGACAGGAAATCCAGTGATTGAGAGGCTATCTGACCTGCAGAAAATTGCTGAAATCTTGGTTTCAAAATTTGGGAATTCTATCAATGCTTGGGTTGTAGAGGCACCTGTCTTCAATGGACCTTTTGCGGTTTATAAGGACTTTATCCCTTCTGTCAATGAATATGGAGAGCCAAAATCTTATGATGCAGATGGTTTCCCTGCTTCTTCCTCCATTGTCTTGCTTTTGTGGAATTGCCTGAAAGAGGTAATATTGCTTGAAGTACCTGCCTTGTGCTTTCACTGATCACCATGTACCGCTTTTTGGTTAAGTTAGTTCAACTTGATTGAAAGAGAAAACTTAAGTTGATGATCTTGCTAGTCTCGGAAAATATTGTATAATATTTTTGGCCCTAGGATGCACTATTTCTGCAGTTCCTTGTAGTGACATGTATGTCCATCTTGGCTCTGTACATTAGGTAAATATCACACTAATCTCAAGAAAAATCTAAAAAAGCCTTGGAACAAAGTCAAGGTTTTGACCATATACCTGCAGTCCATCTAGTGAATGGAGACATCCTTTTAGGGATGGCAATTGGGGCAGGGCGGGGCAGGACAGGGAATATGCTTAATAGGGCAGGGCAGGGATATATTTAAATAGGTCGGGGCAGGGCAGGATAGGGCAAAACTTTTTTTTTTAAAAAAAATTAATAGGGCAGGGCATGTCAGGTCAAGATCCGGGTTAGAAATTAGGTCGGATAAAAAAAAACGTTGTTACAAAGACAACTTTCCTTCTCTGTTCTTGCTTTTCAAAGTAACGTTATGGCCTCACTATGGCTGTGACTTTCTACAATTTGCCGGTTTGTTTTACACAAACAAAAATATAAATTTATGAGAACTGTACATTATATATAATTAAAAATGATGGTCAGTACATTAATGACATGCATTTATTAATTTGTGGCAAAAAGAAATTTATTCTTTCACTATCAAGTTATAATCATCGCGTGTCCGGACAGCCTGCCCAATCAGCATTTGTATATGACAACAACCTGGTCGGTGCTGAGGGGTATAGATGCAGTTCATAATCAAGTGTGCCCTTAACGTATCGAATGATACGTTTAAAGGCAGTAAAATGAGGCTCTCTGGGGGCATGCATGAATAAGCATACCTGCTGAACATCATAAGAAATATCAGGCCTGGTGAAAGTAAGGTACTGTAGAGCACCTGCAAGACTCCGGTAGAGAGTGGGATCTGACACTGGATTATCATCCAAAGCACTAAGCTTTGATTTAGAGACAACTAGAGTAGACATGATTTTGCAATTTGTCATTTTAGTCCTGTACACAATCTCCTCTACATACTTACGCTGACAAAGAAACATAGTATCTGCAGATCTAGTCACTGAAATCCCCAAAAAATAGCTCAACTTTTCTAAGATGGTCATACGTAGGGTAACACAAACAACCGAAAATTCTAAGATGGTCATACGTAGGAATTCGACGGTAGAGAATTTCGGTGGGTGTCTTATTTTAAATCGCACGAGTAGGTAAAATATTGAGAATGTGTTCTACCGTTTTTAGTGCTAGACCCAAATAGGCTGGAGAGACGCATGAAAAAAGAGGATACGAATCATATTGTTAATGGTTTGGAGAATTCTTTCTGCTTTTCCATTTTGAGGGGAGGTGTGAGGGCACGAGAAACGAAATATCATGCCATTAGCCGCACAAAATTAATGAAATGTGGAATTATTAAAGTCCCGACCATTATCACATTTAAACGATTTTATGTCTTTTTCAAATTGCGTTTTAATCAGTGTACGAAACTCAACAAATTTGGAAAACACTTGAGATTTAAGTTTGAGTGGATAGACCCAAAGAAAATGAGAGAAATCATCCAAAAATACCAGATAATATTTGTGGCCTAAGTTGCTAGTTATGGGAGATGTCCATAAATCAGCGTGAATAATATCAAACAGGGAGCAAGTAGTAATCATAGAAGCCGTAAATGGTAGTCTAACGTGTTTCCCTAACTGACACGAGGAGCAACAATGAGAAAGTTTCCCTTTGATATATTGGATTAAACTTCGATTTCTAAGAGAATAAAAAACGTGAGAACCCGGATGACCAAGTCTACTATGCCACGTAGAGGGAGATATGGTTGGTTAAATGGCGGGAGGAGTGACACTAACAACGGATGTGGGTAGGAACGGATATAGGCCCCCCTCACTATTGCATCGCGTAAGGAGTTTCCCGGTACGGAGGTCCGTTATGAAAAATTCAAACATGTCAAAATTAATTGAGACTGAATTATCGGTGGCAAATTTTCTGACAGAAATTAAATTTTTGATGATGTTTGGGGCATAGAGGACGTTTTTAAGAGAGAAGCGTGGATGCGGTGGTGGGGTTAGTGTGTGGCCAAATCCTTGAATTGGAATGTGATCACTTCCAACCATAATAGATTGTGGAGTATTTAAATTTCACAGTTGAGTAAGATTAACAGAATTGTTGGTGAGGTGAGACATGGCGCCCGTATCCATATACCACGCATTATCGGGCTGATAAAGTCTGACCCAAATTGAATTGGAAAAGGCCTTGTAAATTCGTGACTTCCATTAAATTTCTGAAGAGTTGTGTGCGAACAGGAAAAGATAAAAAAAAAAATAGGGGATCATGTGGTTGTTGTGCTGCTGCAAAAGCTAGAAAGGTGGTGCAGCTTTTGTGTTGCTTTACTTCAAAGAAAACAGAGGGCTAGAAGGAGAAAAAAATAGTTGCTATTTACTTTTTCTGGTGGCCTTGGGAAACAAAAGGAAAAGGTAGGGGACAGGCGGAAAGGCCTGTTGGTTCTGCAGAGAAGAGAAAAGATAGCACAGATATGTGTCTTGGGTAGACCGCCAGAAAAAGAAAGGAAAAAAGAAAAAAAATTAGGTTTTAGAATTCTCATTAATACAATATATATAGGGTATACAATGTGAAATCCTTATACAATAAGGATCATATATTTACCATAATTACATAAGACTAAATTTGTCTAAATAATATTTGTACACATTCTAATAGTTTCTCCAAAACTTTTCCAAATACTGTGTTTTTAAAATAATAAAAAATCATTTAAAAGTCTTGTGCTTGCGTAAACGTGTAAACTAGAAACAATTCTTTCTACGTTATATTATATCTAACTCACACAAACTAACATGTTAGTAGGAGTATTATTTTTATTCTATTAATATACAAGTATATCATCAGTTTGGAGACAAGAATATGGGTTCATGAACCAATTATAAGATGTTAATATTGAAAATCTGCAGCTACATGGTAATGTTAAAATGGAGGAAAAATTTAGAAATTCAGAAAAATTCATTTAGAATACTGCAAAATAAAGGAATGAAAAAACACAAACGGGGCGGGGCGGGGTGGAACAGGACTTAGCGGGGCAGGGCAGGGCAGGCCATTTTTTTGGACAAAGCTAAACGGGGCAGGGCAGGGCGGGTCAAAATCTTAGTAGGTCGAAGCTTATCCCTCCCTAACCCGCCCTATTGCCATCCCTACATCCGTTGGACTGCTTTTTATTTAAAGATAACCATGTCTGGGCCAGTTCTTAGGGCTGTTTTGACTAGGGCTCACACTGAACATGTTTGCGGAAAGACAGATGAGTTATGAAGACCTAAGAGAGTTTATTCAGTCTGTTAGTTCTTGCAAAAACATAGGAGGTACTTTCCCACTTCTACGTTGATTCTGTTAATTCTCACAAGAAAAGTAGTGAATCACCAAATCTTTTTGATATGCTTCTTACAGAGCTTGCATTAAGGCTATAACTCGCTTCTCTAGTGGCTTATGAATATTCTTGTTCCATTTGTGGTTTCTTCAATTTGATCTCGTTTGGCTTTTCACATTTGTCCATATGCAGAATATTAGGAATCAAAGTGATATATTGCCGCCCTGTTTAAAGGGGAGAACTAGTACTTCTTCCCCACTTGTGGGATTAAACTGGGTTTTTTGTTGTTGTAACTAGTACTTCTTGCACATTTTTATAAAACCTCACATGATATGTTTTTGCATGTTTGCAGTTGCTTATCAATTTACTTTACTGCCTTTGCAGGCAAAAAATGTCATTTTGGGAAAACAGAAAGAGCCCTATCAAGCTGAAGTTTCTACATCATCTTCAAGTACACCGAGAACATTACTACTTGGATTTAGTAAGGGTGGTATTGTACTCAACCAGCTGGTTACTGAGCTTGGTTTTGCACCAGTCCAGCTCACTGAAGACGTGACTCTAGCAAATAAGAATGCGACAAATGGAGGATTTGCCTCCCTGCAACAAGATCAGATCATTCCAAATTCTAAAGATGGCTTCTTAAATAGCATAGCTGAGTTCCATTACGTAGATGTTGGTTTAAACACAGAGGGAGCATATGTAACCAACCAAGATATCAGTCATAGAATTTCTGAACGCCTCGTCCAAGGAGCCCCTGGAATTCGGGTTTTCCTTCATGGAACTCCTAGACAATGGTGCGATCGCGACAGGATTTGGATCCGGAAGGAGAAAGACGAGTTTTTTCAGCTGCTGAAAGAAGCAGCTCGGAAGAATATGGGGAAATTGTATATACGTGAAAGATTGTATTTTGGTAATAAGCTCCCTGATCTCCAGATACACTTTGAAATCATTGAGCATTTGGACGTGAGTTGAGTGTTTCTTCTTGATGAAATTCTGTATTAACCTGTTGTCAACCTCCCGGAACTAGTGTAAATCATCAATACAATTATTGCCTTTTTGCTCTGTGATTGTTATACTACGAATGATGTTGCAGTTCAAAATTTTCTTTTGAATGTGTCTTTGTATACATTCCATACATTTTCTTTTCCTTGTTTTTTATTTTAAAAGGAGAAAAGGTTAGTGCTTCAAATATTCTGAGTGTTCTTTAGTTGCTTAGTTTATTTTTGAATAGTTTTAAACAATTTTAAGGGGTCGTTTGGTTGGGAATAAGTTATGTCAGGATTAATTATCACGGGAGAACTAATTTCGAGATTAGTTATTCCACCCTTCCGCAGGGATAAGAATAACACTATAATCCCAGGATAACTAATTCCGGGATTAGTTGTACCATGATTTTTTTCCAATCAAACATGAGATAAAGTCATTTTAAATTTAGTTCCGGAATTAAATATCTCTTATCCCTCGTACCAAATGAGCCCTAAGTGTTTGGGTTATTTTTGGGACATATGATTAGAAGCTCTAGTAATAGTTTCAGGGTCATTACATATCTGGGAAAAATATAGTCAAAACCCTAAAAACATTTATAGATGCTTTCACACTGGGTAAAAGTTAATGGAAAATATCAAGTTTACATTTTTATTTGTTAGTACAAAACTTACATTGAAAGAACTTATTAGCACAAAATTCTCTTCATCCGTGTAAATTTTGATGAACAAGGAAGTGCTTACAGCTATTTATAAAAGATTCGAAATCATATACTATTAGGGTTGTTTGGTACGAAGGATAAGCAAAAATAATCTTGGAATAAGTTAATCTAGAATTGTAAAAAAAAAATTACAAATTATCTAATGTATGTTATTTTTAACGAAAAAGGGCCAAATATACCCCTGCACTATCGAAAAAGGGCCTTATATACCTCTCGTTATATTTTTGCTCCAAAAATACTCTTACCGTTATACTTTGGACACAAATATATCATCTACCGTTCAAGTTAACCAAGTTGAAGCCCAATCCTACCTAATATTAATATTTTAATAAAGCAAATGTCAAGTGTCATGCCACTTCACAAATCAAATCCAATTTTACCCCATCCTTCTACATCATCTTTCACCATTAGCATTTAGCACCTACCCCTCCACTACTGTTGCACCATTATGCCCACCACCATTTTCACAAACTCGACTTCAATACCATAGGTAGAAAGTATTACTTGATTTTTAATTTTAGTTCTTTGTAGGGAGAGCCACAATGAGGAGTTTTACTTGAAATTTATTATTCAGTTTTCCAGAGAGGCGTAGTGTAGGGGCATTAATATCCTAGAACAGAGAATAACAAATCAAACACGATGTTAAGGACAACGGAAAGTTCATCCAAGTTCCTTCTAGATAAGTTCCTCTTGGTGAATGTTTACACAGGTCAAGCAAGTTACCGAGAAGAAATTGAGCATTTTGCATTCTGGTCCTAGAATGTAAAAATTCGAATTCGAACCTGAAGTTCTACATCAATAGTTTTGGTGATTATAGGCAGGCTTAGTGTTTGAGCAATCGAAGTGACAATCAGACATGCTAATGGTGAAAGATGATAAGGAAGAGGGGGTAAAATTGGATTTGATTTGTGAGCTGGTATGCTTACTTCATTAAAATATTACTAATGTTATGTGGTATTGGGCTCAGCCTTAACACTGAGGTATATTTGCACTCAAAGTATAACGAGAGTATATATGACCCTTTTTCGATAATATATGGATATATTTGGCCATTTTTTGTATTTTTAATATAACATACCAAATAGTCAATAAAAAATAATTTCAATATAATCAATCCAAACATAATTTATTCCAGCATAATTTGTATTCCAACCAAACAAGGAAAATTTGTAGTAATGTTCTTATTTTGGAGTGGTCTTTAATTTTTGCCCATCAAATGAAAGTATTTAATTTTTGCCCTTCGTCTAAAACCTCAGGGTTTCGAGTTCGAACCCCTGCTCAGGCGCAAATTAAAAAAAAGTCGTTATGCAAAGATTATTGTCATGTGACCAGGAGGTCATGGGTTCAAGCCGTGGAAACAGTCTCCTGCAGAAATGTGAGGTAAAGCTGTGTACAATAGACCCTTGTGGTCTGACCCTTCCTGGACTCCGCGCATAGTGGGAGCTTAGTGCACCGGGATGCCTTTTTCGCTAGGCAGAGTTTGCAGAAAAACGCTACCTAGCGAATCTAAACCTTTGCCTTACGATTTTTTTTATTATTTTTGTTTGAGTGAGGGTTCGAATTCGGAACTCATAAGTTTTTAGGCGAAAGACAAAATTTAAAAATTCCAAATTTGAGGGAACGTCTAATTAGATCGAGAATCATTCAAATTAAGAATAAAAGTCGGTTACTTTTTCTTTTCCTATAATTTAATTGAAGCCGCAGCCCTATCCATTTATTCATTCGACCTACCTTTATTTTATTACGTTCCAAGAATTCTAACACAGTTTTATAACCCGGGAACAATTAAATTCTTTAAGAACTTTAAGTTGATACCATAATGCTGATGCAACTCCCAAAACCCAATCAATGAATGATAGAATAACCCTTGGGCTATGGAGCACGATAGAGAGAAAATGCCATGTTTTGCTCCAACAAAGGAACTCTAAAGCCACCCTTCTCGGTATTCACGCCATAATGCTTCGAAATGCCGTTGAAAACAACGTCAATCTCCTCACCAAGCTCATTTCCAGCTTCTCCATCAGCGACCCAGTTACTGGAATCACCCATGCACGCCGAGTGTTCGATAAAAGTCCCCAAAAGGACGACACTTTCCTCTGTAACACCATGATAAAATCTCATATGGGTGTTAGACAATTCGCCGAATCAATACTCTTGTATAGAGATTTACTAAGACACACTAAATTTGAACCCGATAATTACACATTTTCGAGCCTTTCCAAGTGTTGTGGTGCAAGATTAGTGTTGTGGGAAGGGTTAGAAATTCATAATCATGTGTTGAAACGTGGGTTTTCGTCGAATTTGTATGTGGCGACTTCGTTGGTTGATATGTATGGGAAGTTTGGTGAAATGGGTTTTGCTAGGAAGATGTTTGATGAAATGCTTGAGAGAAGTTCGGTGTCGTGGACAGCTTTAATTGGAGGTTATTTGAAGTGTGGATGTATGGGTATTGCTGAAGAACTTTTTGATGCAATGCCTGAGAAAGATGAAGCTGCGTTCAATGTGATGATTGATGCTTACGTGAAGAAAGGAGATATGGTATCAGCAAATAGGTTGTTTGAGGCAATGCCGGAGAGAAATGTGATTTCTTGGACCAGTATGATTGATGGGTACTGCAGTAATGGTAATGTAAGTGAAGCCAGGGTGTTATTTGATGCAATGCCGGTGAGGAACTTGTTCTCTTGGAATGCAATGATTGGTGGATACTCTCAAAACAAACAGTCGCAAGAGGGTTTGAAGTTGTTTCATGAGTTGCAGACAGGAACGACATTGGAACCGGATGGTGTTACTGTTGTTAGTGTGCTTCCAGCTATTGCTGATTTGGGTGCTTTAGATTTGGGTAACTGGGTTCACCAGTATGTGAAGAGGAAGAAATTAGATAGATCTTCAAATGTTTGCACTGCTTTGGTTGACATGTATGCCAAGTGTGGGGAAATTGCAAAAGCCAGGGAATTTTTTGATGAGGTAAAAGTAAAAGAGTCATCAAGTTGGAATGCTTTAATTAATGGATTGGCAGTCAATGGATCTGCTAAAGAAGCATTGGAGGTGTTTGAGGAGATGAAGAGTAAAGGACACAAGCCGAATGAGATTACTATGCTTGGTGTTTTGTTAGCTTGTAACCATGGTGGATTGGTGGAGGAAGGAAAGAAATGGTTTGTAGAAATGGAGAATTATGGGCTCACTCCCCAAATTGAGCACTATGGTTGTCTGGTTGATCTCTTGGGGAGGTCAGGGTGTTTGGAGGAAGCCGAAAACTTGATTGAAACCATGCCTTATGAGGTCAATGGAATAATATTGAGTTCCTTTCTATTTGCGTGTGGTTATGCCAAAGATGTTACAAGGGCTGAGAAGGTCAAGAAAAAGGCAATCGAAATGGAGCCGTGGAATGATGGAATCTACATTATGTTAAGGAACATGTATGCCACTGATAAGAGGTGGAGTGATGTTGAAGACATTAAGGGCCGGATGAGGAGACAAGGGGCAAAAAAGGAGGCAGGTTGCAGTACCATTGAAGCTAATGGTATGGTTTGTGAATTTGTAGCTGGGGATAAGATACATGCACAGTGTGAGGAAATACATCTTGTATTGGAGCATTTGCTGTTGTACATGAGAGGTCTGGATACACCTTATAGTAATGATATTGGAATGGCTAAATTTTAACATGTGTTTCACAGCTTGTATATACTGTGTTGCTCGTCCTCATATCTCGGATGTCAGCCTTGAAGTTAAAGATACATGCATGAAAATCAAAATCGGCACAAAGAGCACAATCTATAATAAGGAGACATGATAAACACCCTGACCTTCCCGAGAAAGGAGTTGATGCGGTTGTAATTTGTAGAACTTATCTTTGTTAAGAGTGTAATTTATAAACTAAAGTTGTGAACCATAAGAAGGGCCTCAGACTGAAGATCAAGAGAAAATTAGTACTTGAAAGTCAGTGTTGGTTAAGAATCAGAAATGACCGCTGCACAAGTATGGTTCTTTTGTAGTTACTGTTGCGTGATAAAGGCAGTGTCATGTGGGGAGCCTATCCTGTAGGTTCCTGCTTAAGCTAAAGCTTCAAAAAGTCAAGAATCTACACGATAAGCTCCCACATGATGATAGTTTGAAATGTTAGAGTTGGTCAGGAATCAGAATTTTCCCTGCACGGTAGTTCTTTTGTGATTACTGTTGCAAGGCAAAATCAGAGCATCATGTGGGAGCCCATTGTGTAGATTCCTGCTAAAGCTAAAGCTTGATGAAAGTAAGGGATCAGATCCTAGCAAACCAATCGAACATAGTTACTGGATTCTTTGCTTGCACTTGTCAGCTTAAACAAACAAACAAGCCATTCTGGTACCTTTCAATCGTATTTCATTCTCTTCCATATATATACTTCATTGAATCTGTTTGTTCATATTGGCAAAGATGGGTCTGATCATGAGCTTCGCGGGAAAAGGTCAATCATCTTCACTTCTCTATTAACACTTATACTTTATGCTAATCATCTCCATTCTTGACCTCCTTACTTTCTTTAAGCATAGCTTAGCTTGTACGTCTAATTTTCAGAAGGCAATGACATTTGTATACCATTACCATTCAACTCTACAGGATTGCCAACAACACAGGTTATAGATAAGGTGACGGAAAAAATTCACAAGTTCGTGGGAAAAAATATCGAGAATTTCGATCAGTTCCATCTGGCAATTCCGACATGTTCGTGTAAGATTCTTTGTCCAATACTCTGATAAACTTACGATAATCTACATGGCCTTATTTATAAATATATTATAGTTTGGGTGCCGGACAAACTGCCAGCATCTGGTTTGTTCTTAGGATATTCCTAGCTAAATGAAACTATAAAACCATTATCCTTGGGTAACGCTGAATCTTATTTTAACCACAGCACTGTGAATTCTGCATTGCCTGGCAAGCACTGGGTTGTGCCTCCGCTTGAAAGAATTGAGGTTGTTATCTCTCTCTCTCTCTCTATCTATCTATCTATCTATCTCTCTCTCTCTCTCTCTCTCTCTCTCTCTCTATATATATATATATATATATATATATATATATATATATACAGACATAACACGTGCACACACGCGTACAGACATCACCCACAAACTGGTTGCTAATGCATGTGGCAAATATAGGAATGTTTTAAGGAAATGGAACAACGCAATCTCAATGAAGAAGAAAGGAAGGAGAAGGTCCTAATTCATGAAGGAGAATATAGAACTAAACAAGTTACATAATTCTTCGCTCATCATTGGTCTGGCAACACCCCCTGCAGCAATGGCAGCCAAGAAAGCCGGTGCAGGTGTGCCTCAGCTCAAATTTATTAAATCCATTCCAGACGTTTTATTTGTGCCTGCTGCCACATTGCTGGTTCTTGCAGCAGTTAAGCTTCCAGAAAATTATTCCTCCAACACGCAGCATCTGAAGGCAGTCTGGTTGAAAGAAACCATATAGGAGGATTCTTAAGCTTCACGATGAAAATTTTCAATTTGTACACAATATTGTATATGCTATTCACATTCCATGTATACTCACAATAAAGAACTAATGCATTATATTATATCTACTGGCATCCAACCATTCTTGCTAGTAAAATATAACCCAGTGTCTCATTATACAAAAGAAGTTCTAAAATTTACGAAAGAAAGAATATCTACTCACTCAGGTTTGTGACATAACACATTAGTAACTCACTCCTTTCCAATTTGTATATGGTTTTGACTTGACACATAGTTTAAGAAAGTAAAAAGATTTTTGAATCTTGTGGTCTTAAACTAAAGACATATAGAATGTACCAAAATGTCTTTTAATCTTGTGATTTTAAACATGTCATGTGAAAGTTGAAATTAAAGAGTTGTTAAAAAGTAAAGAGACATTCTTTTTTAAACGACCCAAAAAGGAAAGTTGAATGAAGTAACATTTAACATAAGAGTAGTAGTAACCACAAATAAATTTAAGAAACTCCTCCAAGTTAAAACGACGGGTAAGCAAGTACGTTCTCACCCTGACATGTGAACATACCAGACCTCAAAATTAAGGGGCACCCCTCCCTAAGTATCTACTAGACAAAAGATCAGACGATGGGTGACAACTCTATGCTCTTATACAAGAATATGACCACTCACATGAAACACATTCATATATCCAATACAACATGTTGAAGAGAAACAACTAATGGAACTACACCATAGCTGAAGCATTACTTGTGATTTCAGAGGTTAATTTAAAAGAATAACTATCCCATTTTATTCATATGTTATTTGAATAAGAAAGAGTGTGTATGTTTTTCTTTTACTTCTATAAAGAAGGTTATCCTAATATATTTGTTGTGCTATTAGTACGAACCTTACTAGTCAATTGGTACTCTTTTATAATTCAAGTCTAGTAGTTAAAAGGATGACTCTTCTTAAGCAAGCCCAGATACAAATTTCTAGTTCGCCCGAACTAGAGTTTTTTTCTTCATCTCTTATTTGTCAAGATAAAAGCAAAAAATAGAACTCCCATAGTCTAGAGTTCCCACAAAATGCGGAGACAAACATGATAAGAGAGTTGAGGATATAATCCATCATGGACTCATGACATTCTTTTTTTAAGGTGAAATTGCTTGAAATATTGTTGAATTAGCAAAGTTTTTTAGTTCACAGTAGCAATATTGCATGATTAGAAGATTGACTACTGATTAGTTGTATTAGCTAAGTTGGTTAGATGAAATAAATATGAGGGAGTTAAGTGAGTTTGTTAGGATTAGTTACAAAGGAAGTCGGTGTAGTGTGTGTAAAGTGATGCAAGTGATACTAGAATGAGTTGAGACTCATTCCAGATATTTTTCCCAGATATACAAAATGTGATCTGCTCTTCCTCCTTCTATATTCCTCCATTTCCAATTCTCTTGCATGTTGTTCTATACGATTAGCAGATAAAAGTTAATATGGTATCAGAGCTTTGCGATACGATCGGATACCGGTGAAGCGAGATTACTGAAGCTCAAGGAAGAGATTGAGGTTTACAAATTGAAGATCCACAAACAGATCACGATCATCCTTTGCATTTTCAAGCATCAGACGTGCCAGGTGTTGCGTTAATCCCTATGAAACTTGTTGGACCAGAAAACTATGGAGTTTGGAGTAGATCGATGAGAATCGCACTACTAGTCAAAAACAAACTTGGATTTGTTGATGGAGAGTTCGTATAAAGGAGAATTGGCTTCAAAGTGGGAGAGATGTGATGCGGTGGTGTTATCGTGGATTAGTGCACTGTAGCACCTGAATTGATGACTAGTATTGTATATGCTTCTAGTGCAAGGAAAATTTAGGAAGATTTTAAAGAGAGATCTAACAAATTGAATTTGACTAGAATGTTTCATATTTGGAAGGAGATCAGTGGATTGTCTCAAGGTACGGACACAGTCACAATTTATTACTCGAAAATAAAGGATTTATGGGATGAGATTGATGTAATGGTACCACATCCTTCATGTGATTGTGAGGAGTCAAGGCCACACATTGAATACATGAAGCAACAAAGGTAATTGCAGTTTCTAGTTGGTTTGAGTGAGAGATTTGCACAAGTTAGGAGTGTTGTGTTGCTTAGTCCTTCAGTGCCTAGTTTGAATCAAGCATATTCTATGGCCATGCAGGAAGAGAGCCAAAGGAAATTAGGGATAACTGAGGGAGGCAAGGAACTAATGACAATGCTTGCAGGTAGGAATCCACAATTTCAGCATCAACAGCAGAACAATCAACATCATTACATAGCTAATCATAATTTTCAAGGAAAGAGACCTGGTGTGATATGTGAGCACTGTGGTTACAAAGGTCATACAAAGGAGTCTTTCTACAGAATAGTAGATTTTCCTCCTGATTTCAAAAGCAAGAGGAAGGGACCAAATAAAGGATTCAAACCACAGGCCAACAATGCAACTGTGGATGCAGAGAGCAGTTCAGGAGCACAATTGCAAATTCACAAAGAAGGTGGTTATTTCACTCGAGAACAATATAATGACCTGTTGAACAGGATGTATCCAGCACCAACAGGAAATTGCAGGTCTGATGCTGCAGGTATGACTTATTTACTTAACAATAGTAAAGAACTAGAGGAATGGATCATTGATTCTGGAGCCTCACATCATATAACATACTGTGAGAAGCTTTTGAGTGACATTAAATGAGTTAGTGATTCAAGACATAATAGAGTTCAAGTGCCAATAGGAAACAAAACTCAAATTGAGCATACAGGAACTGCAACTATACTTGATGGTTATTCATTGAAGGATGTGTTATATGTGCCTGATTTTAAGTTTAATTTACTCTCAGTCTCGAAACTCACCAGAGATCTTAGGTGTTTTGTTTCTTTTTATCCTGATCTATGTGTGTTGCAGGCTGTCTTCACTGGGAAGGTGATTGGGATTGGTAGACTATTAGATGGACTATACATATTAAAGAATCACATAGAACCAGTTGTTGCATCAGTGGTGAGAAATAAGACAGATGATCAAACTCTATGGCACTACAAACTGGGACATGCTTCAATGGGATGCATAAAACACATACCAGTACTGAAGAATAAAGTAGATATTGGAGCACAACATGAATGTATGGTGTGTCCCTTAGCTAAGCAGTGTAGATTGAAATTTCCTCTGAGTAACACAAATTCCACCAGTATGTTTCAATTAGTACATTTGGATATTTGGGGTCCTCGTAGGCAGGCTACATATGATAGGAAGCATTATTTTGTTACTATAGTAGATGATTACAATAGATTTACTTGGATCACATTGTTGCAGTCATTAGGATTAGTTACAAGGAAAGTCCGTGTAGTGTGTATAAAGTGATGCAAGTGATACTAGAATGAGTTGAGACTCATTCCATATATTTTTCCCAGATATACAAAATATGATCTGCTCTTCCTCCTTCTAGATTCTTCTATTTCCAATTCTCTTGCATGTTGTTCTATACGATTAGCAGATAAAAATTAATAAATATCATTTTTATTCGGTTCATAAGTTGTATCAATTGACATTAAGTTTCAAGAAAATTGAGGCTTAAGTGTTCCAATTCCATACTCAAGTGGCCAAAGTAGAAATAGTTCTAGTTGAAGCCACATTACTTGTATTTGTACGTCCAATTACCTTTTCGCCAATGTATAAAATTAGTCCCACTCAATGTTTACATTAAAACATATTAAGTAATTTATAATTATTAAGTGATAAGACAAAGAGAGAAAAGATAATAGTAACTAATTATGATTAGGTGATAGAAATTTATTTGCTAACATATAAATGCATCTATCAAATGTTTGATGTAAACATCCAAAGATACATTTTTTATCTTTTGCCGGCAATCGCACTGGTTTCTCTTTTCTTTCAACGTTTTTAATTTATTATTTTTTTATTTTTTTATTTAATCTTTTATCTTTTTGCCACGGGCACTAGCATTTAAGTAGTTATTGTCAACTACCACGACTCCTTAAACCTTTCAACACCCTATCTTATATTTCTCCTAGTAGTTGGCCTTTGTTTCCCATGTGTTTTACTTCTACACAAAACTCTTCGTTTTTTGTCTCTCTTTCCATCAAATCTTCACTTCCCACATGTCTCTTGATCTATCCTAGAAATCATGTTTTTTCTCCAACATCCACAGTTCTTGGAACAACTACTAGTAAACCAGTGAATCCAAGATTTATACACACTTTTCATAACAATATCATATTAGTATACAGTTCTTGAGGCTTTTCCAATGAAATTCACGTTGACTTTCATTGTCCTGTTGACCCTTCAGTCAATCACTACTTATTCTCTTCCTTTTGTTGTCTTTCATGGTGAAGTTCTCTTCTTTTCTATTGCTCTATGTTTAATTTTGCTATGTGGGACTGCTCATTTTGTTGAATAATCTTGAATATAGGGTGTTAAAGTTGATTAATTATTGTAAATCTGGAGCATTGCACTCATTTGTAATGATTATGTGCCTCTTAGATTTTTCACGTGTTATTGTCACATTTGTGTGGGATATATGTCTTGCAAATCAGGAAACCAACCTTTTTTACCTTTTGTTTTCAGTTGCGGAGTCAAGATTTTCATAAGAGGATTCAAAATATAAATAAATAAACACACGAAGAAAACCTTCCCGTCGATGTGAGCTCTTGGGGAAGATCAACATGTTATCCCTAGAGTAACTTTTATCCAATTGAAAAAGATAATTACTACATGAGATAGCACATAAGATAAAGGAAAGAAATCGAGGGGATTCAACATGTAGTATATATCTATAAAAAAAAATTGACTTAACTGCACAATGTAATTTTTCAAGGAACGGGTGTTAATTGACTCCTCTTGGACAAAGGCGGCGCTGCCACTGTTTGTATTCTGTAATATATTTGAAGGACAATATTTTCTGTTTTTGAGAGTGTTGTTTCCCTTTCCTGTTTGATTAGCCTAAGGAAACCAGCCAAACTGTTGTGTATGATAGAACTTAGAAGCATCTCAATATGCTAGAATCACAAGAGAGGAGGAAGTTCAATTGTAATGTGGATGAAGATGAATTAGATAGGAATTAGATTCAGTCATCTTTCTGATAAATGATAACATATGGGCTCTTTGGTTCATATGGATTACAGATTATTACACTAGGTCATTTTGAATGGAGTACCCTCTATTCAAAATATGATTTCCTGCCCGGAGGGAAGGTTATCTATTGGACACATTACAATGACATCTAGTGCTCACCTTTTTCTGTAATCATATTGGAATAACAATGTTTTGTAGCCCCAAAAATGGGGTCTAAATTGTTCAATATCTTGAGAGAAAGTTGGTATTTCTTTACATGACAAATCAGGAATATCAGATAAATGTAGCAATGAAGGCATCACGCATTTCACCGAGCTTCTAAGCAACTGGTCAGGCTCTTCAGGACATTGCATGTAATTAAGCTACTTCTGCGTCGACTACATTTGCCTGTTCAAGTTTTTAGAGAAAAAAAATCTCTTACTTTTTCTGTTTGTATAGAGAAATTGGCAATGGAGAGTGGGACTCCTGGTTTATACCTTTTTCCAAGCAGGTTACCTCTGTTCATCATAACTCTGCTCTCCTCTGATTCATCATCATGGATAAAGCAAAAATAATGACTTTGTTATGCTTCTCGGTTTATCGTTTGTAGGTAGACATTGCTTGTGAGAAGGTAAGTCAAGCAGGTGTAATGTATTACATATTTTACTTGATCAACCTGCAATTGTTTCTCTAACTCGTTGTTCCTTCAACTTACAGTTAAAGAAGATGAGTGAGCTTAGTCAAGGTTACAACATAATCGGGCTCTCCCAGGTAAAAGAAATTTCTACACCCTAAAATATTCATCTCAAAGGCTCAAAGAACCTCTGCTGAATCAATGTATATAATAGATGTTTGGTAGCTAGTTTTCTTACTGTCTATTGTAGTGTCACCTTTTAATTCGTTATTTAGTTGTTACAATATTCTTGTTGCAATAAGTGCAATTTCCATTAACTACCTTTGTTTCCACAATCAGCTATTTGATCACAACCTCCGGCAGAAATGCAATGTAAGGCTGCGTATAACAGACCCTTGTGGTCCGGCCCTTCCCCGGACCCTGCGCATAGCGGGAGCTTAGTGCACCGGACTACCCCTTTTACTATCTTGAGGTTTGGAGTAACTAGTAAAGTTGCTACCATGCAGGAAGTCATGGGTTCAAGCAGTGAAAACAGTCTCTTGCAGAAATGTGAGGTAAGACTGCGTACAATAGACCCTTGTAGTCCGGCCCTTCCCGGATCCCGTGCATAGCTGGAGCTTAGTGCATCGGGCTCCCTTTTTTTACTATCTTGAGGTTTATGTGTTCAAATTGTTTCTGTTTGCAAATTGCAAGTATTGAAGTCTCAACCTGAAATCAAGAAGATTAAGACTCGAATGCTTGGAATGAACCTAAGAGAACTGCAACTTTGCATGAATTGATAAGATTGCAGGAAATAATTTGTTCCAATGTAGAGCACTTAAAAGTTTTTGTGCATAAATCACGCTCCTTTTTCGATAAGTTTGGCGGTCCCTTTCATGTTAGTTTTGTCCAATGCCATTTTCTTTGGTCCAGTGACTCCTTTTTTTCTTTTCTTTTTTTTCAGGGAAACATGGTTGGCAGAGGGGTTATTGAGTTCTGTGATGGTGGACCTCCTGTAAGACGTTAAAACCTTTATCCTTTCAACGAAAACTTCTGACTTAATAATGCAAAATATATGTATATTCATGTTTTTGTAATATATATGTAACAGGTGAGAAATCTTATATCTCTGGCTGGTCCTCATGCTGGGATAGCTTCTGTTCCCTTATGTGGTGTATGTTCCCTTTGATCCATGAACTAGCCTTTTTCAACTGCTCTTTGGTTTATGTTTTTTTTAGGGGAAAGATAATAGTGTCTAGTCTTTCCTCTTTTGGCAGTCAGGTTTCTGGTGCATTCTAGCGGACTCTTTGCTCAAGTTAGCAATTTACAGCAATTTTATTCAGGTCTGCTTTTTCTTCTTACTACTATGTAGTCCCTTTTATTTATCATCTTTTTGTTCCCTTTTTTTTTTGGAGTTGATTCCATATCAATTAAATGGTATTGTCCTTCAGGAACATCTTGCTCCTGCAGGTTACATTAGAATCCCAACTGTAAGTTGTCAAATTTTGTGATCATAAAAAATGTTTCTCCTTGTTTAAAATAAAATATTAGCTTATCCTTCTTAGCTGATTTTCTCTCTTTCCTTTTCTGGCCTTTTTGCGCTTTCCAGGACTTAGCTGACTATAGAAAAGGATGTGAGTTTCTTCCAGTACTCAACAATGAGGTACACAGAAATTCTACTTTCAAGAAAAGGTTTGCAAGCTTGAAAAATTTAGTACTTATTATGGTGAGTAAGGAATTTATTCTTCTATTTTGCAACACACTGATTTCAGCTTTGACTCTTCATTCCAAAATTCATGATTTGAGCTGGAATTTGGAGTAGCTCATAAAGTTTTCCTCTTCTTATTTTCGTCAGTTTGAAAAAGATGAAATTTTGGTACCAAAGCAAACCTCATGGTTTGGGTACTATCCTGATGGTACCTTTAGCACTGTTTTGCCTGCTCAAAAGGTAATATATAACGTTCTATAAATCACCTAATCATCCTTTAAGAACATAATCCCATCTTTTCGACAAGTTTTACTTTTTTCTGATCATAAAATCAATCTAAGTTTCATTGTGAAAGTGCACAGAACAGCACGTTTGTAGGAGTAATCTTTATTTTTAACGTCTTATATGATCCTTGATAATATGTAGGATATTTCCTGATCTTATTGTATGATTATATATGTAGACAAATCTTTATACAGAAGACTGGATTGGTCTGAAGATGTTGGATGAAGCTGGAAAAGTGAAGTTTCTGAATGTATCAGGAAGTCATCTTGAAATATCTACTAGTGAAATGAAGAAAAACATACTACCATACTTGGTGGATAATGCATCCACTATAGTGACTAAATCAAGATCTTCTGATCTATTATGGCCTTCGTCAGTCCGGGATTTCAACGATGAATTCAATGGTGCTGTAGAAGAAATTCTCCAGCTGCACACTCATGCTGAGACAGCTAGCTTAAGATCATGGAAATTTTAGTTTAATGATAATTGTAGGTCGGTGGCTACCTAAGGAAACTCTGATTTGATCCGCCCCCGGCTGGGAGGCAGCTATGTCATCCCGATCACAAGGAGAGATTCACCATGATGGGGTTATTTTTTTTTGTCCCTCAAGGAAAAAATGAAATGCATAGCGGACCATCCTAATTGACTTCTTCCCATTACCTTATTTTTCCCCTTGTGATATCACTTTTATCTCTAATATTTATTATTGATATTAACAACCTGAAATTACCTTTACTCTTTTCTTTTTTCCTTCTACTCTTCATGGGGTAAATGGATTTCGCTCATTACATTCTTGTTCAAGTATGATTCAGATCAACTACTACCGTTAAGCAACGTAATGGAAGAATCCTTCTTAAATTTTTTTTCTTTTTTACTATGGATGATGCTACAATGCAAGTAAATATGACACTTGCAAGTAAAAACAAAATTGGCAATCAACTTCAAAAGATAAAATTCTTTTTTTTTTTTCAAAGCTAAAGGAAATTTTCTGGAATTTAAAAAATAAAAATGATTAGATCACTTTAATTCAATAAGTAATAAACCTTTTGATTATTAACAAATGGAACTCGGAGTAGGCACTTTTTAATCTTCATTTTCCTTCTTTATTCACCAGACTTTAATAACTACACTCTATTCCCAAACAAGTTGCGATCGACTATATTCCCAAACAAGTTGCAATCAGCTATATAAATATTCACCGATTATGTTTCTCCAACTAAATTCACCTCATGCCATAAATATTAAAATTAGAAGTAAAAGCCAAACTGAGAAAGCCAAGCTTTTAGCGTCATAATTTCTAGCATACCTAGTCCTATACTTCCAGGAGGGTTTTCTGTCCTCTTGTGAGCATAATATTTCGTCCTCAGGTCTTGGCTTATGTTTGAGTAATAACCTGTTTGACCAAGCTTAATTTTCTCAAAAAGTGCTGATTTAAAAAACTGAGGTGTTTGGCTAAGCTTTTGAGAGAAAATAAGTGTTTCTGAGCAGAAGTTGTTTTTCATAAGCTAAAAAAAAAACTTCTTCCCGAAAGCACTTTTTCGGAAAACACTTCTGAAAAAAATACACTTAAAAACACTTTTTAAATGCATGATCAAACACTAAATGCTGCTCAAAAATGCTTTTAAAATTAATTGGCGAAACACATTACTACTTTTGGAAAAAGCATTTTTCAAAATAAGCTAATTTTAGAAACTTGGCTAAACAACCTATAAGGCTGTCTCTCAACATCTGCATCATTTGCTACCTATGTTATCTTTTAGTCCAGGTAGATGAGGTCTAATTGATAGCAATGGCGCACATGAGGGAAGAATGGTAGTTAGTGTTGTACCACCATTTAGACAGACCACTTGCATTGGCCTCTAAAGAGTCATGGCCCTACGGTAACTTCGACGATATCTATTGAGTCTCTATAGTTCGACCATCCCGTCTAGTAGTGATAGGCTGTGTTGATATTAAGTATTGTTCCCATAGCTTTTGAACAAGATTTGCCAAAAGACACTTGTGAATGCAATTGTTTGTGGTAAGCTATATAACTTATACACTTCCTTCAAGAACACTTCTTCCACCTCGGCAATTGAATGTGTTCTTCAGTGAAAAGACCATATCTGGTGAACCTGTCAATGATCACTCTCGTGTAACATTTGGACCATTTCTCGATTTGTGGGTGTAAATCTCACAAAGGAGCCATGAAAGTTATATCAAGTCAAAATTTGTGTCAACCCTCCTAATGAGACTGGGGATTTATAGCTCTCATCTAGACTTTCATATTTCTAAAATGAGACCAATATCATCCAATCAAACTTGTGTCGTTTCAACAACTGGTATGTCAAGAAACAATTTTTTTTCAAAACCCAGGTGACTGAGAAATCCTTTATTCCACCTAATTCAATTTTAAAAGTTGAAGCGACCATTTGCAGAAAAGAAGTTGTGTATTCAGAAAAAAGGGATAAAACTCAATATGCTTGAAAGACGCCATCAAATTCATCGTCCAAACCACCTAAAAACACAAGTATATCATAGAAATTCTTTTAAGCGTTTGTACAGATATTGTCAGCATGTTAATGTCTCCGCAACAACTCTATAATGTACAGGTATTGAACAAACTGCCAGCGTAAATTAAAATACAGTAACTGAGAAGTAACTGGACTTCGAAACTAAATAACACCCTGCCAATAAATCTATCAAGCCTAAGCTCCAACAGACACAATAATGACGAAAATAAATATAAGAAAAAGGAGGAAAAATCACACAGCCTATGTACCCAAGTACGGAACTAGAATAAACTCAAAAGCAGGCAGACATTTGGGTAGAAAAATAAGAAGCCTTTGCTTCTTCCCAAAAGTCAGCACAAACTGGAAGCTTAATGCCAATTGCACTGAGAGGAGTATACCTACCACTATTTCTGAGTAAGATCGCAATGCACAGCCTAGGATTACTACTAGTCTTCACCAGGCCTTAGGTTGAGGATTCTATTTGATGGTGCTCCAAGTTCCGAAGTACGATTCGTGCAAAGATTTTGGCTTCGATAGGGGCAGTTGCTGCTGCAGCAGCAGCACGCAAAATCCTTGATGCTCCACTGTTCTGCAATAGGCAGACATGATGTTGTGCATGCCGACCACCTGCGATTGTGAACTATAAAAATGCAAACACGAGATCAGTTAAGTTGCCAGTTCAAAGTGAAAAAGCAGATATCAGAAGAATGTCAATTCCATTCACCTACCTGAAGAAGGGCAAATGCAGCACATGCTTTGAGAATAGAAGAAGAATTACGCAACATTGTAACAAATCTTCCGATCTCAGCTCCACTGAAGAGGCAATATAAGAAAAATCATTAATAAAAAATGCAGAAGGATATCTAAGAAATTAACAACGGAATAAAAGACGAAGGTTCAACAAGGCAAGAGATAATAGTTGAGACCCAGGAGAGTAGCTAAAGCAGCTAAGCACCACAAATTCCAATCTTGCCATGTCACAACATGATGAAGATGAAGCAATGTGTTGAATTTCATAAAGCCGACTCAGTAGCATTTCCATGTTTCTTCCACAGGAAATGCATAGGCATTATTAAGCCCTATGAGTCTCAACGAGCGAGAGACAGCCACCTTTTTCAGACAGTGAATGTCATAGACAGTCCACGCAGTAAATTACATATATGATGTACGATTTTTATTATGACAAGTGAGTTTATGTTTAAAAGACATTTTTATATTAAAAAGGGCGGAAAAGGAAGGGTGGGAGGACAACATGCATACCTGCATCTAAGATGACCTGCCTCATGAATACGAGCTGCTTCTGTAACTTGAGTCAATGCTGCAGGGACAGATGATGCAGCAGCAGCAGAAAATGCTTGTGGATCAGAAAATGCAAGGATGAAAGCTTCAATGTTCTTTAAAGCCATTCTTCGAGCTCCATCAAAGTTTACACTCTTAGAGTTGCTATCTGAAGATGTTCCCACTAGCGCAACTTCATCCATTCTGTTAAAAAGAAAATCACATTTTAATTTTACTCAGACAGAGACAAGAAAAAGAATGCAACAACATTCAAGAATGCCTCAAACGTTTCTTTCTTCCTTTGACAAGTGAGAACATCTCAGAAACCTCATTGTTTAACTTTTTTTCCCTTTGCAAGCACACATAGAGAAGCAGTTGTAGTTTAAAGATTTTAGCGGAATTCCTCACGAAATCCAATTACAAGAGTTTTTTGTTTAGCCTCTCCCATGGAGTAGGTACCCAATTGTCTAGTCTCAATATTGAAATGAAAATCAAAACTTGTCCAAAAAGAAGCATATGAGATTGTCCCATGAGATTTATCACAAGAAAATCAAGCCTCTCCACAGGTCATCAAACCTACCCAGGTGACAACCAGTCAAAGTTAACTAAAAGCCCTAGAACTCCTCCACAGGTTATTAATCCCAATTCAAACAAAACAATTACATCCAAACGAATCTCATCAAGTAGTTCTCTCAGACTTATATCTACATAGAAGTTTTTGTGAGACATGAGATAAGGAAACTTGTGCTGCTGAGGGAGTCCTTTTCTCTACAAATGTCTATCGATAGCCACAACTGATAAAATAACTACATTCAAAAGTAACAAAAAAACCAACCACCAGCTTCCCATGTAAAAATGTTCAAATAACAATGGCCCTATTCCTCCATCTTAAACAGCTCAGACACTTGAGGAACAATGGAAACTACATGCTTGTTAAGCATAATAAAAGATGAAGAAACCTTGCTCCAGTTAGTTATCTCCTTTGAAATAGCTATAGCTAGATTGGAGTACCAAATATAATGAGAAGAATGTCAGAAATAAATGGCTTCTGGAAAATAAATTATCATCCTAAGACGGCTCGTGGAAGATTAAGAGAAAATTATTTGAATAAACCTATAGTAAATAGCAAACAGTATTTAGCATAGGGTGCTGTTTAGTATAATATTCATGGATGAAGACATTGTCAAGTACCTTCCATCAAACATATAAGCCAACGCCAACGCAGCCATAAAGCGTGCCATTTTTGAGACAGATGACGAGCAGAGATGAACAAGGGCAGGAACCCCTCCTTCCTCCACTATACGGAAAGCATTACCAGGGTTGAAAGCAAGATTCCAGAGAGCCCCAGCTGCAGTCTCATGGACATCCTGGAAAATGGGAAACTTTAGGAATATACAAGCATAATTATACTCATACTCCAGATGGCAGAAAAGCTTATATGATTCAGAGTACCGTGCATTTGTCATTACATGTCAATCAACAAAGATCTCACATATTAGTTTTATGTCCCAGAAAAGGATAATATGTAGAAATTTCTCTGTATAAATACACAAGGCATCATGAACATTGCACTTCTAGGTAAAACTGCTTGCAGGTACATAAACAAATGTTCAATTGTACGCTACATCTGTAGATGGCAGATTAACAAGACAATATATTCAGAAATTAGGTGAAAGACTCAAAATTATGTGAGACGTTGTTGGAACTACTACCCACTTGCAGATTTTGTGACTTGATGGTTTAGCACTTTTAAGGTGGAATTAGTGAAAGCTCCACTAGCCGACATGCCATGGAAGGGTTTTTTTTATGAAGCATGCCATGGAAGGGTGTAAGCCTTCTAAATTACGCAACTCTGAAGAACATATATTTATATTAAAGCCTAGCCATCATTGGACCCGGGTAATTCTTCTTTTTAAGTTTGAAGAGCTAGCTAACTCCATCTAAAATTTTCCAGAGGAAAATGGAATAACAGTTTACCAATTAATGGTACAACATTAAATACAGAAAAAGTGATCTAGTTTCTCTTTGAGTAACATAAAGGGTGTATTTGGTAAGTGATCTTGTTCCCCTTTGAGTAACATAAAGGGTGTGTTTGGTATGAAGGAAAATGTTTTCTTGAAAAACAAGTGAGTTTCTCTTCATCAAAAAGAAAAACGAGTGAGTTTCTTACTTATTTTCTAGTGTTTGGTATGTAAGCAAAAAAATATTATCCCAAGAGCATTTATATGTAATCAAGCAAATCAATATGGGTGTGATGGGGCGAGGAGTGGGGGTTTGGGGGTGTGGGATGGGGGAGTTGGGTGGGGGGAAGGAGACAATGAACTTAGAATGTTGTTTTTACTACTTCCATTTGAGAAGTCATTATCCTCATTTTTAATAAACTTGTTTTCCTAATGAAAATGTTTTCCAAAACATTTTGACCAACCAAACATGGGAAAATTGGAAAACATTTTCATACCAAACACACCCAAAGTCACAAATGTTAATATCCAAAAGAAGTTTTGGTATTCGTGTGCCCATGTTTTTAGCAGACCATGTTGAGGTGCCACAATTAGCAGTAACATACTTGCTAGGTAATGGCAACTGAGAACCACAGGTCAGATCTCCCTGGAAAAACTTTCTAGCTGCCAAACCTGCATTTATAATTTACAATCTGTTCTGGGATAAAATTTGATATAGCTAAGTTAAGCATGAATTTAAAAGATATAGTATACAAGGAGTCCAATTACAATTTGAGGAAGGTGACATAGCTCAACGGTAGAAACTAAAAATTAACAAATCAAACAAATTAAGCCTTCACAGGTTGTGGATAGCACAGAACAGAGCAACAACCAGGCAGGCATGGAAAAGCATTTCTATACATCATATAGAAGTTTCATAGCACAAAGATTTACCTCAGCATCAGATCGTGCAAGTGCTATAAGTGGCACCACACCTCCTTCTCGTCCAATGGCGATACTATTGCAGGATCCAACAAATTATGAATTGGATTAGTTTCAAATCGAGTAAAGAGAAAGCAAATTGTGCAGTTGTAACATCGCTAAAAAAATAACATAAAGCCATGGGCGAAACATGCAGACATGAATTTCAATTCAATTAGTACATCGCAAAGCTGGTTGCATTTTAAGCTGTCAAGAGCTTATACTCTATCTCCTCCCCCCCCCCCCCTCGCACCCTAACGGTAACAAGCCATCTCTCCTTCGCCGACGGTAACCATCCCGGTGACCAGGTAACTCACTACGCCGGCGGACTACTACACCGGTGACTTTTTCCGGCATATTCTCGTCTTTACCTCTTTTCCTCTTCTTCTTCTACTCTTCTTTGTTTCTCTCTTATTTTACTAAGCAGATCCGGCGCCAGCGAGAACATCAACGTCGGCGGTGAACAGTGTATGTGAACAGTACCCCGCCAGCGAACAAGTCAGATCTCCACCCCCACCTCCCTACCCCGACGGAAACCACCCACGCAACCAGGTAACGCCGCCGGATTACTACGCCGGCGACTTGTCCGGAATCCTCCCTTTTTACCTTTGCTTCTCTTCCCTTTCCTCCTCTTCTTCTGCTCTTCTCTGTTTCTCTTTACTAAGCTGATCCATCGCCGGCGAGAACAGCAATTCCAGTACTGAACAGTATCCCGGCGGTGAACAGTACTCCGACCGTGAACAGTGGTTTGCCGGCAGAGAATACTAACTGGAGTTGCAAAGTACACCGGTGGGTTAGTCTGGCCGAACTGTTTCCGGCGAAGACAAGGCTGGGATATCTACTTTCTCACACTGTCAATCATCAGTAGCCACCACAACAGCTGCCACTGCATCGCCGGCAACTTATTCCGGCATTTCTAAGGTGACTCTGCTCCATAGATATCTCCCCTTTCCCTTTTGTTTTTTGCTCTGCTTTTGCAGGTACCAGCAGATATACATCCAAAGCATCAACTGCCGGAACAAGACCGGTGAGATCAGACTTGTCACGACGAGCATCTGGGCTCTCTCTCCCCGGTCTTCCGCCAAACATCCGGGTTCTATCTCACTGGTCTTCATCATTGCAGCTAATTTAGCTTTGCTTGGATGTCGAACTTGTTTTATAATATACTAATTCCTGCCCTTAGTATATTACGTTCTTGCATTTACTCTTCTTGCCTTTAGTTATAGCACTCTTGATGTTCCTGTTTTAGGTGTAAACCTTTGAGTAGCCTATTAATTTATATTCACTTTAGTGGCTTTGGTGACTGATAGTAGACTAGGGTCATGTTCTCGGTCGGATACGAGAGCGAGGGTTAGGGGGGTAACGGAGATGCTAGGCTGAGAATAAGATCTTGGAACATTGGAACTTTAACGGAAAAGTCCATAGAGCTAGTTAAGATTCTTAAGAAGATGATTAATATAGTCCGTGTCTATGAGACCAAATGGGTAGGACCTAAGGCTAAGGATGTAGACGGGTATAAGTTATGGTTCTCTGATAGGTCGAAGTATAGGAATGGGGTAGGCATTTTGGTAGACAGCGAGCTAAGGATCAGGTGGTAGAGGTGAAGAGGGTCAATGACAGGATGATGGCGATTAAGTTGGTAGTTGGAGGGTTCACACTGAACATTATTAGTGCTTACGTGCCGCAAGCGGGTTTGGACGAAGAGGAGAAGAGACGTTTTTGGGAGGATTTGGACGAAGTAGTGGGAGGTATATCACCCACTGATAAGTTATTTGTAGGAGAGAATTTCAATGGACATATCGAGTCACTTCCGGAGGTTATGACGACGTGCACGGAGGCTTTGGACTCGGGGACAGAAACGGGGAGTCATCTCACTTTTGGAGTTTGCTAGAGTTTGTGGGATGTTGATAGCCAATTCGAGGTTCCTGAAGAAGGAGCACTTGGGGACTTTCCATAGTTCGGTGGCCAAGACTCGGATAAACTTTTTGCTTCTTAGAAAGGTTGACAATGGTCTGTGTAAAGACTGCTAGGTTATTCCGAGGGAGTGTCTTACAACCCGACATAAGCTTTTGGTGATGGACTTGGAGATCAAGATGGAGAAGAAGAGAAGGGTTGTGGATGACAGGTTAAGAATCAAATAGGGGAGTTTGACCATGGCTAGTGCAAAGGAGATGGGGGAGAGATTGATGGCCAAGGAGGCTTGGGAGAATAGTGGGATAAGACCGGTATGTGGGACAGGACGGCCAGTTTCATTCGAGAGGTAGCTAAAGAAGTGCTAGGGGTCTCGCGGGGTAGCCATGGTGGGCATCGAAGGGACCGGTGGTGGAATGGTAAAGTTAAAGAGAATGTGGAAGCGAAGAAAGCGATGTATGCGAAATTGGTACAAAGCAAGAATGAGGTGAAGAAGTGGACGAATAGAGAACTATATAAGATGGCGAGGAAGGAGGCAACGCTAGCGGTTACGGCGGCAAAAACGATGGCTTTTGAACACTTGTATGTGGAATTAGAGGAAAATGCGGTGATAAGAAGTTGTACAGACTAGCCAAGGCGAGGGAGAGGAGGGCTTGTGACTTGAATCACGTGAGGTGCATCAAGGACGAGGATGTCAAAGTACTGGTGGAGGACGTGCATATTAGACGGAGGTGGCAGTTTTACTTCCATAAACTCTTGAACGAAAAAGGAGATGGAGACTGTGCTGGGAGATCTGGAGCAATCTGGAAGGTACCGGAATTTTGGGTATTGTAGAAGCATTAAGGTTGAGGAGGTTATGGGTGATGTTCGCAGGATGCGCAGGGGACGAGCGACCGGGCCTGATGAGATTCTAGATGAATTTTGAAAGAGCGCAGGCAGGACATGTTTAGAGTGGTTGATTGAGTTGTTTAACGTCATTTTTAAGATGACAAGAATGTTCGAAGAATGAAGGTGGAGTACAATGATTTCTTTGTACAAAATCAAATGTGATATCCAGAGTTGCAACAACTATAGGGGTATCAAGTTGCTGAGCCACTATAAAAGTTTGAAAAAGGGTCGTGAAGATGAGGATGAGAAGAGGCGTGTCTATTTTCGAGAACCAGTTTGAATTCATGTCGGAGCGTTCGACTACTGAAGTCATTCATTTTATTAGGAGGTTGGTGGAGCAATATAGAGAGAGGAAGTGAGACTTACATATGATTTTCATCGACCTCGAGAAGGCATACGACATTGTCCCTAGGGAGGTTTTATGGAAATGTTTGAAGGTTAGAGGTGTATCTATAGCGTACACTAGGTCAATCAAGGATATGTATGATGGAGTCAAGACTAGGATATGGACAGTATGAGGAGACTCAGAGCACTTCCCATTGATGATAGGGCTGCATCAGGGATCAACTTTTGGCTCGTTCCTATTTGCCTTGGTGATGGACGGACTGACGCGACAAATCCAAGGGAATGTGTCATGGTGTATGTTATTCGCAGACGACATAATCCTGATTGATGAGACTTGCAGCGGAGTGAATGCTAAGCTAGAGGTTTGGAGACAGACTATGGAGTCTAAAGGGTTCAGGTTGAGTAGGACCAAAACAGAATATTTGGAGTGCAAGTTCAGCAACGGGAGCGACCCTAAGACATGCGTGGAGATGAGGCTTGGTACTCAGGTCATTCCAAAGAAAGAAAACTTCAAGTATCTAGGGTCTATTATCCAAGAAAATAGAGAGATTGATGACGATGTCACACATCGTATTGGGACAGGGTAGATGAAATAGAGGCTCGCATCTGGAGTCTTGTGCGACAAAAAGATGTCATCAAAACTTAAAGGCAAGTTCTATAGGGTGGTGGTGAGACCGACTATGTTGTATGGGGCGGAGTGTTGGTCAGTCAAGACTTTGCACATCCAAAAGATGAAAGTTGCGGAGATGCGGATGCTGAGATGGATGTGTGGGCATACAAGGAGGGATAGGATTAGAAATGATGATATCCGGAACAGAGTGGGAGGGCCTCGGTGGAGGATAAGATGCGGGAAGCGAGGTTGAGATGGTTTGGGCATGTATAGAGGAGAGACACAGATGCGCATCTAGTGCGGAGGTGTGAGAGGTTGGCTATGGACCGGTTCAGGAGGGGTAGAGGTAGGCCGAAGAAGTATTGGGGAGATGTGATTGGATGGGATATGGCGCAGGTGCAACTTACTGAGGACATAGTCTTAGATAAAGGGTTGTGGAGGACACGGATTAGGGTAGTAGGTAGTCGAGCGTAGTTCTAGTTACGCTTACAAAATGATAGTTGTAGTGTTATTACCGTAGGCCCGATTAGCCTATCACACTTATAAGTGCAGTATTGTTTTATAGTCCCCTATAGTTTGATTTTTGTTGCTATGTGTTCTTTAGTGTACTTTGTTTATCTTATTTACATGCGTTAGTTACTAACTACTTCCTTTTGTCATAATGCATTATCATGGCGTATTCGTTTTTGTTATCAGCATGTGTCTTACTGCTTTAATTTCTTGTCTAGGTCTGACCGTTGCTTTGCTTGCTTGTGATTATGCTTTGTCTTGAGCCGAGGGTCTCTGGGAAACAATCGTTCTACCTACCAAGGTAGAGGTAAGGTTTGCGTACTTTCCCCTCCCGGACCCCACGTTGTGGGATTTCACTGGGTATGTTGTTGTTGTTGTTGTTGTAGTTGTTGTAGTATATCGCAAAGCTCAGGGCCTAGTGGTTGAAGTTATGCTCATCTCCGTCCAATTTCTATTGGCATCATGTTGTATATGAGCCCCTTTCTGTTACCCACCCAGAGTTAATGGTGTATAATGTAATATGGCAGTGTTGGAGAAGGATCATTGTGGTAATCTTGGTGAATTATGATGGATAAATATAATTGTGGGACATGAGGAGGTGGTGGAAGATAGAGTTTTGGATAGAAGGATAGACATAATAACAAAATAATCTGAACTCAGATGAAGGTGGTAAGAGGTGGTGGCACAGCCAGAGAAGGAGATCCTTTAATTGCGTAAGGGGAGAAATTGGATTGGATGTTAACAGTTGAAAATGTCAGGGATAGTTTTACCAAAATAAGTAAACAAATAATAAGAGTATTTCTAGTAGTGCAGGGTTCAATTAAATTAACTAAGAGGAGAACCCTATAATTCATGAGAGTGCAGGAACGCTGAAAAGTAACAGTATTAATAATAAGGGATCAACAGATTAAAGGAAAGACTGGAAAAAATGTAGCAGATCAGATGAATTACGAGGAAAGAAAATGTTAGAAAAATTGTTGTAGGATCTTCAGGTGGATAATTTGATGGTTGACGGACACAGCTTGAGTTCACTTATGACGGAAAAAAGGTTTCTTGTCGATTACCTTGAATTGCCTGAATGCCAGGATGAGCACCAAATTAGTAAATTAAACCAAACTCTCTTTCCATGAAAAAGGCCCCCAACTAAAAAGAAATTGCTTAATACCTCCATCAAAGTTTTGTGCCAAACCAAACAGTTAAGACTTTCCCTACAAATTGACAATAATGGAAGTGAACTACTAATGGAAGACTGGAAGCTGGCCCGTGATTAACTATAACTGCCCATCTAGAAGACTAGTCTCATGACATACTTACTGCAAAATTTATTTGTCATGTCAGTGAGTCCTCCCCTCCAAGACTCCAGAATAGTTTTCCTCTAATAACGTACAAGATAAGTGACTTTAGAACTTCTAAAATTGGCTGGCTAAATTGATTGCAGTTGATG
The DNA here is from genome assembly GCA_029783415.1 of Anisodus acutangulus. Classification (NCBI taxonomy): domain Eukaryota; kingdom Viridiplantae; phylum Streptophyta; class Magnoliopsida; order Solanales; family Solanaceae; genus Anisodus; species Anisodus acutangulus. The sequence continues at coordinate 44,905,498 of CM056489.1, forward strand.
TTTCATCTATAGTTTAAGAGATTAAAATGGAGAAGGAGCCAACATTTTTGTAACAAATGTGTTGAGATGAGAGATGGTTTAAAGAAGGAAAAAGAACTAGGTCTTAACACAAATTAGAATAAGTTAGCGTAAAAGATAAAGCTAGATAAGATAATAGATCTCGACACAAGTTTTCAGAAATAAGGAATTGGTGTTGCAGCTGTAGTGATCGCTGTGATCACTAATAAGTCATCGGACAATCAAATATAGAGCCTGACAACAGAATCATGGCAAAATTTGGACAAGTCTCAGCTTAAGTAGAGATTTGGAACAGGATCACAATCATAGTGAGCTGGAGAAACTAAATTAAAGTTTCGACATTTATGGATACTATAAAAGTGTGCTTCTGGAGAGAATATTTCCTGTTCTGTGCCATTATATACACTGAAAGATCCTAGATTATGCACTTCATCGCTTCAATAATATTCAAGATTGAATATTCTGTAGTCTGAATTCACTTTCTCCACTTTGAAATAATTTGGTCAAAGAGAAAAGTGGCAGCAATGGAGGACCAACGCCTACATGTAGTCATCTCAAACTTAAAATGGTGCTATAGAAACAACACCTGATTATGAAACACATGCTCAACAATTGTCTGATACATGGACAAATAATACATTACACAATCTCAAGCAGATTCTTAAGAGGGTTATCAGATGGCTTGAGGTTCAAATATGGTGTCTATTACTCCTCTTTGAATCTTCCTTGGATTTTTCTAATAAAACTGTTACCTTCCGAGAAAATAAAATTAAATAACAAAGGAAATGGATGAATTAAAAGAATAAAACTAAGTGCAGCTTTATTTAGGAACAAAGGATTAGGAAAAATTATGGCAGCCAGTCAGCCTGATGCAATTCATAGATGCAGTAGAAAAATTGTCTATAGAAAGATCTTCACGGAGATTAATAAAAGAACCAAACATATTAATGTATTGCAACAGAACCATCTCTGAGATCAGTAGTAGTGTCTAAGTGTGTGACCATCTCATCTAAAAGCTTAAGCCGTTAGAGAGAGCTCATATTTATTTACGTAGTTATGATTTCAACACACCCCATCACGTGCGGGCCTAATTCTTTTTCATGGACAAACGCGTGAAAAATCTTTTTTTTATAATTGGTGGCGGTGAGACTCGAACCCAAGACTTCTGCCTGCTCTGATATCATGTTGAAGTGTGTAACTATCTCATCTAAAAACATAAGTTGTTAGAGAAAGCACATTTTTATTTACTTAATTATGTCTTCAAGAAGTAGGTTCACGTAGTGTCCTATGACAAAATAGATATGCTAATCTAGCATCACCACCACAAAAGCAAAGAGTTTTACAGACCTGTTTGCTTCTGATACAGACAAGCCCCATAAAGCACCAGCAGCCCTCTCCTGCAGGCCAGGAGAAGCATTTGAGCACGAATGTGCAAGAGCAACCTGGCAATCAAACAAGATGAAACGATAACATCAGCCTTCAACTTTAAAAGGAACAGATTCGGAATTCTAATATTCGGTAGAAATGTATGAACCGAGAAAGAAAAATCATCACTTGACCGCTCTCCAAAGCAAACAAAAAAAAAAAGAAACAGATGGCAACCACATAATTAGACCTCACAACTATAACTAAGAAGTATTTCCTAGTTTCAGGAAACTGAAAATAGTAAGGCCAATGTTAGATTAACACCATACCAAAGCCTCAACGCCACCAGCTGCCGCAATTGCTTCACGATTTCTGTCATCAAATGACAGATTCCATAATGCTCCAGCAGCTTCTTGCCTAAATCACAACAAGGAAAGAAAAACAATGAGATCTAAAATATAATTATAATTATCGTAAGAAAAGCAACGAGAGATGAATATGGACCCAAGGTGACAGATGGTTAGGGTCATGAATTCTGTTACACATTGTTTATGCAGCAAACCTGACTTTGAAGATACTAAAGCAAAAAAAGGTTCCATGTATAACAGCTCTAGTTTCCAATTCAAGCGGTCAACCGATTAAGTGGTGCCCTTCAACTTTTAGGTCATCTCAGGATGATCTGGTCAATCATTTGTAACTCAGCCATGGGTTCATTACAAATTTCCTCACTCTTATTTTTTTGGCAATAAACTGTGAAGTATTACCATAAACCAACAAAATAATACAAAACTAAAGAGCATCCAGAACTTCAGCCACCTTCTAGGAAGGGTGCTTCAGTTGCTAGACCTCCAAAACAGAAAACCAACTATCCGCTAAGTACATAATTTGTGTATCAAGCATTGACATCTCCTAGCCTTCCTAGAATTCTTAAGCCAATTTATCCTCTCCCTAGTCTCCTTTTGTATCTGTGCTACTACAAAATCAGTATTTACACCTGTATTTCTGAACAACTTCCAGTTTCTTGCTTGCCATGTATAGTATATCATAGCCCCCCAAAGGCTTTCCATAACCTCCTTCTTGAATTGCTTCCATCTTCTTCTCTTGATCCACTGCAAACACCGTGGTGCGGTTGCCTTCTGTATCTGTACACCAGCCTAATTATTCAGAGAGTTTCTTATCTCAGAAATCCACCTGCAATCAGCAAACAGGTGATAATGTGTCTCATTAACTTGCTCATCACATAAACAGCAGCAATTATCATCAACTGCAATATGTAGTCTGGAGCCTTTCCTTTGTAAGTAGCTTGTCCATACTTACAAGACACACTATCACCCTTTGCCTTGGCATCATAACTGAGCTCCATACCAAATCATTCCTCACTCTTATTATTAAGCCCAAATCACTTCTCTTTATTCATCCTTTTCTTCCCGACCAGTGGGGTGCTCCATTTTAGTAAGGCTGCGTACAATAGACCCTTGTGGTCCGGCCCTTCCCCGGACCCCGCGCATAGCGGGAGCTTAGTGCACCGGGCTGCCCTTTAGTTGTTACAGCCCAATGTATGGGCATGCTGAATGTTTTCCAGAGATCTTACATGTCCTCAACTGACTCTGTAATTCAAAAATAATAGTAGACCGCTTGGTCTGTTCCGTTGCACATATCTCTTAGATGTGTCATCTTTCATAGGAAAGACCACAAGCTGATGAAAGAGTTCTGGTCATCCTGTTGTACTCATGTTCTCGACTCGGCTCATATTAGAACCCTCTATAGGTTGTATCCCCTGCCTCAAATACATCACCGCTGGTAATGGCTTCACTATGCACCTCACACCTTCACGAGCCTATCGTAAGGGAGATCCACTTCCGATTTCTTCACTTAATTTCTCCACATTTCTCTCTAATGATCCGAAAAATGCTTTGTGAACATAACTGCACCAAATGTCCAGAAATCTTATCCAATCGTGGTATAATTTTAGTTCTTCTCAGTGGCAAGTAACCACCACCCGACCAATCGAGAAGAGGTTTTTTCCACTTCTGATCTCAATGAGAATTTGAATAAGAAAGATATGCATTCATTTCCTTTACTGTTACTCCCATTCAACTGAGGGTATCTGCTCTTCTGATGGGCTCTGTCATAAGGTCTCGGAATCTCTTTTTAAGGATAGGTAACACCTGCATTCACGGGAACCATATTTACAATTACCCAAAAAAGAAAAAAATGTTCTATCTTACAAGGATTCTAAGAATTCTGCCAAAGTTCAGCATTGTCTACGAGGTTTTCTTTACACCGAAAATGAAAAAGCTAAGTACAGTTTATCCTAATATTATGTAGGGAGCTGTGTTTGTCATCAAAACATTTTCCACTGCTATTCTTTCTGTACAGCCCACCATATGCATGCTGGGACAACATTCCACCATTCCTTTTGCTGATCCTCCCTCTTGTATTGTTCCAGCTCCATAAGAGATCATATATGTCCTTAGGCAAAACCCATTTAAGGCCAGCCAAGGTTAAAATAGTTGTCATACCTGATCAGTAACTCCACAATGTAAAAATAGGTGATAGTTGTTCTCTGCTTTCTTATAGCATAAGAAGCATTTGGGGCTTAGTTTAACCCCCTATTCTCTAGGTTCTCCTAGGTCAAACATGCCTTTTCCATGTCCCAGTCAATCGTCATTCCAAAAGGATATTTTCCCACCATTTCCAATTTTGAAAACTCCTCCCAGAATCTTTTTTTTTTTGAGACCGGTAATGTTGTATTCCTCAGCATATCCTTAATGCTGGAGACCTCCAAAAAGGTAGTAACAAGCTAAACCAAGAAAGTAAGTAATTACAGTAAACCTAAAAGATCTACTAGCTGTCCAGCATCTTCTATACACTGTTCTTTACACCAAAAGTAGAAAGTTCCAATGCAGCTCCCTTTGATTTTCAGAATGTTGTTGAATCTATCATCATAGCTTCTCCCATTCTTCTCCCTCCAGATAGTCCGCCAGATACAATGTGGAATTATTCTTCACCACTTCTTCTGTGTCTTGCTTCCCCCTCTGCTAATCCAGCAACTTAACAAGTCTGTTGTGTGCTCTGGCATTGACCAATTGGTCTCTGTTAGACTGAGGAATAAATACCAAAGCTGAGATGTGACTTTGCAATGGAGAAACAGATGGTTATTTGTCTCTCTAGCCTCATTGCATAGCATGCATGTGGACACAAATGGCATTCCCTTTTTCTGTAGAATCTCATGAGTGAGGCGAGCTTTCCTGATTACTAACCATGCAAAACACTTAACTTTAGCAGGAGCCATACTTTTCCATATTTGCTTCCATGGACCTATTTTGTTCTCAGGCATCCTGGAGACCTCCTTCCCATAAATTGCCATCCTTATCATGTTTCCATCTAATGGTGTCATCCCTTGTAGTAGTGCCTTTGAATCCATCAATCCCCTGCAATAACTCCACAAACCTACCTACTTCCCACTCATTCAGATGCCTCCTAAAAAGGACATTCCATCCCTGAGGGGACCAGCTATCAGCCACGGCAACCTCAAGGTTAGTGCATATATTGGCCAGATCATGGAAAGCTTGCACCAAAGCTTCCTGTCCTTCCAGAATAGTATATTAGTACCAGCACCCACCTCATAATAAGTATTCCTTGCTAATCTAGGTCAAAGGTTCCTGATAGATCTCCATACTGATGTTCCATAGGTGGTAGCAACTGCGTTGGTACACCATTGCTCTGTCTGTCCATACTTATTCAAGATTACCTCCTTCCATAGCGCCTATTCATTTCCATTGAATCTCTATAACCATTTCATGAACAAGCAATCGTTCTGCATTTTCAGGTTCCTGACTCCTAAACCACCACCCTCCTTGTTTACTTGTGCAGTCTTTCATTCCACTAAGTGATACCCCTTTCCCTCCTTGTTCCCAAACTAGAGAAAATTCCTTCTTAGTTTGTCCAGCTTCTTGACCACACTAATTGGAATGGGAAACAAGGACATCACATATGTGGGAAGTGAGTCAAGAACAGCATTTATCAGAGTGAGCCTACCTCCAAGAGATGGGTATTGTGTCTTCCAGATGGCCAACTTCTTTTCCGTCTTTTCCACAATCCCATCCCAGATCACCAATTCTTTGTGTGTTGCCTAATGGCATGCCCAAATACATTGTTGGTAATTTGTATACCTTACACTCCAATATCCCAGCTAGTTCCTCCATATGCATCACTTCTTTAATAGGAAATAGACTACTTTTCCTCCAGTTAATACTCAAACCAGAAGTGGCTTCAAAAACAAGTAGTATCATCCTGATATAACAAATCTATTCAACTGCAGCTTCACAAAATATCACAGTGTAATCTGCATACAGCAGATGACATATTTTCATATCTGCCCCTGCCCTGCTGCTAACTTTGAATCCCTTTATCCACCTATTGCTGATAGCAATCCTCATCATATTGTTGAAACCCTCCATGGCAATGATGAAAAGGAAAGAAGAGAGAGGGTCACCTTGTCTAAGACCTCTCTTTGAAGAAAAAAAACCCACAGGTTCTCCATTAACAAGTATGGAAAACCTGACAGTTCTAATACAAAAATCAATCCATTTCAATCACTTTTCACCAAATCCCATCTGTCTGAGAATGTTTAGCAAAAAATCCCAGTTTACATGATCATAAGCCTTCTCTATATCCAGTTTGCATATAATGCCTGACGCCTCCCCTCTCAATCTAGTATCCACAAATTCGCTGGCTATAAGAGCACCATCCATAATCTGCTTACCTTTAATAAAGGTCATCCGATGATTGTTTACCAGTTTGTTCACAACCCTTTTCAACCTTTTTGTTAACACTTTGGCAATTATTTTATAAACCCCAATAATGAGACTGATAGGTCTATAATCCCTTTGTGCAGCAACTCCAATTTTCTTGGGAATGAGAGCCACATAAGTAGCATTGAAACTACTCTCAAAGACTTGGTGAGAATGAAAATGTCGCATAGTGTTTATGATGTCTTCTTTCAAAATCTCCCAGAAAGACGGGTAGAAATACAAGGATACCCATCTGGGCCAGGTGCCTTGTCACTAGCACAGAACTTGATACTGTTTAGAACTTCCTCCCCTTCAAATTCCTTTTTCAACCATTCTTGTTCCTCAGTGTTAATTCCTGCAGTCTCATAGAGATTAAAGTCAGATCTCCAACTTTCAGATTCCTTGTGTAGATTTTGATAGAAGTTTTGAATGCTCTCCTTTATGGCTGTGGGATCAGTAATTGTTTCACCCTCCACTTCTAATGAATCAATAGCATTGAACCTCTTGTGTGTTGTGGCAATCCTGTAGAAATATTTAGTGCTCTTATCTCCACTTTTTAACCACTGAACTCTCGACCTTTGCCTCCAGGCTATCTCCTCGTTTCTAGCCATCTCCTCAAGTTCCGTAGATAAATGAACTTTCTGGATCAGTTCATCCTCAGTGAGCAGTCTCTGATCTTGAATGATCTCTAGAGTTGAGATCTGGTTCAAGATTTCCTCCTTTTTCCTCCAGTTGCCATCGTTTTTCTTGCTCCACTCCTTCAATTTGTCTTTCAAAAGCTTCAGTTTAGTGGCTAAAATGAAGGCAGGGGTGTCACTGACCTGAAAAGAAGCCCACCATACTTGCACCTTATCTCTAAACCCTTCCACACCCAGTCATCATTGCTCAAATTTGAAATAGGACTTTTTGAATTCTCAATCCCCACAACTAAGCATGATTGACCTGTGATCTAAGCCAACCTTGGGAAGTAAACTTTATTTGATCTAAAGGAAATGTTCCTCCCACTGGGAATAGAACAAAAATCTATCAATTCTAGAAGCACTCATATGATTTTCTCCCCTCCTCCATGTGTAAGATCCTCCAAATAAAGGAGGATCAAACAATTCCATCTCATTAATCCATTCTGAAAATTCAGCCATTGCACTTGTAATTCTATGCCCATTTGTCCTCTCAGATCGATATCTAGTAACATTGAAATCCCCACATACCACCCAAGGCCCATCACATTGACTTCTAATAGCCGACAATTCCAGCCAAAGATCCCTCATTTCAATTCTTCCACACTCGGGCACTCAGGTACCAAGTCAGGTTGTGGTTAATGCCAACAAATTTACAAGTAAAGTAATCATTTGATCACCACTGTCAACCAGTTCGCCCAACCAATTCCTTTTATCCCAAAGCACTATTATCCCCCCACAACTGCCTATATCCTCCATATGAATCTCTCCCGTCCACCTGTTAAAATAGAATTGCTGAATTAAATTAGTCTTTTCCATCCAGCTTAGTTTCCAGAATTACATAAATGTCTGCCCCCCACTGTTGTAACAAGTTCCTTATAAGACTTCTCTTGTTCTCCCGGTTAAGACCCCTGACATTCCATGAAAGAATTTTTACTTTCATTGATAACTTAGAGAGTTGTTTCTCCCCCTGATCCTAGGCTCTCCGTCTTTGAAATTCATGTGAAAGATCAGATTCCTAACCTCTTTGGAAACTGAATCTTTGTTTTTTATTGAGCTGTCACCCTTCTATTGCTGTTGCTCCTTCCGCCTCTTCTCATCCAGCTTCATGAATAATTCAAAAGCAATTTTTTCAGAACCTGTAAAAGTGGCCCCGAATCACTGGCTAAGTTTAATAACATTGGAAATGTTAGATTTCCGGATGCTCTCCCCAAATGAGGATCTTATAGTTTTGGTGCACTATGTATCCAGCCACCAGTTCTCACACTTGAAGTAAGATTTCCTATACTCCTAATCTCCACATTGCAATTGCTTTGGGCAGTAATCAGATGATACTCTAGGAGGTAAAGATTGCTTTATATTCCTAAATTCCTCGTCCCATTCTATCGAAAAAAGGATTGTATCAAGTCTTGAGGAGATTCCTTGATTATTCCCTCTATTCCAAGTGTAAGAACCCCCAAATAAAGGGGGATCAACAACCTGCAAGTGATTGATGATCTCGGAGAACTCTATCACGTCCCTTGTGAGGTTGTGGTTGTTGCCCCATTCATTAGAAAATCTAGTAGTGTTGAAGTCTGCGCAAACAACCCATGGCCCACTTAACAAGTTAACATCTATTAGGATTCAGTGTCGGCTTAGTGGGCTTTCCTCGTCCACAATTGGATTTATTTCCTCAATTGTTTTATCCATCACTAATTTCAATATTTTCCCTTGGCCACTCATAGATCACCGCAAATTGGTAACTTGCTTCTTTGGCATCCGAGGGATCTCCTTTGAATGGGGTGTTCCTTTGTCCATAAACTTCAAGGTCCCCCATTCAGCGTAAGTTCATTCTTAACTTCCCACAAATTCATAAAATGTCTATCAATTGTCTACCACATTCATTATTTAGAAATGTTCCTCTCTATTTACAAAATAAGATTGCTTTTCCAATTCTATCATGTAGATGACAGATTTTTTTATTATTTTTCACTTCTCTTATACTAAGCTAATGTCTCTTACTCTAAGTAATCTAAATATTATTTTCGTTAGAGCTTGATAAAGTGGGTTGCAGTAGAAATTGCCTGGAAACGTTGTCAGAGAATCAATGTCTTGCTTGTTTCTATGTCTCAAGTAGTCTAGAGAGAAGGGGGAGTTTCTCTCTCCACCCTAGAAAGACTTTTGCTGAATAGCTACATGCAAGTGGCAAGAAAATATTGAAGTATTTCACTGCACGTAAAACAATATGCAAGTTAAATTATAAAGACGAACTACCTGACTCCATCATGAGGAGAACGAGTAAGTTGCACAAGTGCTTCAAGAGCTCCTGCCTCTTGTCCAACTGCTGCATTGTTACTGTTGCTATCTCCATGAGCAGCAAGATTTGCAAGTGCACGGGCAGCCTAGAGAAACAAAAAGGATATCGTCATAAAACTGACAGCATCAGATATATGTGAACATACCCTTCACCAAATGGTCCATAAACTGAAAGCCAAAACACTCCAACACTAGACACCACAATTTAAGCAACCTTTCTCTGGGGACAATCATACAAGTCCTAACTAGCAGATGTGCATGTAATTACTCCCACATTAAGAAATAAAAGGGGTAAAAGGACAGCACAATACCACAGAGAACTTTGCGAATAGAATTAACTAGACATATGAGGGAATTCATATCCCATTGTACTCAGGTGTATCCTATGCAATGAATCTGCATAAGGTACATGCATGTACAAGCCACTCTCCTGAGGACCTATCGCAAACATGTCGACAAAGAAAATAATGTTTTCGTCTCATAATATACACAGGTTTGCTAGTGACCTATCAATTTGAAAGGATGCGCTTTGGTAAAGCACAGGGCGTTTGATGCACGTAAAAGCTTGTTAGGACTTACTCTTGCATTCAACAATTTCAATTGGATTCTCAGACCCGAAATATAAAGTGACTCTTGAAAAAAGAAAACCTAGAAACTGTCTGCTTGTTATCCTGAACAGTGCAAAAATCGCTGACTACAAAATCTGAGAGAATTAAACCTGCTCTTGAACTCCTTCAGCCTTGCAGTTCTGAGCAAGCTTTACTAAAGCATGTACACCACCTACTGTTGCTACCTCTATGCTACATTTATCATCTGCCGCCAAATTTGCTAATGCACCAGCCGCACGTTCCTAAGAGGTGGCGAAAACAAGCAAGTTACTAACAGAAACATGAGCTGATAACTTCCATTATTATGCGGCATAAATTGCAAGTAAGAAAGCAAGCATGGGTTTTACATGCATATGCCTTGTTAAAACACGTACCAGAACTCCCTCACCACCAGTGACGGACCACTTGAAGATAAGATCAACCAGAGCTTTTACACCACCAGCTTCAGCAATGGCAGCCTATAGTTGAACTTTGGTTAGCAAGAAGCAAAATGCTGAACAAACAATAAAAGTAACTATAAACCTGACAACCTTATGCTCTTCCCCAACAGAGAGATTCCATAGTCCTCCAGCGGCTTCTTCTGCAACCAACCTATTCATAGACCTTGCCAAACTTGCTAGGATGCTGATCCCACCTTCTTCTGCCACAGCTTTTGCAACATTGGCATTCACAGATAAATTTGCTATAGCCTATACGTCGAATTAAGATGCATACAAATCAATCTTCGCCATGAAAGCAACTAACTTTAGCATATTTTTGAACCATTCAAGTAGTGACAGAGGGATAAACTCAAGCTAATGGACGCTCTTCAAAGACGGAACAACAACAACATACACAGTGTAATCCCACAAATGGGGTCTAGGGAGGGTAGAGTATACGCAGACCTTACCCCTACTTTGTGAGGTAGAGAGGTTGTTTCCGATAGACTCTCGGCTCGGAATAAAGCAATAACAAAGTAGGTCAAATAGGAAAAAGGAAACAGTAACTACAACAAAATAGTATGCTAAGCGAAGAACAAGAGACAGTAAATAATATCAGAAATCAAAGGATAAGAAATTACATGAGAAATACCACGACTACTAGTAAGGAAGAATGAGCGAGACAACGTGCTACTACCTACTAACCTTCTACCCTAATTTGTGTCCTCCACAACCTCTTATCTAAGAACAGCACACAGATAATATGATAATAGAACAGCACACAGATGATATGATAATAGAACAGCACGCATATGATCTAGCAAATACAATTCATGAATACCTACCATAAGAAGTTAAAGAAAACCAAACTAAACAGATGGACAAAGCATCAGAAAGGAGTTTCACCTTTGCAGCTTCTGTCTGAAGCCCTTCCCGCCAAGATCTTGCAAGGTTTAGCAGGAGACCGATGCCTCCATCTCGCATAACTGCTTCAGCCCTTCCACCGTGAATGCTAGCATTTTCATCATCAATGACAACAAAGGTTGCCAGGCCAGTGGCTGCCCTTTCTTGAACTTCCTCTTGAGTGCTCCGCATTAGACTAAGTAACAGATAGGCACCCTGGCTGAGCCAAAAATTGTCCAACCCTTGTGGATTGCTTTCAGCAATTCGCAGAAGTGAATGGGAAAGGATCCATTCCAGCCAATTCATAACATCATCCATTTTTCTATCCTTGGTCTTTAAATCTCTCCACTCCACAAATACATTCCTCTCTTTATTTGTAGTATCGACAAATAGTGATGCTACCTCTTTAAAAATATCAGTGAAAAAAGAAAGTAGTAGTTTACCTTTATGATTGTTATTGGAAACAAAGCCGGCATCTTGCTCGAGGCCTGGGCAATATAAGGCACACAAGACCTTTAAGCATGGTGAGGATGAAAACAATCTTAAAACGGCATTAGGAATTATATCTGTTCTGGACACATCTAAGCCTGTCAGGTTAGGTAGTTTACTCCAATTCTGTAAAGCCAAACTCCATTTCATATTAGTTGTGCCAGCAACCGACAGGAAGCGAAGAGACAAAACATTTCCCAAAGCCACCTCATCAACGTTGAGACAATCGATCAGACCAATGTCCACCAAATCCCGACAATGCCTAGCCAACGCATTGATGGCATCTCCATCAACTTCACGAATTCCAGAAAGTCTAAGCCTCCGGAGTTGAGGACAGCAAATAGCTATTGCTTTTATTGCATCACTGCTTATCCTTTCACAAAAATCAGGGCCAAGTTGCAAACTTTCAAGTGACTCGTGTCGAGCAACAATTACAGACAATGTAGCATCTGTGATCTTGCGGCAGTAATCCCCACTGATCTCACACAGACTCTTAGCCTGAAGCTGTATTATTGCATCCGCAGATTCAGCACCACGAAACCGAAGTTTCTGAAGATTCCTACACCTAGGGGCAAGAGAAACAGCAGCAGCAGAATCACACTTGTGGGGACGAATGTCTAAAACCTGCCATAAGCATGGTGATTCACCTAAACTTCTCCAAGTCTTACAGGTGGATGACAAGCTCGCTCGATCACGATAGTTCAGACACGAAAATAGCTGGATTATCGTATCATCCGGTAACCTAGTCCAATCAACAATCCCTCTCTCATCCAAAGCCAAACACCCATCAACCTCGGGGCAATCAACCTTCTCCTGTCCCCTCCTTGTCAATTTCCTCCGAACCCTCCTGTTCATATCTAAATTTCTGACTCACACAAATTATTTCACAACCAGAGTTCTTACACCACTGATAAAGGAAAACAAGGGCAACTAATAAACACTAGCAGATAAACAAAGAATCAGTAACAAACTAACAAGTGATCAAGAAACAAATGCTATTAAGCCTTTCATCTCAAAACACACAACAAAACTAGGACAATCAAAAGGTGATAGCTTTACCAGTAATCACTGGATACTCACATAGAGCACCACCAGCAAAACCCGAAAAACCCAAGAATTCTAACACCCTTTAATCTCAAAATGAAATCCCAAACTTACCAAAGGCCTCACAAAGGATGTCCTTGTTTTAACCTCTCAATATGCCCTAGCAGAAATCAACCAACACATATATATACACATCACAGCACAATTCAAGATTCACCAGTTACCAAAAAGGATCAAACCCCAGATTAACCAAATCTCCAATCTTTAATCCAAATGGGCAAAGTCATAACCTTTTTCACAAAACAGACTAATTGGGCTTTGTGGGTATTAACCCAAACCCTTTTTACTTCCACTACTAGGCCCCTTAATTAAATGTACTATACTAACCCAATAAGAGAATTAACATTCAAGAAAACTTCAGTATAAGCTCAAATACTATCCCACAAACAAGAATTTATACACTATGATGATATGATATGTATTATAAGGTATGGATTGGAGAGAAATAAAGAGAAAAAACTTGAGAGAATAAGATTATGTGTATTTAGAGAAGTATATAGAGAAATATAAAAGGAAAGCACGCCAAACCCTCAAGGCCAAATATATTTATATCTCTTTCTCCGTGTGGGTATATGCTCCCAAATGTTAAGAACTGTCTATACTGCAAGCAATTATAGAAAGGGAAGAGATTTTTTGGGTGATGGGGTTAAGAGGAGATAAATTTGCTTGCAAGGGTAGATTGTAAAGAAGATTAGTGTTGGCAGTGTTGTTGTTTCTTTTTTGTTCTTTTCTTTTTCCTTCAATTTGAAATATGTTAATTGTAATTACAATAAAATTGTGGCCAACAACAAAATAATCATATTATTTATTGACCCATAAAAAGTCGCGGGCATTGTAAAGACTGTCAATATTTCATGAAGTGATCATTTCTTACCGTAAAAAATCTTCTTTGTTTGTATCGGATGAAAATTGCATAAGCTTTCATTGTTTGGGTAAAGTTACGATCTTCATAACTTTTGTATCGATAAGTGCTTCAACAAAGATCACACTCCAACAAATTGATTTGGAAACCATAGGCGCGAACCAACAAACTTGAGCATCTAAAGTCATTGCATTGATGGTTTTCACTAGGTGCATCTATATCAAGTCCTGCATTCACAAAGATAAAGTTTATGTCGTGGTTATAATCTGGACTGATAAGATAGTAACGAGTAAACAATGCATTTCATTAGATGACATTATTGATAGGCTAATGCATTTGGTGATTGATAGAAAAATAGATGTGATTTTTATCGCTTCACAAGATGTTATAACTTAGACAGATTAACTAGTAATGAATAAGTAATTCGTTCCTCTTACTAACATGTCCCATTTGTCATTCCTTCTTTCTTCCTCAAGCTCGCATTTTTATGAGATATTATCGAATAGGTTTATTTGTAGTATGAGATGTGATTGTGCCGGTAATCTTCCTTTTTCTTGGAAATGTTTCATCACTTTGTCATCTTATCGTCCTTTGACCTTATCATATTGCTTGATTTTTTCAATGGTACGTCCTAACTATACTGACTTGCGTATTGGGCAGTGAAGTTTCAGCATAAGGTTGCGTATCCAGCAAGACTCAGAAACAACATTCCCTACTCCTCTGTACTCGGCTTCGGCACTGGATCGAGACAAAGTAGGTTGTCGTTTAGAAGACCAAGAAAGCAAGTTATCTCTGAGGAAGACACAATAACCTGACGTGGATCGTCGAGTATCAGGACATCTACCCCAGTTCTCCCACATCGGTGGGATAAGTGGTCATTGGTCTTCTTATATGGCTTAGGCAATCCTCATCCCTTTGAACTAGCTTTTTGGGTTGAGTTATGCCCAAAATCCATTTTTTACATAGTATTAGAGTCAGACGCATTCCAATTCATTATTTTCGATGTTGGGCCCCCCTCTTATATTGTCCATGCTCCAAATGTCCAGCCCTGGGTATGAGGCGGGGGTGTTGAGTTCTCCCACATCGGTGGGATAATTGGTCATTGGTCTCATTATATGGCTTGAACAATCCTCCTCCACTTGAGTTAGCTTTTGGGGTTAAGTTAGGCCCAAGATTCATTCTTTACAATTATGTTATGCTTCTCTCCCGGAATGTCAAATGAGTACATAGTTTACCATTCATATTGAGGTCACGCCCAATATATATATATATATATTGTTGTATTAAATTTCTTATAGAAATAGTATTTAAGTGAAGGGCAAAAAAGTCTTTCATCCACCATCACAATCACCGCCACCCTCACCTTCCTAAACTTCACCCTCCACCCTACATTCCCCACTCACTCCACCACCACTAACCACATATGTCATCATAACTATCACCATCGCCCCTCCCAACCCCCACTACCTGCCTACCCCTACCCATCACCAACCCACTCTCCACCCCACCCCCACTCCACCACAATCAAGGCCCAAACTATACTACTAACCACCTCTACCATCAGAACTAGCACTGCTGCCAACTACCACCAACATTATCATCAACCAACACACATTCTTTAGCCGCCACCATCACCAACACCGTCAATTACTAACATCAACCAACTTCATCATCACAAACCACAACCATCACTACCCACAAGACCACTATGGCGTCAGTCACTACAACACCAACTACCTTCACCGTGACAATTACAAAGCATCTCCACATAAATTTTTCATTTCTTTATAATATTTTTTTGTTGGATTATATTTATTTTCTAATATTTAGTTACTTTTTTATTTGAATTGTATATTTATTGTGTTTATAAATCCAATATTCATATTCAGATGTTGAAAACACAAACAATTTTAATCATTCAGTGTTGAGATCAACAGACAACATCCTAATCATTCAAATATGCATTTAGATTCAGACGTTTTAATCTTAATAAAAACAAATGAAGCATAAATAAGTGTCTTGTCCGTGAAAATTTTGGCCCAACTCATACCCAATGCCCTATAGCAACCCCATCCCCTCCCTCTGGTTTTCTTCCTCATACTTCCCTTCATCTTCGAATTGAAAATTGAGTGTTTGTAGTTCAAATTTTATGATAATCGATTATTTGTGTTAGATTAAAAATTTTTTACACCAATTTTTTGAAGGTTGGATGAAAAATTTAAAAATCCATTATTATTGGGGTATTGAGAAAATTTGAAAATTCAATTGGGTTGTTGAATTCAGTTTGTTACTCGATTTTGATCGGCTAGTAGTTTAGATGTCGTGGCTGAATTATGGGGTTGTAAAAATCTGAAAATTATTTATACTTTTAGGAAAAATAGGAAAAGCAAAACAAAAAGAAGCCAAGAACGAAAAAAGGGATATTTCATATATGCCCACCTGATTTCATGTCTCACTCTTTAATTCATTCCCTCCTCACTTTTAAGTTTATGCATGACAATATATTCAAAATCATGAATTACAAGTCCAAATTAGTAAGGGAACTAATCTCATAAATTTAGAACGTCTTGATGTCGTAGTCAACTCAAATTCACTGTTAAACAAAGCAACATTGCCCGTGATATACACTGATGTATATCACGACTATATTGCTTTGTTTAACATTCACCTCTCGGGTCAATGGTCCAAAATTCAAAATTAAAGCATAAATGCGTTATCCATAAGCTATGAAATCCAATATAATAATTAAAATTGATTTTTAATATGAATTGCTAAGTCAAATCAATGAATTTTCAATTCTATATTTAGATCTAAAATTATCAATTTAAGCCCTTAGAAACACATGATGTTATGGTTCAAACCCTACCAAACGAGTAATCTAAATACATGTTTGGAGAAATTATACCTAGAATATTAGGTTGAAATTCCAACAAATTGGATTCAAATTTGAGAGCTCTTCCCTCAAAATTTGCTAAAAATGTATGATGTCCCGAAACTCTATATTTTAAATCAACTACAGTGTCATAATTGTGAAACTTCCATCGCAAATTCGGAATAACTTTCGATAATGCGGCATCTCATTCAGCTAGCCATTCTCGCTTTTGTGACTTGGACTCTCACAATTGTGAAAAATTAGTGTTGGAGGACTATGTTTTTGTAGAGGCCTGGTCTGGTGCCCTTTTTCGTATATGCGACCATTTTTACAGTAATTGAGACACCAGCTGACAACAATTTCATCATATGTGTTGAAAATTATGCTTAATCCAAAATTCCTCTAAAATCCTTGGATCTCCACCCAAACCGCTTGACTAAGTCCTAAATAGTAAAAACAACATGCACAAAGTATCAAAATACATTTTAGGAATAAATGCTCAAAAAAGGAATTGGGTTATTACAAAACTACACCAGAATTCATTGTTGGCAATGAGCACAAAACTAATGAGTATGATGAGTGATTTTCCTAGAAACTTATCTCAAGTTAATTACGGCTGCAGGGGGTGATCTAGGCCTTTTTAACGAGTTTGGAGTCAAAATTTGCTAAAATCTTACTCTCGCCATTCCAAAATAAGTGTCGTTTTAGTAATAAAAAAAAATTTCCCAAAAAAATTATCGCCTTAAGAATTCAAGACAATAATTAGTAATTATTTTCAATTATATCCTTATATTAAATAACTTCTTCCTCTTAATAATGTTCAATTCTCAAGGAACATCTAATTAGTAGGGGTAAGCAGGTAAATGACACTTTGTATTTATTGTTTCTCTTAATGGACGTGAAAAGAGCTAAAACAACACTTATTTTGGAATTGATGAAGTAGTAAATATTTAATTTGAACACAGAATTTGAAGATACAATAAATTCAATACAATCAACTTTAAAATCAAACCTCAAATTAAAATCCTAAATCATCTGATTTGATGATGGGGAAATGGTCAAATTAACCGGGAAAAATTCAATCAACTTGCAGATATAACAATTGTTCACCATATTTCAAATTACTTTTAAAATGCTAGTTGGCTAAGAGGAAATATGATAAATACCCGTGATATACACGGAATATACACCGTGTATATCACGGGTCGAATGCTCAAAATCAAGATGTTAAACTCGTGATATACACGGTGTATACATACCGTGTATATCACAGTTTAGTGGTCTTATTTAGGTAAATGTTTTTGTTGTAGTTAAATTAGAATCGTACACTTACCATAATTGTATAATTATTGTACAAGTAGAATAAAGTTTTAGGAGTAGAATAGGAATAGAATCCTATTATGGAAATTGTAAATTGTATATATACTCTTTCATTAATGAAAATAATCAAGGGATTATTTCTTTCATGATATCAAAAGTCTAGGTTTCTCAAACTCCTACACTTTTCCGCTGCCTCTCTCTCTCAACTCGATATTCGAGACCTTTTCTCGGGATCTGAGCCATATTTCTTCCTCTTCTACTTTCCTAATTCACCGATTGTTCTTTCGTTATGTATACGTCAAAGAACACGTTTCATCATGTCATTATAATTTTCAACATCAAGAACCACATTCCTATTGTTCTTGAGATGAAAAATGTCCAATATGCGATGTGGGCTGAACTTTTCAAGATTCATGCACGCTCGCATCAAGTTCTTCATCATATCATTCCCTCAACCGCATACCAGGAGCCTGCCCCAGAAGTTGACCCGATATTATAGACTATTCTTGATGCTACCGTTCTGCAGTGGATTTATTCCACTATCTCTACGGACCTCTTGCAAACAATTCTTGAACCCGATGCTACCACATTGGAAACTTGGAATAGGTTGCGTGACATATTCCAAGATAACAAAAACTCCCGTGATGTTACCCTTGAGCATGAATTTTCTCATGTTAACATAGAGGATTTTCCGACCGTCTAAGCCTATTGCAAAAGGCTGAAAGAGTTGGCGGACCAACTCCTTAACGTTGGTGTGCCCGTTAGCAATAATCGTCTTGTTCTCCAGATGGTTGTTGACCTATCCGAGGCCTATAGTGGCGTTGGAACTCTCCTTCGTCAAAATGTTCCTCTCTCACAGTTCTATCAAGTCTGGTCCATGCTTACGTTGGAAGAAGTCGACTTAGCCAAAAAGGATGCTACTGGCACCACACCTGTCGTCATAATGACCACATCCGACGCCACTCACTCCTCATCTGAGACTTTGGGCCAAAATCGCAACAACATTGGAGGAAAAAATGGTAAAAATTGAAAAAATTATGGCGGAAACCGAGGTGGAAATAACGTGGGTGGGCCTCGGGGTAATGTGCCTCAAACAAATTGGTCGCAACCCTGGGGTCCGTGGCCCTAGAACTGGGCCAGCGGTCCTTGGCCCAATGGCCCCTATTGCCCACTTTCGACCTACCCGGGAAACTGGGCCCAATTTCCGCACACAAACATGCCCAATTTTTCGGGCCAGCAGTACAGTCCGAGACCACATTCTGGATCGGGGCAGCAAGCATGTGTGCTTGGGCCTCGGCCAGCCCAGACCCATTATGTTACGGGTCCCACTTCGACGGATATTGAAGTTGCGATGCACACACTTGGATTGAACCCCCCGGATGCAAATTGGTATATGGACACTAAAACCACTTCTCACATGACATCCGACTCATGTACTCTCTCGTCTTATTACAATTTGAGCAACAATCGTTGTATTATTGTTTGTAATGGTCATACTATTCCAATTCATGGTCACGGTAGTGCAACTTTGTCCCTCCCCATCCGCCTCTTGTCTTAAAAAATACCCTTCATGCTCCTTACTTAATTAAAAATTTGGTGTTTGTTCGCAAATTGACCATTGATAATTGAGTTCTGTTAATTTTGATCCTTTTGGGTTTTCTATGAAGGATTTCAAAACGGGTTTATGAGATGCAACAGTAGGGGCGATCTTTATCTAATCACCACCGTCAATTCCGTAAGTCCGGCCATGCCATCCATTTTTGTTGCTCTTGTTCCTTCCTCGTGGCATGCACGTTTGAGTCATCCAGGGTCGTCCATTATGTGTTCTTTAAATAAAAACAATTTTATTCATTGTAAGGGTACGAGTAATACTCCAATTTGTCCCTCTTGTCTGTTAAGAAAACATGTTAGATTGCCTTTTGTAGCCTCTACTTCTCGCACTTTGATGCCTTTTGATATTATTCGTAGCGATTTATGGACATCTCCAGTTTTAAGTTATGTGTGTCATCATTATTATGTTCTATTTTTGGATGATTATTCTAATTTTTATGGACCCGTTAGCGAAAAAATCTCAAATATTTTCCACTTTCATCAATTTTAGGGCATTCATCCGTACCCACTTCGAATGTGATATCAAAAATATTCAATGAGATAATGAAAAATAATATGATAATGGGATATTTCGGGAATTTTGTGCGGCTAATGACATAATTTTTCATTTTTCTTGTCCACATACGTCTTCACAAAATGGGAAAGCCGAATGAAAAATTCGTACGATTAATAATATTGTCCATACCTTATTAGCCCATGCTTCCGTCCCTCCGTCTTTTTGGCATCATGCACTACAAATGACTACTTATCTACTCAACATACTTTCTAACAAAGGATTGACTTTTGAATCTCCACTCAAAATTCTCTATAATAAAATCCCTTCATATTCTAATCTTTGAGTTTTTGGGTGTTTATGTATCCACTATTTCCATCGACTACATTAAACAAACTTCAAGCATGTTCTACCGCTTGTGTGTTTTTGGGTTATCCATCAAATCATCGTGGTTATAAGTGTTTTGATTTATCCTTCAATAAAATCATAATCAGTCGTCATGTTATTTTTTATGAAACCCAATTTTCGTTTACCAAAGTATGTTGTACCGTGCCTGACTCGTATCAATTTTTAGATGACGATGTCCCACCTTATATTCTACGTCAACTGTTGGACCAACCCGCACCCTCTGTCTCGCCAGCAGGCCCACTACCTGCTGGCCCACTACCCTCTCCGTCACTTACATCCTCAGGGTCGGCTCGATCCAGTGGGCCTGTTTTCCAACCCACTATCGAATTGGCCCCTGCTACATTACCGTGTCCCAGCCCCAGTTCCAGTATTGGGCCAGCAGGCCCACTGCCTGCTGGCCAGTCCGTCACTTGTCCCGATATTTTCCAAATTCCACCCAATTCTCCCCCGAGTCACATACCGGTCACTCGTAGTCAACGAGATATTTTAAATCAAAAATATATTTTAATTTAAACTCTAATGTTCTTAAATCCCCTCTACCCCGTAACCTAGTGTCCGCATTAAATGACCCGAATTGGAAATTGTCTATGACTGACGAATATGATGCTCTTATTGCAAATAAGACGTGGGAGTTGGTACCCCGTCCTTCTGGTGTTAATATTATTCGGTCTATGTGAATTTTTACTCATAGGGATAATTCTGACGGTTCTTTTGCGAGACATAAGACTCGTCTTGTAGGTGATGGTAAGACTCAACAGGTTGACGTGGATTGTGGTGAGACATTTAGTCCGGTGGTTAAATCGGCTACCATTCACACTGTTCTCAGTCTGGCTCTTTCGAAAGCTTGGCCCATCCATAAGTTAGATGTAGAGAATGCTTTCTTACATGGTGATCTTAAGGAGACCGTTTACATGCATCAACCCTTGGGTTTTCAAGACCCTAAATATCCTCATAATGTCTGTTTATTAAAGAAGTCTTTGTATGAGCTTAAGCAGGCCCTACGGGCTTAGTATAAGAGGTTTGAAGACTATTTCATCTATTGGGTTTTCACACAGCAGGTCTGATAATTCATTGTTCATATATCGTCGTGGTACTTCCCTGGCTTAATACTATTACATGTGGATGATATTATCTTGATTGTCTCTTCTGATGCTTTGCGACAATCTATTATAACAATGCTCAGTTCTGAGTTTGCTATGAAAGGCTTGGGGTCCTTGAGTTACTTTTTGGGGATTGTTGTCACTCGTCATGCGGGTGGGTTATTCTTATCACAACGGAACTATGCAGCTGAGATCATTGAGCGAGTTGGTATGTCCTCATGCAAGTCTACTTCCACTCCAGTTGATACTAAACCCAAGCTGGGTGCTGCGACTGACTCACCGTATGAGGATCCGACCCACTATCGCAGTCTTGCAGGGGATTTTCAGTATCTTACTTTCACGAGACAAGATAATATGTATGCCGTACAACAGGTGTGTTTGTTTATGCATGATCTCAGGGTTGAGCACATGAATGCGCTTAAACGCATTATTCGATACATCCATGGAACACTTGACTATGACTTACATTTATATCCATCATCAACGTCTACACTTGTCTTGTATACGGATACTGATTGGAGTGGTTGTCTGGATACCAGACGTTCCACATCCGGCTATTGTATGTTTCTTGGTAATAACATGGTCTACGAAGCGTCATTCTACATTATCACGCTCTAGTGCAGAGGCCGAGTATCGAGGGGTAGCCAATGTGGTCTCCGAATCCTGTTGGTTACGTAATCTTCTTTTAGAGCTTCATTGTCCTATTCAGAAAGCTACCTTGATTTATTATGATAATATTAGTGTCATCTACCTTTCTGGTAATCCGGTTTAACACCTGCGCACTAAACACATCGAGATGGATATTCACTTTGTTCGCGAAAAGGTAGCTCGTGGACAAGTACGCATCTGCCATGTCCCTTCCAGGTATCAAATTGTAGACATCTTTACTAAGGGTCTTTCCTCGGTCCTTTTTGAAGATTTTAGGGACAGTCTCAGCGTACGAAGACCGCCCGCTATGACTGCAGGGGTGTGATAAATACCCGTGATATACACGGAATATACACTGTGTATATCACAGGCCGAATGCTCAAAATCAAGTTGTTAAACCCGTGATATACACGGTGTATACATACCGTGTATATCACGGTTTAGTGGTCTTATTTAGGTAAATGTTTTGTTGTAGTTAAATTAGAATTGTACACTTACCATAATTGTATAATTATTGTACAAGTAGAATAAGATTAGGATTTTCCTATTATGGAAATTGTAAATTGTATATATACTCTTTCATTAATGAAAATAATTATTTCTTTCAAAATATATAGTCATAACAATTCGATTGAAGTCAACTTTCCAAAATGCAACGTGACTTTCTTGTTTTTTTTTTTTAATCTTTAAATTGACTTTTATAAGATGAATGCATAAAATTATATGCCTGAACAAAATCAAAATAAACTTCACTTGTTCTTTGCAAAAGTGAATTAACAATATGGCTGCAGTGAATTTTCTGGTAGAGAACTTGATGCAGTTGTTACGTGACAATGCTGAGTTAATAGTAGGAGTTCAAGGTGAAGCCGATAATCTGCTTCAGGATCTAAGTGAATTCAGTGCCTTTTTCAAACAAGCTGCCAAGTTACGCAGCGAAAACCAAGTTCTGAAAGAATTGGTGAAGAGTATCAGGAAAGTGGTTAATCATGCTGAAGATGCTATTGATAAATTTGTCATTGAAGCTAAGCTTCACAAGGACAAAGGGTTGACCAGGTTGTTAGACAAGTTATAAGAAAATAAACAAAGGAATTAAAAACTTATTAAGAGTGTGGGAGAACCTAGCAAAGTTTGGCTCTAGTATCGTGCAAAATGTTTGAGCATCTTAACTAGAACCTTGAGGCAATGAGTGGAGTAGTCCAGCGCCGCAAGTTTATATGTACCTCAAGTTTAGTCTCCTCAATAAGAATGAAGGTGATTGAGCTTAGACGGCAATGTGGTGCTTAAATATAGACAATTCAGACATCTCGATTGAGCCTCCAGGAGAATGGGACAATCGATGGAACTGTATAACATTTATAGAACATATCGATACTTTGGGACAGGAGATACCTAACAAAGTGGAAGCGAAGTTCATAGAACGTTAATAAAAAAAAGGACAGCCCGGTGCACTAAGCTCCCGCTATGCGCGGGGTCCGGGGAAGGGCCGGACTACAAAGGTCTATTGTACGCAGTCTTACATCACATTTCTGTAAGAGGTTGTTTCCGAAATAAAAACATGTGAAAGTAAGAAGGATGTGTGGCTTTACAAGATTGCACAATATTGAAATAATTATGTCTATAATGTTGTAATGTTGGTGTTCTATGTCTTTGGAAATCCATTTTTGCTGCTATTAGCTGACCTATCCTTTTTCAGCTGCACAATAGCATAATATGATATTTTTTGGTTGTATGTTCTTTTTCTTGCCAATGTTACTTAAGTTCATATGTTTAATCTTTATCTTTGTTATTTTAAAAGCCTCCTGTGGTTGAGGAAGA
This sequence comes from Anisodus acutangulus, assembly GCA_029783415.1. Taxonomy (NCBI): domain Eukaryota; kingdom Viridiplantae; phylum Streptophyta; class Magnoliopsida; order Solanales; family Solanaceae; genus Anisodus; species Anisodus acutangulus. The sequence goes on from CM056489.1 coordinate 44,929,301, forward strand.
TGATGTGGTGGGTTTTGACGAGGAGGCGGAGAAGGTAATCGATCGTCTTCTTGAAGGATCAGATGATTTGGAGGTTATTCCAGTTGTTGGAATGCCTGGTCTGGCAAAACTACACTAGCTACTAAGATTTTCAAGCATCCGAAGATTGAATACGAGTTCTTTACTCGACTTTGGCTTTATGTTTCCCAATCATACAAGACAAGAGAATTATATCTCAACATTATCAGTAAACTCACCGGAAAAACCAAGCATTACCATGATATGTCTGAGAGGATTTAGCTGATGTCGTACGAGATATTTTGGGAGAAGGAGGAAAATACTTGATTGTGTGGGATGATGTATGGCCGAGAGAAGCTTGGGATCGTATCAAGATTGATTTCCCCAAAAACAGAAAGCTCAATAGAGTATTATTGACCACTCGAGATCACAATGTCGCCAAATATTGCAACGAGATTCCTCATGATTTAAAGTTATTGACTGATGTGGAAAGTTGGATTTTGCTGGAGAAAAAAGCTTTCACAAGGCTAAATGTCCTCCCGAATTGGAAACACCCGGACAAAGCATAGCCAGGAAGTGTAAGGGACTACCCCTTGCAATTGTGGTGATTGTAGGAGCTCTAATTGGGAAAGGTAAGACAACAAAGGAGTGGGAGCAAGTGGATCAAATGAGTTATGATGATTTGCCTTACGACTTGAAAGCTTGCTTTTTATATTTTGGTGCATTCCCTAGAGGCTTTTTAATACCCGCCTGGAAGTTGATTCGTTTATGGATCGCAGAGGGTTCATCCAGTACAAAGGGAACTTATCCCTTGAATGTAAAGCAGAGAATTACCTGAATGATCTTGTAAACAGAAATTTAGTGATGGTAATGCGAAGGACGTCTGATGGCCAAATCAAAACATGTTGTGTTCATGACATGTATGAGTTTTGCTGGTAAGAGGCCACGACGGAGGAAAATCTTTTCCATGAAGTAAAATTAGGTGTTGAGAAATCTGTTCGTGAAATGTCCACTTACCGCCGCTTGTGCATTCATTTCTATGAATCCCTCTGGTGATCATGTTAGGTCATTCCTACGTGTTTCTTCAGAAAAAATTGACATTCCCCCAGCTGTCATCACAAATATACCAAGAGCCTTTCCATTGCTAAGGGTGTTGGATACTGAATCCATCAAATTCAGTCGTTTTTGCAAGGAGTTTTTTCAATTGTATCATCTGAGGTATATCACTTTCTCATTGGATTTGATCAAGGTCCTTCCTAAGAATGTTGGGGGACTTTGGAACGTACAAACACTCATCGTCAACACGCAACAGATCAATCTTGATATTCAAGCAGACATATGGAATATGCCTCGGCTGAGGCATCTGCACACTAACACGTCTGCTAAATTGCCTACGCCAGTTGCCCCCAAAACTAGTAAGTTTACCTTGGTAAATCAAAGCCTGCAAACCCTCTCCGCAATTGCACCAGAAAGCTGCACGGAAGATGTTCTCTCGAGGGCTCCAAACTTGAAAAAACTGGGCATTCGTGGGGAAATAGCTAAGCTACTGGAACCAAAGAAGTTCGAATTGTTCAACAATGTTAAGAAGCTGCAATGTCTTGAGAACATGAAGCTAATAAATGTTGATCAAACTGATCAGAAACAATTGCGCCTTTCTCCAGCATATATATTTCCAACTAAGTTGAGGAAGCTGACATTATCAGACACCTAGTTGGAGTGGGATGATATGTCTGTATTGGGTCAGCTGGAGTACCTTCAAGTCTTGAAGCTGAAAGACAATGCATTTAAAGGAGAGCGCTGGGATGCAAAGGTTGGAGGTTTTCGTTCCCTACTAGTGTTATGGATCGAAAGGAAGATTTAGCTTCTTGGAATGCTTCAGGCGATCATTTTCCAAGACTTAAGCGTCTTGTTGTTGTATCATGTGATAAACTTAAGGAGATTCCCATTGGCCTGGCTGATATACGCAGTCTCCAAGTGATGGAGTTGCGAAATTCCACCAAACCAGCAGCAAAATCTGCCCGGGTAATACAAGCCAAAAAAGACGAGCAAACGGCTGCTAAAACCCAAAGGTTCAAGCTTTCTATATTCCCTCCTGATCTCTGATGTGCAGCTTTTTTGAAAGGTTAGTTAAATCTTCCCTTAACATCAAACTCTTTGATTTTGTTTCATATTCCAAAAGAAATGTTTAATTATCTGCCATCTCCCCTTTTCCAAGGAGATAAGTATCTCCAATAACTATGAACTTAAACAATTCAATCAGCCAGTTTCGTTTTCTCAAAATCCAGTCTGTTATCATTTAACAAACATTGACCAGAAATATAGACACTACACAGCTATTTGCTTGTATTTAATTCTGTGAACCAAACTTCTGCAATCTTTTTTTTTTACAATTTTTTTTATTAAGACCCTAACTTCCAGATACTAATAGAGTGACAGATCACAATTTATACATCATTTGGATTAGTAATCGTCAATATCAAATTGTAGGAAGCAGTTTAATTATGATTTATGAAGTGGTAATAAGCTTATACATGTTTTCTCAATTCGCTATAACAGATGCTTATGAAATTACCTATGGATTTTCGGTTGCATTTAGTGATTAACCTTATACTTTTGATAAAAACTCCGTAGGTACATTTTTCTTAGCAGGGGTTCATATTTTGTTCATGTGACCTACTACTGCAAATATAGTAAAAAGCTAACACTGCTATTGGTACAGGTCTTAAATAATTGCACGTTGCTGGCTGTCCGGATGGTTTTTGCTTCATTGTGACCTATTACTGCAATATAGTTTTATAACTCTTTGGTTTCTTTCTGTATTTGATGCCTTTGATGTGTTGTTTTCTTGATGGTGGCTGCATTGAGCCTTCACAGTCAAGAAACTAAGAACCAAATGGAACTGCTTTTAGAAAGACAAAAACATTTTCAGATTTCACTAGCCTTGAAGATTCTGGCTATCTCAGATATTGTTACTGATACAATTCTGGATTGAACAATAGTCACTTGTCATTCTAAAAAAAAACAAGAACATTCTCAAAAAAAGAACAATAGTTACTTGTTCTGATTCATAGGTAATCTGATCCTGTTTTATAATCTACAAAACGCGTAAAATCATACAAAGCTACAATCACTTAACCAAAATGCTCCGTCTCTTCAAAGATTGTTTTTTTCTTTCATAATCTATAACCAAATGTATTTGATTGTGCGGTTGTATTTCCTCAATGGATAGAATTTTTCCATGATCCAAAATGGAGTTTTTCTGAAAATTATTGAATTTGGAATGCTAGCATTAGAGGATGAATTGAAAACATACAGGAACTTAAATGAGCTTGATCTCTTATCATTCATTAATCTTGGATGAATATCTCTTCTGTTAGCTTTGGAAATATCAATCACTCTGCCAAGAGGAGCTCGACAAAATATGTGACCTGAAGGCAAGCCTTACTAAAAGGCCTTTCTTTAACTTCTATTTATAACAGGATCTGAGAACCATCTTGTACTCACGTCGATGTAACGACTCAAAACGTTGTTTTGCTTATTTTACTTATAAACCCTTAAATTGCCCTTCCCCAACCTTCATTCATACATATTATTATTGGCATTTGAACTGTTGCGATACTGACGAAAGGGGCTTGAAAACCGGTTACTGGGTATGGTACATGGTATGAGAGTGATGATTGATGATGATACTACACCCACAAAGTTGGGATCCGATTAGAAATTTTGGATGGGTATATGGACCTCATGAGTCCTCCATGGGCCACGTGACACCTACTGTAGGAGTGTGTGTATCCCGGTTACATATGTCCATTGCATACATACATATCATTGCATTGCATTTCATTCATATTTTTAGTATGTATTTGGTATTGTGTGTACTCGTTGATGAATACTGGTAGACTTTATGACCTTGTGACTCTTAGTAGAAGAAATACTGATACTTGAGACTTATCCTTGATGTGAGATTGATATCTTTCAGGTATATCACCCATGTCACGAATATTGTGTATATCAGTCCCTTGGTCTGCTGAGGATGGGCTTCTGTTTATGCATAAGCAAGAATACCTGTTATTGGGCTGGTTCACTTTTTATTCTCCTCCCTAACATCTGGGCTCATCAGTTTCTTTTTTTTAAGTCTGAGAATTATGTGTTGTGAGCCTGTTTCTCATCATTTTGCTCGCATACTGTTGGCATTCTGAGGCCAGTTACCTTGTTTAATATGTTTGGACTGCTGCTTATCTGGGCCTGTTGTTTTGCTCTGGGATTGTCACAGTCAGTGCGAAAATGTTTGTATATGTACATATGTTTTTTTATATTAGTACTCATTTTGTTTACATTGCATGTGATGAGTTTTAGGGTACTTTCTAACTCCATCAGTTGCTTTTTCCTCTCTTTTGCATGATCATGGGCCAAATGAGCGCATGCTCTTCCTCCATCGCGACTGCTTTGAGCCAGTTCCACATTCTTTTATCGAGTCCGAAAGAAGCTGAAGAAGGCCTAGCTATGAATGAAAATGACCAAAAAATAGATGATTTTTTTTTGCGGAAACCAGTGGGCCGGTATACCCACCAGCCAGCTTTGATTGTTTCATTTATTTACTATGTTATTGTAATTGCTTATTTGTAAAACATTAATATTATTGGAACCTTTAGGGATAAAACCAATTGAAATTACTTAGATGCGATTTTTACTTTAATAGGATCGCTTATCGTATAATTCAACCCGTTTAATTAATAAAAGACGCCGCTTTTAAATATTTTGATTGTTAATTACACTTGTGTGTTAAATTAATTTTCTAAAACTAATTTGCAAAGGTTTTGGGATAAATAATTTTGAACCAAGTTCCTCATTACAAAAAGGTTTTATTTTTTGACTTAGTCCTTAACAATTAGGAAAAGGCTCAAGTTTAAACAAAGCGAAAAAAAATGTTTTATTTGAAATTGGTCCTTTGATCATCTTTTGAATAAATTGAATCTCTTTTAGTTCATTTAAAAATTAGAGTTTCAGAAAAGGGAATAAAAGAATGTTTGATTGACCTCTTCTTTAAAAAAAAGATTATTTTTTGTAAAATTGTAATTTTAGTTGAAGTTGCTATTTACATAAAGTCAAAATGTTTTCAAGAAAACAAGTATTTTACTATGCTTTGAAAATAAAAGAAAGAAATTGTATTAAAAAAGAAAGGATTTTTTCAAGAAGAGTTTTATGCTCATAAGTGAAAAAGCGGAAAATGATTTAAATACAATATATACTTACAATATTTAAAAAAATATTTTAAGCAATAAAAGTAATTTTGTTATTTTAAAACCCGAGGTCAACCACATTCTGCGGATCCTTAATACCGGGTGCCTAACACCTTTCCCGGGAATCACTTGAACCCTTACCTCAAACTCTAGTTTATTAAGGATTTTTCTTTTGTTTGAAAAAACCCTTTGAAATTGGTTTTCCTTATAAATTAGGTAACGACTATAAATAAAATAAATCCTAGAGTCCATAAGTTATGAGGTAGCTTTTATGCATCACATAAAAGTGAACTGTAACAGATGACGACTCTGTTGGGGTTTCAATTAGGTTCTAACCATAAGGGTTCTAATAATAAAAATTGCTTTAATTGCTTATTTGTTTACTTTATTGTAATTATAATTGTCATTCATGCATATATTTTTTGTCAAATGGCAAATCACACACACATTTGCATCAGTACACAAAGACGATTATGTGAATTCACAGTCCTCCTCCAGTAAAAAACTAAAATATTTCTTTGAAACTTGTTGAAGACGTAGTTGGTTCGTTGTCGTCCAACAGTCAACAACGGTTCACCCCGGGCAGTCCACTCGGTTCCCAAGTCATTTGATTAAGACCACTCTAGTCAACTTAGGGTAGAGCTAAGCCAAATCTCCACTGATTAGCGTATTGACCTAGGAAGGACTTTGAACATTTGAGACGTGTTTAAAGCCCATTAGAAGACTACCTTTCGTATCCGCACGGTCTTTGACCCGAGGATACATTCATCCAACTATGTGCTAATTGCGAATATGTTTTGTGCAATATGGATTAAAACATTGTCCGGTGGATGGGGTTTAATCGTGCTTTATCGGTGTAGATGCCTACCAACCTCTGTTTTGACATGGTCCTGAAAGCACCAGAGTTGCAGAGAATGTGGTGGTTCGACTTAGATGATAAGAAACGTAAAGAGATTACTTGTTGCTTAGGTCGTTTACCCTCTCTCATGACTATGACGGACTGTAAAGCACTCATTGAAGTCTTAACCGAATACTAGGACAATGATAAGATGTTTTTAGATTCGGGCTTATAGAAATGACTCCGACATTGGAAGAAATCCGTGACCGCATAGACAATAATGGAATCTGTCTAAGGAGAAAAAAGAAACCCGATCATAACCTCTTAGTCTCAAACATGCCCACCCCAGTCGAGATCATGAAAATGCTATCCTTAGCTCAAGCCTCTTGGATTTACGGGGATTTGGTATGTAACATCCCGTACTTTCGGGCAATGGTTTGAACAGCTAGACGTATGCAAGTAGACCTGGGTCCTGGAGAAATTTTGTTATAATTAGATATTCATATCAAGAGCTTAGTATATAAAAGAACGTGGTCCCGAAATAATTTAGGACTTAATAAGTGTGACGACGGGGATTAATAATAATAGTTGTATGTCTCAAAAGAGGTTATGGACAGTGTTACATAATATTATTATAATAATGAGTATATGAAGTGTGTTAAAAGTAGTTAGTATTTAAGTGAATTGAGATCAGAGAGTTAATTATGCATGTAATAGGTCAATATTGGACTTTAGCAGATACTACAAATTAATAAACAAAGGATAGACATGGAAAGGGGCAATGACACGTGGTGTTAGCAAAAGAATGACTAAGCTTATAATTTGTTTTGGTGGCACTTTATCGTGGGATGTATTTGTTATTACGGTACACTTAATAACTAAATGGATTCCACTATTCCCTAGGAGAGGCCCTCGTGTAGAGTAGGAGAAAGATATATGTTAGTAGCTCTTCCTTGTGAGAAGTATCAGAAATATCCAAAAGCAGTAACATTTACCCCAATTACAACAACACCATTTTAAATTTGTATGGCAGCAAGTTGTCTATTTTGGTTGCCGTAGTCATTGTTCCGTGGAATCTTAGGGACCACGTCCATGATCCATCTTGTTTGAAATTAACGTGAGAGTTGGACATACTGTTTTCGTAGTAGATATTGAAAGGACAATATTCAAGGTATGTTAAGGCAAATCCTTCCTTCTTTTGGCATGTTCTATGTAACGAAACGTAAACGTAATATTGTCTCATAAATGATTCTACTCTTAGTAGTTAAGAATGTTCATGTTATTCATTCCTATTGTCAAAGCATGTCTAAATATGTTCCTAAATCCTTATTGAGGTATATGAAAAAGATGTTAGTATTCATAATGTTAATCGGATGTGAAGCGATATTACATCACTCCGACAAACTTATAGTGTCTTATTATCATATCATTTATGCATTATATTCATGTACATACCTTGACCTCAAAAGAGTTATATACTCTACTATATGTATGCATTATATATGTATGGGGTATGGGAAAAGGGAAGACGTTATATACGCACACCACTGCAGTTGGTACAAATATATACGATGATGATTATGCCCACAGAGGCTGAAATGATATGATGGGATGCCCACAGAGGCTTGATAGTGTTATACGCATATGTATGACCGCATTGTGCATGGCTTTTAGGCATATTATGGCCCTCAGAGGCATTCTGCACATACATGATACTTATGCATATTATGGCCCTCAGAGGCATTCACTACTGGTTAGTTGTTTCTTGTCTCAGTTTACTTTTATGTCTCTGTTATGATATTCTTCATGCCTGGCATACTCAATACATTAGTCGTACTGACGTCCCTTTTGTCGGGGGACATTGCGTTTCATGTCCGCAGGCTCAAGTAGGCAAGGCGATGGTCCGCATTAGTAGGTCGCCGACTCAGCTGATATTGGAGCACTCCCCTTGTTTCGGAGTGGAGGTCTAATCTCGGTATGGTATTTTTACATGTACATATGGGTATGGCGAGGCCCTGTCCTAACCTTATGATGGTGCGTACTCTTTAAAGGATTGTAGACAGTGTCTTGTGTATAATAGTCATGTATGGCCTTGTCGGTGCGTGGGTTGGGTTCTTCTGTTTGCAGAATTTTATGTAGCATCCTTCCAGTTTATTATTTCTATGCGTCAGCAGGTTATCTCGTAACGGCCCTCATGGCCCATGCTTAATCATGGTTGGGTGGTAAATACGCGATTAATGGTACTCGACAAGTAAGGTCCGGGTGCCCATCATGGCCCTCCAGTTTGGGTCGTGACAAACTTGGTATCAGAGCAGGTCTGTCCTAGGGAGTCTACAAGCCGTGTCTAGTAGAGTCTTGTTTATGGGTATATTGTGCACCACACTTATAGATAGGAGGCTACCGGGCATTTAGGATGGTTACTTTCCCTTTTTATTCTAGATCGTGCAATAGAGCTGAGTCATAAGTATTCCACTTCTAATCCATCTCCTGTTTATGATTCCAGCAATGCCTACATCAAAGAAGAAGTTCCAGAGTATTAGGCCATTGAACACGGCTGCGGGTGAAGGTACCAGCCGAGTGCCACCCACTAGCGAGGGCCAGAGTGAGACCCATAATGCGACCCCTTCGTATGATTCCCCGACTCCACCACATCTAGAGGAGAATAATGGGGATGCAGTACCCCTAGTCCTCTACCTGATACTCCAGATGAGGATATTGATATGCTAAGTGTTGTACAGTTATTGACTCGATTAGTGGTTGCTTAGGCCCAACGTCAGATTCCTAGTCCTTCTGATAGAGCTGCTAGCACGAGCTCGAGATTTCATCAACCTAGACCCTTTAGTATTCACGAGATCAGACCTGAACGCGAACTCGCATAATTTTCTATATCAGATACAGCGTACCTTGCGGGTAATGGATGCCACCGATACCGAGTCGGTAAAGTTTGCTTCTTATAGACTACGGGATATCGCAGTTACCTGGTATGAGATATGGGAGCATTCTAAGGGACCTCGTGCTCCACCAGCAGGATGGGGAGAGTTTTCATAGGCCTTCTTACAACATTTTCTGCCGGTCGAACTCCAACGGGCCAGGCAGGACAAATTCCCACGTCTTGAGCAGGGCAATATGAGTGTTCGAGAATATAGCTTGCAATTTAATTCATTGGCCAGATATAAATCTACGATTATAGCTGAGATGAGTGACCGGGTACAGAGTTAACCATACTTTTTCTAATTTCCTTACAATGTCTTGAGGATCTTCGGTTGGAATTGGAATTTGTCGGTCAAATTGTTCGATGTTGCTTCCTGTTCCCTCGGACAAGATTTCGTTGTAGTTGTTGTCTTCTTCTTCGTTGATCTCCGATTGACCGCACCTTCTATGCTCTGCTCGAATCCAATCTCTGAAAAGAACTGCAATCTCCAATGTGTCTCCCGCCAATGAATGTCCGTGCTCTCCTATTTGAAATCTCCCAGCAGAAAAAATGATTTCAGACGCTGTTGATGACGCTTGAATGTTCAAAACATCTAGGGCCATCTTTGCTAGTGTCGGAAATGTATTCTCATTCTGCCTCCGGTATTTCAGCAAGTCTTTATGTCCTTCATCATTGACTATTAATTCGTACGGTACAATACCTTGCAAAACATAAACATCAAATTCGCTAATTTGTGAAGAAGTTGAACCACTGAACAATTTATTTCTAAGGTCTTGATTACTAGCAACAGAAACCGCATGTTTTTTATAAGGTTGCAGCGAAGTAGTAGAAGATGGTACAGAAGCCGGGTGATTATTTGCACTTTGTTGTTGGTAGTGTGTATATATATATATATATATATGTATACTTGTTTGCATTCAGTGTGTATGCTAGACGTAACTTCTTCTTTAGTTGGTTCTTCAGTTGGGTCTGTTGAAAGTACTTCTATACAATCATAAATCGTTTCTATTTGTGTTTTACAACCGTCTACTTTAATAGTCGGATTTAATACTGTACCAATAATATAAATAGTGAGAATAAGAAAAAAAAATTAAACATTTTTTCAATAGATGTCTTAATAGTCGGTTTTGTAGGTTTTCACTGCATGATAGTCACCTTCTTAGTTGCAAAGGGATCCCAAGATATTTGAAAGGTAATTTACCAAGTCCAACACCAAGACAGTGCAATATAGCATTCCTAGTGATCTGAGGTACACCACCAAAATATACTGCACTCTTTTCCAAATTTGCTTGAAGACCAGAAGCTTTTGAAAACTCAAAGAAACATTTGTATAGAGCTTGTACTGAGGCAAGACCACCTTTTGTGAACAGAAGGAGATCATCACCAAAGCTGATATGAGTAATCCCCAATTTTACACACCTAGATGATATTGAAAAGTAGGATCCTTCTTTAAACCAGCCAAACTCCTACTAAGATAATCTATGGCTATAGCAAACAGAAATGGGGATATAGGATCCCCTTGACTTAGGCCTTTAGCTGCATCAAAAGGTTTTGTGGTCTCCCCATTGAACAGGATAGTATAATTCACAGTTCTGATGCATTCAAAAATCCAAGTTAGAAACTTATTTGGGAAACCAATCTCCACCATTACTTGGTGTAAATATACCCATTCAACAGAATCATATGTCTTTTGGAGATCAACTTTTATCATGCATCTTGCAGAGATGTGTTTCCTTGTGTAACATTGTACCGATTCATGAGCCAAAATTATGTTGTCACTAAATTTTCTACCTGGGATAAAATCAACTTGAGACTCATTAATGATTGAAGCCATGACTTTTTGGAGTCTGTTAGCCAGAATTTTTTAGATCAGTTTATATAGGATGGTGCAACAAGCAATGAGCCTAAAATCTTTGACTGCCTTAAACATCTTGCCAGTAGTGAAAAATTCAATGATTACTTCCTTAACATCATACTAGATAATAGGCCATGCCTTTTTGAAGAACACAGCATTGTATCCATCAATCCCCAAGACTTTATCATCACCAATAGCTTGCAAGCTTTCAGAAATTTCTCGATCAGTCACTAAGCCACACAGTTCCAATTTTTGTTGGTGAGTGAGTACAGGGCCATTTTGCATTATGGTTCTGTTTATAGCAGGCAGGTTAGTAGCTGAGGAGCCCATAAGGAACTTATAAACCCTTGTTGTTTGTTGGACTATGTGTAGAGAGATGTTGCATACAATCTGTAAAATCTTGGATCTCAGCATAAGCAATAGGATTTTCCAAGAGCCTATCATCAGGGTATAATACTGCATTAAAAATCACCACAAATTTTCATGATTTCATTTTTTAGGACACTTATTTTTCAAATAAAAGCTGGATTATTTTTAAAAAAATCTGAAAAGTGTTTTTTCTTTTCAAAATGTGAAAATTTTGGATTTTAATAAAAATTTGGAAAAACTAATTATTTTTTAAAAATGTGAAAACCCAGTTTTTTTTAAAACTATATCTGGAAAACTATTTTTTGTTTTCATCGATAGAAAAAATAATCAGTTTTCCAGATTTTAAAACAGTATATTTTTAATAAGAAAACTCAGTTTTCCAGATTTTTTTTTTAAAAGTTGAATTTTCCAATTTTTTAAAACAAATTCAGTTTTCCATATTTTAAGAAAATACAGATTTTTAATAAAAATATTAAGTTTTCCACGTTTTTAAATAAAAATTAGTTTAGAAAAAAACTTTAAGCTTTAATGATCATTAATTAGGTGTCATTAAATGTGAAGTACCCAGTTAAAAAATGACACGTGTCAGATTTTATGATTCTCACTCTCCCAAAGAGAATGATATACACTATTTTTGCCACATCAACGCTTAGGGTGGTAATTATTCCGTTTTAAAAAAATTTAGGGGATAATAGGACATCTGAAAAGGTAAAGTGTGTCGTAACAATTTTGACAAAAGTGGGTAACAGTGCCTTATCCCTAATATTAATGACAAAAACAATGATTTTGACTAAAGTTTACACCATTTAACTACAAATATTATTTCTGTCTTAACGACATATTTGTATGACGAAATTTGTTCATCTCTAAAAGTTTATTAACTACAAGACAAATAATAATTTGTCACAAATGACCTACAACACTAGTGACAAAAATAATGTGTCACCAATAACATTAAATTTATGGCTAATATTACTCAATAAATGATGCTAATTCACTTTTGTGACGAAATTGTGTATTGTCATTAAAAGCATATGATTTGTGCATCTAAGTACGAAAAATGATTTTTGTCACGGAAATTGAATAATTAGTGACGAATTACTTTTTACCGTAGCTAATAATTTCGTAACTGAATTAGAGATGATACGATCATTGTCACTAATTATTTAAACAATTAGTGACAAAAAAATAAGGTCACGAAGAAGAACAAATTTTATGGCTAAAGTTTGGACAATTAACTACAATTCTATTTCGTCACTGTTTTAACAATAAACTTTAGTGACGATTTATTTTCCGTATTAAATTCTTTAAACTAATTTAAGACATAGTGATTTGTCACAAATTGTCTACACAATTAGTGACGAAATTGAAGTGTCACCAATAACTTCAATTTCGTGGCTAATAGTACTCAATAATTGGCGTCAATTCATATTTTTGGTGGAAAACTTTAGTAGACAAAACTTTTGCTACGAATTTCTATTTTGTCACCAAAAGCACGTGTATCGTGCATTTAAGTACGAAATATAATTTTTGTCACGAAAAGTAAACAATTAGTGACAAATTTTCTACTGCAGTTGATAATTTCATAGTTAAAAACAATCACATTTGTTGTAGTGTTGGGTGTGTGGGAATGGATTTGGTTGGGGAGTTGGTGGGGTGGGTGGGTGTTTGGTGTGGGGTGGTGGGAATGATGGGATTTGGGTGAGTATTTTCAAAAAATATTTTCTTGGAGGTCGTGTCATTGAAAAATTTCAAAATTCTATTCTTTCCACAAATGCCGAGGTCAACAATTTACTAGGAATTGAATTTGTGGACAAGAATGTAAATTAATCTTCTTCATATTAGCTATATGAAGTCAACATCTTTAAAGTAACTTTGGATAATATAGATATTCATATTATCCGTCGGGTTAACTTATTTTTTATCCGTATTAAATATGGACGGATCGGATAATTGATATGTTTTTGTTTAACCCACTTTAAAGTAACTTTGAATAATAAAGATATTCATATTATCCGTCGGGTTAACTTATTTTTTATCTGTATTAAATATGGACGGATCAGATAATTAATATGTTTTTGTTTAACCCACTTTAAGCCCGCCTGTTTGACACCCCTAGTTACGTGCATGAAAAGAAAGTCCACATCGTTTCTCATCGTTGGTGTTTCTTTACTTATTTGAGTAGGATTTTAGCCGTGTTAATTTCGGTGCTCTCCTACAACATATAGGAAAAGGAATAATAGTTTCCATATTTCCTTCCACTTAGCGTGTATATAAGAGCGATGTGATGAGACTAAAGTCCCCATCACCACTCTTTACTAATAATTTTCTTACTAGGGTTTTAAGTTCTTCTCGTTGAAAGTTAGCATGGATATAGAAACAATCTTCATGAAATATTTCTCCATAGAGAAGAAGCCTATAGATATATTTGAGTTGATTAGAGCAGCTATCCGAGTTGATGCATTCAAGTATCCTTCTGAGTTTGAGAAGCACAAAAACAAGATATTGAAGATGATAACGCACCCCGGAAAATCAAATGATGACTTGGTTCTTAGTGATGAAGAGGAAGAAGATGACGACAACAGTGTTGGTGACGAAGAAGATGATGATGAAGAGGTATTCAACGTTGAACAAGAAGAGTCCGAGAAAGAAAAAGAGAGTGCCCAAAGTAAGAACAAGATTACTGCTACTACGGCCATCAAGAGGAAAGAGTCAACAAGTACGGAAAGCGTCACGGAGATGAAGAAAAGATCGGTTAAGGAACAATTGGATGGTGATAAAGAAGGAATACGACAGTCTCATAATACTACTGCTGTTAATATGGGATCAATGTCGTTGACGAAGATGAACGTGGCCATCAAGTGTGTAGAAGTTGCTGCTCCTTGTGAAAAACAACTTTATTCTGATTGTTCCCCACAGTTGAAGAAGCTTGTTGATGAAGGAGAGCAAGCAACCGAAGAGAAACAGAATCACAAACGTTTCAAGAAGATGCATGAGAGTGACTGGCCGGTTCAAAGCAAGAAACCTGATTGTGACACAGAAAAGAAGAGAGAAGAAGGAGCACAACGGAACCCTATCCGACACAGAAAAAATCATATTAGGGTTAATATAGGATCAGGAAGAAGGTAGTGCATGAGTGGTTTAACTAAGAGCATGTCGCCGTTGATGCAGAGTAAAAGGAAGCCAAAAGAAGGACCATAATGGTGGACTTTCATGATACTCCTAAACCTACTAAAGACCCTTGTGCTCCCAAACGTTGCTGGAATCCGGGGAGGTTTTGAGTTTCTGATTTCAACCTGTTGTAAATTGCCCATGAGAATCTTCTTTGTTCCCTTTGTATGTGTGAAGTATCTCAAAACATAATTGAAATAATAGAGTTACAGTTTCCCAAATTTTGCTGTATGTCATGCTTGAAGGACCTGTTATTATTCAGCTACTAATTAAGGCTAGGATGTTGTTACTGCTTCTACTACTACTACTACTACTACTACTACTACTACTACTTTACAGTTTACAGGCACTTTTATCTTTTAATCTGAATTTATCATCTAACTCTTAGTTTAGTCCTTCTTTCACTTACATTGGTGCATGCAAACAGAATGGGATTTGAATCTGTCTAACCTACATTAATTGAAAACTTCCGGTATTAATACTTAAATCAATTTATGACAGTACAAGATTGATATATGCATGCAATGCATGCCTATTGCATTTGTGAAATCATGCTGACCAAAAGAAGCCCATTTTTTGGAATATAGGTCCTGACAGTTCACACTAGTGCTTACTATTGAAGTGTGTGACTATCTGATCTAAAAACTTAAGCTGTTAGATAGAACACACTTTTAATAATTGATTATATTCTCAACAAGCCCCCTCACGTGCTGACCTGATTTTTTTCATGGTCTAAGCACGTGGAAATTCTTTTTATAATGGGTGGCGGCGGTGAGGTTCGATCCCAGGACCTTTGGTCTGCTTTGATACCATATTGAGGTGTGTGACCATCTGATCCAATAGCTTAAGCTGTTAGATAGAACACACTTTTAATAATTGATTATATTCTCAACACTTACCATAGGCAGGGTACATTTTTATAAGTTTGCAAATTATTAGGATCATATGTCATACCATTGAAAACCAGAAGTTGAAACTTCATCTTTTTGGATGGACTTCAAAACCAATTGCTTTCCTCAGACATTCAATTATGAAAAAGAAGACGCAGGTCTTTAAGCTCCACATACCAAAGACAACTTCGCAATACTTAATTGGACAAAAACAGATAATCCTTTTGCTTCAACTAAACATGTAAGATGGCATTTGTTTTTTCATTTTTTCAAAACTGAAAAGAAAAGTAGAGAGAATTTCCACCTGTTTTGAAACAAACGCCACTATTTGCAGGTCAAGATAGAGATATCAAGAGTCAAAATAACGAAGTAATGAGAATTAAACATGACAAAAGTAAAGGAAAACAGTGAAAGCTAATGCAATTATGAATGCAAAAACTAGTTGCAGTACGATAGGAGACAAACATATTTGTCACAACAGTCTGATATTAATGTTTGGGAAATTCATCTTTCTGTTACTTGCATAATGAAAATTACCGATGACACAAATGTGGATATGCATTCACCTTGAAGAATATATCCAGATGAAAATAAATAAAACATAATCTTGAATAATGAATTGCAAGGTAACATGAATATTTCTGAGTAAAATGAGATGGATTTCTCTTCCAAGAAGGGAAGGATGCGAGAAAGAGTGTCCCTCCTAGAAACTTGAGCGGCAGGTAATTTCTAATAACATTCCAAGTGTATGTTTACACAAAGAGAGGCTAAACATATAAACAAATGATCAATTTTACTACTGGTTCCCACTAAACAAGGGAAAACATCATTCTTTAGCATACTCGAATCACTATACATACCTCACGATAAACTGTTAGCAACTAACCACTGGTCTGTCGAAATGATTCAATTTTCTGAAGCCTAATCTGTTCTCTGAACTTGGCAATGAATTCACCAGCTTTTCTATCAACCTCACTTCCTAGATCCACATCATCAGCAAGGTCGAAGTCAGCTTCTTCATCTGAACTCATGTGAGAAATGGTTAACACACTCTTTGAGTTTCCTTTCGATTCAGAGCTCTCCTTGGATTCCACAACGTCATTATTCACAAAATGTTGCTTCACTTCAGGCTCACTTTCAAAGAATGCTGAGCTTGGAATTGGCCCACTGTTGTCAAGAATGCCTTTTCTGGAATTGACTGGTGGTTTTGAACCCCCTTCTCGATTAATGCATTTCAAGGATGACATTGCGTCAAATTGATCACAACTTACCTCATTTATTTCTCCACCATTTTTTGGACAATCAACCTTTCTTTTTGATCTATCAATATAACTCCTTCGGGATCTAAATGTTCTGACTGATTTTCCCCTTGACGAATTTTTCGCAGGTACTAGCTGTTTCACATCCGAGACCATGGAGTTGACACTTTGTTTTTGTGTGTATGAAGAATCCTGTTTAAGATCCTTGCTGACATGCTTCAATTTATCTTTTGAACTTTCCTGCATGGTTATTTCTGAAGAAGAACCAATGCTAAATGCTAGAGATTTTGAGGTGTGGTATGTTGCTTCACCATTCACAGGCGCAACCTCCTTCAGTTTATCTTTAGATGTACGAAGCATATCAAACTCTGAGGATGAACCAACAGTAGATCGTCGAGTCTTTAAAGTTGCAAATGCAGCTGCATCATTCACTGATCTCGATGTTGGTTGACTAACTTGGACGGGTGGAGGCTTGACATTCTTGAGTCTCTCGATGTCTTGCTTTCTGGAGTTTGGCATTTCTGGAGAGGCAGCGGATATTGGTGGGATCGCTTTAGGCGAAGAAGAATTGGAGACAATTTGAGAGCGTACTCGATTCCAGAATGACCATGGCTCTTGATGATCAAACTCAGTTTCTCCAGCAGAGTGGGACTTAGTATGTGGATGACCTTGAACATGACGTGCTTCTCTGCTGGAAGGATTCGTTTTCATCTTTTTTTCATCCTCTTCGTAGTCATCTCTTAGTTGCACATTCATTTCTAAACATGACCGACTGCTAGACTCTTTGACCTCTGAAGTTAAAACTGCTTCGTCCCCAATGGATGCTCCTGTCTGTTGTGAAGTTGGAACAGATATACTATCAAAAGCATAATGTGGGTCCAAAAGTGGCATTTCAACACCTCCATTTTCTGAAGAAAAAGAGGATGAAGGCGAGGTAATGCTTGGTGAAGAAGTAGTAGGACTAGTCCTAGAGGATACTAGTTTACTGAATGACCTAGACTGGAGATACCCAAACTCCAATTGTCCAACCAAGTGAGGTCTAGCATGTGAAGGCGGTCTAACTGCATTCACTCCTTCTAGCTCCCTCCCTTGAGACCTCAAGCGCCATGAAACTTGACAAGGTCCAGAAGCTTCCTCAAACTTCCTCCTCAAATTCATGGGAGCCATATCTCTCATCTTCTCCCCTCTAACTTCATAACCAATACTACCAGAAGAACCCCCTGAATTAACAGAATCTTCGTGAATAGATTCAGGGTTTTCAGCATTAAAAGCTCTGTTTCTCAGGCTCCTAACCGGCAAGCCTAAAGGTTTATGGTCAATGTGGCTAACCTTTTCAACCCCATAGTTCCCATTGGCAACAACCACCATAGATTCACCATAAAAGTACTGATTATTCCAAACTTGAGCTACTTCCCTCTCATTAAACTTCTCCGTGTTTTCGACTGAAAAGGATCTACTTTTCTCACCTTCACCAAGGTTAGACCTTTCTTGGCCCCCATCTATACTTGAAAAGGATCTACTTTTCTCACCTTCATCAAGATTAGACCTTTCTTGGCCCCTGTACTCATAATTTAAGAACTGAGAATCCCAATGTGGGATCACTCTTTTGTCACCATACCCACAAAAAATTTGAGCCCCATTTTCATTTAGAGATCTAATTTTTTCACCCTCAACAAGCTCAAACCTTTCCTGTTCCCTACTCTCATGATGCAAGAACTGAGAATCCCAATTTGGGATCACTCTTTTCTCATCAGACCCACAATAATTTGCAAGCCCATTATCAAAAACTGAAGCTACATTTGACATCCCAGAAGCAGCATATGCATTTGAACTATCAAATCTTGAATGTTGTGCTTCACCATAACTCTTGTTACTTCTTTTACAAAACAAACCATAACACACAGCAATGCCAATAAACAAAAGATGAAAAAGCTCCCAGAACTGAGTAACTATACTTTGTGTTATAAAGTCAGGAGCTTGTGAAGGAAAAAGTGGAATAACAACAAGAACAATCATGACTTCTAGAGATTTCAAGAAAATGTTAGAACAAGACTTACTTGAATGTTGCTGCTTAGCTGTTTTTGAGGGTCTTTGAGGAACTGTGAAATGGGGCTGTTGGGAATAGTCTGAATTAGGTGGAGATGGTGCCATTGTTGTTGAAAGAAATAAGAGAAGATTGGAGAGGTTAGGTGAAGGTGAAGAAAGGAAGACCGGTGTATTGGATTTTAAAAGATTATTTATAGATAAATAAGTGAAGAGTATTTTAGCATTGTAACGACTTAAAATATTTTTTTTTTAAAAATTGTAATTAAAATTTTTTATGTTTGAATTTTAAAAGATTTATCATAAACATTTGAAATGACCACATGGATTTTTTAAAGTAAATGAACACCGCAAGAACAGAGCTTGAATGCTTTCGAGAATTACAAAAACAAGAGCAACTAGCAGCATCCCACGGGGCAGATGATGGCTTTTCTCCGCTTTACTTTTTCCACATTTGGACCTCTAAAAGTCTATAATTTTTATAATTTTTCTTGAAAAAAAAATACCCTAGGCTCCCAAAAGATTGAAATGTTTCCTTTCCTCCGATTTCAATTTAAGTTGGCCATATTCTAAAATCGATTCTGATATGTCCAAGGACTAAATTATGAAGCTTAAGGATACAACAAATGCATTCAAACATTTTATGTACAAAGTTGCTGCAGTTCAACCATTCAATATTCAGATGCATCAATAAGCGAACCTAAGGAGCAATATCTTATTTAGCCAAATAGTCAAAAATTTCAAATCACTTCAAGAGAAACATAGCTAAATGTGATCCTTCAACATGGAAAGCAAATCAATAAAGTTAGATTTTTTCTTACAAGTTTACCGTCATTCAAGAAGCTCACATTTTCGGCTATTCGATGAGATGAAAGTGAAATGGTGGGTGTAGAAAGAGGAAATGAAAGAATATATACAGAGCGAGATAGGAGAAGAGAGAAAACAGTTGAGAAAAAAATCCTACCCACAAGAGTGAGATTTTTATAGCGTTTGGTATTTATACCTTCCACTAAAAAGTCACACAAATTCCATTGGAAAAAAAATCTTTCAAAATTAGCAAGTTTTTGAATACGGAAAGACTTTTTGTTACTTGTTTAAAATCTTGATTAAATATCACTAAATTTAGACACACTCGTCAAAAAATTCTAAGAGTCTTGATTAAATACCACAAAACTTATTTAGATTATTAAAAGTCTTAATTGAATATCATAAAAGCAAAGGGAAAGACAAAAAGGCCATGATAGAGTGTATGGAAGAGAGTATATGTTGTCTCTCAACTTGTGTGACTGTGTGAAAGAGAGAAGAAGGAACACACAAAGCAGGTTTCAAAAGGTGTCATTATTTACGGTTTTCTTTCTCTCCATTATCAAGCAAAGGTCCATTTTTAGCGGTGATTGCGATCGACAATAGATGTTAATTTGCACATTTAGTCCCTCCTGCATTTCTAACAAACAATCAATTATCATCTACAGTTGTACTACATACTAATTTTTTCTTCCCCCTCTCTATATACACATTTCGACCTTTGTATAACAGCTACCTTTCTAGTCAAACTAATGTGTTCCATATCTCTGTGTTTAAATGTCGAGACAATAGACTAATCATGTTACCTTCTTCTGAAAAATAATGTATTATTATATCATTTCATTTATGTTAAAGAAAAGTAATGTCTTTTGAAAATCTAATTATTTCAATGACATCAATTGGTACAAGGTTGTGTGCAATTAAATAAGTGTTTTGTTTTCCGGCGAAATAGGTTCTAACCAAAAATATAATTAGAGATTTGTATTCTAGGGTTTAAAGACAATTGAGTTGTATCCGATCCGGAGAACCCCTCAATAAGTCTGGTATTATCAATTAAAAGACGGATAAGTAAATAAATAAATAAGCTTCAATTTAGAACTAGTAATGGAAAATAATGGACAAGTGCTTCTTTCAGTATATTCTTTTGAGAGAGAATAGAGCTTGAGTTACAAGTGTGGCAAGAGAATACAAGATGGAGTTCCTTCCCTTCTAAGTCTAACATATATAAGCCAAAAAACTAGACTATTATTACCCTCTAAGGTTATGACAATGTGAGCATGCTGATGTCACAGTACCTGCGTGTGTCGTGGCGCTATGATCTAGTAGGGTTGATGTGACTAGAGTTATTGGGAGTGGAAGACTGTTGTTTGGAGCCTCAGAGCGGTTTGAATCTCTGGACACATTAATCCACCTGGAAGCATTCTTTACCCAATACAGATAGTCCCTCACTTTTCAATGTCTTTGGCCTCAAGAGCATGGGAAGTGGAAGAGTTTTCCGCTATCAATACTTGTCTCATTATCTCATTCCTCGAACTTGATGTGTCAATTCAATCGATTAACCTTCTCTGCACGATGACTCCTCGCATTAAATGCTTTTCCGCCCCTGCGAAACCCATTTTACATGCATAGTGCGCTTGGCCACATCTTTTTCTCGGTGATTGAAGCCGTAATGATGACTGGATTCCCTTTATTTTAGGCGACACGCCACTTCTTCCCTTCTTATATAAAACCCATCATACAAGGAATCCTATTCACTTTCTCCGCACTTTTAGTACTTTTCTCTTACTATTTAAAAAAAGAAAACATTTTTCATCCCCCTCTTTCCAAAAAAATTTAACTCATGTATTCCGATTCTTCCGTTTCCGGTGGTGCCACCACCCGGGCTCAAAGCCTTGCTCGTAGCGATTCTGACATCTCCATTCACTAAGTTCCCATCGGAGTTCGTTGGCTGCCGGTCAATAGAACTTCAAAGAAGAACAAGACGTCAACCTCTTCCACCGATCAACAGACCAACTCCTATATCCCCAATAATTGGTTTATTTTGAAGGATTTCATGAAGCGCGAGACTTCCACTGA
This sequence comes from Anisodus acutangulus, assembly GCA_029783415.1. Classification (NCBI taxonomy): domain Eukaryota; kingdom Viridiplantae; phylum Streptophyta; class Magnoliopsida; order Solanales; family Solanaceae; genus Anisodus; species Anisodus acutangulus. Next base: position 44,950,775 of record CM056489.1, read on the forward strand.
CCCTACACGCGAATAGGACTGGCCGACCATCATGTACAAATCCTCCATCCACGATTGTTACCTGAGTCATGTGAATGTGGATTGCGACTGGAGTAACATCGAGGTGCTCCTCCCAAAGGAAGGAGAAGACATTACTTTCTACCGGCAAGGCACTCTTTTATGTATACCTACCATTTTTATTTGAGGGTAAGTGAATCTATCGACTCTGTGATCTTGGATTTTTATCGAAATATAATATACGTCTGGCCCAGATCAGACCGATAGCGTGGAGAATGATCGCGTGTCTCTGATATCTTTCTTCTCAAGCGGGGGAGGACTTCACCCTTGCCCACTTAATTTATCTCTATTTTCCTAAGATTTCCAGGGAGGGGTTATTTAACTGTCCCGCCGTGGTTAGAATGTTTTGATCGCCAGCATCGGTGATGATTTCGATCGGGGATGGATGGAGAGATACGTCATCATTGCGACCGCGAATTTATTTAATCCGCCAGAGGCCACTATCGAAGAACAATGGAATTTTAATGGTAAGTTTTTCGTCCATGTATCCCTTATATGCTTCATTTTTATGATTTTAAATGGCGTCTCTGAATTTTGCTTCTCTTCTTCCTTCAACTATATCTTGGAAACCTAATTCGATATCGGGCCTGGCCCAGTGGGTTCGAAATATTATAGATTACACATCTCCTACCCTCCGTACGTGGAAGAAGATTGCGTCAAGGAATAGAATGAGAAGAATTATGGTCTTCCTAAATGAGCATCGACATGGGCTTTAACGGAAGTCCCTTAAGATTCAAATACTTTTCTGCAGTAAGTTATGCAAATTGCATCTCAGTTGGGCCGGATTCCGGGGGCGGCTCATTCCGCTGGGTCAAAAAGATCATTATCCCCATCCTCCTCTCCACTAGTTAAGAGAAATAGACCGAATACTCCAGAGAAAAGTATTCAAGGGTCGGCCTCGACAACTCTCATTGCTCCATAAATTTGGCAATCAACTTGGCATCTAACACCAGCGAAAAGGAGAAGGATTCCACCCTGGGGCTCTCTCACAAGAGGACTATTAAAGCAAATGCTATCACCACTGGCCTTTTTGGAGAGATGGAGTTGTCGGACAAAATGGACTCTTGCACCACTTTTTCCCTGGCCTCTGTTAGAGCTGAAGACGCCACCTCCCCGTTCAGTGTCTGTTCCATGCGTTCCTTTCTCAACCTAAGTCATTCCTAGGACGGATCCCCAAAGGTGAGCTTCCGTGTCTTGAGGCCCAATATGCAGGTCCTCATGATCTCAGCATCGGGGCACATCATGAGGGGACTAAAAGCTCTCGTCGATCGTGGCTGGCAGACACTTATCCGACACCAATCCATAATTCTTCAGCTCGTCGACAGGTCACCTTCACCATCCCCAAATAATGCAATTTTTTTCTCGGCCAGTAGGGGTTACAGCTATTTGAGGCCCCTAGCTAGTAAGAGAGATAAGGAGAAAATGAAGGGTGTTTCTGGTGATTTCCTACTCAATTATGGGGCTCACGCGGCTGCTCAGGTACATGAGTGTTTTGTTTCTCAACTCTTTCTCTTTCTCTTATTCTTTTTTTTAGTATGATCTTTGGCTTTCCCGACTGATTTTGTTTCGGGCGAGCCTTCTAACTATGGAGGGGTTTTAGTACAAGCTTACTGAAGAGAGGGAGAGGATGCTAGAGTATTAAAAACTGCAGATTCGCTTCCCAGAACTAGAGAACCAGTTGATTTTTATGGAAGATCTGGAGGCCAAGTTAGCTAGTCGAAGCAGGATAGGAAGATCCATAGCAAAGAAGCGCCCAAGTTCCACACTGAGCTTCTGGAGTTGCAGAAGAGGTGCGCCAAACACCAGGATCACCTAGGCACTGTGGTTTAGAGAGAATCGGGTCTGACAGAGCGTATCCGGATTATAGGGATCGAGTTGGATGTTTTCCAGAGATATAAGGCTTTCACTGAGAAAGCTTTAAACGTCATCGAGAGGAGGTACGAGAACCTATCAATTTGGTATCAAAACCAGCTCCACCACAATAAAGACCTTAATGAGACCAATACCTCCCTTCAAAAAGCAATGCAGAAGATCCATATGTCTGACATTGACGCCATCGTTCAGCAACTAAAGATGGACTTTCTCCTGGAGAAAATCCATACTATGTTTTAGGCCCAAATGATTGCTCTTTAGGAGGCCCGAGATGGGTTAATTGATGTCGATGTTGCACTGGCTACCGCACTGAAGGTGGATGGCATGGATCTTAATTCTCTGCATGTTTGACACTCGCTCGAGGATTTTGTTCAGACTTTAGACAGTGAAAGTTGGTCCCACAAAGGCTAAGAGGAAGTCCCGGTTGAATCCGGAGAGCACCCTTCTGAGGTTTCGGTGGCTGAAAGCAGGTTAGTGAGAGGTGATACAGAGGAAACTTCTCCCAATGACCCACCAGCCACTCCTGCTCTAGATACGCATTCCCTTTCTGAAGTATCCGGGACTGAGCAAATATTGCTTGATTTTAGGACTCTCTGTGTGAAGTTTTAGTTTTTTTGAACGTGTTATTATGTTTTCTTATTTTAGGAAAATACTTGTGTTACTTTGCTATTGGTATTTCCCTTGCTTTTGGGTCTTTTTTTTTATTGTATGATAATTTTCATGTGTCTTTGTAACGCTCTTGCCATGGGCTAAAGTTTTTAGTTAGCTTGTTAAGATCCCTTGCGGGGGACATATATTATTGCTTGCTACTCTGATTATGTTGGTATGCTTTATGGCCGGGTGTAAAGATTACTCGGTCCTTGAAACATGAGCAGTTCAACCATAGGGATCCTTTCACCCAAGGACCCCTTCATCAGGACTATGGTTTATAGCAATTTCGAACGTTTGTGTTTAAGTTCCACGATTGCTTTGACTTTTATCCATTCGTGCGGTGTTTTGAGCAATCGTTTCCCCCAATCAGGGATGTTACTTTTGATTGCATATTTTATGATCGGGCATTTAATTTATCCAACTCATAATAAAATAAGGGCCCTCTTTGTTCGACGTTGATAAGGAGGACATCTCGACCTCATCTTATATTGGCATAAGGTTATGTTTCCTTCACGCTCTAAGGCCTATAGCCATGTCGTGTGTTCATGGTAGATATTATCACATCCGGAGGAAGCGTTCGTACCAACAACTTCAGAGTGTAATATGCGAGGCTGACGTTCTATTTTCATTCATATCATTCAAGATATAAACCCGAGTACACGTGTGTTATTGACAAAAAATAAAAAAAGTACAATGGTGAATCTTTTTATCTTGAACTTGAAATTCCCTGGAGGGAGCCCTTCAGAGCAATACACTTTACAGTTGTTGCCTCATTAAAAACCCTGCCGGTAGAAACCCTATTGGGGAAAAACTCGATCAAGAAAAAGAGATCAACACGTATTTTTCGATGTTCATTTGTTACCTCTCAGGTGAATTATTCCTTTGGTCAGTCCCAGTCTTGACACCAATCTCAGTCCTGCGATCAAAGAGTTAGGAAAATGGAAAAACGGAAAAAGGTAGACTTATACATATGACCCTCAAGGTTGTATTGTGGGGGCGAACTCGTCTGAGAATTCTGGCAAACTTTGTGTATGTATCTTCGAGCAAAGTTGGTATGCTAGATCGTACTTGCTTATTTCAATTGACTACTTGGATACCTGGCTTGTGAGGTTTTCTCTTGTAGCAGAGTTTGCAATGGGGCGCTTGTAATCACCGTTACCGAATGACACTGAAAGTATTGTCGCAGTTTTTGCATGGTCATGACGAGGGCCAGAGCCAACTTCTCTGTATTCGGATATCGATACTCTTCCCCGGTTAATATTTTGCTTGCATAATAAATTGGGAGATATGATTCTCACTATTCTCTTATTAGGGTGATGCTAATTGATATTGCCGAGACCATTACATATATGAGTAGTCGTTCCCTTTTTTTTAGTTTCGCCATTACGTGAGGGCTGACCAGGTAACCTTTGAGGTCTTGCAAGCTTTGGTAGTACCTCTGTGTCCACCGGAACTGATGATCCTTTTTTATAAGCTTGAAAAATTCATGACATTGGCCCGTCGATTGAGACACAAATCTTCCTAAGGTCGCAATCTTTCATGTCAACCTATGTACCATCTCGATGTTGTTCAGTGTGTCCGACATTTCTTGGATGGCTCTGACTTTATCGGTGTTCATTTTGATGTCACAACCGAAAACAAAAAAACCCAAGAAATTTCTGAACCTGACTCCGAAGGTACACTTCTTTGAATTTAACTTCATACCGTGGCGACGCAAGACATCGAAAGTTTATGCTAGGGAGACCATGTGGGTTTCTGCCTCTTAGGATTTAACCAGTATGTCATCTATGTACACTTCTATGGTCCGGTCGATTTGCTTTACGAATATTTTGTTTACCAACCTTTGGTAAGTTGTTCCTGCATTTTTAAGACCAAAGGCATTACATTATAACAAAAGTTACCGTGGTTGATCATGAAAGATATTTTTTCTTGATCCTTCGGATGTAGATTGATATGGTTATAACCGGAGTATGTGTCCAGGAAGCTGAGCAGCTCATGCCCCGCCATTGCGTCTATCGTTTAATCAATGTGTGGCAACATGAAGGAATCCTTGGGACATGCTTCGTTCAAGTCTTTAAAGTCTACACACATCCTGAATTTATTGAGTTTCTTAGGGACCACTACCACGTTGGCCAGCCAATCGAGATCTTCTCCTTTCTATACCGACTCTTTATTGAGTAGGCATGCTACCTCTTTTTTCACAAATTAGTCCATGATTGCAGATATTGGTCTTGTTCTCTGTCTCATCGTGGTGTGATTGGGATCGGCGCTTAACCTGTAGGTTGCTATTTCTGGAGGGATTCTTGTTATATCAAGTTGAGACCAAGAAAACAATCGAAATTAGCTTTTAAATAATGTAAGAACGCGCTCATGAGCTCGAGTGAGAGCTTCGAGCCTAGATATACCTTCTTTTCAGGATGTTCTTCAAAAAGCATTGTGCTTTCTAGCTCTTTTATGGTGGAATCCACTGGATTTTTGTCTACTTGCATGATGAAGCCTTTCGAGATAACATGATCCAGGCGCCCTTCTTCCATATGTTGTTCTTTTATTCCCCCGGATGCCCTACTCGGGTTCGGTGTCTGTATTGCTATTCATCCATCTCATATCCTTACGGTTCCTCCACTATCAAAGCATCCTCTAACAGGGATATATTAATGTTCCCTATGATTTCACCGACCCCCTAAAGAGTGGGAAACTTAACCTTCTTGTGGTAGGTTGAAGGGACCGCCTGTATAACATATAGCCATGGTCGCCCTAATATTGCATTATAATCCATGTCACAAAACATGACATCGAAGGTCGTGTATTGTTCCATTCCATCGACATGTACCATTAATTCAACTTCTCTCCTTGTCAACTCACTCGACATGTTGAAGCCTGCTAGTACCTTTGTTATTGGGATGGCGTATTCATCCACTCGTACTTCTTTCAGGACACATAGCTGGATGATGTTCGCTAAACTTCCTAGATCAACCAAAATATGCTTAATAAAATATTTTATTAATTTGAATAGATATTACTAGGGCGTCATTGTGGGGGGAGGAAAGGTCCACGCAGTCGTCACTGGAGAATGAGATATCCCTACTCTCTATGGGTTCCCGGATGCGGCTCATGGTTGTGATGGAAATCTTGGATTTTCTCATGGTTGTGATGGAAATCTTGGATTTCCTCATGGTTGTGATGGAAATCTTGGATTTTCTCATTGATGTGTATGTAACCTTATTCACCACCTCTATTTCGAAGATCATATTGATAGTGTGAGTGGGTGGAAGTGCTTTGTTTGGTTTTTGTCCGACATTTCTACTTAGGTTAAGCTTTGCCCGATTGCTAATGTACTCTCTCAAGTGCCCCGCGCGCAGCAGCTGTGCCACTTAGATCCTCAGATTTTCTCAATCCTTCATGGTATTCCCGTGCGTATTGTGAAAATGACACCATAGACATGTGTTCCTTTTGTCCGAATTTGTGCGCACATCATCCGGGAACCTCGATTCCTTTATGATTTTCATTACCGCCACCATTTCTGTAGCATTTATACTAAAGTTATGATTGGATAGCTTTGGGGGGCCTGTCCCACTTGATGTCGATGTTTTGGAGCGTGGAGGGCCTTGCTCAATAAGACCCTGGTGATTCCTGATGCTACCCCGATTTGCCCTTGAGCTAGGGAGTTTTTGGGCGTCATACGGCTCGAATCGTCCCCCATGTGTGGTGTTAATGCTTAACCATTAACTTAGCCCTTTCGGGGGAGAGGGGCGGTTACCCATGTATGCCGGTGCTACCACCCGCTGGTCTTCCTCAATTCGTATCTTAGCTGTATATCTAAGGTTTATCTCGCTCTATGTTTTTACCGAGAACTCCCTTAGGCTTTCCTTCAACTTTCTGGATGCATTTGAACTGTTCGGGTTTAACCCATCTGCTAATGCAGCCGCTGTCCAATCCTCCGGGATTGCCGACAATAATATTTTTTTCCTCTGGAACCTGTCTACGAATCCCCGCATCATATTATCTCCCCGCTGCTTTAGCGTGAACACATCCTACTTGTGCATTTCTACCTTCCGGGCCCTTGCGTGAGCCTTAACAAAAGTAGCTTCAAGAATCGTAAAAGAATCAATAAAAATTTCAGGTAAATAAGTATACCAATAGATTGCTCCCTTTATGAGCCTCTGCCTAGATTTCTATAGCATAACAAATTCGATCTCGTGTTGCTTGAGATCGTGGCCGGTGACAGCTGCTTCGAAGGTCACGATATGCTCATCTGGATCGGTGGTGCCATCATATTTTGGTATGTCAGGCATTTTGAACTTCTTTTGGATGGGGATGGGGGTCGTGCTTGTTAGATACGGCAAGACCCCATATCCCCCAGCCCCTACACCCTTTATCACGAATGGCGCTCATAGTATTTGGTTCATCCGCTCGGTCATCTCTCTCTCTCTACCTGGTGTAGTCCTTGTGAACGCATCCATTCGTTCCTTCACGACATCGATCATCTTCTTGCTGGTTTTGGGTGATGCCTAGGTCTTCGATGCGTTCTGGTTTGACGCTGGAGTCCTGACCCTAGAGTGAGTAACTATAGTGGCCACTACTCTCTCCATGCGTAGCATCATTTCATTATGTGCCTCAAGAACGGATACGATCTTTTCCTTCGTAAAAGACCCTCATTTGTTGGTGGGTTCGGCCTTGCCGGTTTGAGACTTAGCTGAGTTTCTTCCTTCGGGTGTTTGTTTTGGGGCCCTCTTTGTCTCTTCGTTGTCTGAGATACCTTTCCATCGTTCTTTGCTAGGCTACTTTGGCGGGAGTTTGCTTTCGCTACTCTCGCTCGGATTCCTATTCAGGATCCGTTCTTAGTATTACTGAAGGATCTACCAGGTCCTGATTATTAACGGGTATCAGTTCATCTTTGGGTTCCTGTGATCCTTGGAAACTGCTGCTTTGTCCTGACATGCTTTTTTGAGTATAGCGGTTCTGTTTGGTTTTTTCAAGGAGATCAGCTAGAAATTGAGACAACGCCGCAATTGTCTATCCCCACAGATGGCACCAAATTATTTTTGTGCGAAATCGATTTTAACTAGAAACACAGTTAGAGATTTATATTCTGGGGTTTAAAGACAAGTGAGTTATATCCAATCCAAAGAACCCCTCAATGAGTCCTATATTATCAGTTAAAAGACGAATAAATAAATAAATAAATAAACTTCGATTTAGAACTAGTAATGAAAAATAATGGACAAGTGCTTCTTTCAGTATATTCTTTTTGAGAGAGAATAGAGCTTTGGTTACAAGTGTGGTCAAGAGAATACAAGATGGGGTTCCTTCCTTTCTATGTCTTACATATATAAGCCAAAAAACTAAATTATTATTACCCTCTAAAGGTATGACGACGTGAACGTGCTTATGTCACCGTACCTACGCGCGCCGCGACGCTCTGATCTAGGAGGCTTGATGTGATGAAAGTTGTTGGGAGTGGAAGACAGTTGTTGGGAGCCTCAGAACCGTTTGAATCTCTGAACACATAAATCCACCCGGAAGCATTCTTTACCCAATACATGTTTCCGCAATATGTGGAAATTAGAAAAAAATATATATGTTTGGATATAAAGTTTTATAAGTGAATATCATTATTTAATTCGGAATACTCATCAACCAAGATAGAAAAGTGAAAAGGTGCTCGAGTCATTTTTGTTAGGGAGCACTTTAACATTATGTAGAAAGTCCCAACGTGAATTCACATTTAATCATGCCCCAATGTAAGCATCGAATAGAGGACGAGAAACAAAAGAAAAGTGAAGAAGGGTTGTATGTGTAATCATAAGAAACTAAGGCTGTCCAGTGGGCCGGGTCGGCCCGATCTCGACCCGGCCCCACCCCGATCCCCCTAAAAAAAATTTGATGGTGTTGAGACTCAAAATCAGAACAGGACCTAGGCTCATCCCTCCTGGGCCCATCCCGTTTTTACCCACCCCAGACCCAACCCCGATCCCGATCCCCCCCCCCCCCTTGCAAAATTAGTTATTGCAACAACAACCAAATTTAGATTTTGGCCGTTGTGCAACGGTTCCAACGACCATTTTTGGCCCCCTACCCCCTTAATATTTATTTTTAACCCCTAAGTTAGTATATTTACACTTTAATCCAATTTTTCAACTATAAATACCTCATTTTCTCTTCATTTTATCTCACAAATCTTCCTACAATCTCTCCAATTTCTCAATCTATCTCTGTACAATTCTACATTGCCTACTATATATTTTATTTTATTTGCTCATTTGTATAATTGTATCAAAGTTCAAAAATTGGGACTGAAGTTGGCAACTAGCTTGAGGATCATCCATCAAGCAAAGTTTTAATTTTCAACCTCGATAACACGTGGACGTTACGTCGGCGTTTAGTACCTTCGTTCCTTCTTTAAATTATTATTGTTACTTTATTTTAATTATCACACTTAATTTCATTATCTTTAATTATTTATTTGCATAATTAAAATGAAAGGATTTAGATGTATGATTAAGGGTAAGGGTAAGGGTGCTTCTTCTAGTAGGGGTAACAAGGACAAGGGTACTTCTTCTAGTCATCCTATTCCTAGTCAGGATGATTTGATTGATTACACTCATATAGATGAAACTGATTTTTTTAATGATATATCACTAGATGAATAGATATATCTTGCAACTGAACCATACTTTAATTTAGACGATAATCTAGATGACACACCCACTAGTGCACCTGAACAACCTCAACCTCAGACTGAGTCTCAGCCTCAAACTGAAACTGGAACGCCTCATATTCCCCCTAGTATGAGTCGAGGCCCCACACAACGAAAATTAAAATCAGCTGCATGGGATTTTTTTGATAGTGACAAAGAGAATCAAGTAGTTAGATGTAAAATTTGTAAAAATATTTATAACTTAAAATCATAAAAGGTCAGGGTGGGACGGGAGGTTTATTGAGACATGTACAAGGCTTTCACAAAGCTGGGAGGGATGAATACGAGGCTACAAAGTCGGGTACGCCAATGCGCTCTCAGTCGGGACAAGGTTCACATAGTGTCTCGGATCAAGTACATGGTAAAATTAACCCGATGATGGGGGAAATTGTAGGTCCTAAATACGATAAACACATAGATAGGGAAGCAATAGCAAAATTAGCTGTGGTGGAGGGTTTGCCTTTTGCATTTCCTTCTTCTCCTATTTTTATTCATTACATTAGAGAAATGTATAATCATGTTTTTAACGATTTTCCTAGATCAACTGTTAGGAGAGACATTTTTAAATTTGCAAATGAATATCAACAATAGTTACGTTATGCATTATATTATTTTCCTGACAAAGTATCTATCACTTCTGATATAGGCCGTAGTATTAACGGCAATGATTATTTAACTGTAACATGTCATTGGATATATCATAATTAGTCAATGCAAAAACGTATTTTAACATATAGATATATTGATGATAGGCACACTGGAAATTTTATTGCACAAAATATTCATCAAATTTGCGATTATTATGGTATAACTGACAAAATAATGACAGTTACGTTAGCTAATGCTTCTTCTAATAATTATGCTGTGAGACTTTTAAAAGATCTATTAACTTTATCTTTTCCTAATCATTTTCATATAAAATGTGCGTGTCATTTTTATAACTTAGTTGTAAATGACGGTCTATCACTTTTTGAAGACATTCTTAATAAAGTACAATTTGCTATAAACTTTATTTTTAGAAGTAATAGAATACAAAGAAAAAAAGAATATAAAAAAACTTGTCACGATTGTGAATTACCTTTTAGAAAAATTTCCGAAGAAGTAGCAACTAGGTGAAATTCTCTATATGAACAACTACTTGTTGCTTACTATTATAGAATGACATATAACTTTATTTTTAACACTCATAATCGAAATCCAACTGATATGCTTGTAGATAATGATTGAGAAAAAATTTCAGAACTTATTAGATTTTTAGAGAAATTTTTTCAAGCAACTAAAGAATTTTCTGGTATATATTATCCTACTATTTCAACTATGTTATTTTATATAGCTCTAATATTTTTGTTACTTAGTAATATATGAAAAAATCATCTTATAAGACACGTATTAAAAATGTTTATCAAATTATATTTTTTTCATATTCCCACTATTTATATTATTGGTGTTGTATTAAATCCGACTATTAAAATAGACGGTTGTAAAGCACTTATTAAAACTATTTATGATTATATAGCAGTACTTCCACCTCCAACTCCAAAAAATCTAAATTAACAACCACTTAAGGAACCAACTAAAGAAGAAGTTTTGTCTAGCATACACGATGAATGCAAAAAAAAAATATATGCATTACAAACAAGAAAGTGTTGGTAACCTGTAACATCCCAAAATTTTGGACAATTATTTGAGCACCTAAGCGTAATAAGTAGACTCGGGCCTCGGGGATTTTATGTGATATCACGTATGCTAATAAAGAGACTAGAATATAAAAGAATTAGACCCCGAAATAATTTTAGACGTAACAAATGTGACGACGGGGATCGAGAATAAATTTGGAGTATGCATAAAGAAGACATGGACTAGTGTCATATTACAAGACTTATGACATTGAATATACGAAGGTCTTATGAGTTATTAGGATTTAAATGAAGTGGTATCTAAAATTAATTGTGTATGTAATTGATTAATTATGGGGAGATAAGACTTAGTGGGAATTAGTAGGTGTAGCGGTTTGGGAAATTACCTAATGACTAGATTAATGTAGTGGGTGTATGTGTCAATTAAATAACAAATGCAGTGTGTGTGGCAGCTAATGTCGTGTGTGTTAAACATTTAAGGGTGAGTGGACATCATAATGACTTATCATTATAAGACCAATTTGGAGGCATTTGTACTTGTGGATTGGGATATGACTCAGCTAGTGATGATTATAAAATCCTTAAGATTGATTGCACAACATACCATGAAATTCTAGTGTTGAAAAGTGGTTCTTGGAGAAAATTTCGATAAACATCCTAGTATCCTACTGGCATTTACCATGTGTTGTCTAATATGGACTCTTTGGCGTTTGTACTTGGAGCATTTCATTGGCTTGGGTCGCCAGTGAGTAATTTTGTGGTTTCATTTAGTATTTCAAATATGGTGTATGGAGAGATACCATTGCAAGATGGACTGGTTCCGTTATTAATCGAGGTATGTTAAGACAAATTATTTCTTTCTTTTGACATGTTCCATGTAACGAAATATAACTGTGATATTGCTCCATAATTTATTCTACGCCTAGTGGTTAAGAATATTCATGTTATTGATTCCTATGCTAAAAGCATGTCTAAATATGTTCCTAAGTCCTTATTGAGGTATACGAAAAATGTGTTGATATTCACAGTGTTAGCCAAAGGGGCAAGGATATTACTGTCATTCGATAAATTCAGGAAATGTTTTATTGTCATTCATGCATTTTCATTTTTATTGCATTCATATATTACCCTAGACCACTTGTGCTATGCACACTACTATATGGTAATATCATATATATAGGGGATATGAGGAAAGGGAAATGCGTTATATACGCACACCACCTACAGCTGGTACAGACTATCACAAAAGAGCCCTAAGAGGCCACATATCGAGCCTGTGTGGTCAAAAGGGATGCATGTGTGGCTAAGACGATATGAATGCTTGTGTGACAAATATGATATAACCTGATGCCCACATAGGCGGTTATGGGTGGATTTCTGTGTGGACATTAGTATACTGCATTTGCATCATGTATACATTTATTAACCATTATAAGGTATAATGCCCACAGAGGCTGTTATGGAAAGGAAGATGCATGTGTGGCCAATATTATACAGCATTTGCATTGCATAACATGTATTTACTGTTGGGCAGTTGTTCATGTTTCAGTTGTTGTTATATTCCTATTATGTTAATATTCATGACTGACATACTCAGTACATCAGTCGTACTGACGTCCCTTTTGTCGGGGGACGCTGCATTTCATGCCCGCAGGGTTCAATTAAAGAGGGTGACGGTTCACGCTAGTAGCTTGCTAGTTCAGCTGATGTTAGAGCACTCTATTTGTTTCAGAGTTGCAGTCTGGTCGTGGTACAATAATTCTGCATATGCATATGGGTATGGCGGGGTCCTGTCCCGTCATAGTAATGTCATGTATTCTTTAGAGGCTGGTAAACATGTGTCTTGTGGTTAGTTGTCATGTATGGCCTTGTCGGCCTTGGTATGAGTATGTTTATATATAAATTGGTTTCCTAGTTAGAAGTTTCCATAATCTTGTTCGATTTAGTCTGTATGTTAATTGTGAATAGAAGTTGGTTGTACGATTAGTGGTACCCGGCGGATGGGGTCCGGGTGCTCGTCACGGCTCTCCGATTTGGATCGTGACATAACCAATCGGCTTCTATACCATCTTCTTCTTCGTCTTCTTCAATACAACCTTATAAAAGACATGTTGTTTCTGCGGCTAGTATTGAAAGCCTTATAAATAGAATGTATACTGGTTCCACTGTTAATTAAGTTAGCGAGTTTGATATTTTTGTTTTGCAGGTTATTGTACCATACCAAGCAGTTCTCAATGAAGAAGGACGTGAAGAATTGCTTAATTACTGGAGGGAAACTGAGAAGACATTTTCAATACTAGCAAAGATGGCCCGAGATGTGTTGAACATTCAAGCGCCATCAACAGCGTCTGAAAACGCTTTTTCTGCCGGAAGATTTCAAATAGGAGAGTACAGACACTCATTAACGGGAGACAGCTTGGAGATTGCTGTTTTATTTAGAGATTGAATACGAGCGGAGCGTAGAAGGTGCAGTCAACTAGAGATCAACGAAGAAGACGATTTAAACTACAACGAAATCTTGTCCGGGTGAACTGGAAGCGACGTCGACCAATTTGACCAACAAATTTCAATTCCAACCGAAGAACCATAAGTCATTGTGAAGAAATTAGAAAATGTGTTTTTGAATATGTAATTTTTTAATGGTGATTTTACTATGTGATTTGCAACTTTTGAACTACGAAACAAAGTTGCAATTTTGAAATTGTATTACAAAAAACTATATTTTTATTAAATAATATAAGAGGCACAAAAACAGCATTAAGTGTTTATATCCACATCTTTTTTAAAATTAAGTGTCTTTAAAAAAGGAATCCCGGAACCGACCCCGCCCCGCCAACACCGGTCCCCTTTTCCGGCGGGATAGGGACGGGACGGGACGGGACATCGACCTGTCCCGCCAGTCTCGGCCCGCTTATCCCACCGGAGGACCGGTCCCGAGTCCCGACCCTTTCCCAGTCCCGCCGGGTCAGTCCCGCCAGGTCCCGCCCCGCCCCGCCCCACCCCGAACCCAGCCCACCCGTATAAGAAACTAAGAGGAACGTAACTGAAGAGAGGTTGTATGTGTAATTATAAATAACTAAGAGGAATGTAACTGCAATTTCCACATTGTCTGGCAGCACAGACTGATGTTCAGACCCTTTCCCAGTCCCACTGGGTCTCGTCCCACCCCGAACCCTGTCCACTGGCCATCCTTATAAGAAACTAAGAGGAACGTAACTGAAGAGGGGTTGTATGTGTAATTATAAGAAACTAAGAGGAATGTAACTGCAATTTCCTCACTGTACAAGTAGTAAAAATGTTGTAGAGCAAGAACTCAAGATTCTCACTCCTGTTGGTAATCAAGACCAGAATTTGAACTTTGAAGCATCAAAACACTCTCAACAAAGATCCCAAAAACTGTTTGCACAAATTGGTTTCAAGGTCAAGGACCTTCCCTATTAATGGCTGAGATCGTAGAAGTAGATAATTACGAAGCCATAATCACCAGTATCGAACACAAGTCCCGCAAGATCGAAAGCTTACTCAAACAGTACACACAAATCTTCTACCCTTAAAAAGTTCTAATTTTTCTTTGTCATACCTGCATAAAAACAAAAACCCACATCTATAACTGTTTAATAATGAATACCCACTTGTTATCTTGGTTATTTTTAGGTTTAAACCAGTGGAAGCTCTGAAAACAGCTTTAGAAGGATCACCTCCCAAGACCAAGGATGAAAGATACAAGGTTCAATCTTTATGCCTATGTCTTTTTTGTAAAAATATTGTAATTTTATTAGAATATGTGAGTTGACACTTAGTTTTTTGTTGTTGGGAATTTGTAGTCTTCTAATTGGATAGTGGTGCATAGGGCTATAATGGCTATTAAGGATGTGGATAGCTTGTTCTCTGCATTGGATCCTGAGTACTATGATATTCTCATGAAGTAAGAAGCTCATTTATGTTCTTAATTGTTCTAGTATTTATTTTGGCCTAGATGGGACTTGAGGATTATGTTGCCATATCTGTAATAACAGATGTGTAATGTTATGCTATGAGGACTCTAACTCTGATCCTCCATTTTTGCATATCGGAATATAAAAAGTAGAGAGAAAAAGACAAGATCATGGGAATTGTGTGAAATCAGTGATTTTGTCCACTTGAGTTAATGCATTTTTGATTGATTGAGATTTGAGAGTTGAGACAATAGGACTCCACTTACTGGGCGAGTAAAATTATCGATACTTGTTTAGCAGTCCTCAAAATTTTAGTATTGAGCCTCTGGTGCTGCTGTTATGCACACAGAAATGGGGATGTAATACAAGCCTTATAATCCCCACTTCACGAAGATTATTTAGGAATTTAATAGTTCAGCTGAGTTACAAATTATATGATGCAAGGAAGTGGAAAATAAAGAAATCTAAATCCGGCAGAGAAGTATACGACATTAATCTATTGAAGCCGTCCAATGGAAATCAGAGATGGTATTATTGAAGTTCCAGGGCTTGTCTTTTCAGGAAATAGCTGACGAACTCTTTGGCTGATAGTGTTGCAATGCATTAATAGATTCGTGCAGTTACATACATATGCAATTAATTATAAGGTTAAGAAGAAAGTGAAATGCACAATGTTCTGCTTTATGATTAAATAGACAAATATTTATCTATGTCAGTTTGCATTTGATGACCTGTTCAGAGTTATAATCATGCTCAAGTGGAAATAGACCAGAACGGGATAGCCTAGTAATAAGATCTGTCAACCTCCAGTTTTGAGGTCGGGGTTCGAGTCACATATAGGAGAAAGGTAGAAAAAGGCACTGTTGGACTCCTAGGTCTGGGGACGGGGTTTACCATGTTAAAAAAAAGTGAAGTGGAATAATTGGTTGAACAGTCTTTTAGAGCTCTTATATCGCGTATCATGGCCTGAAAATCGCATAGTTTGAGATTGCACATTCTTATGCACTGCACAAAATATCTTAGATTTATTTACTTTAGGTTACAATGGATTTGAGACGTGTCATGAAATCTATTAAACATGATACTTTGTTAAAGATTTCCAAAGAACTCGAGTTGGACATTTTGGTAAATGCCAACAATATACCTCATCAGACTTGATCAACAACATGCAAGCATTTTATGACCTCAATTTGGGTGTTTAACGTGCAAGTACTAGTTTAATCTTGGTATTTGGTCGTACATGTCCATGAATACAAGATACAACATCTTTAAAGAAATGTTCTTTAAAATGAGTTCACCATGTGGGTAGGTGAGATTGCCTTTTCATTTGGTTTTCTACCACCAGCAGAACTGGTGTAATACTTGCTAGTTGCTTGATTAGGTGCAAATCTCAGTCCTGGAATCTGAGCGAGACTACATATTTATACACTAAAGTAACTTTGAAGGAATCATCTGGCAAGAAGGGTCTGAAAGTTCATCGGGAATAACTTGGGTTGGTATGCTTATCTGCACTAAGATGAACATATTCCAACTTAAGAACCAAGAGACTTACTCTTATCTATATGTTGTTGCTTTACAAAGCTTTACCTTCAACATATGATAAAGGGTTGAATTCAGGAATTGGAAGGGGTAATAAATGGTCTTGAATTGCCTATTTTCAGGAAACATCTGAAAATAACCATATGATATCTTGGTGAAAGAAGCAAAGTTGGCCCTACTCTTAAGTGCGCCGGCATATTTACTATCATATATTAGCTTAAAATATTGGCCATGAAGATCGAGGCTTGAGAGTTATAAAGCTTTAACTTGTTACTGGGACGTGTTGGAGTAATTTTACATGATCTGCAGTCAAGATAAGTTTGACCTATGTGGCAATCATGTTTGGGTACTTTTTATTGATTTTATACGGGTTTAAATGAGTTGAGTTATACGGAAATCAGGTTTTGGTATTATGACCTTGAAGTTGAGTGTGTGGGCATACTAGAAGAGATAGGATTAGGAATGAAGACATCCGGGACAAGGTGGGAGTGACCTCGGTGGAGGACAAGATGCGGAAAGCGAGACTGAGATGGTTTGGGCATGTGAAGAGGAGAGATGCGGATGCCCCGATACAGAGGTGTGAGAGCCGATACAGAGGTGTGAGAGGTTGGCTATGGACGGTTTCAGAAAAGGTAGAGGTAGACCGAAGAAGTATTGGGGAGAGGTAATTAGAGGGGACGTGACGCAGTTCTAGCTTACCGAGGACATGGTCTTAGATAGGAGGTTATGGAGGATTCAGATTAGGGTAGAAGACTAGTAGGAGCCCTGCTTATCCTTTCATACTAGTAGTCGCAGTGTTGCCTTATAGTTTCTTCTATTTTGAGTATCTTATCTCTCTGTAGTAACTATTGTTCCTTGTTTTTACTGACTGTTTTACCATGGCTTATTCGCTTTCGTTATTTCCACTTTCATATTGCTTTGAACTGCTTGTCCATAACTGACTTTTCTTATGCTTTCTCTTGAGGCGATGGTCTTTCGGAAACAACCTCTCTACCTTCCAAGGTAGAGGTAAGGCGTGTGTACACTCTACCCTCCCCAGACCTCACACTGTGGGATTTCACTGGGTATGTTGTTGTTGACCTTGAAGTTGAGATGCTAAGGGTTTAGTATAGATTTTTCAGTGACAGGGAGACACCCTGCCCTCTTGTAGCTCAGAGTATTATGGGATAGCTTGGTGCTGCAAAGCATGGAAGAATCATTAAACGCATAGTCACAGACATTTAATCTATATGGCCACTGTTCCTGGCCATTATCGATACTGAGAAGAGAGAGAGAGAGATACTCTCCCATCCCATCCCACAATTTAAATGGTAGGCAAGTAGACCATTTACATACTGCTCCTCATTTAGAAGTCAGTCCCACTGGTTCAAAATTGTCTCTTAAGATAAATATGGCTGATAAGAACTCTTTTTTCTTTCCACTTATCAGAAAGAAAAGGACATTCTCTTTCCCTTTTTGTTTAGTAAAAACAATTTAACCTATTTTTCTTCTATCAAGATGTTGTATAGCCTTCTTCCTCTGATATACAACTTTGTCTTGGTATGTAAAATCTGCGCTGCGGTAAGACTACTATAGTAGGAGATACATGGCCCGTATGTCTCTCCACATATACAAACATTACCCAATATTTTCCTGTCCGATTGTATTTGGCCCTGTTTCACTTTTCTAGGGGTTTAACTTGACCAATTTATGTAATGAACTGAATGTGCGCAATAATTTTAAATAATACTTATAAATTTAGTTAGCACTGTAATAATGCTAAAAGGTTGAATTTTTTTTATAGTGAGAAATCATTTTATTTAATATGTCAAGATGGTGCTACGGTATTGTCTTTTTTCAGACTGCTTTGACATGTTTTATATCGTATTTTGCCATTACTACTTTACTTCTGTTATTTCTCTGCCTGGTTGATTTGGTTTGCTTTCCTTTGAGCCGAGGGTCAATTGGAAACAGTCTCTCTACCTTCCAAGGTAGAGGTAAGGTTTGCGCACATTCTACCCTCCTCAGACCCCACTTGTGAGATTACACTGGGTATGTTGTTGTATGTCAAGATGGTGCTAAAAAATACACGTACCATGTGGTAATGTAGGATACTTTTGGTCTCCTATCAAGCTACCTAATTTACAATACAAGAATATTTTCTTTCTTTACGCCAAATATATAAATGAAACAAAGAAATTCTCCAGATTCCTTAAGCTTTTCTCATTGCTTGGAAAGAGCTCCTACTTCTTTCATTCCATGTAGTCTTAGAAAGACAAAGTGGCCTAGTTTTCCATGTTGTTTTTAACTCTTCTGAAGCTTCCTTATCCTCCAACTTGCCATGCCTAAACACTGTCTTCTGGTGTAAAAAGAACATCTCTGCCCAAAGCTGTGAGGTCATTCTGCAGTATGACAATAAGTGATCACCATCCTTCTCATATTCCTTGCACATGAAACATCAACTTACAACAATCTTTTCCTTTCTATGTGATTTTCCGTCAGAGAGAATTGCATCTCACTCTGCGCAGCATGTAAAGAAGGTTACTTTATCTGGTGGTTGTGTATTCCGCATCTCCTTTCGTCGTGTCTTCTGTTCTACTCCCTGCTGAGACCCATGTAATGGAAGCATTGAAAACGTATAGCACTGCTCGTTTCAACACCATTATCTGCTACAAAAGAAATATTGATTTATGTGAACTCCTCTACTTCTTTTCATTCCCCATCTAAACAGGTTTTCTCAAGCTAATTTTTCAAGATGAACCCTTAGTTCTTGATGAGTTCAACAATAATTTCCATCCTATCATGATCAATTGCATAAACCCATGGATATGCCTGCTTCAAGTTTAATTTGGATTTCCACATAATATATCTAACCAAATTGTTTCCAATTACAATTCCAAATAATAAAACCAGTGAACTCATCTTTCCCCTCCATAATCCCTTTACATAGTGTTACTGAGTTCATTCGATTACCATCCATTTATAGATGTTCTGTATTTAGCAACTATGACCTTTTTCTGTAAAGCACCACCTTATATGCAAATCTCCACTTCCATTTTCGCGACAAGGCCATATATATACATCTGATCTCCTTGCTCCTCCCGTATAGGGGGCTTTATTTTCTCCCATTCCATCAAATGATTATATCTACTCTCCTTACTCCTCCCGTATAGTTCAGATCCGCAAGATTTTTCAGGGAACGGATAGACCATATTTAAATCCTTTCTCATATATGTTTTTTATTTTCTCTGAGTTTAATATAGTAATATAAGGCCATGATGGAGTTGCATGCCAAATATGAAGACTTGAAAATTTATGCTCCCCATTGGTGTGACATAAGTAGCAGAGAAACCAACAACAGACATGAGAGTCATGTCTTACATTAAGACAATTTTGAAAATAAGGGAATATGACACAAGTTGGACAGGATCATATAGTTTTGAAGTATATTATATGATATATGACCTAAACTAGTAAAAAACTATGTTGCTCTGATCCTTAAGATTGATGCCTGATGCGTGTCGGTACCTTCAAAAGTTATACTTGTTTTTGGAGGATCCGACTTGGTGCGAGAACATCTTTGGTCCAACCATTGTGCGGAGACATCTTTGGAGGATCCAAGCAACAAAGATAAAAAACATTGCATGTATTAAAAATGATGCAAAAAGAAACATAAAATGATTCAACAGTATAAATCTTAGTAAAGCATCCAAATCGAACCAAATACCAAGTATAACATATAGAAAAAATACAAAGCTCTGTTTCTTGGCTGTCTTTTAAAAAAAAACTCAGCTCTTGGCTAATTGGTACTAAAATGCATCTCCTCAAAATCGTCTATGGTCTACAGAGGTTAATATAATATCTAATTAATTAAGGTGAGGGACAAAAAAGATTTTCTACACTGATTAGCATTGATTTCCTTAGTTGCAGTAAGCGTGGTTACACCAATATCCGTCCTTTTTCGACAAGATGCCAACTTTAAATAATTCGCTGCTGATTTGGTTTCTTACAATTCTTGGTTAATGTTTAGTCCGAAATCTGCTTATATCTTCGTTAGTGTAAAGAAGATGAAGGAATTATGTGATGCAAGGTGACATTTCCACATTGAATCAACTCTTTTTGACAGCTTTCCTTTGCTTTAATGAACCCTAGCAGCGAGCCCCAGCATAACTAATTTGAACTTTAGGAATAGAAGAAAAAGTCAACAAGTAGGAAGTTATATAACGGAAGGAGACAACTTGTTTTTCCTGATATTGGGCCATCTAGGCTCTGCTCCACACACACTATTAGTTGTAATGAACTCGCTTAATGTGAATATGCCTTGTAATTTGTCCTATAGATCTACCTGATTCTCACATGTGACATATTTCTGAAGTTGGGTTACAAGATTCATGGTTGAACATTCTTATGTGATGTGCAGGTACTTGTCCAGAGGTTTGTCTACCGGAGACCGCCCAACATGTGACCAATGCCTAAGGATCCAATGACATAGTCTGACGTAAGCCGGGAAGCTGGATATAAAAAAAAATGATCCATGAAAAACTAACAGAAAAAGCTGGTTTGGGATGCATACTGCGTTGCCTTGCTGACACTGTGTGACTGATACCTGTTTATTAAAGCTGGATGAACTCAATACTGTAGCAATTTATGAGAAAAAGAAAGTCACCCGTAGTGATGATGAATGTTCACTTTGGAAGTGCACTTGTATATGTCTTGGCATTTCGATTGAGTTTAGCTTATTTCAAAGGGATGCGTCCTCTCTTTAAGTCTGTATTCCTCTCAACATAAAACATACGAACTGTACCAAGGCAATTTGAGATTTCTGCCATCTTTTTTGTTTCATATCATGTTAAGCAGATGTTACTCCAAAGAGTTGTCTATTACCAACAATTGATAAATTATATCAACTGTATCAAAAGTTTTGTTTGGAAACCTTGATGTTGTCTGTCACATGCAAGTATACGTGGTTGTACAAGTAATATAATGATTTCAAAAATCGGATGTCGAACCCACAGGGACTTGTGATTAACTATTTTATTAAATTAAACGATTCTAATTATCTATACAAGAGAAGAGATGGAATTTGAAGGTTATAATTATAGATTAATTAAAAAAAATAATGAACTTTAACTAAGAAATAGCGGATTTTTCTGTTATCAATGATATGAATGTTCCAGGTTTGCGGTTGGTTCACCAATTTTATTGAGCTATCAAACTACTCCTTAATCCGAATTATCGATGATTGTTAATTAACCGAATTATTACTCGTGTAGCATTCTCCTGAACTATTACCCGTCGATTCAGAACAGTTCACCGATTATATTCCTATGGAATTGACCTATTAAGAACGCAATTCGTCCACAATATTTAATTGAACGCGGTGTCTAGGTATATTCCTATCTTAGCCAGAAACCCTAGCCTTACTTTAGGGATAATCAAATCAAGCTCTCTTTAACCCTTCTCTAATCTAATATGGTCCTTCCTAAGCACGATATTTAATAGTCGATAGAACCTAACTGTTGGCCAAACAATCAAGCAATTATGCACAGAGTTAAGAAAACAATCGAAATCAATAACTCGTATTAAGATAAGAAATAATCGTCAAATGTCAATATTCATGGTTTACAACCCCAGAACGCGAAGTTTAACTCCACATAGACATAGAGGAAAAATAACAATTCATACAAAGAAACATAAAAACTAGTAGTAAGGAGAAGAAAAAGGTAAAATCAAATAATCTTCGGCCTCCACGACGACTCCAAGCTCTCTCTAGATCAAAAGTTATCAACCTCCCATCTCAAAAATGTGTTTATAATGTATTTATACCGTGTACAAACAAACACATACCAAATTACCCTTAAAAATCCGAAATAATACTTTCAGCCCATATTTGGCACGGCGCAGCGCGAGACATATTGTTAAGAGTCCACATCGAAAATGGAATGTGAACATGGACTCTTTATATGAACTTGGACAATCCTCACCCTACAATCTAGCTTTTGAGGTTGAGTTAGGCCCAAGATCCATTCTTTACATGGTATCAGAGCCAGACCCATTCCAATTGTTTGTTCATTGATATTGGGCCCCCAAATTATATTGTCCACGCTCCAGTTAACGAGGTCTGGGCGTGTAGGGGAGTGTTAAGAGTCCCACATCGGAAATGGAATGTGAACATGGACTTTTTATATGGACTTAGACAATCCTCACCCTACAAGCTAGCTTTTGGGGTTGAGTTAGGCCCAAGATCCATTCTTTACACATATGACAATGGGCGCCGCGTGCCAGGTGTAAATTCCAGTGCCTTGTCAATTTGGACAAAATCCGTCCACTTTTTCACTAATAACAGGAGCGGCGTGGGGCATTTGGAACCAGGCGCCCTGCGCCAAGCTTCTTCACCGGAATCGTGTGCATTTTGATACTTCTTCACACGTGCACTTGGTTTTTGAGCATGAATTCATCTTTCTTTGAATTTTGGGACTTCTACTCAGAATTCAAAGTCCACCCACCTTCGTCTCTTACTTGTTCTACTCCAAAATCGAAGGATCGTCACAGGTAAAGCACCTAATTTCCACAAGAATACACATATTAGCCCGAAGTGCAAGAATCAATAAATGTTAGGTGTATTTAATGCACTTGCTCTCAAAACAAGGTGGAAACATGAGTAAAGTACGACGGTAAGACGTATAAATACACCTAACATCACCACCCCAGACTTGAACCTTTGTTCGTCCTCGAACAAACAACTAAACACACCCTCAATAAATCAAGCCTAGGAATACCACCACTTTGATTGATACCAACAATTAGGCCTTATAGCAACTCACAACATCAAATGTACACTTCCTGGTCATTACGCAAGATATAAACGTCAACAAACATCAAACTTCTAACCTTCTAGCCTCATAGACGAACTCTAACTCATCAAACTTAAGCTCACTCACTTATTCTGTCAAAGAAGCTTATAACATCACCTATCTATCATGAAACAAGTGCCCTCACAAGAAGAAATAGTCCACACACTCAAATCAAAGAATGAATATAATTTAAGGACTTAGAATCAAAGCACAACTCTCGCGCTCATAAAATAATTCACATGTATGCACAAAGAACCATAGGGTTGCCCATTATGTACATCTCTACTAATTAAGCGTGCTTGAATAAAATCAATTAGGACTTTAACGGGTTGTAATGTTGGCTAGGGGATGGGTAGGAAACTATATAATAGTGATTTACGCTTCCCTAAGCACTTTGCACTTTTAGACATTACCCATTATTTTCTTCATTTGACTTTGTTTTTCAGCCCTCTCTTCATCAATTATTTCACTAGTAATTCTCATCTTATCAATAATGTTCCAATCATTTTTTTTCAAGCAATCTTTTTTCATTACTTTTCCATGTCACATTCTTTTTAAGAGGGCCTTTTCATTACTTTGCATCTATCATTGGTCACCTTTTTTTACACTCGATCATCCCTCTTCTTCAGATTTATCACTTAACATCATAATCTAAGCTACAGTGCTCAAGGAAGTAGGGTGTAAAAACTAGGGGTTCAACAAATGGATCAAGACAAAAATACGGCTACCAAACAAAAGGCTACAGGCTCGAAGGGCTAACTAGCGGTACAATATCTGAAAATGCTAAAATTCAAGGATATATCAAAGAAAGCCTATCATCATTTTCTAAACAGAGCAACACTTTTTATTTCGCTTCAATAACATGCAGGACAAGTTCTAGACTAAGATGCAAAACATGGAATATATACAAAAAAATCCTCACCTCACATGGCACAAGTATGAATCAAGATGGATCAATTCTACTCTAAGACAGACAGGGTCATGACGAACTAAAAAATAAGAATAAGCTATATACAAAGTCACAGCCTTGAGCCTATGTGTCAGAAAGTCTGATATCCTTTTCATTACTCAAGCACTCACATGAAAGTACTACTCAAGCTCAAGCATAAATATACTAGTATCAAACAAGTCGCCAACGTTCTTTCTTCTCTTTCCTTTACTACTCTTAAAAAATCTAATCCTAAAAGTAAAAGACTAAATGACAAATCAAGGGGTGGATGATTCATGCCGCTAATGAAAAAAATAAAATAAAAGACTAAATGAAAAACAAAAGAAAGACTAATTTTTTTTTCTTGATTTTCTCTCCTTTTTTTTTTTACACTAAGACTCTAAGACTCCCAAAACTATTAAAAATTGCTATGGCATAATTATCCTTGACCTCAAAAGTATCGAAAGTACCCACCCCACACTTAAAAATATGCATTGTCCTCGATGCATGTATACTAGAGAAACAACTAAAATAAGGGCGAAAAATACTCCCTGAGACCCTCTAGGGCCTAGCAAGCAACATGATCCTCAACATCAAGGGTCGGTAAACATGCTCCTCAACTTTCAACTTCGGGTACTCAGACTTTCCCCAATCTGCAAAATAAATTAAAAAAATAAAAACAAAACGTAACACTATATAATTAAAATAAAATACAAGTTGGGTTGCCTCGCAACAATCGCTTGATTTAACGTCGCGGCACGATGCTAATCAACTTTTTCCTCCACCTTGAACTTATGAATTGTACCCCTAACAGGGATTTCCGTCTGCGGCTATGCTCATTTGGTGGGGCTACAAAGATAACCAGGCTAAGTACTAAATTTTAGATGAGGAATGTAATTTTTGCTTTTTGACACAACAAATTCAAGAATAAAAACACTCTTATCCTCACCATTTGACCCCCTCATAGGCTCAAATGGCTAGATTGCTATCTTACTATCTAAACACGATGTGGAAAAATGATTGGAATGAGGTCTAATGCGCCCTAACTCTTGAATTGTACTACTATTTACATCCACATATATACACACACTCAAGTCTCCAAAAGTAATGTTATCTACCCCCTCACAGACTCTAGATCACTCTTCTCAACATTAGCACCATCCAACAAAGTATGATCTAATGATTGATATTCTCGTTTTAGCTCCTCAATTTGGCCTAGAAGATCTTTTTTTGCTTCACACAATTCATCACTAAATTGTTAGGCGTTACATGCATCAATCTTTGCACTCAAATCTGCATCCAAGTTGCGCACAACCAAGCCAAACCTGTCAATTTCTTGGGCAAGCTCAGTTCTGCCTTCTATCAGTTGTATCACCGCGTTTGTAATATCATTACGGGCACCCCCCCCCCCCATATTTCTTTAGTAATTTCCTGAAAAGATCCATACTATCAAAAGTATAAGCATTATTAGAATCATCATAATAAGGGCTCGGGATAGGATAACAATACTTGGGACAACTTTTCTAATTGCCCCCATAAATATCACAAGATTGAGATGGTGCACACAACTCGCCCTTGGGAATATATAGACAATCTTGCTAGAAGTGAGGTCCTTTGCAATACGGACATAGATCAACAAAACATGAATACTTATCACTCCACAATTTTTCATTCACAAATGCCATGTCAGGAGGAATAAAAAAATAGAACTTGAATAGATAAAAAGAAAAGTCTAATCTAAATAAACAGTTAATTTCTAAGTCCCCGGCAACGGCGTCAAAAAATTATTGCTCCCAAACTCACATGCAAGTATATGTGGTCGTACAAATAATATAGTGATTTCAGAAATCGAATGTCGAACCCACAAGGATTTATGATTAACTATTTTACTAAATCAAACGATCCTAATTATCTATACAAGAGATGAAATTCGAAGGTTATAATTATAGATTAACTAAAATAAAAGAAAATAAATAATAAACTTTAACTAAGAAAGAGATTAATTTTTATGTTATCAATGATATGAATGTTCCAGGGTTGTGGTTGGTTCACCAATCCTATTGAGCTATCAAACTACTTCTCCTTAATCCGAATTATCGACGATTGCTAATTAACCGGATTATTACTCGTGTAGCATTCTCCCGAACTACTACCCACTGATTCAGAATAATTCGCCGCCTATATTCCTATGGAATTGCCCTGTTAAAAACGCAATTCGTTCACGATATTTAATTGAACGCGGTGTCTAGGTATATTCCTATCCTAGCCAGAAATTCTAGCCCTACTTTAGTGATAATCAGATCACACTCTCTTTAACCCTTCTCTAATCTAATATGGTATTTCCCAAGCACGATATTAAATAGTCGATAGAACCTAACTGTTGGCCAAACAATTATGCACAGAATTAAAGAAACAATCGAAATCAATAACTCGTATTAAGATAAGAAATAATCGTCAATATTCATGGTTTACCACAATCCTAGAACGCTAAGTTTATCTCCACGTAGACATGGAGGAAAACAATAATTCATACAAATATAAAAACTAGTACTAAGGTGAAGAAAAGGTAAAACCAAATAATCCCCGGCCTCCACGGCGGGGCCAAGCTCTCTAGATCAAAAGTTATCAACCTCCCTTCTCAAAAACGAGTTTATAATGTATTTATACCATGTACAAACAAACACGGACCAAAGTACCCTTAAAAATCTGGAAAAAAACTTTCAACTCATATTTGGCATGGCGCGGCGCGGGACATACCGCGCCAGGTGTAAATTCCAGTGCTTTCTCAATTTGGACAAAATTCATCCATTTCTTCACTAATAATAGGCGCGGCATGGGGCATTTGGAATCGAGCGCCCCGCGCCAAGCTTCTTCACCGGAATCGTGTGCATTTTGATACTTCTTCACATGTGCATTTGGTTTTTGAGCATGAATTCATCTTTCTTTGAATTTTGGGACTTCTACTCAGACATCAAAGTCCTCCCACCTTCGTCTTTTGCTTGTTCTACTCCAAAACCGAAGCATCGTCACATGTAAAACACCCAATTTCCACAAAGATACACATATTATCCCAAAAGGCAAGAACCGATAAATGTTAGCTGTATTTAATGCACTTAGCTCTCAAAATAAGGTGGAAACATGAGTAAAGTACGGCGCACAGACGTATAAATACACATAACATCACTGACACTGTGAATAATGTGCGACTGATACCTGTTTATTAAAGCTGGATGAAATCAATACTGTAGCAATTTATGAGAAAAAGAAAGTCATCCGTAGTGATGATGAATGTTCACTTTGGAAGTGCTCTTGTATATGTCTTTGCATTTCCATTGACTTTAGCTTATTTTCAAAGGGATGCATCCTCTCTTTAAATCTGTATTCCCCTCAACATAAAACATACGAACTGTACTAAGGCAATTTGAGATTTCTGACATCCTTTTTGTTTCATATCATGTTAAGCAGATGTTACTCCAAAGAGTTGTCTATTACCAACAATTGATAAATTATATCAACTGTATCAAAAGTTTTGTTGTAGAAACCTTCTTGTTGTTTGAGATCATGTAAGCCCCCCTCCCGCCACATCCCCCAACACAAACCAAGAGAATGCAACTTATTTCCTTCTTGAGCAGGCCTGTTATACTTGGCAACAAATGAAGTGCTTTTGGTGACTCTTGTACCACAAGATACAAAGAGGGTAGGTTTCATCCAAGGGGTGGCTTAACTATCAATGAACGGGTGAAAACGATAGAGATCAACGTACAAATCTCGATATATATAGACAAAAAAAAAAGACTAAGTGATTTCTTGACATTTACCTAAATCTTGATGGATAAATTTATATGGTACATTCTTGTGAGAGTTATGTGTGAGCTGATCCAGACGTCACTGTCATCAAATAAATAGGAGGACATAAGGGGGTGGGTTAAGTTAATAGATTTTGTGACCTAGATGGATATTCCTAGCTAGTCAAATACTTTTAGGGGCACAAAGGTGTATGTGGATAGTACTGTAGTACATAGCAATCATGTCCACAAGTGCCCAAGAGGAGCCCTTGATTCTTGTACAAAAAAATTTGGAACAAAGGATCTTAATGCAAAAAGTATGGATATATATAAAAATTGATATTGAGCACAATTATGTCTTCCCGTTTAAATAACCATTTTCCTACACAAATGAAATGAACAAATTCAACAACTATTCCTCTCAAACCCCACATTACATCCCACTTTTTGGAACACTAATCATTCATCAACTAAAGAGAACCCAAACAAAAATAAAACAACTCAGACTCTCTTGTAATCATCTCATTCATCTCTACTCTATAAACACTTCTCTCCCTACCCTATCTGGACTACTTTTCACTACCCTTTGTCCATCTGTTTGGCTCCAAAAAGAGTTCAATTACTACTTCACCCTCACACATTAAAATTCTGACCGTTGAGCGTTGAGTGGTTTAGGGCAGAGTATTGCATCCCACAGTTTGTTGAGGGGCACAGGCGGCTGGTGGAGGGTGCCTACCGAGTGGTGGTGTGAGCGAGAGGCACTGGCTCCGGTGACTGAAGATGAGGTGGCCGAGGATGAAGAAGATGATACGGCCACACGCTCGCACTGAGGGCACATGGTAAGGGTAGTGGGAGGGCTCATGTTCATGTACAATTGTGGAGAAAGCTTCAATGCTCTAAGCTCACTAACTTCTTTCTGCAAACGCCTGTTTTCCTCCGTCAGATTTTCGCAGCAACGCTTCAAGTATTCACAATCAACCTCTGTTTGCTTCAACTTGGTCCTGCATCATTTCAAGCCATCATTTAGACCTTCTACATAACGCATATTATCATCATAGTAAATTCTGTTTAATGAATTGACGCCGTCTGGTTCAAAATTACAACTATCCCATGCTAAAAACCTTAAAAATTGAACACGTCAAATTTATATACCGAATACGCAGGGTGTAGCAACACAACCTATCCTGTATCTCAAATGTTTAATTTTGGCCATCCATTTGAAACCATCGAACCGGCAAAGTTTATTACAATTTTCTCTCCTTGATTAATTAGAATACTCCATTCATAAGGACCATTCTTTGAACTTAATTTGTGCTTCTAGTTAGTATTTTCTATGTACTTAATTAAACCTTATATTGACCATAACTAAGGTTGTGGTGGGAAATTGCCCCTTCCTCCTCAATCATGGGTCACGGCTTCGCTTCGAGCTTAGAGAAGTAAGTCATCATTGATGGGAGCGCCTTACCCCAAAGTGGATTTCCAGTGCGAACTTGGATTAATCTAACCCGAAAGCGGATACCAAACCCGGATGTAAAATCAAAGAATAAGTTGACCCAGAAAATAATCTTGCATTAATCAATATTCAAACCCGCAATTCTTTACAGGATGGAATGAATCATTTTTTTCAAATTGTAAAACTTATATCAATAAAAGTTATGTGCCAATAATATAGTTTGTTATTTTACAAGACAATATAATACATTTATGTTGTTTGACCAAAGCAAAATAGGACAAATCTTTTGTAACTGTAAGTGGAATAAATTGTTAAACCATTTTAAATTCAGGGGTGAGAAGTAAAATCCATGCATACGTGTGTCACCCGACAGGACATTACTTTGATTATATAGTTAAATTTTTACTAATGGAACAATACACGTGTGCACATAGCAACATCGAAGATTCATGCTACAAACGTGAAATATAACTCAATGCAAAAATTGCCCTTGAATCTGTAAACAAATAACATACCTTGCCCTCCTGTTCTGAAACCACACCTCCACTTGTCTTGGCCTAAGATTCAGCTGTTTCGCCAAAGCCAATTTTTGCTTCTGAAAAAAAGAACAATAATTTGTTACACATTTGGATTAATAAAAAATTGTTTATTTTTTTCCCGAACAAAGCTTCAAATAGTTTATTGGGAGACAATGGGTTTGAGATGTTCATTGAGACACATTTTCAGCCAAAATCTTGTTCCAAGAAATAAATTCACAAAATTTTTCACTCTTTGCTTTTTCAAAAAATATATATTTACATATTTTGCGGAGCTAGATTGGGCCAAAGGGTTCATCCGAACCCTCCTTGGCCAAAAATTGCATTGGATATATAAAATTTTTAAAATTATTTTTAAATATATATAGTAATTGTTAAATCCTTAACTTCTTCGTGTGTTTACTTTTTTTATATTTTTGAACTCCTTAATAAAAAATTTTGCTTCACCATAACAATTTAACTAAAAACACTGTTTTTAACTTTATATATAGTAGTCGTTGAACTCTTAACTTCTTCGTGTGTTTACTTTTTTATATTTTTGAACCCCTTAATAAAATTTCTATCAGTCATAAACTTTAAATTTCTCATTTTATATCTAATAAAAAATTAATAGCTACAAAAATTTCTATGCTTTATTCTTTTCTTAAATTTCTAAAGTATTTATTCTTTTCTCAAATTTCGGGCAAGTCAAAGAGACTAAATCTTTATAATTACCCTTGACCCACAAAATTATTTACCAAAACTACCACTCACCGGATTAAGTGTGTTATGCTCCTTGAATGTCTCTTCAAGAACCGCAGCTTGCTCCTTAGACAACCGGAGTTTCTTCCTCGCCGCCGCGTCACCTCCGTCGTCCTCCAGTGAGCTGGTGGCTCTCTCCCCTTCATTTTCTTCTCTCTCATGACTCCTTTTCCCACTCACACTCGAAACAGTACTGTTAGGTGATGAAACCATTATCACTTGATCATCTTCTTGTTCATCATCATCACACTCTGTCATCCTTGCTGGTTCATTCATATCTATTTCCCCTCTTACAGCTTCTCTCCCCTCGTCATTTCTTCCTGCAAAAAAAAGGAACTTTTTAAAAATCAAGCATGCCCAAAAAAAAATTGGGTGTTTTTATTTTCTCGTTCATGTAACGCTAATAAGTTCGTCTATGGGAAACACTCTCTACCTCCCAACTCTGTGTACACTCTACCCTCTTCAGATCCCACTCATGAGATTATACTGGGTATGTTGTTGTTGTAACGCTAATGGGTTCAGCTTAATTTAGTACTTATATCTATATGACTATATATATGTATGAAAAACTACAAAAACTTCAATTTTTTCTAACATTTGAATTCATAATTTTAAAAATACAATGTTTCATGTGCTAAAAACGTTAAAAATTGACCCAAACAAATGAAGAGAAAACAGAGCAAAAAGTTGTAATTTTTTATCTGAAGAAATTTCGATGCATAAAAATACCCTTTTAAATCAAACATGCCCAAAAAAAAAAAAAACCATTTGGGTGTTTTTATTTTCTTGTTCATGTAACACTAATGGGTTCAGCTGAATCTAGTATATGTATGTATATGTGTGCGAAAAACTACTAAAAATTCAACTTTTTATAAACTTTGAACCCATAATTTCAAAAGTACAATGTGTTAAGTGCTAAAAAATTTAAAAATTGGATCAATAAAATTTAAACAGAACATGCATCCATGACCAAAACAAATGAAGTAAAAAAAAAACAGGGTAAAAAGTTTAAACCTTTATGTGTTTTACCTGAAGAAATTTGATGATGGTGCATGAAGGGCAAGAGATTCAAAGGGAAAGGAGGAGTTGCTGTTGAAGTGAAGTCATTCTTATTTTGAGGGCAACTCATTCCTAAGCTTAAGCTCAAACCTAAACCATCTTCTTTTTCACCACTCATCTTTTTTCTTTCTGAAGAACCAAACAAGTTTACTTTTTATTTCCTTTTTGAATCAAAAAGAAAGGAAATGGGGTTTTTTCTTGCTCTGGGGTATGAATGAGTTGTTTGGGGTAGGGGGTGGGAGTGGGGGTGGGGGGACAGAAAGAAGAGAAATGGGGTGTTCCCTTTTGTAGCAGAGAGGAGTTACAGCTTTTTTTCCTTTAGCTAGTGCAATACATACTGTAGGATAGGTCAGAAAGATTCAGAACCTATCACTACACACACAAATATTTATACTTGTGTTTTTAAAATTTTATTAAATACAATAAAAAATAATACTTTTAAAATTTTCTATCTAGTATTAGTAGGCACATAGAAATCAAATATCTTTTATTTTATTTGAAAATTTTGAAGTTAGAGTTGTTTTTTATTATATCTTTTTCAAAAAATATTTGGTTATTTAAATGTATTAAACTGTAAAAAGTAAAAAATAGTGTGTTAGGTATTTATTGAATTCCAATGGTATACATCTTGTATACGGCTGATATACCCTCTATGACACCATATACTACTCGTATACATCGATATACAACATCTCTAGGCTGATATACACCTCGTATATGGTTGATACTGCCCCATATACACCTCGTATACGTCCTGAACCCCCCTCTTTTCCTCACCTAATTTCCGGCAGCCCTCATGGCGTCACCCGCGACCCACATAGCTTCTCCCACTTCCTCTTCATCAACCACGGATGTCACCCATTCTCCTCACTCTTCCAACCCTAACACCTTTCATTCGGCTTTTGCCGTAACCAATATCAAGAACGCCATCCCGTTGACTCTTGATCAAGAGGATGGACAATATGCGTCGTGGGTTGAACTTTTCCAAATTCATGCATGTGCTTACAACGTCCTTGACCACATTGATACCACTTTACCCCGCCCACCCGACATCGACGACACGACGTGGAAACAACTTGACGTTATCGTCAAGCGGTGGATCTATGACACTATCTCTAAGGATTTGCTTCATACTATTATGAAGACCGGAGCTTTGGCTCAAAAGTTATGGACACGGTTGGAGGAAATTTTTCAAGACAACAAACATACACGTATCGTGTATATCGAGTAGTAATTCAACACCACCCGTCTTGAAAATTTTGCAAATATGGCCGACTAATGCAAACAATTAAAATTGCTTGTCGACCAATTATCAAACGTTGGTACTCCAATTTCTGACACGAAGATGGTTCTGCAATTGATTAATGGTTTACCGAAGGTCGAATACAACACACTTGCAATGATGATTCAACAGGTTGATCCCCTACCAAACTTCAACAAAGCGCGGTCCCAATTACTATTAGAGGAGATGAGATGAGCAAAACAAGACGAACACAACCCCAAGGCGTTGGTGGTTGACGCACCAGTGCCAACCACCGACCAACCACCAAAACTCTGACCATCACCCACCGCATCACAACCACAGTGGCGGCAGAGGCTGCGGAGGTGGCTGGGGAGACAAAGGTAAAAACCAATGGGGACGAGCCAATAATTCCAGCCATCAACAACATGCCCAGCACCCAACACAGTGGGCCGGCCCACTGCCCTGGCCGCTCTACGGACACTGGGCAACCAGTTTTCCAGCAATTACATCCCAATTACAACAGTGGGCTCAGCTGAGGCCCAGTATTTTGGGAGCCCAGCCAGGCTCCAGCCATCAGGCCCACTACACATCGGCCTAGCAGCCGACGTCCAGCCTCACGCCGATGAATTTGGGCCAAGCTTTCAGTTCGATGAATATTCAGCAGCCCGATGATGCGTGGTATATGAATAAGGGTATCGTCTTACCTCACCCACAATTATGATAATCTTCCTCAACTGTGCAATTTAAATACCTCAATTTATTATGGTCGAAAATGGTCAAGCATTCCAATTTAAGGGTTTGACCACACACTAACTCCACCACCGCACCCCCACCACTCCCTTAAACACATCATTTATGCTTCTAACATTATCAATAACCTAATCTCTGTTAGAAAATTTACCACTGATAATTCTGTATCTATTGATTTTTACTCATTTAGTTTTTCTGTGAAGGACCTACGTACGAGGAGACTTCTTACGAAATGCAATAGTGTGGGGGACCTCTATCCTTTCCTATCCACGTCCGCTGCCAGTATCAATCCTCCCACATCTCTAGCTGCAATCTCCTTCTCAACGTGGCATAGTAGACTTGGACATCCCGGAGCTCATATTTTTTATTTTCTTAGAAATCACAATTTTATTAAATGTAATAAAGGGAAACTTGTCCAAAATTGCTATTCTTGTCATCTTGGAAAGCATGTTAGACTTCTGTTTACGTCATCTTTAAGTATTACTTTTTCTCCTTTTGATATTATTCATGCAGATTTATAGACCTCTCCTATTACAAGCAAATTGGGTCACAAATATTATTTAATATGCTTGGATGATTTTTCTCACTTCCTATAGGTCTATCTGCTCCACTTTAAATCTCATGTCTACTCCAAGTTTCTTGAATTTAAAACGTATGTTAAAACACAATTTGAAAAAGAAATAAAAATGTTTCAATGTGACAATGATCGTGAGTTTAATAATTCTATCTTTCATAAATTCTGTGCGGATAATGGCATGGTCTTTCGTTTCTCCTTGCCCTCATATGTCCCCTCAAAATGGTAAAGCCGAACGAATTCTCCGCACCACTAACAATATGATTTGTACCTTACTTTTTCACGCATCTCTCCCCCCCAGCTATCGGGTATATGCATTAAAAATGTCAAAATACCTTTATAATATACTACCTACCTGTACACTCCAAAATAGGACCCCTACCGAGTTCCTATTTCGTCAAATCCCTACCTATGATCATCTTCAGATTTTTGGTTGTCTCTGGTACCCAAATCTAACCTCCACCGTCCCTCACAAATTAGCACCCCTTTCGACTCAGTGTGTCTTCTTAGGGTTCCCGTCAAACCATATGGGGTACTTATGCTATAACGTGTCCAAATGCAAAATCACAGTCTCACGTCATGTAACGTTTGAGGAGAACGTCTTCCTCTTTGCCAACATCCACCAATTCCGACCCACTGATAACGGATTCCTTGATGACCCGGACACCTCACCTCTACTTCAAAATGCACTACAAAAGCCACACCCTCAGGTTGTACCGCTACTCGTCCTGTCGACCTCACCCGTCCTCTCTACCCGACTATACACATGCCTCACTGCCCCTCCCTCCCGACGAGCCTACCACCACACTACCTCACCCCCACTGCCCTGCCACACTACCTATCACCCTGCCAGCCCATGCCCGACAACACTGCCCAGTCCAGCCCATCACCACCCAACCCCTCGGCCCCACCTGTGACCTTCCCCACACATCCGATGGAAAACCGTGCACAACACAGGATTTTCAAACCAAAAGTTCACTTTAACCTTTCCACTCAAACCATCTCACATATTCCTAAAACCCCAAAATTAGCCAAACTTTGCCCAAATTAGAATTTGACCATGCGTGAGGAGTTTAATGTGTTGACCAACACACTTGGGATCTAGTTCCGAAACCATATTGGCTGAATGTAATTCGTTGTATGTGGCTCTATCGCCACAAATTCTGAGATACTGGAGAGCTTGAACGTTATAAGGCAAGACTTGCGGCTAATGGTCCTGGTCAGCATGAGAGAGTTGATTGTGGTGAGACTTTTAGTCCGGTGGTCAAACCAGCCACCATTCGCACAATGTTGAGCATAGTTATGGGAAAATTGGCATATTCACCAGCTTTGATGTAAAAATGTTTTCTTACGAAAGAAACCATTTATATGCATCAACCGCCTGGATTTGTGCATCCGGAGGTTCCTCATCATGTTTGTCGTCTTCGTAAGTCAAGCCCCTAGGGCTTGGTATGAGAGGTTTGCTACATACACCATACAAATCGGTTCGTGTGCAGCAAGATTGATAATTCCCTTTTTATTTTTCATCGAGGTACTGAAATAGCTTATCTTCTTTTATATATCGATGATATTGTTCTGACAGATTCTTCTGATACACTGAAACACAAGATCATTGTCATGCTCAAGTCCAAATTCGTTATGACAAACTTGGGTAAGTTGAGTTACTTTTTGGGAATATGATTAACCAGATCCGCGCATGCCATGCTCTTAGGTCAGCGTAAGTATGTAAATAAGATTGTGTACAAGGCTAAAATGGCAAACTGCAAGATCATGTCCACTCCTGTCGACTCAAAGTCAAAACTCAGTGCAGATGACGGGGATCCGACCAGTGATCCCTCTCTTTATAGGAGTCTCGCAGGTGCTCTTCAGTACCCACCTTCACTCGGCTCGATATTGTATATATTGTTCAACATGTGTGCTTGTTCATGCACACTCCTAGGAAGCCTCACTTTACAGCTCTTAAACGTATCATTCGGTACGTTAAGGGCACTATTGACTATGGACTACATCTATATCCCTCCGCATCGACTAGGTTACTTTCTTACACATACGCAGATTAAGCAGGTTATCCGGCCACCCGTCGCTCTACGTCCGGCTATTGTGTATTTTTGGGGGATAATATTATTTCGTGGTCTGTCAAGCGACAAGCCACGCTTTTCCGTTCAAGTGTAGAAGCAGAATATCGAGGCGTTGCGGACGTTATTGCAGAGCTATGTTGGCTCCGAAATCTCCTTCATGAGCTTCATTGTCCCTTACGTAAGGCATCTTTGGTTTACTATGATAACATATATGTTGTCTACTTGTCTCATAACTCGGTTCAGCATTAGCAAACCAAGTATATTGAGATGGATATTCACTTTGTTCGTGAGAAGGTTGCAATGAGTCACGTTAGGGTGTTGCATGTTCCTTCTTCATATCAGTACA
This sequence comes from Anisodus acutangulus, assembly GCA_029783415.1. Classification (NCBI taxonomy): domain Eukaryota; kingdom Viridiplantae; phylum Streptophyta; class Magnoliopsida; order Solanales; family Solanaceae; genus Anisodus; species Anisodus acutangulus. The sequence continues at coordinate 44,987,489 of CM056489.1, forward strand.
CAGATATCTTCACTAAGGGGCTTCCTCGACAACTGTTCCTTGACTTCAGATACAGTCTCAACGTCCGGTCTTCTCCCGCTCCGACTGAGAGGGAGTGATAATGAATATATTTATATATATTCACCGTATATTCTGTAATATTATGTCTTTAATATGTTAGTGTAATTATGTAAAGTAAAGATCCTTATTTCATTAGGACTATAATTATATATATTATATATATTATATTAATGAAAGAAATCCACTTATTTACACTATTCCACCTTTTACTTGTTTTTTATGAATGTTTTTCTGTATTTATATTTGGCAAAGTTTGCATGGGCCTACTTTTAACCATGATTTATAGTTGAAATTTAACCACGGTGAATGAACAAACGTAACTGAAGGTGAGTTTACTGTACTGTAAATCTTTGCTTTAATGAATATCTGTTGCTGAATTGTAACTTCTCGTTGAAAAGAGGCCTTTTTTACTCTTTTTTTCAACCGTTGACTATTGAATATCGTGCGTGCTCTGTCGCGAACACTTTTTTCTGAACCTACTTTTTTCACCCACGCGCTTAATTTTGTCTTAAACTCGAAGAGAGTAACAAGAGATCAAAAATAGAAGTCTCATTTATTTTATCTTTATTTTTTCAGTAAACGCATCACAATTTTTTTGTTTCTATTTTGCTTATCGAGTGATAATTTCATTATTTTTTACAAAATATTTGCTACCAAATTTATCCACTTATTTAGATTCACGTTGAAATTTTTTCTTTAAAAAAGTTATTTTAAATATCTGATTGAAATTCGAAGGTAGAGAAATTTCATTCATCCCGCAATATATTGATTATGCTAATTACATTAAATTTTTTTAAAGAAAAAGACATGTCGATTCACTATTTTCTTATCTGTGTTTTCTTAAGGTAATTTACTATATACAATGTTATTTTTTTATTTTTTAAGAAGTTACTTTTTGTGGTTTGAACTTGTTTTGATCACACAATAGTTCGATCGCGTCAAAACTTCATTTCAATTGCATTAATTTTAATTAAATTGATTATATTTATGATAATTTAAATGTATAAAATGAAGATACATGAGAAATGATATAACTTGCAATCTTTGCCGTATCAAAAGTACAAAAAGGATATAATGTATGTTTAAATTGTAACTCATGATAATTGACTCCGAGAAGTAAAACTGATACTAAATGTTACTACATGAAACAGAAAAAGCAATTAATAACATATACTTATTGATTTGATTAAGAGTTGTCATAAGTTTTCTTATTAATTACGGGTTTGAATAATATGTTACAAGAGTATTTTAGTTTGAATAATGTGGGGAGAAAGAAACGCAGGCTCCCTTGTTTATGTTACAGAAATAATCTTTGTAATGACTAATTACTGCATTCCTTTTAATTGAGCTTGCATTTAATTTAAATGAGGAGTAGTAAGTTACAACTTACAACTTCAACTAAAGTTTCTGTACTCTCCCAATTCAGCTTTAATTTGTGTCAAGTTGATGGCTAATGGTTGGGATCCTTGAAACTCAACGGCTGATGCATATAGATTGTTTCTTTGAGATCACCATGTAGGACAGCATTCTTGACATCCAACTGATGAATAGGCCAAGCTAAGCACAGTGCGAATGGTAGCCAGTTTGACCACCGGACTAAACGTCTCACCAGAATCTATCCCAATTTGCTGAGTCTTACCATCACCCACAAGTCGCGCCTTATGTCGAGCAAATGACCCATCTGAATTCTCCTTATGAGCAAAAATCCACATAGACCTGATAACATTAATACCAGATGTACGGGGCACCAACTCCCACATCTTATTATCAATAAGAGCATTATATTCATCGGTCATAGCAATTTTCCAATTCGGGTCGTTTAAGGCGGACACAGGATTACGGGGCAAGGGGGATTTAGAGACATTAGAATATAAATTAAAATGTCTCTTAGGTGTAAAAATACCCCGCTGACTACGAGTGACCGATCTATGACTCGCGAAAGAATTTAGTGAATTTTGGGAATTTGTTGGGCTCGGGACGGATGGCGGCAGCAAGGCATTCGCTGCCCAAATCCATGTCTGAAATCGAGCAGTTCAGAGTGGTCGATCGCCCATCGCTGAACTGCTCCAGCCATCGGAAACAAAGGATTTTAACAGTGGAGTCAATGGCCCATTGAAGGATTTTAAAGGGACATGTTTGAAAAATGATGAGTAATATACGGAGATATACCATCATCCAAAAAATTATACGAACTATGCTCGGGAGTATGGACTGTAGTAAATGGAAATTGAGTTTCAACAAAAATTACATGACGATTAATGATGATTTTCTTGGAGGATAAATCAAAGCATTTATAACCACAATGATTAGACAGATAACCCAAAAACACACACGGAGTAGACCGGGCCTGAAGTTTGTTAATTGTGGTGGATAAGAATAACGGATAACACAAGCACCCAAAAACCCGAAGATGAGAATAAGAATGGTTCTTATTATACGGTATTTGGAGGGGGGGAGAATATGTCAGACCTTTGGAAGGAATTATGTTAAGGAGATATGTGGCCATTTGTAGAGCATGATGCCAAAAATATGGGGGTATGAAAGCATGAATTAAGAGAGTTCGGACAATATTATTTATGGAACGAATTTTGCGTTCGGCTTTCCCATTTTGTGAAGACGTATGAGGACACGAAAAACTAAAATTGATCCCATTATTAGCACAGAACTCCCGAAAATCCCTATTGTCATACTCTTTTCCATTATCACATTGAATATTTTTTATTTCTCTTTCGAATTGGGTACGAATGAACGCTCTAAATTTTATGAAGACTGAAAACACTTGTGATTTATTCGCAATTGGAAACGTCCACAAAAATTTAGAATAATCATCTAAAAAGAGAACATAATATCGATGACCCAACGAACTAAGAACATGAGACGTCCATAGGTCGCTATGAATAATATCAAATGGCATAGAAGTATGGGAATTTGAGTCTACAAATGGCAACTTAACAATTTTTCCTAACGAACAAGATTGACAAATTGGAGTACGACTCGTACCCTTACACGAAATAAAACTATTTTTATCTAAAGCTGATAAAATAGAGGATCCCGGATGACCAAGGCGAGCATGCCACAAGGAAGGAGAAATGGCTGCAAAGGCTGATGGCAAAGCTTGACTCGATGGACTGAAACCGGGCATGATAGGATACAGATCCCCCCTACTATCACACCTTATGAGATGACTCCCCGTCTTGAAATCCTTCACAGAGAAACAAACGGATCAAATTCAACAGAAACAGAATTGTCAATGGTGAACTTTCGGACATACACTAAATTTTTAATCAATTTGGGGGCATGTAAAGTATTTTTCAAGATAAGGGGTGGATTGGGGGAGGGGGAGACAACGTTTCCTGACCATAACCCTGAATTGGAATAGAGTTGTCATTACCAACAATTATACCCCAAGGGTTGCTCAAATTGGAATAAGATGAGAGAGTACCTGAATCGGACGTCATATGGGTAGTGGCACCGGTGTTCATATACCAATTTGGGTCCGGTTGAGTCAACCCCAATGTGTGCATCGTGACCTCGATATCGGTCTGAGTGGGGCATGCTGCATGGTGGGCTTGCGGAGGTCGGGGCCCAAGTATTCTGGAATGGGACTGAACTGGGCCGTAGCTGCTGGGCCCAGTCTTCTTGGGCCGTTGGTTGTTGGGCCTGAAGGTGGCAACCATTGTCGGTATTTCTTTGGAACGCAGGGCTTACGGCTCACGGTCATCGCCTCACCATCGCCATGGGCCCAGCTGGGACTAGGGGTGGGTCATCGCTGGGCGGGGCCAGCTGCCGCTTCTTGACCACCGGAACCGCCGCGTTTGCCCCAGCGATTTTTGTTATTATTCTTACGATTATTTTTGCCGCCACCATGATTATGGTTTTGGCCTGAAAAATCCGAAGAACTTGGGGAGGACGCCATCATGACGACGGGGCTTGCTCCGGTAGCCGCCTTTTTAGCCAAACCGGCTTCTTCTAATGTAAGTATGGAGCGGGCTTGATAAAAGGCGGGAAGAGAGTTGCTTTGACGAAGGAGAGTTCCAACACCATTATAGGCCTCCGAAAGGCCGACAACCATTGTAGAACTAGACGATTATTTGTTACAGGTGCGCCAACATTACGGAGTTGATCCGCCAACTCCTTGAGTTTCTTGCAATATGCAGAGACGTTTGGAAATTCTTCCATGCGAACTAGAGAGAATTCCTGCTCGAGTGTGACGACATGTGAATGTTGGTTATCTTGAAATATGTCACACAATCTATTCCAGGCAGCCATAGTTGTGGTATCCGGCTCAACAATCGTCTGTAGAAGGTCAACCGAAATAGTATAATAGATCCATTGGAGAACGGTAGCATCAAGAGTAATCCATAACCGAGGATCCTCCGCGGGAAAAGGTGTAGCGGGAGGAATGATGTGATGAATAACTTGATGGGAGATAGCGTGAATTTTAAACAATTCTGCCCACGTCGCATATTGGACGTTTTCCATCTCAAGTACAATAGGGATACTGTTCTTGACGTTAGAAACCATGAGGGCAGGATGATAATTGTTCTTAGACATATTGGAAGAACAAAGAAGGAGGGGAAATTTGGAAAAAGTAAGAGAGATTTTGAGAGCGGAAGACTAATTTCGGAAGAGAAAACCCGAGGGGGGGGGGGGTTCGGCCGAGAATGGAAAAAATTTGAGAGAGAAAATTTTTGTAAGACCTAGTCTCTTGATACCATGAAAGAAATAATTCCCTTGATTATTTTCATTAATTGAAAGGTATTTATACAAGTTACAAAATAGGAGAATCATATTCCTATTCTATTCCTAAAACCTTATTCTACCATAATTTTAACTATACAAATTATGGTAAGTGTATCATCCTAATTTAGGTAACAAATACACTACAATATACATCAAATGTATATACCATATATACAAGATTACATAAATGTATTCTGCCCGTGATGGGCTGATTTAATGGGCTTCCGTGAGTGATGGCCCAAGATTGAAGCCATGACTTCTGGCTACTGTTTTGGATATTCCCGTGATATACACCTATGTATATCACGTGTATATCACGGGTATATATACCTTGTTTAACAGTAGTAAATCTTGACTTTTCACTTGTGATCATAAACGTGCTAACTTCCGTGATTCATAGTCTCAGATAACAAAAATAGCTTGTCAACAAATAGGTTCCACGAATATGAATTGAATGACTAGTCACCACACCTGATGAATACCTGATATGAATTGCCCTCCGAGACAATGTCCACTTAATTCCCATTTGGCATAAGAATAAATATGTTACAATCTGTGCTATTTGATTGTAGTGTGTATGGAATTGTTCTATTTGAATCTCATTCTTCCGAGGAAAGAAGAATCTGAAATCTTGTAGTATCTTAATGTTACTTCTAACATATTTTGTACGACTTCAAGTTATAATAAGCACTATTAAATTACATAATGAAGCAACCCCTCGGGAGAATGATTCTTGGAGAAACCAACATAATACTTATAAAAGTATTTTTCATAACTAACTTTTTTTATAATTAACTAATTGATCAAATTTAAAATATATTTAACAATTTATTCTTGATATTTAAAAATTTATTAAGTACACGTATACTCACAAAAATATACTATACGAAATTAACTTAACACATGGCCATTAACATAAACCGTTTAACAAGGGTTAGAGTTGTAACCTAAGGCATTACTTGCTATTCCAATATCACATTATATGCATAGAAAATATATATATATTATATACCGGTGAAATGTACTGTATACTTCAACCATATCAGTAATATAGTTGGTCTAAGGATATCTTTATGATTCCCAAGATTATAAGGTGTACTTTTTTATGCCCATTGACTTCCAAAATAAGAAAAGGATGACAAAAAATGAAAAAGCAAAATAAATAAATGGGAGGAAAAAAGGCTAAAAAGTTGCAGCCAAGCAAATTGGAAGAATCCAAAGCCAAGCATGAGCTCCAAGAAAGATAAGAGACGTGAAAAAGAAAAACAAAAAAAGTTTTAAAAAGATTTTGAAATGATGGAAAGGACAAGAAAGAAAGAAAGGGGGGATCACGTGGAAGTTCACGCGATGAGCATGGAGGTGCTTGCCCACGTGGCACTAAATGGGACCCACTAAGAGGCACTCGTGCGTGTCACATTGCCTCAATGCCATCCGACAACGCACATATGTACAATCATTGGATACTCTCTCTATTACATCATTCTCCACGAGTTTTCTCTTTTTGCGATTTTAGTACCTACTCGCTCTACATGACGAAGTTCATTACACGCGCTTGCTATTTGCTTTGTCCATCCACTTTACTTACTCCAAAAAGGTGGAATCTCCCCCCGGAGCTCCCACACTCCGATCCGACAGATCTAGATCTGTGAATGAGGTAAATTATGGTGACTCAATTGATTTCAAAAGTTAGACCAGTATCATGCTGCGCACAAGAGACCCTCCTTTATTTCAAGAAGAAATCCTCACACTGCCGCTGACGGAATTCGATCCTTGATCCTTACTCTAAATATTCCCCTTGAAACCAATTGAGCTGCCCAAGCGGACTGCCCCTCCACTTTACTTGTGTGCTTCAAGGTTTCAAAATTAACCCACAAGGGCAAGTTTGGTATGATACCTAGCAAATTAGTAAATTAATGTAATGTGTTTTAATATATAAGCATGATTAAAGATATAATTATTTATGAAATCTCTCACATAGTATAGTATGAAGGAATTTTTGTAAATGACCAATTATTTTTAGAAATTAATATACCAAAGCAAACGGAACATAAAAAATAATCTCTGCATAACTAATGGCATCATTATTAATACTAGCATTAATAATATACCGTATTCAATATTATTCTTACACATTTTATCGAATGACCCCTTAGAGGTGACAAAATTTGGTCATAAAGTTGTCTGATGGTGGTAGTTATTGGTGATGTTGGTAACTTTTGTGGTGATAGTAGTTGGTGCAACTTGTAAATGGTGGTTAGTGTTGATGGACGACTGATTGTGGTTATTAACGATAATGATGATAATTGATGACGGTGGAACATCCAGAATTATAGTAAAACTATAAGGATTAGTGAAATGTTGTTTTTGTAGAAATTCTTATGGATATAGCATTTAAGAATTTTATTATAGATCATAACCATTAAAATATAGTCAAACCCATTAAATGATTTTAATTTTATTAAATTAAATGCACATAGTACTCCTTTCCTTTCAAACTAGTTGTCAATTTTCCTTATTTTTGAAGTTAAATTGAATTAGATCAACTCAATTTTATATGAAATTTTTAAATATTTTAAAACAATCCGAAAGTACTATAAATTACATTTTTCTCATGTTAATTTGATAAAAATATATATTTTAAAATGCTAGTTAAAATCACATAATTTAACTCTTGCTAAACGAAAATAACAATTAATATGAGGATGAAGGGAGTAACTAAAATAAGAATAATTAACTTTCTGATATTTATTAAGGGTAAATAAACAAGGCCTAAGTGACTGTTGATTCAAGTTTGAAGACCATCTATTATTTAGCCTAGCCTAGATATGGCAAATTTAACTCGTAAAAATATGATATATTTATTCTTTCGTCTATGTTGATCATTCAATTCGGTTCATCTAAATTTGGACTAATATATAACTCAAACTTGAGATGAAAAATCATATCAACATATTAAAAAAAATTACATGTTATATAAAGTCATAATAAAAAAAATATGTATTTGGGGATTAAATAAATTATAAGAAAATAAATAAAATTAAAATTTAACAAAAGTTGTGTAGTTTATATTTTGATCCAATTTATTTCAATTTAAGTTACTTTTAAATAATTCTTCTATTTATTAAACTCAGTTTAATCCATTCAAATTTAGCCTGATATTTCATTTGACACCTTTATTTAGCCTACTCACAATACCATATATATAAGTTGGGAGAAAAGTAAAAGTATAAGGTATCATTTGGTAGCTATTAGAGTTATGCATATATTAGTAATATATAGATTAGTTAGGAAAAAATTATATATTATTTCTTTTTCTCTACATAAAATAATACATAAATTTTCTCACAACTAATTTATATATTAGTTACGTCAATTTTTAAATGACAAATCAAACACAATATTAATTTTATACATGATAAGTTACTTCATACCTAGCTCTCAAACGTGATATTACTTCTGAAGAGTTTAATCCTTACCGAACTCACATCCAAACTAGCTCCAAACTTATCTAGAACAACCCCTTAATGGTAAAACTAATGTATAGTTCACACTTGGCTTAATGCATATGCGGCTCTCTAAATTTGTCCTTTTTTTTATTTTGACATCTCAACTAAGTGTTATTCCGATTGAACTCCTGAACTTGGCATCAAGTGTGTCTATCAAACATAATCCGATACATAACATATATGGTGAGTTTCAATTTTTTTTAGCCTTGAACGTGAATGTCAATCACATACTACGTAGAAAGTTCAACCAATTAAAACACCTCACCCATTTTAATTATACACATCAGGTAGGAAGAAATGTGCTACTATGTTATACAAGTGAAGAACCACCACTTAAACCAATCAAATAACAATTCTGGAAAATAAGAAATCAATATTGGAAACTAATCTTGAAAATAAAACTGAAAACTGAAAATTGAAAAATATGAAACCAAAACTGGAAAATAAAAACCCCAAACTGAAAAATAAAAACGGGCTACAACTAGAAAATCAAAAACTGAAAAATAAGAAACCAAAACTGAAAACTAAAAAACCAAAACCAAAACTTAATATCTAATGTGTATAACTAAAATGGGTGGGGTGTTTTAATTGGTTGAATTTTTCACGTAGAATGCGATTGACATTCACGCGCAAGGCTAAAATTTTTTGAAACTCATCATGTATGTTATGTAAGTAAAATTGTGTTTGAAATACACACTTGAGGTCAAATCCAGGAGTTCAATAGGAATAACACTTAGTTGAGGTGACAAAATAAAAAAAAAAGAATAATTTATTTAAATTCTCAAAATAGTGGAAGCTAAAAAAGTGAGAAAAATATTTATCATGAAAAGCAATACACTTTTGAGAATGTTTTTAAAAGTGCGGCAAGTACATGTATTAATCTTGAAAATTTCACATGTTGTTATTGCCTCATGGTTGATCATTTGTTGATCTTTGGCTCTAATATTGGTGTTGTTAAATTAAATTAAAAATATGCTTAGCAACCATTTTGACATGAAAAAGTTGAGTGAGGCAAATTTCATTTTTGGAGTGAAATTTTTTTAAAAATGTGATAAAACTTTTTTTAACCAGTCACATTATCTTGAGAAAATTTTGAAGTACAATTTTGTGGATGGTACATGTGTTGCAATTCCTTTTGATCAAGTGTTTATTTATTTTCAATTCAAAGTAAAAAATTGTGATGAATCAAAAGGAGTATGCTAGCCTAAATGTGACTAACTACACTTGGTCTGATATTACGTATATTGTAGAAGTACTTAGCAGGTATAAGCGAACCAAGTGTTTTACTTGATAAGAAAATTTGTGGCTTATTTTACATAAAAAGAAATATTCTGTTGTACTCAAAAAAATTTTTTTGATGCAGATGAGAAAATTTGATGTTATGTGTTAAAAATAAAAAAATATTATTGCTAACTCTACCATGGAGACTGAACTAATTGTTTAAGCTTCAACTAGTGAAATAATGAATTGGTTTAGAGGTTTATTAAATCAAATACTTTATTTGAGAAATCAATTCTCTAATTTTGATTTATTGTGATAGCACTAATACTATTGGTAGAGTATAAAATCATTATTACAGAGGTAAATTCAGGCCTAAAAGGAGAAATACTATATTGTGAGATCATTTGTAAAAAGTGGTATAACATAAATATAGATTGTGTTAAATCATGTGATAATCTATCAGATTCAAATACAAAGGCCTTTGCATGAGAAAGGGTCTTGAGCACAACGAGGGGGTGGAATTGAAGCCCATAAATTCTAAGTCATATATGAGAAAACCCAATCTGGGGACTAGAGATCCTATAACTAGGTTCAATTAAAACAACAAATCATATGATGACTTGTTGTGGAATGCACTGTTAAATTATTTATTCTCTCCCTATGGTGTGAGTGCATTTTTCTGTAACGATTTGTCGAGATTAAGTCTAAAAACTCTTAATGAAAATTTGTAGCTCGTATGAGTGGGGTGTTAAAGTTACAGGAGCACCCTTGACAGATTTTCACATGTGTGAGTGTGGAGGTAGGCCGCTTCATATGATAAAATTGGACTCGTTCTCAAAAGCACTCATGAAAATCGGGATAACACAAGATCGTAATGTGCTGGCTATTAAAGTTTATGTCAACACCTTGATTATTATGCGTAAGGGGTGATACTTTATTTCCCTGAAGCAATCATAATTCAATACGGAGCATACTACTGACTCTGGAGTAGAGATCGTTGTTTTTACTAAGTGGAGGTTCAATGCAGAGCACACCTTCATTATGCATAATAGTCTCCCTTCAACTAAATTGGTGAACTCTCTTATTTTAATATTAAAATGAATGGGAATTGTTGGAGTATATTTTATTCTTAAAATAAATTAATTCATCTCCCATATTTGTTAGTGGACATAAAAGCTAGAAGATGGTCGTAACTCCCACTCTCCCACTACACCATGATATGGAATATGGTTATTACTCTCATTAGTCATATTTTCATGTTCTTCCTCACTTAATTACCCACTACTCTCTATATTTACTATGTGGATGATTTCTACACCTATATATAGAGGTGTTTCTAAAATGAGTTGATATGAAAAAATATTATATTGTGTGTGAGGTGTGAAAAATATTGTGGTGTACAGTGAGGCTGAAGAAGTGAAAAAAGAGAGTTGAGAGAAAGAAAATATTATAATTCTCCAACTTAGTTACTACAAAATAAAGTAATTTTATGTTGAAGGAAGGTGTTCTTATTGGTGGAGTTTTGGACTCTTCAACTAGTCCGGGGTTATTTAAGTCACGCGACGTTGTCAGGTTGTTGTATCCTGAAAGGGACAAGTCAAGAGATATATTGATGGATCGGTGAAAATTATGTCTCAGTGGGCTTGAATCTCCTTAAAGAGAGCGAGATATCCACGCCTCAGGCTGAATATTTTTTTTATTCATTTTATTATAATTTTCAACTGTAATAATTTGTGATATATTCACCATCACATATTATTTCTTTAAAATGTATTAATTAATAATCACATATTTGTAGATAATATTATAAAAGTAATAGTATATTTTCAAATTAATAATGTTTAAATTTAATTAATTATAAAAATTAAAAGCACGTTTTGTAAGAACATCATGGGTTGTATATATGTTTGACAAAAAGATTAATATTAATACATATAATGTCATAACACTATTCAAATATTTGAGAAAAATTATCTATCAATTATGAGAGGAAAATGAATAATATGCAATGTAAAACAACAAGTGGATAGTACTAAAGCAAATAAATTGAAATTACAAATATAACCTAAATTTAAAATTCAAAAATAATAATTTAACATGATACTTTTATGTCAAATTCTAACATAACATAAATTAAGTTCCAACATAATTTAAGTAAATATAATTCAAAAGAAAGTGAAAACATTATAAGTCTATAACCTCATTCAACAATGAAATTCTAGTTTAATAACATCACCCATTATATGTCAAGTTTATTAATGACTTATTTTTTAATATTAGAAAGTGTAATTTCAAAAATTAGAACAATAATGAAGTTACGCTAAATGAAGAAAATAAGAAAAAATTTAAAATTTACGAGCAATTACATGGAATCACAAGAATGAACGGATGAGAAATGAGAAGAAAGAAAATGAAAGATAATAATATAAAAAAGTATTAAATTTTTTATAATTATAAAAAAAATAGAAATATTTAAAAAATAAAAATAAAAATAAAATGTAAAAATATAAAATAAATTAAAATATAAAAATAAAAATGAAATTAAAAAGAAAAGAATTTAAAATAAAAAGAAAAGACACTAAAAAGTAACCTTGTTGTAAAAAATATTATTCCTTGATTATTTCATTAATGATTTGCACTATATATAATTGTACAAAAATATTTACCTTGCTACAAACTAGGTAACTAATCAATCATAATTACAAGAGAAATCTAACTCTACATAATATAGGAGATGTAGAATTTTAAATGCAATCTTCTATTACACCCCACAGTCGAAGCGGGAAGTCGGCGTATGCTGAGATTGTCTCAAAAGTCTTCAAATAAAATCAGCAGAAGATCTTTTGTAAAGATGTCTGCAATCTGATAACGTGACGGGACATGTAAGACACATATTTGTCCATGAGCAACCTTTTCGCGAACAAAATGAATATTTAGCTCAATATATTTAGTGCGTTGGGGGTGAACCGGATTGGCAGACGGCCTACATAATGACATGTCAGCTCGTTCAACAATCTCTGCTGCATACTTTTTTTGGGATAAAAATAAACCACATGCATGACGTGTCACAGCTATCCCCAAGTAGTAACCGAGTGGCCCTAGATCTTTCATTGCAAACTCAAAGCCAAGCAGTGATATGATAGACTTGCGAAGAGCATCATATGAGGCAATCAAGATAATATCATCCACATACAAAATAGTGTAAGCAATATCATTACCCTGACGGTATATGAATAGAGAATGATCAAACTTACTGTTAGAAAACTCAATATGTGAAATGTAATCTGCAAACCTCTTGTACTAGGCCCTAGGAGCTTGTTTGAGCCCATTTAATGATTTCTTCACCATACACACATGATTAGGATAAGTATGGTCTCTGTACCCCATGGGCTAATACATATACACTGTTTCATTGAGGTCTCCATGCAGGAAGGCATTTCTGACATCAAGCTAATAAAGCGACCATGCCTTTGAAAGAGCCAGACTGAGGACCGTCCTGATCGTTGCCGATTTGACCACCGGACTGAAAGTCTCACCACAATCCACACCAACCTGTTGAGTCTTCCCACCACCTACAAAACGGGCTTTGTGCCTCTCAAATGTACCATCATATTTTTCTTTATAACTAAAAAATCACATAGACCGAATCACATTACCATCAGGGGGACGAGACACCAAATTCCACGTTCTATTATTAATAAGAGCATTAAATTTATCATCCATAGCCATTTTTTAATTCGGGTCATTAATGACAGATACGGGATTACGAGGAAACGGTGACTTGGAAATATGGGTATGAAGATCGTATTTTTTTTTGGATTAAAAATCTCGTGTTGACTACGAGTGACATGTCGTTGGGTCGGAATTAGAGTTGGGCCATGCGGGAAGGACGGACTGCCTGACAGTGATTGGACTGTCGGACAGTGGGTTTGCGGGCGGTGGGATGCTCGAGCCGGACGGTGATCCGAGACCCAGCGGAGTGCCAGCCACTAGGCCTCGCGGCAATGGGTTGCCGGCGAGAGACTTAGCTGGGACAGCACCGCTGGGCTCAGTGATTGGGCCAAGACACCGGAAAATATTTGGCCTGTTTGGGAGGCTAATTTATGGATCAAATATGAGGGTATGCAATCATCATGAAATTCATAGGTAGGATGGCTGGAACAATGTAATTTGGCAAAAGGGAAATTTGTTTCATCAAAAATTACGTGACGACTTACGATGATTTTATTAGAGGATAAGTCGAAACATTTGTAACCACGATGATTTGACGGATATCCCAAAAAAAATACGGAGTTGACCGGGGTTGAAGTTTATTAATGATAGTAGAAGGAAAGAGAGGATATCAAAAGCACCCAACCCGTATATGAGAATATGAAGGCTCCCTTAGGTATAAAATTTTGAGTGGGGATTGGTAGGATACTTGTTTGTTCGGAAGTTTGTTTAACATATATGTTGTCATTTGTAACACATGATGTCAAAAAGATGATGGTAGAGAGACATGTGCAAGTAAGGTTCTAACAATATTGTTAATGATTCAATTTTTTCTCTATGCTTTTCCATTTTGAGATGATACATGTGGACACGAGAGACGAAACGACAAACCATTAGTTTTGCAAAATTCCAAAAAGACTCATTATCAAATTCTCTACCATTATCACAATGAATATTTTTAACGTCCCGTTAAAATTGAGTGCGGATGTATGCTCTAAATGATAGAAATGTAAAAAAACTTGTGACTTTTAGACAAAGGAAACGTCCACAAAAAATTAGAGTAATCATCCAACAACAAAAGATAATAACAGTGGCCCGAAGAGCTCAAAAATGGGAGATGTTCAAATATCACTATGAATAATATCAAAGGGCATAACAATACGAGAATTCAAAGCAATAAAAGGCAACTTAACATGTTTTCCAAGAGAACAAGAGCGACAAACATGAGAAATACGATGTCTAATACACTCAATAAATTTATTTTGTTTAAGGGAAGCAAAAATAGGTGCTCCCGGATGATCCAAACGTTCATGACATAAAGAATGAGCTAAAGCTGCAAAAATGGATGATAATTTGGCTTGATGTGTGTTTGTGGTGATTGGATAAAGCTCGCTCAACTATCACATCGCATTAGACGCATCCCATCTAAAAATCCTTCACGAAAAATCCAAAAGGATCAAATTCAACAGAAAGCCAATTATTAGTGGTAAATTTTCTAACTGAAATCAAGTTTTTTAATTAATTTAGGTGTGTGAAGGACATTTTTCAAAATTAACGGTGGGTTCGGGAGAGACAAATTTGTAGTATCATAACTACGAATTGGAATTGAATGACCATTTCCGATAATTATACCATGATTACAACAACAACAACAACAACAACATACCTAGTGAAATCCCACAACGTGGAGTTTGGGAGAGTAGAGTGTACACAGACCTTATCTCCACCACAATTATTGCTCAAATTAAAATAAGATGAGAGATTACCTTGTGAGGACGTCATATGAGACGTTACACCAGTGTCCATGTACCAATTTGTGACTGGCGGAGTAAGCCCAAGAGTGTGCATCACGACCTCGATATCTATCGGTCTTCGCCGAAGTGGCCTCGCCCTTGGCTCGGCGATGGCCCAAGAATTCTGGGTTCTTGCCGCTGGACCAAACTCTTTGGGTTCCGGATATAACCTAGGTCCGGCCCGATTCGCAGTCGGATAGGCGGCGGCACGGCCCAAGGCCACTGCCGGTCCCATGGTATCGGCCCACTGCCCCAAGGTGCCCTCGACTGCCACTGGGCTGGCGGTTGCTGCTGGCGCCGCCACTACCGCCACCTCCTCTGCGACGGTTGCCTCCGCCGCGGAGTTTGCTCCCATTACAACTGTTTCGGCCATTCTGGCCTCGATTTGGGGGCAAATTTTCAAATTGTGATGAGCTCTCATCAGACAGAGTGACAACCAAGGCGAAATTTGATACGGTGGTTGTCTTCTTTGCAAAATCCTCTTCTTCGAGAATGAGCATAGAACGAGCTTGGTAAAATGGTGGAATAGGATTGCTTTGGCGGATGAGCGTACCTACTCTATTATATGCGTCGGTGAGGCCGACCACTAGTTGTAAAATAAGTCGATTGTTAGTGACAGGCGCACCGATGTTCTTGAGTTGGTCCGACAACACCTTGAGCCGTTGACAATATGAAGAAGCATTGAGAAATCCGCCATGTCGGTGGTGGAGAATTCATGTTCAAGAGTAACGGCCCGGGAATTTTTGTTGTCTTGGAATATGTCGCGTAAGCGATCCTAAGCCTCCATTGTCGTGGAATCAGGCTCAATAATTGTATGCAACAAATTGCTAGAAATAGTGGCATAAATCCACTGAAAAATTATCGTATCAAGGGTTAACCATAATTCTCTTTCATCGTCGATTTTCGGCACATTCTCCTTGCCTTTTTTTTGGCGGAATTATGTGATGAATGACCCGATGGGAGCGACAATGAATCTTGAAGAGCTTCGCCCACGTTGCATAATGGACGTTTTCCATCTCAAGAGTGATGGAAACATGGGATTTGATGTTGAAAACTGTGAGGGCTGGATGAAAAGGAGATTTTGAGTTAGACATGGCTGACGGGGAGAAGGGTGGTCGGCTGCAAAAAGAAGAAGGAGGGGTCGTCGGACACAAGGAAGCAGGGCTAGGGTTTCAGAAACTTTTCCTAGAGTACTGATACCATGTAAGAAATATTATTCCTTGATTATTTTATTAATGATTTACACTGTATATAATTGTACAAAAATATTTACCTTGCTACAAACTAGGTAACTAATCAATCCTAATTACAAGAGAAATGTAATTCTACCTAATATAGGAGATGTACACTTTTAAATACAATCTTATTCTATTACTTGTAATTACAGGGTGTAATTACAACTAACTCTCAACTAGGGGTGGACGTTCGGTATTCGGTTTAGTATTTTCAAATGTCGGATTCAGTAATCGGTAATTGAATGTATATACCAAATACCGAACCGAAAAAATTTGGTTCGGTAATCAGTAAATCAAACTTCAGTTCGGTATGGTATTCGGTAATACCATATTGAAGTTGGCATGTGTTTACAATCATAAGAATATAACAGTGCATCCTTAAAAAGGAGCATGTGATGCTAAAGCACATTTACGGTACTAGGATACAAATTAATTCAATTCCAATAGCTGAAATCATCAAAATTCTTTCTAGATATATGGGCAAAATTTTGAAGAATCATCGTAATTAAGTTTTTCTTTATAACCCTCCTTTGTTTTGGATTCCCCAACTTTGTTACTGCCTCATAATGGAGGCATGTGAACATCACCTACCTTCAAGTATTATACAACCGCATGTATGTCCGACTGTACAAGTATAAGATAATTGAAAGCATAGCAAAAAAAATCAATTGTGCACGAACGTGATACTAGTTTAACAAACAACATCATACAACTAAGGATGATAAGGTTTCTTTAGTCTTTGGGCTGACTAATATTGTCTTTTGATAATGATATTTGATGGGCCTGTTAGTGTCATTTAATTAGGATTAGGGGTGGACCTTTAATTAATTCAGTATTCGAAAAATACCGAATACCAAACGATATTAATATCTCGTACCGAATTCAAAACCGAATTCCACAATTCTGAAACTTCACTCCCGAATACCGTACTGAATACTGAATTACCGAATATCAAACTATCGAGATTTTCAGTTCGATTCGGTAATTCAGATTTCGGTTATTTATGTCCATCCCTATTCTCAACCCCTCTCCTTGAGAATTGAAGAGTGTAATTATCCCCTCTCAATTATACTCAATTACATGTTAGATCATGTAATTACTTGATCTGCCAAACATGTCAAATTGTGTAATTACATTCAATTTTAATTACTACATGAGTGACTTTCCAAACAGGCCTAATGAGTTGCGCCTGAATTGATGAATCGAAATCATTTTCATAGTTATACTTCATACAACTTGCTAACATGCACAATGCAAATAAACCTAAGTTATTCTACACTGATTTTGAGATCTAGTGCTCGTCCACACTGATTTTGATTGCAGAAAAACATACAAATATGTAGTCATTTGAAGGGTAATTAACAACATAATTAAGCTGGGATTCTATGCCAGGATATCACTTAATTTCTCCAAGTCTACAAAGACGTTTTATTCCATAGGGGGTCCCCGACACAGGTTAACAATATATGTATAATGCTATCAATATCTTCATCATGATTTTATTTTGAGGTCCCTTTATTATAATTAAAAACTTAAATTCGTCAATTCAACATGGATATGATAGTCTGCACTGTTTTGTTGTATTGCAGGCAGGAGTTTTCTGAAGAAAAAAAAACACATTCACATGTATTAATAGAAAATAAGTATGAAATGTGAAAGATAATATGAACAATTCAATTAATTTAACTCTTAAAATGATAAGTAGAGCTATTTCAGATCATTATAATCTCTCTAGAAAACATTGCATATCTAAATTGGAACAAGTATATATATATTCTTTCGTACATATTTGAATCATTATGTAACAAGGTGGGCCATGGAGGGTTCCTATGTCCTATCAAATAATTGGGGTGTCATTGTTCGATCAACAATCAAATCATTTTTTTTTTATATATCTTGGAAATAACTTTACAGACAACTCTATCTTTGGCTACATATCCATGTGATGCTCACGTGGTAGAGGTCCCTTCTCTTAAACTAGTACTAGTATTCTAAAAAAAAAGTTTATAAATCATTTAAATTTCATGTCATTATCCGTATCTCCTTGTGTGAAATATGTAAAACCTTTATTTAATAGTCATTGCTAGAAATAAAGTTTTTTCTAATAATATTTAGTGAGATATTTATGTTATGAAATATGAATTTTATTTTTTATTTTTTTTTCATCAAATCAATTCACTGAAAAAACGTATGATAGAAAATATGTCTCCACTAAAACGCTGAAAAACTTTCTATTTTTTCCGTGTAAAAATATTACTACTATTTAAATTTTTTTCCACCAATAACCATTGAATATTTTTCAATGAAAAAATAGAAATTTTTTAGTAGTAGTTCTTTTTCTTGCGTATTTGAATCATTACAATGTGACTTTAAAGATAAATTACGAGTTTACAAATACTTTTTATTGAAATGTCTCTCACTTATCCTTAAACCTTTTTCTTCAGTTACTTGTGCTTAAACTGTCTTCGTAATTGCTAAGTGTACATTTTATATCATCTTTCCTATAAATTACATCAGATATCCTTGCAGATGATTGAATTAAAGATACACTACTTGTATTTCAAAATCAAACTGTCAATACCTTCTACTCCCTTGTTACATGATGAAAGTCCTAGGCAAATGTTAATTTGTATGATTTTCATTATATAGGGGGAAACGGATTAAATATTTGGTTTCGAAGACAGAATGTGTATGTAACTTAAAATAATATAAAAGAATAATTAAAAAGAAATATGAAATTGAATAGAAAATTCCCATCTATTAAATGTTATGAAATTTAGAATATAGAATAAACATTTCCGCCATTCTCATTTAAGAAATTTTATTAAAAAGAGAATAAGCAATTGTTTCAATTATGCATATTCAAAACTCTAAAGCGTGAAATGAGTACAACTTAATTGATAAGATATTTGCCACTATTAGTAGGTGTTCGTTCTGTGAACATAATCTATTTTTATTTTCTTATAAACTTCAAGAATTTATCATTTTGTAATTATTTGTGATTCACCATGCTGATATTTTGTGTAAGATTTTAATGTTATGTTTAAGTTATTACGTCAAATGCAAGAATAATTAATTAATATATTTGTGTTAGATTTTCATCATGTAGAAGTTAACACTACAAAAATGAGTAATTTGCGGAGGTTGAAAGTGTAATTTACGAAGGTTAAAAACCTCCACTATTTGCTATTAGTAAATAATTGAGGTTTTTAACCTCCGCAAATTACTTAATTTTTTGTAGTGTAAATTGTTTTTTTTTAACACAAATAGCATATTAATAATTGAGTAATTTCAGAAAGGTGCTTAATTAAAGTATTTTGCTTTCTGTTTTTCAGAACAATATTGCTACGCATGTGTTGGCACACATTCGGATCTTGCTAAGTTGGTTGGCCGACATCACACGTGAAATTGGCCAGCGGTCGCACGTATGCATGGCCAAACAATAGATTTATTTGAGTTAATATTCAAACTCATGGGAGTCTTGGAGTAACTGATAAAGTTATTACTATTAGCGAATATTCTCCGAATATTCTCTGTATATTTTGTAATTATGATAGATGTATATTTAAGGTAACTTAGGATTCTAATTGTATTAGGAATCAACCTTTGTAAGGTAAGTTAGGATTCGTACCATACTAGGAATCAACCTTTGTACAACTATATATATTGTGAATAATGAAAGGAATCCCGAAGGGAAATTATTCTATCTTTCATGGTATCAAGAGCCTAAAACCTAAATCATCATTCCCGGCCGAAATTTTTTTTTCTGTTTTCACAAAAAAAAAAAAAAAAAAAAAAAAAAAAAATTCTGGTTTCTTCCTCCATATTTCGGCCAAATCAGAAAATTCCCTCCCTCGACAGGCGGCAACCATGTCTTCCCTCACAAATTTCGTTTCATCCACTGGCACACTTGAAAACCCCTCTCAACGTTCAGTATCTTCTTTTCATCCGGCATTCGCCGTTAACAACATCAAGAATTTTATCCCTATAATTCTTGACCAAGAAGACTGTCAATATTCCATGTGGATGGAACTATTCTACATTCATGCATGTGCATACAACGTGCTCGATCACATTGACGAATCTGTTCCTCGTCCCACCGATGTTCTGCACTAATCAAGGCGTCGTCTTGACGCCATCACAAACAATGGATCTACGGCACCATCTCCAAAGATCCGTTATGCACTATCATGAAAACAAAGCTCAAGACGTGAACTTTGGGTCCACTAGAAGAAATCTTTCAGGACAATAAAAATACTCTGGTGTGTATTTGGAAGAGCAATTCAACAATACTCGTCTCGAGAATTTTAACAACATGTCCGAATATTGTAAGCAATCAAACTCATAACCGATCAACTATCCAACGTCGGGACTTCGCTTTGTAAAACCAGGATGGTGCTTCAACTTGTGCGGGTTTACCGAAGGTGAATATGACACACTCGCAACAATGATTCAACAAGCCGACCTCTCCCAAGTTTCAACAAGGCACGTTCACAACTATTGTTGGAAGAAACTAGACGTGCTAAACAAGAGGAACATAATCAAAAGGCGTTAGCTGCCGACAGATGGCAACATCTCGCGCCAAAGAAGAATCACCATCACAAAGACGCCCAAAGAAGACTGCAGAAGACTCAAAGAAGAAGAAGAAGAAGAAGAAGAAGAAGAAGATCAAAGAAGAAGAAGAAAGAAGAAAGAAGAAGATCAAAGAAGAAGAAGAAGAAGAAGAAGAAGAAGAAGAAGAAGAAGAATCGCAAAGAAGAAGAAGAAGAAGAATCGCAAAGAAGAAGAAGAAGAATAATCGCAAAGAAGAAGAAGAAGAATAATCGCAAAGAAGAAGAAGAAATTTCAGCGGCCGTCTCCCGATCGATTGGGGCCAGCCTACACCACCGTGAACCTTCAGCGGCGACGACAATTGGTACATGGACACCGGAGCCACATCTCACCTCACCCGGTCGTCAGGTAACCTATCTCAACTACATCGGTTAAAGTGTCCTCAAGTTATTACTGTCGGCAATGGTCATCGCCTTCAATTGAAGGCTACACTACCCCACACCCCAACCACCTACACCCGCCTTTCTCCCTACACCACGTCTTATACACCCCTAACATCATTAAAAACTTAATCTCTGTTAGAAAATTCACTAGCAATAATTACGTCTGTCGAATTTGACCCTTTTGGTTTTTCTGTGAAAGAACTCAATACGGGGAAAATTCTTACACGCCACAATAGTGTGGGAGACCTCTACCCATTCACTCAATCTTCCGCTGTCAGACCGCAAGCACCTCTATCCCTTGCGGCAATCTCTCCCTCCACTTGGCACAGCAGACTCGGACACCCCGGAGACCCAGTTTTTACTTTTCTTAGGACTTCTAAGCGTATTCAATGTAATAATGGAAAAATTGCCCAACACTGTTTTTCTTGTCCACTAGGCAAACATACTCGTCTTCCATTTATGTCATCAAACAGTGTTACTTTTTCTCCCTTTGATATTGTTCATGCTGATTTGTGGACATCTCCAATTGTTAGCTCTTTGGGTCATAAATTCTATCTAGTATTCTTGGATGATTTTTCACATTTTGTCTGGATTTACCCACTGAAATTCAAATCTGAAGTTTTTACAAAATTCCTCGAGTTTCACAAATTCATTAAAACACAATTTGAAAAATCTATCAAATCATTCCAATGTGATAATGGACGTGAATTTAATAACTCGACATTTCACAATTTACATTCTAAACAAGGTATGATTTTCCGTTTTCTTGTCCCTATACTTCTTCCCAAAGCGGAAAGGTTTGAAAGAATTATACGTACCATCAATAACATGGTTCGCACACTACATTTCATGCTGTCTACCACCGCCTTTTTGGGTCTATCTTTGTCAAAATGGTAGAATCCCTTCTTAATATTTTACCAACTAGCACACTCCAAAACAAGACCCCTACCGAAATCTTATACCGTAGGCTACCATCATATGATCACTCACGTATTTTTGGATGCTTATGCTACCCCAACATGGCCTCCATTGCACCTCACAAACTTGCACCTCGCACTCGCCATGTGTCTTCCTTGGTCTATCTCCTAATCATCGGGCTACTTGTGCTATGACATTTCTACTTGCAAAATCATCGTCTCCCGTCCACGCCACCTTTGATGAGACAACCTTTCCTTTTCAAATCTCGGAAATTTGGACCACCGATTACATCTTTCTCGATGAACCAAGTCCGTCCAGATCATCCAAAATCTATACCAACAAGAAATTTCACTGTTCCGGCAGCCTCGCCATCGTCCAAGACTCACCCCAACAGCCTCCTCGCCACCCCTACAACCCCGGGCCGAGTCACCGAAACTGGCCCACTGAATCACGCCCACCGTCCGTAACTGACCAAAGAACCTCCCACCGATCCACCGCCATCGCTGCCTCATCGTATGGAGACTCGTGCACAACATGGGATCTTCAAACCCAAGGTTCACTTCAATCTCTCCACACAAACCTTATCACCCATTCCAAAAAATCCAAAACTAGCAAAACTGGACCCAAATTGGAATGCGGCCATGTGTGAGGAATTTAACGCTTTAACCAAGCAGAACACTTGGGATTTGGTACCTAGACCCGAAGGTGTGAATATTATCCGGTGTATGTGGCTATTTCGGCACAAGTTCAGAGACAGTGGTGACTTAGAGAGGTATAAGGCAAGACTAGTCGCCAATGGCACTAATCAGCGGAGAGGTATTGATTGTGGTGAGACATTGATCCGGTTGTTAAACCGCCACTATTCGGATCGTTCTCGGTATTGCTATGGGCATGCATTGGCCAATTCATCGACGATGTCAAGAATGCATTCCTTCATGGGGATTTGAAAGAGGCGTGTACATGCGTGACCCTCACGGCTTTGTTCATCCTGACTCCGCGATTTGTGTGTCGTCTCGAGAAAGTCATTGTATGGATCAAACAGGCACCGCGCTTGGTATGATCGTTTTGCCAGGTATCTTTGCAGATTGGTTTTGTATGTAGCAGTGTGATAACTCTCTCTTCACTTTTCACCGAGGTAGCAAAGACTGCATATTTGCTATTATATGTCGATGACATTGTTCTTCTTGCCTCATCCGACGGTTTGAAGAATGAAATCATTGCTCTACTCAAACCGAATTTGCTATGACCGACTTGGGCAAGCTAAGTTATTTTTGGGTATATCGGTAACTGATCTGCAGCCACTATGTTCTTATGTCGGCGTAAGTATGCGTAAGAGATAGTATACTGAGGCCAAGATGGCAAATTGTAAAATTATGCCAACTCCGGTGGACTCCAAATCCAAGCTTAGTGCCAATGACGGTGCGCCAGTTGTCCGATCCCACTCTATATCTGAGTTCAGCGGTGCTCTTCAAGATCTTACATTCACTAGGCACGATATTACATATGCCGCTCGGCCAGTGTGTCTGTTCATGCACGACGACCCAGAGTCCCATTTTGCCGCCTCAAACGTATTATCGACACGTTAAGGGCACACTAGACTTTGGATTACACTTATACCCCTCCGCTGACCAAGTTACTTGCCTACACGGATGCAGATTGGGCGGGATGCCTGCACACACGTCGCTCCACCTCAGTCTTGTGTATTTCTTGGGGATAATCTTATCTCATGGTCCGCCAAGAGGCGTGCCACACTATCCCGCTCGAGTCTTTGGCGAGAATATCGCGGTGTTGCTAATGTAGTTCTTTGAGATCTGTTGGCTCAGAAATCTTCTTTTAGAGCTCCAGTGTCCACTCCGCAAGGCGCCTATAGTCTATTGTGACAACATATCCGCCATCTATATGTCTCATAATCCGGTCCAACATCACGGACTAAGCATATTGAGATGGATATTCACTTTGTGCGAGAGAAGGTTGCCTGGTGGTCAGTCAAAATTTTACACGTGCCTTCCTCTTATCGGTATCTTGGACATCTTCACAAAGGGACTACCGCGATGACTCTTCACCGACTTGATCCGATCCTCGGCGTTCGGCCTCCTCCCGCTCCGTCTGAGGGGGAGTATTAGCGAATATTCTCCGAATATTCTCTGTATATTTTGTAATTATGATAGATGTATATTTAAGGTAACTTAGGATTCTAATTGTATTAGGAATCAACCTTTGTAAGGTAAGTTAGGATTCGTACCATACTAGGAATCAACCTTTGTACAACTATATATATTGTGAATAATGAAAGGAATCCCGAAGGGAAATTATTCTATCTTTCAATTACATATGATCAGGGGGTCATGAGTTCAAGTTGTGATCCGGTCCTTTTTCAGACCCGTACATAGTTGGAGCTTAGTGCTCCCAGCTGCCCTAATATTCAGACTTATATTTTTTATAGTCAACAAAAGTGACGGAAATAAAAGAAAAATAGTTTTGCTTACAAACAAAAGAACCTTAATCAACGAGTTACAGACATGCAATGGCGTCAATTTAGGGGATATTTGAGAGTATGTGCACGTGCAATCATCAGCATTTTGTGTTAGATTAAAAATCATTAAATTAATTAAGCGGTATAAACCAAAAATCTGGAATTGCACGTGTGGCTGTTTGTTAAAACTTGCAACTATTTACTGAGTAATTTCCATGTTACTCCAACTGAGTGCCAAGTATATCGCCCTTTCCAAGTCCGGCTAAAGTTCAAATAAAAATGTGTGAAGTTTGGCTTTGACAACCACACTTCAAGCAAATTATGTTCGAAGTTTGCCAAACTTCGAACATAATTTTTAATCACGTATATCTGAAGTAGTTTCAAAGTGGGAATATTTACAGAAATTTTTCACCTTCGACTATAGCTTAAACAATGATCCCAAAATCGAGTATTTGTACACTCCGTCCTTACTTTGTTATACTTTCTGTTGTACTTGAATTGTTTGTTACAAAAAAAAAAGTGGTTTATGTTTTTGTGCAACTTTTACGGTCCATGGTTCAGACGTGGGCCGTTCAATGCACTTGCCAAACCAAACTGAAACTTTAGAGGATTGGGCTCTTACATCCTCGTTTCAGCTTTGAAGTTCTCTTGGGCCAACTTTCGGGAATCAGTGTGATGAACAAGTGTGTTTGGGCTTGAGATGAGAGAATCAAAATTATAATCACTAATTTTCAGAGTCGATATTAATTTTTCTCAGTAGATTGATTTATTTCTAAACTATAATTCACATATTTAGTAGTACTATACAATAAATGTGCTAATTTGTTGCAAGTTGCAACTGTCCATTTGAAAATGACACAGAATAAATTTTTAAATATTAGTCATACTTCACTTAAATTAAATTTTAAAAGGTGAAATATGTCACATATTTTGGCACACATGGAGTGTTAAATTTTTATTTATTTGTTGTCATTATGAGTATATATTTATGTTGACATTTTTTACTTATACTTCATAAACCTCATCATTTTCATAGTTGAATATGACCAGACTAATCCATTTAAATTATACTTAGATATCTAAAACAATACGCAATGAATATTCTAAGTTGCAATTTCTCTCATATAAAAAATGATCAAAAAATACATTATAAAATATAATTAAAAATTGCTTATTTGAGTTACAAGAAAAAAAATATTATTACATATTTTTGACAAATTAATTATTCTTTACAGTTTGACTTTTACTAGAAAAAAATAACAGTAAGTTTCATTATATGTCCCCAAGTTTGTTTAAAACAATCTTTTTTCTTATAGAAGAACTTTCAACAAAAAATTGAACTCTCTCTTACTCCTTGTTCCTGCTAAACATTTTGCCCTTAATTACTTTCTCCAATTTTCGGCACCAATTAATGTTTTATGGACATCTACTAGAGCATATGATATTTTGATGTTTTTCTTGTTTAGAAATCTCAATTTTCCACATCAACTGTCATCTCTAATTTTCATCATTTAATACAAAGGTATTAATACAGTCAAATTAATAAAGTACTTTGGTGAAAAAGATAAAATCAAATCAAATGTAGTCTCTCCTAAATATTGTGAGTTAAAGCTTGAAAAAGCATCATTCCCCCATAAGCAAGAAAATGTATATTATGAATCACCTATATTATAAGTCTAACAAATAAAGAACACAATCATTGAAAAGGTTTTAATACTTTGGAGTACTAATACATTTAAGCAAATGGAGTTTTGCTTCTCCTAACGGATTTAAGTCGCGTGACTTATAAACAATTTTAAGTTTTTTCTTCAGTTTGTTTTTCTACTGTACCAAGGAAAAAAAAAACTGAGCACATTCACTAGTTTTCTTGCAAACTCTACATATATAATTAGAATTTATATTTTTGACAAGAACATATATCTCATTACAATTAAACGGGTGATTTACAGAAATATTTATTTTTATATTACTATTTAAATTTTGTCTCCATTTTAAAACGAAAAAATGACACTTATTATTTGCAGTAACACGCTCTTACTTTACAGGGTCCTTATTACACCCATGAATATATTTTTAAAGAATTTATTTGATATTTTATCGAGTGAGTTGAATAACAATTCAAACGCATACTGAATAGATGACAAAAAAAAGAGTCCTGTCATTTCACTCTTCGAGCAAAATAAAAATTTGAAATTCTCTCCTTTACTCTTAATTTTTTTCATGGAGAAATCAGTTGATTTTGTTTTTAATCTTGTGAATCACTATATAAAAAAAAGGCAGCCCGGTGCACTAAGCTCCCGCTATGTGCAGGGTCCGGAAAGGGCCGAACCACAAGGGTACGCAACCTTTACCTTGCATTCCTGCAAGAGGTTGTTTACATGGCTTGAATCCGTGATCTCCAAGTCACATGCCAACAACTTTACCAGGTACTCCAAGGCTCCCATTCATCTTGTGAATCACTATATTCTTCCATAATCGAGTCTTGACTTGTGTCGCATTAAATTTTTGTTTGATTTTTTTAGATAAATGACAAAGAAATACTTTAAATATATCCAGGGGTAATATGACCCATATAAGGTATGAGCGTGTTACTGCAAATTCGGTCATAATATAGATGCCAATTTAGCCATTTTACCCCTTGAAAAATATCTTTATGGACAATATTAAACTTGGGACTAATATTTGTTGACATATTGTTCAATTTTATAAATAAAACATTAGATAATAGTCAAATATATGCGATCCCAAATTTTTTAATTTGGTGAAAAATAAAAGATTCATAAATAGTAAAAGGAAAGAAAAAGGAAATTGCACGTTTTTTCTTCAAACGAGCTGATCTTTAATTTTTACCCTTTAAAATCGAACTTATGCTAGCGGATAATAAGTTCTTTAATAACATCGGACATAATTTATGAGATATTATGATGGAAAAATATAAAGTTAGGTCGCATTAGCAAAAATTAAAATATAGCACAAAATAGGGAAAAATTGCAAATGACCTAAAAAAGAGAAGGTGTCATTTAATAAAGAGGAAACCTGCCGGAGCTGAGTATCAAGTATCAACTAGGGCGAACTGAGAGAAAGACATACAGGTAAGTTCCCCTCCATTGAATTTGATTGATAAACTAGTAGTAACTTGTTGAATTCATGCTAAAGAACTGCAATACCTGTGCACTTGTTTTTTTTTAAAATTTAATTCTGATTCTGAGTATTTATTTTCCTGTGATATAATGGCTTAGAGATTTGATTTTGTAATCGACTCCAAAACCTATAAATTTAAAACTAAATTAGCTTCAGATATCCGAGTTATTTTGTTCCTACGAAGTTCAACCATTGTATCGTAGACAAGGTGTTTGATAATATGTCTTCTATCAAGGTTGTGAATTAATAGAGAGTGGACTGTATATTATACGAGAGAGCAAAATATTATGACATACTGCGTAAGGCGAAACACCTCAAGGAAGAAATAATTTGGGGCATAAAGGCCGAGACCATAAGGAATAAAGTGTGCATTGATCCATCTTATGATATACTACTGCATAAGGCGAGCAGAGCAGTCCACACATCGAAGTGCTATCCTTATGAAACTTAAACACCATCTCGAGGCCTTTAGAGTGTGTCTCGCGTCAAGGGGATTTCCAGCTCTACATTTTAGATATATTTTTTTAAAAAAATAGGCTTTGTGTTTCTGTCCTGTTGCACCTTTAATAACCCTATTGATAACTGATACATTGTTTTTGTTTCTCCAGATTCAGGAGACAGGAAAATGGCCAAGTCTTCGAAGAAATTGAGGAAAGTAGAGGAGAGTGAAAGCAACCCTGAATTTGAGAATGATGAAATATCAAATGAGACGTCGGATGATGTTAGTTTTTCTGACTTAAAACCACTTTTGTGTACTTAATCTGGTTCTGTCCTTTAGCTTTTTGTTTCAAATAGTTTACATATGACATAATGTTCTTTGATATGCTTAGGCTGAGAACTTTGATGACGACAGCGACGACAACAATGACTATACTGACAATGACAATGACAATGACAATGACGATGAAAGTGGAGAACAAGAGGATGAGGAAGGAGATCAAAAAGAGTGCGAGAAACTGCTCGAGGAACATAAAATTGCTGAAATGGAAGACCTTGAGAAAGAATATATGGAACTTAGGCACAAGGAACAGTAAGTTCCTTTCTCTACAACATAGCTTAGTTATATGATATGTTAGTAAAAGAAGCATTTCATTTCATGTCTGCATTTTTTAGAATTATTGTTTCTATTTTGGACTTATCACCTAATAAGTACATATTTGCTCTCCAATCTCATTAGAGACACAAAGGCTTCTGAGCTAAAAAATAATTCATATCACAATTTTTAAGATCACTTGTGTAATAATGGATTTAATCCATCAAGGATACATCTAGCTAATATTAAAAGAACTTTCATCATAATTGTATCAAAGCTTCTTCAATCTCACAAAAAAAAATTGTATCAAAGCTTCTGTACAGTTTAATGTGTCTTTCAACTATTAAAGTAACGTGCATCATTTTTTATCAATCTTCAGCCTGGTTTCCTTATTCAGTTTGGTTCAAGTCTTGATGGTCATATAGTAAGACTAAAAGATACATAATGTCAACAGTAAAACAAGTAGGAAGTACTTCCTGTCTAAGATGTGGTACTCTTGCCTACTATTGGTAGACATTTGATTTTGACGGTTATTATGTGCACAGAGATCTTTTGAAGAATCTGACACGACATAAGGACGAGGATCTTCTCAAAGGTCAAGCAGTTAAAAACCAGAAGGTATAGTGTACCAGATGGCACAGACGATAGTCTTTAGTTTTATCTTCTTATATCGTGTATTTGTTTTGGGTATACACACACTTCCTATTGCTAAATTAAAAGAAGTCCTGGTTACAGGGTACATAAATTCCTACCATGTGATTGGAAGTGATTTGGTTCCCACTTTTCAAGTAATATGATTAATGATTGACCGGAAAGTAGTTGTTTTCTATCCTTCTTGATAGGGCGCTGGATCAATCAAAGGGGGTACTACGAGCCCTCTGCCCCACGAGTCTGTCCAGTAGAATGGAATACTGCTCAATTCAACCTAGTATAATATATGATTAATGACTTACTATCTCCTACTTGCATTGTCCAAGCTTGTCTTTACTTAATTGTCCAAATTATGTTGTTAACTTACTTTTTCCCTCTTTTAATTTCACAAAGGCTCTCTGGGACAAAACACTTGAGCTAAGATTCTTGCTGCAAAAGGCTTTCTCGAACTCAAATAGACTTCCGCAGGTTGACTGCGATACCATTTTGTTTCAACACCGGCACTAGATTCATGATATTGGCAAATTGAACTTGAATGCATGTTGACTGCCTGCAGGAACCAGTTAGGTCTTCCTTTTGTGATTCAGAGGACACGGTTAATGAAGCATATTCAGATCTAGTTGCCTCTTCCAGAAAAACCTTGGATTCTATATTGGAATTGCAAGAGGTAAAGTGAGAGCAGTTCCTTCATAGTCAATTTTCCATTGGAGTAACAAAGATTAGTATGCTTTTGTTTTGCTGGAAACCTGATTGTTGCTACTCCCTCTGTAGTCCCATTTTGTAATAGAGTTGCCACTTTGATGTACCAATATATCCTAAACATTTCAATGAACAGTCATATTATAAACACCTTGATAAATTGTTAAACTATGACCCGTTAGAATTATTCTCTTGCCAAATAATTTACGAACTTCAAAATTGTTTTCTTGTAAGATAATTTTAGTGCTTATAGGTCAAACAAAGTCAACTGATTTGTTGATCGATGTGTATAGTGAATTTATGCCTCGTGAAGTAGGATGAAGGGAGTGTTATCTTGTGTTCAGGTTAATACAGTTCCTCTTTGCTTATTTAACCTGTTATTCAAAAAACATTTTGCCATTTGACAGGTACTACTGGAGAAGAATCCATCAATTACTCAATCAATGGATGGTATGACATGCAACTTTGATTTTGCAGACTCTATACGCAAACTTTGAGTGTTTAATGTTCTTTATTCTGAGTTTTTGAAAATCTGAATTTACTTACTGATATAATTAATAGGAGTAGTAAAATATCATTCTTCTAAGAAAAGGAGCATTAAAATATTGCTAAAAATAGGATGCAGCAAGATGATCTTTCTCAAACTCAAGGTGTTGACTAATTGACTAGTGGAAAGGACTTGGGGACTTGCTTAACAGCACAAAATAGATTAGGTTTTAGAGGGTCAGAAATTTACTTGAAGACTTGCTTAAAAGCACAAGATAGATTAGGTTAGAGGGTCAGAAGTTTGCTAGATTTTCATGAACAAAAGTACTATTTACAGTGTCTGCAAAAGAAACTAATTTGCTTCTATGTTGCAGCTCTAGACAGTGGTATCTAAGTAAAGCTCTATAAGCCCCTGTCGTCTGTGGTTAACTGAATAAGAATTCCTGGAAATTCTTTGATAAGCCACCATATTAGTAATGTTGCAAACTGAAAAACCAAGTCCCTGACTCCGTTGCACATTTTTCATGTTTAAGGGCCTAATGACCATCAATTTTCTCCATAGCTCAAAGAAAACATAAACATCTTCTGAGATTAACGTATTCACTGGTTGATGTTTCTGTAATTTTCTTTCCTGAAGTTAATTCTGGTAAAAGGTCGAAGCTTTTGGAAGATTCTATTAAGTCAAATGGTGAAGTTGATGAAGATTGGCAGAAGATTTCTCAAATGCATTCAAGGTAAGAATGTTTAGCTGAGGCTTACTGCCGTATTTCCTTGTTTTATAGCTATTGGTCAAAATCTTTTATTGCTTTAGATCACGATTTCAATTTGTTTGCTACAGAATATACATGTTTTAATGACAAATCAGGAGAAACTTCCAACCTTTAACTGTTAACACTAGGAAGAAGAGTGTGATTTTGGTGAAAATTCAGCCAACATAGCCGGTAGATGTTTATCAGTGCTCCACTTATAAAAAAAAATACTTACAAGTGCCCCAACTATGGCGGCCTAGGCCTTTAGGGGATTAACATGTATTATTCCCGAGAACTAAGAAGTCTGAACATTTTTTAAGCAGAACATAAGTTAGTTATTTTGGTCTGGGCTTCAAATAATACCAACTAACTGTAGTGATTTAAGGTGGGGAGTGGGTACTGGGAGTGGAAGCCTACGATCTCCTAAAGAAAATAGCAAAAGGTGGCCAAATTTATTTGCAAGTGTTTCCTTGCTAATTTCATTTGCATACGATAGAACACCAACATTGGTATAGCCTATGCTGGACCACATCATTAGCAGAATGTGAATAGATAATAGCTGAATCCTAGTAACTTTTTTGTCTTTTTTCGAATTTAAAATGTGGGTGCAATTTTAAATGCATGAACCCTTTTGATACACATCGCCTTCAAATGGCAAGTGAGTTTCTGGTCAGCAACTCACTCTCCAGGCAATGATCAGTTATCGCTACATTGTCATTCAGTGAAACATTGATCTTCAACCAGCGGTCCAGTCCCTTGTCAATGCCAAGTCGACATCCAAGTGACATGTCACTATCTAGTCATCAGTGTCACATTATTATCATGTCATCAGTGCCACGTCATCAAACGTAACCTTTACTGAAACAATCTACATGTAACTAACTGTCATATGTATTACACTTGCACATTTTATGAGCCATATCCTGGCACTCATCCTTGTACTTCTCTTCATATTCATGAATCCTAATATTTACTTAATGATGAGATTTATACCTATATCGGATGCCTGCCTTGAGCACATGTAACATAGCCTATTATTTTTGTTTAGTTGGCTCTTGCCATATGCCTCCAAGTCCCTTGTCAGTTGTCACCAATGTGTTGCTGTGTTGCTAGCATTATTTGTGTTGTCTCTTTGCATGTGTTTCCTCTTCAAATGAGTCACTGGAGTAAGATACTTGATCTCACATTTTCTGTAATATTAATATAGCTGATTTCTTTTCTTAGTAGTGCATTGTTTGTATCTTCCACTGCATTATATTCATTTGACCACATGTTTAAGCCATTTCCAGTTTGTGTGAGTCTACATGCTCCTGAAGACATATTGAGACATCTATAACACTACATTGTTTTGATCAATATTAAAAAACGCTTATTGGAGTTATATTTATTTTATTCATAAGTGAGAACTCGAATTTTTTTAATCTTCATGAGTGATCCTTGTGGAGGTTCCCAACTTCTTTACATTGAGAAGGTTGTTGGTCATGGATGTTTTTCAGTTTCATTTTCCCAGTAGGTTTTGATGTTCTGATTATCATTTTCTTCTTATTTTGATAAATTGATCTTCATATTCTGGCCATACCTGTTCATATAGGTACAGATAGGCTTGGTTTACATTAATCAGAAGTATTCCCCTGTCCTTTCTTTGTTGGACTTTATGATTATAAAGATTTTCATCAGCATTTCTGGATGGTGATTTTTTTTATAGGAATACACGTTACCTTTATACCAAAAAATAAGGCTCAAGTAGGCTTGGTTTACATTGATGAAACATTGTGTTGCAAAAAGATGAATGAATGAATGATGCCCATGATAAATATAGTTTCAGAAGTTAAAGTCGATTAACTTTTATTTACTTTAGATTCATGACTTTTTTTAGGGACTTACACACGAATTAGCAGAGGTGTTAATTAGTATGATAGGGGGGCGTTTAGGCGATTGTCATTTGATATTCTTAAGAACTTATCCTTTTGGGTCTCATATCATAATGCAATATGAAGTCAAATATATTACTTCCACATACTGTTCAGAGAGCAGACAAAGTTTGTGAAATATGAAAGATTATTCTGATAAAAAGTTGCTTCTCGATGAAGCCTTAAGTTTTTAATTGATGCTAGAGATGGCTCTGGAATATGATCTGCATACCATATATCAGAGGAAAGTTAAAAAAAATGAAAGAGAATGTTGCTCGCCATCCTTAATCGCGGTGAAATTATCTTGTTAGAGGTGGCTAGCATCTGGGTTCTGTTTTCTGCCTTCTCTTGTCCTGTTAACTTCTCATTAGTAATCAGAAACACTTGTGGCTATATTAAATTCCTGAACTGCACGTTAGTCCAACATTATCTCTGAATTGGTAATTTACTTTTGTTAATTTTTCTTCTGGGGGGCTGGGAACGGGGTGTGAACAAGAAGATGCATGCATGAGCTCATATATTTGCTTATGCACAGCACTATGTCAAGTGTGTAACACCTAGATATGATGTCTCTGTGGTCAGTCTCATGATTGGGTCAGTAAGTCTTTTCTTATGGTGCCAATGAATTTATGCTTATTGCTATTTTAGACTTGAAGGGGAGCCTTGGAGTAACTGGTAAAGTTGTTGCCATGTGACCAGAAGGTCACGGGTTCAAGCCGTGGAAACAACCTCTTGCAGAAATGCAGAGTAAGTCTACGTACAATAGACCCTTGTGGTCCGGCTCTTCCCCGGACCCGGCACATAGCGGGAGCTTAGTGCACCGAGCTGCCCGTATGAACCCTTTTGATAAAATAGTTCATGCAAGGGAAATGTTCGCATGCAAGGTGCATTTCTCTTTGTGTTTTACTCTAATCAAAAATCAAAATGAGCAAGAGACTGTTGCTGGAAGAAGCTAAGGCCTAAATGGGGAGAGGTAACAGAATATGGTGGATGCAATCTTCACTATGTTTTACCTCATCTTCCTTGCACATTTTCAAGTTTCCACTGTCTATGAGTAATGGAAAACCAGTTTTTTTTCTTCTCATTTATCTTATTTATCTCTTCCCAGGTCTGATGTGTCTACTCCATGCATGATTTGTCTATCTGTATGACATGTCTGAATGTGTTGTCCCCAAGAGCAAGATAAGAATTGTGTATTACAGTTATCTTAAACCTAAGAGAAACATAAGTTATCTTATTCTAATTTTTTCTTACTGTTCCAAGTATGTATGCCTTTACTCTATGTATGTGACTGTCTGTCTGACATGTCTGAATGTCTAGTTCTAGAGAGCTGAGAGCAAAATAAGAACAATGTGTATGTAAGTTCTCATTTAACCTTATACTCCCTTAGTCGCATTTTATATGACGGTGTATGAAGAGTTTAGGATATTAATTTGACTTAGTTATATATTAGTCATAGTGCAGAACATATCAAGCAAAGGTTGAGAAGTTAGCTGGCAGGAAAAAAATATCATACCACACTTAAAACTTGGGAATTGGAATTCTTGAAAGTTCTGAAAGTCGTATAGAAGAAATTGGTGTCAAATATTTTCAGACCTCCCAAAATTGGAAGTCATACAAATTGGGATAGAGCAAGTATAATGAGAGTTAATTAAGTTAGTAATTTGCTTTTACCATTTGATTGTTGAGCTAAACACAACTGGAAATCAAATGAAAAAGGAGGGGAAGAACCTTGATCACCACATCATCAAGATTTGAATTATGAGAGTTAATTAAGATAGTAATTTGCTTTTACCATTTGATTGTTGAGCTAAACACAACTTGAAATCAAATGAAAAAGGAGGGGAAGAATGAAGAACCTTGATCACAACATCATCAAGATTGTTAATCCATGTTAGTATTGTTAATTTAATTGTCTAATCCAGAGGGCGTGGAAACTTGGGGCCATATGCCCTGGAAAGTTGTAAATGACCTTTTCCATTGCTTTTGTTCTAGCAATTGTTTCTCATAATCTATTACATTCTTCTAAGCAGTAGGTTAAATCCTGCCTCCCCTGTGAAGAATTAGGTTCTGCACCCCATTGTTAGTATTGTTCTGGAGTCAGATTTTATATACATCTATAGTAGTTAGGAACAAAATCTGCATAGTTTGTATTTGCGTAACTTCAAAAAATTAGGTTCCAGAAAAGCTAATACTTTGCCCTTTTCTCGGCATTGCATTCTCATGTGACAAGTTTGTTTTGCCCCTTCTCCCTTTGCTAAATAGATTGGCCTATTATTGGAAATTGATGTTGGTAATTCTTTTTTTGTGTCACAGGATGGCTGCTTTTAGGGACAAATCAATAGATAAATGGCATAGAAAGACCCAGGTGACCTCTGGTGCTGCCGCTATCAAAGGAAAATTGCAAGCATTTAATCAGGTTTAGTTCTGGGACTTGAAAGATGCTCCGTACAGCAACTATCACAATGGCCAGAATTAATGTTCTGATATTGTACAGGATATTAGTCAACAAGTAGCTGGTTATATGAGGGATCCTAGCAAAATGATAAAAGGAATGCAGCAAAGTAGATCGGCAGTTGCACTATTTGGAACTGTAAGTCTCACTTCATGAGTTGATTTGAGAATGGCTATGTTTCTTTATGTTTATGATAAATTTTTTTAGTTTACGTTAGTTTTGATTTATGTGTGTGCTACTGTGCAGGTTCCAGTAGCTACTGGCAATGGAGAGGTATCAATATTTATTCATTTTGTCTTTTTTTTTCTTGAATAGCGTTTACTGTTAAAGTTAAACTGATATAAGAGTTGATCAGTAAATCTCCTTGTTGAGTGTGTTGCGTAGAAGAATCTAGGCTTGCTAGTAGCTTTGTCAGGTTTATGCAATTAGTACAACAGTGAAAATGTCATTCTCCTTATGTACAAATGCATTAGTGTTTGTTTGAGAATGCTCTTGCATGAATTATATTTCTTTAGAGAGAAAAGCACATCTCATTATCCTTTACTTGGATCAGGGAACAAACATTGATGGTGATCCGGAACTTCTAGATGACTCTGAATTCTATCAGCAATTGCTGAAGGAGTTTTTTGAGGCAGTAGATCCCGCATCATCTGGTAAGATGCTTCAAATAACCCCTTCCCTTCCCGTGCTCCAAATAAGCTGGTTATGTTTCAAAATTACCTCTTTGCTAACCTTTGTATGGTGATTCATGATATCAGGAAAATGTGGTTATCATCTACCTTTGATGTGTATACCTGCAATATCATGTTCAATGTTTTTTCGTCTTTCTCCTATGATCTTGACTGTCATATGTTAGCTAATCGTACTGTTTAATGGGATATGGTTCTTTTAGGTTACTATGTTGCTTGATTTCCTCAACATAGAATTCTATATCTATCATTTTCAGAAAGATCCTTGCTTTTACATGAACACCAAATCTATTGTTTTCGTTGCACGTAGGCAGCGCAGCATGAGTAAGTTTCTAAAGATTACAGCTATGGATGAATTTTTCTCAGAAAATGTGTTCAAGAGATGTATTCATATGATTTTAGTTCTTGCTTTTGGCTGAGAATGCATTTTTTTTTTTGCTTCCTGGAAAGAACACCTAAAGCTAACCAATTATTTATCAACTACAGAGACAGCATTCTATGCGCTGAAGAGACTCCAAACAAAGAAACGAAAAATTGTTGATCGTCGTGCTTCAAAGAGTCGTAAAATCCGGTAATTGATTTAACGATTATATCACGTAAGGTTGCATTTAGATTTCTTGGATTAAAAAAGTTTGGTTTTGGTTCTTGCAGGTACAATATTCATGAAAAGATTGTCAATTTCATGGCCCCTCAGCAGCCCGTAAATCTTCCAGAGATGGCCCCCAAATTGTTTGAGAATTTGTTCTCAGGCGGCTCTAATCATAGGCCACTTGCTTTAGGCGCCCAAAATTGAAGGCTCCTAGAGTCATTCCTATTAGATATAAAATATGTAATTCAAATAATTATTACTTTATACTTCTTATTAACGATAAGTAGATCTTTTCAACTATTTGTTGTCAGTTTGTTATTTGGGTTGAGTTAAGTATAGATGAAAGTGGTAGGTAATTAAAGCTGCCGTCACTTTGTTCTTCTCTCATGTTATCTATCTATATTATTTTAAAAGCATGAATATAAATGTTGGTTGATCAAAATATTTTTTAATTATTGAACGATTTTTATGCCTTTTGTTAGCTAAATATTCCTTTCATGAAGCAATTTAATGTTGGCATAATTTTTTTGGAGTTATCACGTCAATGCTATTCTAATTGATAGGATTCTTTTAGGATATTCTTCTAATTGGTTTTGGACAACACGACTTACATAAACATAATTCTAATTCTTCTTGGACAGAAACAAGTAAATATAACAAAGACGTCACTATGCATATCTTGATTATACCAACTAGAATCCTTGAAAGTCTGAAGGTAAATACTAAAGAGTAGTAATTTAATAGATTATTGGATGTGTATTATTTCTATTTTATTAGTTTGTAAGGATTAAGTATTACTTACTGTATATGGGAAACTTTAAAAGTTATGAGTTATTATAGAATTGAAAATGTTTAATTTTCTAATAACATCTTTTACCTCACTATTAAAATTAGTGTCTAATAACATTTTTTAAATATAATGAGTAATATTACCCAACATTTTTGACTAGTTCATTAAACTTATAACTGGATCAACTTTTTTTTCAACTTTGGCTTTCTAAGTTTTTTCTTTCAAGGTGTCAGTGGACCTGCTCTAAGCAAATTAGAAGTGATACAAGAAATTGTGCAAGTGGGGAAATTAAATACTCTGTTAGTATACCCAACTAGATAAAAAGATTTCATTATTTCTATTTGTCTACATTGATTATAGAATAATGTTATTTGCCTTGGTTGGAATAAGTTCTTTTTAAAATTAGTAAAATTTTAATACTAGATGTCAATATTTCTTTAAGCATACCAACTAAACAGCTTGAAATTGTGTGTTTTTTACAATACGATTGTGTTTTCCGTTCATGTATTATATTCACACTCGTTTCAAGATTAGTTTTGTACATCTGTTCCTCTCCCCCTCAAGATTTTTCGCAGGAGCAAGTTGCTAGGCCACTTTTATCAACCTGTTTTTCTATTGGCGACAGTGCATTCTTCTAATTTGGATCTCTTAATAAAACACTTACTCCATGCATTTTGTGGCAGGAATTCCTTGTATGTAGTAAAGTTTTCTTTCTGTTTAGCTAATATTCATTTGGGATTGTGGCATAGTTGGTTAATCAACAAATATTAAGTTGGCTTTCCAACACTT
Organism: Anisodus acutangulus; assembly: GCA_029783415.1. NCBI lineage: Eukaryota > Viridiplantae > Streptophyta > Magnoliopsida > Solanales > Solanaceae > Anisodus > Anisodus acutangulus. The sequence goes on from CM056489.1 coordinate 45,026,124, forward strand.
TGTTGGTTGAATTGCGTTGATCTTATGATACCGGAGTCGCTCTTTGCATCGCAAGGTTGTCCTATCATTTTGTTGCAGGTTCTGTGAACTTTCTTACCCTGAATAACTAACTAGAGTATCATTGTATGACTTCAAGTCTGATATCTGCACATTATTAGTTAGACAAATAGGAATATTTCTTCCAAGACTGCTAGAAATCATTGACATTAATTCACCTCATCCTCTTGAAATGATTAACAGGCATCCAGTTCTAGAGACATTTGCAGCCACTTATCAATTTGGCACTTTCCTCTATCTCCTTCCCTTCCCCTTCCTTATGTATATGTCCTCAGCATGCTTCTGCATATAGGTTTAATCTAGAGTTATGTCTTTGTCTGACGTTAACCTTTTGTCAGATTGAAAATGAATATGGAAATATTGAAAGCTCATTTGGTCCCAAGGGCAAGACATAGGAAATAGGCTGCTGAAATGGCTGTTGGTCTTGGCGTTGCTGTTCCGTGGGTCATGTGCAAGCAAGCTGATGCTCCAGAATACATCGTAATGCACTTGATTCCTTGTTTCTTCTCTAATTTACAGCTAGTTGGTCTAGTTAGTCTGATAGTTTTGACAAAAAAGATTCATTAGATAATTTATTTAATGCAATTTATGTCTTTGAACCAGTTGCATAAAAACTAGTGTAGAAGTTTTTATGCAAATACACAACATATTTCTTGAGCTTCTTTTCTAAAAGATAAGCTGGCGGAGAAGCTAATCAATTTGAACCTCGCATCATTGTGAGTTGTTTGGAGAGAGAAAAATATGAGAGATTTTGAGGGATAGAGTCAAGTTTTACTCGGTTGAACATTATTTTCAGAGAGAATTTTTCTAATCAGTCCAACCAAATATTGCATTAGTTTATCCAAAATTTATACCGACATTAATTCCTTAATCCTTCCACCGTCCAAAAGAGTGGAAACATTTGCGCATTTGATTCATCAAGAAATCCTGAATTAGTCTGCCGTCAGTTTTGCGAACCTTCTCATTAAGAAATCTAATACTCCTTCCGTTTCAAAATGTTTGTCTTTCCTTTTTAGTTTGTTTTGAAAAATAATCTCTTTCCTTTTTAACAACTCTACTTCTAACTTTCCATATAACATGTTTAAAACCACAAAATTTAAAGACATTTTGATACATTCTACATATCTTTAATTTAAGATCACAAATCACAAGATTCAAGTCTTCTCTACTTTTTAAAACTTTGTGCCAAATTTTAACAAGACAAATATTTTGAAACGAGAGGAGTAACAAGCATGTTTAATACTCCATAAATTTATCGCTTTAAAAATTATCACCTTGCCATTATGGGATTCAGTTTTCGACCAGGATTAATCCACGACGCGCTTCTGTTTTGTAAGATATCCAGTCACAATGTGGCGATCAGCTTCTACCTAACAAATGTCAAATGAAAGTAAGATATGACAGTGTATCCTACGGGAGACATACACACAGGGGCAATACTGGGCAGGGTTGGGGGAATGATATGCGTGATTGAGCCTCGCAGGATGGGGGTTGGGAAGGCTCCATGGCATGGGGTAGGGAGCAAGTGGGGTGATGGGATATGAAATGGTTTGGGCGCCAAAAAGAAATAACTGAACCAATAAACTAGGGTCCAATCTTTTTGCTGCTACAGCCACTTCTCCCGAGCTCTGATTCTCCATATGTCCTCCCTCATCCATCATTCCTGAATCCTGATCATCTCATTTCTAAATCATTCGCACGAAATGTTTTTTAAGTTCTTCCGAAATCAGTTCAATGGGAGGTGACTGCGTCTGATTTGCAATGCATGCTCATGTCCCTGTTTATGTTCTGATGGAAACAACAGAGATAAATGAAAATCAAGCAGCAAAGGTAAACTAGGGCGGGGTTTGGGAGCTTTTTCACGGGGGAGGGTCGGGCAGGGTGGAAGAAGAGGAGAACAAAGGGGCAGAAGATCCAGAGGGCTGTGCTATACCTTCAATGCAACTGCTATTATAAGCTCCGTTCAGTAGATTTGCCACTCCCAGAGGCACGTACTAGATTTGTTGATCATAAAACTTTAAGCATTAACTTTTCCATCAATATCCCACGAATTAAGTGATCTCATGCAAACTATGTCGCAACATCAACAAGAGACATCCAGGCCGAAACCGACCATCTCCAGTGCTTATATCAGAAATCCGAATAATGACACAACAAGAAATTGTCAACATTGTGTATATCAATCATCTGATTGAAAAGCTGTACCAACAAGACCCCCTTTTGCCTCTACATTTGTGGACCTGGATAGGACTGACCATAGTAAGCAGGAGCTTGAGGGGTGGTCGATGTGTACACTTGTGGGTATGACGTCATCATTTGAGCTTCTTGGTTACTGCAAATATAAGAATAGACTATTGTCATTCCATCAACTACCAAAGTAAATAGCCTACAACCAGTGGATAGACATCCTAGCAAAGCATCCAAGTTATTGACCTAAAACAAACTCTGAAAGAGCTAATGATTAAGTCCAATCGAGCATGAGAAAGAAATGCCATAATCACCTTAGGGTTCAGAGTCAGACTGCTTCAGTGTAGCGAAAATTTCGCTAATTTTACTATGACAGGCAGAAAAGTAACAGCAACTTTTTGATACTTATAATGGGATAACAATCAGCTTTTACAAGGACAATTTGTATGCAACTACCTGTTCATATAAAGTCCATGACCATGACTATATCCTGGCAACAGAGTAGCAGATGTGTCGGGTCTGCATCAAGCAACGTTGAAGTTAGACGCAAGAAAGGAGTCCAAATTATTATTTTAGAAACCAATTACGAGTTATACGGTACATAAAATTACATTTGTTGTTGCAGCTGCATTGACTGCTGTAGCTGGACAGTATCCTGTAACTGCTCACCACCAGCTTGTAACATCAACTGGGAATAGACATATTCATCAACTCTTTGCTTTGCAAGAGCGACCTGTTGAACAGAAAAATAAATTCAAGGACAGTTCCATTGATATCTCATGATTCACCTTTTCCAAAGGTAAACTAGTTAAAATTACAGGAGTCTAGTCGAAGATTTTTAAGCTTATTCTAAGATTAAGTCCTCCAAGACAGTTCCATTTTAGAAGTGATATTATCAAATGAAACTAGGAATGACATACAACTGCAAATCACAAAAAAAATAACTAGTAATAAACTAAAATTACAAGACGTCAGACATAAACAAACCAAAAACAAGCGAGACAGATTAAATTTCAACCTGTTGTGAACTACCACCCAGATGGATTTGTCTTTGTTTCTGTTCACCTTTCCCACCATGTACCTACAAAGCAAGACCATGGACATTAAAACATAAAAGCAAGAAGTTCATAACTCTCTATTTACCTGAAATACTAGAGACGAATCTAAAAGATTTTACAAACGCTATACCATAAAACCATCAGAGACGAATCTAAAAGATTTTACAAACGCTATACCATAAAACCATCAGAGACGAATCTAAAAGATCTTACAAACGCTATTTATGCACCTTAATTGTCGCTCCGGACTCTGCACGGATCCTTGAAATATTGGAGCCGCACCTTCCAATCAACCCACCAGCTAATGATTCGGGAACTAACATTGTCAGATTCACATATTCAGCTGCAAGAGTAGTCCCAAGGATGATGTTATTAATGTGAATATACTATTAAAATTTCATATAGAAGCAAGTGTATCAGTCCAGAAGCTCAAAAATAAAATAAGAGAAGATTGATTAACCTGAAGACGGATCCACATATGGTTGATGTGCGCGAGAATAACCATGATTGTATGTTGGGCTGATCGAAATTACTTGTTTAGGGGGGTTATCCCTGTCAAAATATACATATTAGGAATAAATAGTTTTAGAATAATCAAACAAGCCTGATTATGCCAATCAAAATTTACAAAACCTCCTTAAAAAAATTATAAAACCTCAGTTGACAGCCAATTTCTACCACAGCTCTCAAGACCGCAGGAATGTCTCCTACTGCCTGAATTAGGAAGCAAAAGGAAAATAAACAAGTTTAAAATACCAAAGCTCTTAAAGGTAGAAATAAGTTAAAAAGTAACGAGTCCTAGATCACAAATCTCGCTATACAGAACAGATGAAGTCCCAAAACTACCTTGCACATTCAAGCTAACAACAGACAAATGAGACGTGACTAAGATATAGGCTATATAGGTTATACAAGACATGTGATATCCCAAAACTGCCTAACAACTTCAAGCTAACAATGGACAATGAACAGTGATTAAAGCTATAGGCTAGGTCTGGTCCCAACAAGAGAGAAGCACACAGAACACTTGAAAGAATGTGATAAGTCGAATAGCTACATGTGCAAATAATGCTACACGAAGACACTCAATCAAGAACATAGCTCTTCCTTTAAACGTTTGACTGTTTCTTTTAAGGTAAAATAACTTAATTAATGATGGGGAATCACAATCGGTATATCAGAAAGTAGAGAACCTACAAAATTGTAAGGTTTTCTATGAGACACCCATTTTTCGTCCATATTGTTTAACATTTGACTGATATATAATATAATATCCACCACAGAAATGTATAATTTAATATGAAATTTATCATATAGTAATTTATTGAAAACATCAGTATACCGAATGTATGAAGCGTAGACACGCAAATATTTTAGGAAATGAAGAACTTCATGTGCCGCACTGTTGGCCAATTATACCAACTTCTCACCTGTACTACACGATCAGACTCATGAGCAGATGCACACAAAGGCAACTGATGTTGAGCAAGAACTGTGATAGTAGCTCCAGAAGAATTCCTCAAAGTTTCAATATTTTGACCAGACATTCCTATCAAACCGCCTGCTTGAGAACCAGCAATCAAGAACCTTACTGTGTTTGCTGCCACATGTCCCGCACCAACTTTCTGTGCATCATGGTTGCCATCATCATCCTATCATGGTAAAAACAATAGGGAGGATCAGTTCCCCTTGGGAAAGCTCTCATGGGTTAACCGTTAACCTTAAAACAAGCAAAATCGCATATAGCAGTTGTGACCACGTTGTTCAAGAAGAAGATGGTTCAACTTTTTTCTTTAAAAAGGGAAGGAAAAACGTAAACAACTTCATATACATAAGCCACTCTCAAGGCAAAGATATCAAAAAGATAGAAAAGCCTAATGGCCTAACCAATTCAATATCCTCAGGAGTATACAATCCAAGAGAGATCATCCAGCAATAGTTGGCACAGTAATTGCTGCTGAAGGGATTCCTATTTTTTCTCAAGTTGCGAACCCAGAGATTATTGCAGCACTTATGGCAAAAACTGGAAATAATTGGGAATGAGAAAACAAATCTACCCTTAGCCTCCAAAAACAGACAAAAAGACTTTAGTTTTTTGCAGCAGACGTAGGAAAAAAATTGTAGATTTACCGCAAAGACACCAGCTATAACAAGGATTTAGACGATATAAAACAATATTTTTGTGTATATGACAGACCAAAAGGTCATACGATGAAACATAGGAACGACGAGCAAAAACATACTGTATAAGACATCTTTGCTAGTATATAAACAGGAAATGCTCAAAGTAAATGACTTGCTAGGTTATCACTCTCAAAACATGTCACCTTTAAAATAAGCGACACAATTTGATGAAGGGCATTCTCTGCATCACAAAACGTATCGTCATTGTCTTTGGAGCTAATGATGATTACTCGCTCTTCATGACGCTGCAAACATCAAATGCAGAACAGCAGAAGTAAATTCCCTATGCTTAGTCCGACATTGAGTAAAAAGAGAACCAATGCCCAACACGACAACTACGCCTCAATCCTAAACTCAAGTTCCAGTAAGTTCAGTGTTTTCAAAGGCGCACTTAAGCCCTAAAGCAAGGCTCAACTCGCCTCGCTTAATGTTGTCATCAAGGCTCTAAGACAAAGAATGAGCGTTTACTAAACAATTGATATTTCATTTTATCGTAAAAAAAAATTCAATTTCTTTGTCCATATATTTGTTATTCATGCTTATAATTATTAATCTTGGACTAAACATGTATATTTCTTCTTCTTTTTTCTCCATTTGAGCCTTTCTTCATTAAAAATTTATTTGTGCTTTGCGCTTATAACCCCAACGGACCTTACAGAGGTTCTTTGTGCTTTTCGGTTTTGATAACACTGAATCAGTTATATGAATCTTCAACTCACCATGTTGCTTCACTTAAGCTCATCTCAAGCCAACACATTTCATTGACCACTAGGCAATTAAGCCAGCTAATAAACAAAAATAATCTCTCAATTCAACAACTTTCGTCTTGAATTTCTCAATTAGGTTCTAAGAATTCGCAATCTTTCGACGAAAACAAATGCAACAATTGCCCTAATGTAGCAATCAATAAAACAAAATCAAGACCAAATTTTTATTTTTTTTGTTTTGAAAAACTCACAGCGATAGCATCAGCAACTTTGATGGTAGCTTTAGTTTCTTCACGAATCTTCTGAATACGATGCCCTCCTTTACCTATAACTTTACCGATCTGTCTTGACGGTACGACTATACGGTACACTACATCTTGCGAAACCCTAACCCGCTTCTTCAGTGGCGGCGCAGCGTCACCGGACAAACCTGCTTCGTCATTCGCGGCGGCGTATTCTTCCTCGCGTGGACGTTTAGCGGTGGAGGAGCGATTGGGATTTTCGTCGGCGGCAGGTGGCGGTGGAGCTCCGGGGGGAGGTGGGTTAGGGTTAGGGTTAGGGTTAGGGTTTAGAGGGAGTTCGATTTGGTGAGAACGGGCAGACATTGTTGGGGGATAATAGGACATGAAGAAAGATGAAAGATTAACGTATGACCAAGTTGTTTGCTTTTACATATTTTTGTAAAATGATCAAAATAGTTCTTAACTATTGCAAAAAGTGATTAGTTTAGTCCTAAGTTATATAAGTAAAGTCAATATTTGTAATATCAAAATAAAGTGAGCCATCTTACCATCTTCCTTCGTACCCAATCAAATGGAGTATATTAGGCTTCCTTTCGTAATAATATTATTTAGTAGCTCCGTTAGTTGACATGAACTTTAAATTATATATTATAATTTTCTTCCTTTTTTCTTCTCTTATTCTTATATAATAAAATAAAATTTTAAAGAAAAGCTTTCTATCATACTCCATTGAATAAAGTGAGGTCCTCGACATCTCCTCCATACACATTTTTTTCATGATTATTTTTTAAGTTAGGACCAAACTTATCGCTTTAAAATACATTAATAACTATTTTAATCATATTTATACATTAATAACTATTTTGTAAAAATTGCTTTCAGAAAAGGGTCAAAAGATTCTTAATGTATTATTTTCACATTTTTCCAAAATACTATTTTAAGGAATAATGACGAATTTAACTTGAAAAGTAAGTACTTTTGACTTTGTTACCTTAGAAGTAATGGTTTTCTTGTTGGAGATGGGAAATATTTATCAAATATTTAAATAAATAAAAATTATATATTTAGTTAAAATATAATTAAATGCTATATAAGTGTTACATCAATAAAAAAATAATTTTTAAGTATAAAAATAACGTTAGTGACAAATTTGATCTAATAGGTGAAAATAGTTCATTTTAAAAGGTTACCTTTCGATCCTTTTCTGAAAGCAATATTTACAAAATTCGTCATCATTCCTTAAAATATTTCAAATAAAAATATCAAAAAATATCAAATTCATGATATTTTTTAAAAAAGTAGAAAATATTCTAGATAATTATATTTTGGGAAAGAAAGAAATGATCGACCCAACATACAAATATTATACCCCAGGGTCGATACTGCAACTTTTTCAATTGTTTCTCAAACCCACAGAGCGATCCCTTGTGCAGTTCAGTTGAAGAAAAGCCGACAAACTCACCGGAGCTGACCATTTCCCCACACACATTCTCTACAAAACCACTTATAAACCCCACTTCACAAAGTACCAAGAAATGCTCTCCCATTCTAAAACCCCAACACTAACACTTCAATCCCTCTATGTCACTCTCAAGCAAAAAATTTTCTCCACAGAGCTTCCCAATTTACCAACACTATCCAAGATTCCAGCAAAATATAGACCTCAAGCCATTTTACAAGCTCAAGAAGTACTCACTGATTATTTCCATAACACTAGATCTATACCCTTTACTTTTGCTGAGTACATTGGTAAAAAATCAAGATTTTCCCTTTTGGGACTTGTTTCTAAAGTCCCATTTATTCGTACTCGTTTTTCGAATTCAGTTCAGAGGTTTTTAAGGTACCATCCTATTAATGAATTTGAGTTTTTCTTTGAGAGTATTGGTATTAATCATGTAGAGATTAGTCCTATGTTGCATATGAATAAATGTTTCTTGTCTGAAGATTCTGAAAGTATATTTATGTCCGCTGTTGTTAATAATGTGAGATATTAATATTATAACGTAACTCTTAAAATAGCCTCGACTAATGATCATCGAGAATGAGATATCGATGATATGTGATAAGTCGACATGTGGTCTGCATCACATCCTTAAGGATGTAGTATATCTCACATGCTACGAGTAATGGACACATGGATACTTTGGAAGTATTGGTATACCCTGCTGATATATTGTTTGTTATACTTGTCTAAAGTATGATCAACGTGTGGGAGATAGAAGTCCTTAGACTTGAGGTCAATACGCACTTTGTCCACAAAGTAATATACTTTGATCATGTCCTAAGCTCAAATGCCTTATAGGTTGAGATACGGCTTGAATTTGGTACATTACGATGTTGATTAAAGGTGGTAGTGGAGTCAAGATTAAGATTCATTCATCGAATGTATATTCAGAGAACACTCAAATTCTCAGTGATATTAGGTTGACTAAGTCGTTGGCCAACGTAATAGACATATTTAGAATATGGTCTAGTTGTCAACTAATATAGATGAGATACAATGATTAAGCCATTTGGATAGACACTTGACAAATCATAAGCTTGATCGGGTGTGTCGTGAATGAAAGGATTTTATCTTACCACATAGAAGTTAAGTTTACTGGATTCGTGTAAACGTACTTCACATATTGAGTTCGTCTTGCGGCGCCGTCTAGGAGTTCCGCGTAGACCTTAATTTGATTAATGACGATATGTGAAGGCATGTAGGGTCACACTATGTCGATTGTCTTTTCGATCTAAGAATGTATTGAGAGAGTATTAAATATTCGATTTAGAATCGAGATATTTAAATGAATAATGATTGTTTTAATTAAGTCAAAATTGAATTTTGGATTTAATTAAGAATGTGCGGAAAATAAATCGAGACAGTGTAGGGCCACGTCAAGCGCCGCGGCGCCCACACCATAGGGCCGCGACGCTAATGACCTAATCTGTCTCGATTTTTGGGCCAGGCCCAAGGTCAAACCCTAATCCGGTTTGACTTAATTTTTCACCTATAAATACAAACATTCACTTCATTATTCAATACACTTAATTTCATATTATTATTCTAAGTCTTAGAGACTTAGAATCAAAACACTCTCTCGAACCTCTGCCGGATTTCCTAGCTTTCCAAATGAGAAATACATTGAAGCTTGGAGCTTGCAATCGAAAGGGCTTTCGCGTGCGAACCCACGGTTGATAAAGATTCCAGACAATACAACCTGTAAGTGTTCATGTTTTATGTTACAGATTTTTGATTGTCATATAACCATACCAGAAGTAATTGTTAGGGTAAGTAAGAACAAAATTTTAAACTTCTGTTGTGCCTTACTTATGTTTTTAGAACCTAACAAATCCCTACAGATTCTAAGGTTTTTGATGCTGCTTGTGTTCTTGCTTGTTTTGGTTTCCCTTGGAACAAATTGGGTATTTTGTTTAAAGGGCAAGTTTCAATTTTTAGTAAATAGCCTTGTGAGTTGAATAAGAGGCTTTCACATTTTGAACGATACGGGTTTGGTAATATTGTTGTTATTGGTATATGTCTAGCTTTCCCGCATGTCCTCGGGGAAAGGAGTGATTTTTTGGATGAAATTGATATGTTGTTTGATGATTTGAAAAGGGTGTTCTTGGATTTTGATTTTGCAAGTTGCGTAGAGGGAAATGTGGATTCTTGGTTTGAGATTTGTAGGAAAATTGCGATTTTTATGAATTGGGTTGTGAGAAAGGGAAGATTGGTGAATTGATGGGAAGAAATAAAAACATTTTTGTTGATTACTCTGAAGAGGTTTTGGCTGAGAAGATTGGGTTTTTTTTTGTAGATTAGATGTGAGAAAAGAAGAGGTTGGACTTTTAGTTCTGTCGAAGCCTGAGATTTTGAGTTTTGATTTGGAAGTTCGTGTGATTTCGACAGTAGGATTTTTGAAACATTTCGAATTGGGTGTAAATAAACTAAAATTGACTGCCCAAACGTACCAATACATTATGAGTAGAAATAGAATAGCTAATGTGCCTCATATTTTGAGATCATTGGATCTAAGTGAATGGTTCTTTGACAGACTAAAAAATGGTGGTCACAATCTGTTAGGTAGCTATGTTATTGGCAGTGTTGAAGACATGGACGAAGATTATGCCGAGCATTTGCAGACAATTCAGGCATCGAGAACACCCGTATATACCCTTCGTAAATTAAATTTCTTGCATGGGATTGGCTTTGGAGAAAACAAGCTGACAATGAAAGTATTGTCTCAGTTGCATGTTCCAGGTGATGAGTTATGAGTTACAGGAACGGTTTGATTGCCTACTTCGTGGTGGAGTTAATTTCTCGACACTCTGCAAAATGCTTACAGTGTCCCCGAAGATTCTGAACCAGAAAGCTGAAATTCTTGAGCAAAAAATAAAATTTCTTTTCCTGGATATTGGGTTATCGCAGGAGGAGCTTTGTGCTTTTCCAGCCTGTTTATGTTATGACTTGGAGAAGAGGATAATGCCCCGTTGCCAATTCCATAGGTGGCTTAGGGAACAGGAATAATGCCCCGTTGCCAATTCCATAGGTGGCTTAGGGAACAGGATTGGTGTCCGTTTGAATACTCTTGCAAGCATTGTTGCCACTAGTGATAAAATGTTTATGACTCGTATCTCTGACATCCATCCAGATGCCCCTAAAAAATGGTTTAACAGTTTCTTGAAGGAAAATCACTCAACAAGTTGTTAAGGTACATCAGAGCTCAAATTGTTGGCCAATCTTTTAGATGGTTATTAAATGAAAAGATTTTTGACTTGGTACATCCTTCTTGTTTTATGTTAGCACTCATTGTGAGATTTTAAAATCAATTGTGTGGCTTGTGAATGAAACACGAGATGTAACTGCCATTGTTGGCATTGATAATGAGAAGAGCAAAATTTTCCATATTTATCGGCAGAAGTTTGATCAAATGTTGTCTTGAAAGGGTAAATTGGTGTTCGTAAATTTTAACAATCAGTAAGCAGGAATTGTCCAATGTCTAACAAGTTGTTTCCTTGTTTTTTCATTTCTCAAAAATGATACTCCTAAGAGTATTTTAACCACGAAGGGAAGACGGTTTCAGTGCGAAAGGGATGATATTAATATCTTCTTGTGTAGTTGTGATGAAATGTGTACAAAATCAGATTTTGTCTAACTGGGAAGAAATGTTTTTATTTATGTTTCCAATGCCAATTAGATTCAAATAATGAGTCTTAATAGAAATAGAAAATAGAGTTCAGGTTGTATCTTGAGAACAATTAAGTGGGACGGCGATGGATACATTGACGTACTGTTAAGTTGATCTGTCATTGCTCTTTCTTCAAGGCGAAGAAATTGAATATAAAGAAGTCAGAATATTAACAATGTTATGGAGTATTAAATGACTTCATGACTATAACACTACTGAAAATGTGACTTTTACTTCCGACTTTGATATTGATAGATAGCTCAAAAGGTCTCCCGGAAACAGCCTCTCTTCCAACTAATCACTCTATTGCTGCTAGAAGTGTCATTCACTGGTTTAAGTTGAGAAAATCTCAAAGATTTGATGAGACTAAACAAACTCTTACTCATAATTTAGACCCTTGCTCTGGTGATTTACTTGAGGTTCCAGTCCCATGTTATGGGTGGATATGATAATGATTCTTTTCCAGTCGAAGTGCTGACTTGAAACTGGAAAAGATTAACTTTGACGTTTTACCTCTCTTGCTGTGTTCCTTTCTTTCATTTGTTTGGTTCTGATGACAACTACATCTGAATGGAGATACCGTTATTATTTTAATTTTGTAACATTTAGTACGGTGTAGACTTTGGAAGACCTATTTGCAAACAACTGTATTCCCTGAGAGTGCATCTTCTGTTTCTACTGGAGACATTGAAGTAATTACTTTGATCTTTGAAGATTAGTAGAGTACTTATGCAATTTTTTTCCAACTGAACTGTGTGTTGTCTTTGATTAAAAAAATTGAATTTATGTACTATTTAAGTGTGTTCACTGCTTCTGTATAAATGCTCCTGTAAATGCAGAACATTGACGGGCAACACTCATCTTTTCAGTATTGGAAGTTTGTGTTTACCAAAGTCATTTGTAATTACTAACATCGTCGTAGTACTTCTTTTCTGGATCTCTATTCGTCGTAAACAAACTTATAGGACTAATGTGCTCCTGCAGTCTCTTGTATCTCATGGACGAATTGATTGTAATGGCAGTTGAGTTTAACTGCTGTGCACTAACAGTGTATGATCTTTAATACTATTAGGTTAAGGTGACTTACAATAGGTAATTGTCTATTGTAAACTTAATCTGATAAAAGATAAAGTAATAATTGACACTTAACAATACTAAATTTCCACACTAGTAGTTTTTCACATTGCTGAGTTTTCTTTGACGTGGTCATTATGATCCCAACTGGTCGATCATTATTATTGTTACAGTTGCCAATTAGACAACAACAATTTGTTTCTTTCCCAGTCCCTCCATTTAATGATTTATATAGAAACCTGTTATTTTTTGGCTCTAGTTTTCTTATGGTAATCATGAAAATTCTTTACTTAGGTATGAATGCCATTTGAAATGAAGATTCCTTGCTAATACTATGAAATTTTGTGTTGGCAGAAGATTTGTTCACACTTGTCAAGGTGCAAAACATAAAGCAAGACTGTTGATTTAGTCAAACCATGAAATAGAGACAACTCTTAAGTCTAATTTCCACCACAGAATCCTTCATGTGCTTTTTGGTAGTTTTCTTTTTGCAGTTGTTTTTTACCTGATGACTGATATAGACCTCTTTTAAAAAGATTGTGCAGAAGATTTATTATCACTGGAATCTTATGGAGACTTTTAGTGCAAAGATCCAAAAATATCATTTCATCATTTCACAAGTGTGGTTACTATAATATTTAGTCGCTTGATTATTGGTTGTTAGATAGCAGAGTAGTAGTCAAATGTAGGTTCCACATATACAATCCCAAAGAAGAATAATCGAAAAACACTGCTGCCATAAGCAGTAAGCTTGTCACTTCTATCTCCTACTCTACTTGTGGTGCTTAATTCCTAAGCATACCTTAGCTGGAGCATTTAGGCTTGGACTTGGCCAATTAATCCTTACTTACTGAAGCAAATTGGTTCCGATTTGTCTTGCTGCAGATTCTTGCCCCCTGATCTGAGAAGTGCTATAGCATAATGGTGTATCCTGCCATTAACTCTCTAATTCAGACTTGGAGCTATTCAGAAGGACTTACCCATCTTTGATCCATGATCAAGCTGCAGAGATGATTGACTCTCTCCATGCTAGTGCTGAATATTTTCAAAATATTCTTGAAAAGACTAGCCACCAGAAACATGAATATAAAAAAATCAAAGATTTGGAGGGAGAGATTAGAGTTGCGTTGCAACAAGCTGAGGATCTGCTTGAATCAAATATTCTCGAAATTATGAGAGAGCGGTCTAGTCAGCAAGAAGAGAAGAATAATGGGTCCAAGTGGACAATTCATGATGAAGCATGGGTTCTACTTCGAGACTTGCCTCAAGCGATAGACAAGATAGATGCAGTAAGAAAAGATTTAATGCGGGAGTGTAGCACCTCCACCAATGCCAATGCCCATAGCACTGGCGCTGTTGAGGATCATTTCTTCAAAACCGGAGATTGTTTGTCTCCAAAGTGTGCTTCTACTGCCCTTCTACGAGATATTACGGTGGGTTTGGATGATGCCTTGACCAAAATCATTCATGGACTACTTGGATCAGTTTTTTAGCGGGAAGTCATTCCTATTTTGGGAATGGGTGGATGTGGGAAAACCACACTTGCTAAAAAAGCTCAAGATGATCCTTCAATCAAGTCTCGTTTTGACATCGAAGTGTGGGTTACAATATCTCAACAGTATCACTTGAGGGAAGTGCTGCTAGGCCTTGTACGTTGCATTATTACAGGGGATGTGTATGAAAATTTGAGTGATGACCAGTTAATGGAGAAGGCATATAGAGCACTGAAGGATTGGAAGTATCTTGTTGTCGTTGATGATATCTGGAATACAAATATCTGGGATTTGATAGCAAGAACTCTTCCGGATGACAAAATTGGGAGTTGTATCATTTTGACCACGAGGCTTAAAGAAGTGGTTAAATATGTTAACCCTGATCTTCGTCCTCATGAATGGTGCCATTGAGTGTAGATGAGAGTTGGAAGTTACTTTGCAATAAGTTATATGGGGTAGAACAACACAGTCCGTTAGAGTTGGAAGAAATCGAGAAGAAAATAGTTGGAAAATGGCAAGGACTACCTCTAGCAATTTTGGTGGTTGCAGGGAATCTATCCAAAATTCCCATGATAAAAGAAAGCTGGGAAATTGTAGCTAAAAATGTAAGTAAAGTTGTTACTAGTTATCCAGATCAATGCCTGGCAATACTTGCTATGCGTTACCATCACCTACCTATTCACCTCAAACCTTGTTTCCTTCATATGGGAACACTCCCTGAGGATTTTGTGATTGATACTTGGAGATTGATTTGACATTGGGTCGCAGAGGGTTTTCTAAAGAGTGATAGGTTGAAAAGTCCAGAAAAAGTGGCGGAGGATTGTTTGGATGCATTCCATGGTAAAGAATGGAAACTATATGATGAAGATCAGTTCAATCAGTTAAAGTTCCTCAAAGTTGATAAGCTTGATCTGGAACAGTGGGAGGCTGGCAGTGTTAAGTGTTAACTTCCCAAATCTTCGACGCCTGGTGTTCCGGAATGTCTGCACACTGAATCAAATATGTACATTGGAGTCGATTGAGTTGTATGCACGTGACAATCCGGATCTTGAGAAATCAGCCAGAGAAATTCAAGAGGAAGTAGCTTCGGTGGCGGGAAATAATTGCCTTGATGTCCGCATCGATGATGGTAAGTTTCACTGTGTCAAAATACTTGATTGTGTACTCTATAGGTTTCCCTCAGACTGAAGTTTATCTTCTTCATCCAGAAGTTTGCTGCTGTTAAGAGTCCCACATCGAAAATAGAATGGGAACATGGACTCCTTATATGGACTTGGACAATTCTTACCCTACAAGTTAGCTTTTGTGTTGAGTTATGCCCAAGATCTATTCCTTCATGGTATCAGAGTCAGACCCATTTCAATTCTTTGTTCGTCGATGTTGGGCCCCAAGTTATATTTAGGCCCAAGATCTATTATTTACTTAGGCCCAAGATCCATTCTTTACATTAGACTCCTTATATGGACTTGGACAATTCTCACCCTACAAGCTAGCTTTTGGGGTTGAGTTAGGCCCAAGATCTATTCCTTCATGGTATCAGAGTCAGACCCATTTCAATTCTTTATTCGTCGATGTTGGGCTCCCAAATTATATTGTCCATGCTTCAGTTAATAAGGTCTGGCGTGCGGGGAATGTTAAGAGTCCCACATCGAAAATGGAATGGGAACATGGACTCGTTATATGGACTTGGACAATCCTCACCCTACAAGCTAGATTTTGGGGTTGAGTTAGGCCCA
Organism: Anisodus acutangulus; assembly: GCA_029783415.1. Lineage (NCBI taxonomy): Eukaryota > Viridiplantae > Streptophyta > Magnoliopsida > Solanales > Solanaceae > Anisodus > Anisodus acutangulus. The sequence continues at coordinate 45,042,033 of CM056489.1, forward strand.
AAATCCATTCTTTACATGGTATTAGAGCCAGACCCATTCCAATTTTTTGTTCACCGATGTTGGGCCCCCAAATTATATTGTCCACGCTCCAGTTAACGAGGTCTGGGCGTGCGGGGAGTGTTAAGAGTCCCACATCGGATATGAAATGAGAACATGAACTTATTATATGGACTTGGACAATCCTCACTGGTGCCAACTTTATTTAAGTAGCATGTAGCCTCAGTTTATAGACATGCTAATAAATAATTACTTATTTAAAATTCTAATCTATAAGTTACATCTTTTGATTTTGAAGTATTGCATTAAATAGTAGAGCAATGTCGGAAAATACTCAACTATACTAATGCTCCAAGTATTCTGAGCTTAAGTCGTATAAAACGAGAACACAACTTATTTTGTGTAGCTTTTTTCTCAAATAGTAAAACAATATCAGTAACTATTTGTTTTAATTTGTCCTCATTTTGATTTATTATGTTGTGCCAGAAGAAGCTACAAGTATGGTGGCACCATCAAACACCACCATTCACACCAACAAAACAGTTCCAGCAGAAGTAGGAGGTTCAAGTGAAGAAAGAGGAGAGAAGAGGAGGAGATACATAGGAGTAAGACAACAGCGATGGGGTAAATGGGCAGCAGAAATAAGGGATCCACACAAAGCAGAAAGAGTTAGGTTAGGCACATTTGATACAGCAGAAGAAGCAGCAAGAGCATATGATAATACTGCCTTGAGATTTAAAGGCAACATAACAAAAATAAATTTCCCAGAAAACTAAAGTGGACAGAAACTTCTTTAGACTTGTAAGGCGTCAAAGTACCTCATTTGTACAAACTTCTCTAAGGATGCTTTAGAAAAAAAACTACTACAATAGTACTTTAAACTTTAAAGAAGTATGATATATACATTAACTATTCATAGAATTATTCTATTGATGTTCAATATTCAGTAAGTTATTGAGTAGTACTATTAAACAATTTGTAGAATAACTTGATAGATGACTGAATATTATTAAATCAATAAGTTAATGTTTAAATATTTGAGATTCACTCGACAAATGATTTGAATATCATTAAAAGTTGGGGGTGGCCGACACCCAGCACCCGAAGGCCTGGACGAATCGATGTAGTATCGGGACCTGTAACACAAGAGTTGGGCCGACAAGGCGTTCACAATACTGCATAAGACAAGAATAGATGACAACCTTCACGCAAAAAAGTCGCAGCATGATTTATATACAAATAATCAAGGCCGATAAGGCCACAAGAAGAGTACGCTACTAACCAAAGGGGGCCGACAAAGCCACAAAAAGAGTACGCTACTAACAAAAGGGGGCCCACAAGGTCACGACATACACAAATCCACTATATACAAGTCTGCAAGCCTCTACGAGTGATACAATATGTCAGCAGGTCGGGACAAGGCTCCGCCATACCCAAAATGCTAGTAACATATATGACAGTACCTAAGGATTCCTTTACAGCAACTCCAAGAGAGAGGAGTGCAACGACCACAACTGAACCGACAACCTATTGAGGAGGAGCACCACTCTGTCTATCTGTACCTGCGGGCATGAACACAGTGCCCATAGAGGGGGCATCAGTACGAAAGATGTACTGAACATGTAAGACATATAACAAATATAAACAGAAGATATAACGTAAGAGATATGAATACAAAAGTCAATCTGAAACTCATAAGAAGCCTCTGAAGGCATACCCTGTCGCAAATATGAATATATATATATATGTGTCATATTCGGCCGACTATAGCGTGGCTCGGTAAGAAAATAACTATATATATATAAGTGCAATGCAAGACAGACTTCAACGGATACCATAAGCAGAGCCGGAGTGATCTATTGTCGTTATCCTCCGACTATTGTTATTGGCGCTACGTTCAAGAATCTCAATATAATAAATTTGAATCACATAGATTTCGAAAGATGCTACGGATTAGAAATACCCAAAGATTAGGATCAATTTGTCAAAGAAGGCTTTTCACTACTCAATTTCGCAAAAGAGAATTCTATTCAAAGAAATGATATATCAAGTCATTCCAAGAAAGAAAGTTTGCCCTACATACCTCATTGATGAAGTTGACTATGTTCTGAGGAGCCTCGCACGCGGTGTGAATGATTTTATACATTAAATGAGAGATTTATATTAATATCGAACTCACATCGAATAAGAGATTTCATTTAGGAATTTCATTGAATAACTTGCGTACATGGAGTTCTAAGGTTACCCTACCATGGATTCTTTTTCAATTTAACACCATCATCATCCCTAATTCACTTCCTCAACTTCACCACCTTACCAACATGATTCAATATCAATATTTACTCTTAATCTCAAACAACAATACCAAACAACAAGTTATCATAACATTCATATCACTAAAGATGTTTCTCCAATAGCATATTCACTAAACACCCAAAATTCTCAAGCTACTTCCACCAATCAATCAAGACAAGTTAGGGAAACTAAATGACACCTAGAAGGGAAGAAAAATTACCTTAATCATCCAATAATCTCTCTACAACAACTTTTAACTCAATCTCAAAGTAGTCTGTAACTTTACCGAACTAGTTAACGAAGATTCCGAAGTGTTCTTGATCCTTAAAGGAAGAAATCACCTTGAATGCTTGGAGGAGCGTTCTTTAATGGATTAGGAATATTTAGAGGGCTTGTATAGAGGTGGTGGATGTGTTTTGGGCTGTTAAGAGTGAAAGAGAAACCTTAAATCGAGTTATAAACCTTTGGAACCGCCCTACCTCGTCGAATTTGCAGTGGCACTTGTAGTCGCAAGTCACCACTTGCTGAACCGCAAGTCCATCGCATTCTCTAGGCAGTGGGCACCCCCAAAACATAAAAAATGCGACCTAACTGCGGTGCCACAAACTCAGTTTGCGGCCGCATTCTACATCTGCCGAAACACATTTTCTTAAAACGCACATAACGTTTTGTACAGAGCTCCGATTGATGAACGGTTCATTGCTTTGGAAAGTAGACTCTAAAATTGAATTTAGATATTCTATGGACTCCATAATTCCTTACATGATAAAATATTTACCCCCAAAGATATGGGGCAAAATTCTATCCAAAAGTTTGCATAGTTCTCCCCGAATTTCAACGAACTTACTTCCTTCGATTCGTTTAGCTCCGGGTTCTTACGAAACATACTTAACACTCATCTAAACCTTTGTTAATCTTGTGAAGGGATATCAACCTTACTAAACTTATGTTAGTTAACCCACGATGAAGACGACATACAAAGTACGGGGTGTAACATTAGGCACATTTGGCTTCCTCACAATTTTTTTCATTTCTGATCTTCTCCTTTCCTTCGTCTTCATCTTCTACCTCCGCCTTAGATCTCATCAATATCTGCATCTACAAAATTTCAACTCTCTTTTGACATTCCGATTACTCCTGGTATTCTTTGTTTTTCTTTAGGCTTTCAACGAAGTCTTCCGGCTACATTTCATTTGCCAAAAATACATTATCCCTTTCTTACCTTCCCTAATCCTTCAAAAAGTCTAAAGATGGGGGGAGATATGTGTATTTGAAATATAAGTAATGTAAATATCTCCAAAATATGTATAATAATTATATAATATGTGTATAATTAGTTAGTACATGTTGATTATACATAAATTATACAATAATGATACATTTTTTGTATACATACTTTAGGGATACATAGTTCTGATTGATGATAACTATGTATTGATGAGACTCGCAGCGAAGTGAACGCTAAGCTGGAGGTTTGGAGACTGACTCTGGAATCTAAAGGGTTTAGGTTGAGTAGTACTAAGACAGAATACTTGGAGTGCAAGTTCAGTAACGAGAACGATCTTGATACAGGCGTGAAGGTGAGGCTTGGTACTCAGGTCATTCTAAAGAAAGGGAGCTTCAAGTACCTCAAATTTATTATCCAAGGGGATGGAGAGATTGATGACGATGTCACACATCATATTGGGTTAGGATTAATGAAATGGAGGCTCGCATATGGAGTCTTATGCGACAAAAAAGTGCCACCAAAACTTAAAGGTAAGTTCTATAAGACGGTGGTTAGACCGACTATGTTGTATGGAGCAAAGTGTTGGCCAGTCAAGACTTCACACATCCAAAAGATGAAAGTTGCGGAGATGAGGATGCTGAGATGCATGTGTGGGCATACAAGGAGGGATAAGATTAGAAATGATGATATCCGGGACATAGTGGAAGTGGCCTCAGTGGAGGATAATATGCGGGAAGCGAGGTTGAGATTGTTTGGGCATGTGCAGAGGAGAGACACAAATTCTCCAGTGCGAAGGTGTGAGAGGTTGGCTATGGACGGGTTCGGAGAGGCAGAGGCAGGCCAAAGAAGTATTGGGGAGATATGATTAGATGTGATATGGTGCATGTGCAACTTACTGAGGAAATGACCTTAGATAAAGGTTGCGGAGGACACGGATTATGATAGAAGAGTAGTAGGTAGTCTAGCGTAGTCTTACTTACGCTTACAAACTGATAGTTGTAGTATTATTATTATTGTAGGCCCGCTTAGCCTACCATACTAATAGGCGCAATATTGCTTTATAGTCCTTGGTAGTTTGATTTCTGCTGCTATGCGTTCTTTAGTGTACTTTGTTTAGCTTATATTCCCGCGCTAGTTACTGCTCACTTTTTCAGAATGCGCTATCATGGCTTATTCGCTTTGATACCAGCATTTTCATACTGCTTTAGATTTTTTTGAACGGGTCTGACCGTTTCTCTAGCTTTGCTCTTGCTTTGCTTTGCTTTTACTTTGTTTGTGCTTATGCTTTGTCTTGAGCCGATGGTCTCTCAGAAACATCAGCTCTACCAAGGTAGATGTAAGGTCTGCGTACACTCTACCCTCCCCAAACCCCACGTTCTGGGATTTTACTGGTATGTTGTTGTTGTTGTATAATTTAGGGATACATATTCCATACAACAAAGATACAATTTCTATACGTATGATACATTTTCCAACATATACTGTAGTACTGATAGATGTGCTATACCATCATGGTTCAATTTCTATACATATGCTGAAAATAATTGAAAAATGGCTACAAAATGAAATTATTTTGAAAAGGCTCAAATATATATAAAAAATGGCAGCTCGATGCACTAAGCTCCCGCTATGCGCGGAGTTCGGGGAAGGGCCGGACCACAAGGGTCTATTGTACGCAGTCTTACCTTGCATTTCTGCAAGAGGTTATTTTCACGACTTGAACCCGTGACCTCCAGGTCACATGGTTGTTTCTAAAATACTACTTTTAAAATTCTTGAATCATCCGGTGTCAATAGTTTCATCCGGATGGCTAGTTGTATCCTTTTCTCTAATTAAATAACACATGTAAAATTTGTCCATTTAGCAAGACTTGCCATAAACGGTTTAAGTAGAATGACACTAGTATTAAAGTTATACCCCGTCACGCCAAAACTTGTGAACAAAGCAAAAATATTCATCCGCAAAACTTGTGAATAATTAAATAAAATAGATAGAATAGAGGTTTTACTGTAGTACTAAAGCCCTGGAACAAATCTTGTCAACAAAGCCAATATTTGTCATCCGATGAAATTTGTGATCAATTTAATAAGAAAGATACTACATAGTACTAAAGCCCCGGAACAAACCTTGTCAACAAAGCCAATATTTGTCATCCGACGAAATTTGTGATCAATTTAATAAGAAAGGTACTACAATTTTATCACGCATAACAAAACTTGTGAACAATCGTAACTTTTTCATTCTTCCAGTTGTGAACAATCGTAACTTTTTGGCAAATGTGTAATCTGAATGTACATTTTTCGGATGTCTTAATTGAATGTTAAAATAGAAACACATACAAATTTATTATATCGGCTATGATTTAAATAGGGTCCTAAAATCAGCTACTGTGCACTTCCTCGGTTCTACATTTTTTTTTGCACGGATTTCCATTCAAACACACTGGTCTTTAATTTTTTTCCATGCTACTTATTTAATAAAAATATCCAGACCTGTTTTATAAAATATAATTTCTGTAACAATTTTATTTTTGGAAACTCTGAACTTTTGCCTCACTCGACATAAATTTTGTAGAAATTAAGTTGTCCGGCATTAGTTTGTAGTATTTTTAAATTATGTTGAGTGTTGAAAGTTTTGCCTTGTTTGACATAATTTATGTGGATGTTATGATACATATGACGAAGTTAAATGTAAAATAGGCCAAGCGAAATCTAAAATTATGTTTTTTTCAGATTATGTTGAGTGTTGAAAATTTTGCCTTATCCGGTATAATTTGTATGTATATTACAATACATATGTCGAAGTTAAACATAAACTAGGACTCGACAAAAATACTAAAGGACAACAATTAAACATCTCAAATTTTAGGGAAAAAATTAAGACCATCCTATAGGGAATTTGTGCGAATGACACCCGGTTCTATAATGACAATGGGCCCAAAATGTTGTTTCTTCAATGGATCAATTATGAGCCCAAACTAAAAGCCCATAGAACAAGGCCGAAATCGACTACAAGGACGCCGGCCATCGGACACGATGAACCCGAAATGAATCAAAACGAAGTAACCGACACTAGTGGCGGCGCAGCCCATTACCGGTGGTGGGCGGCCGCGAGTACAGGTCAGTTAGTATGGGGAATATACGCTTTAAGAAGAGGTTATGCCGGCGAATGTCGAATGATGCCGCTTAAAGCCTTCGCCGTCGCCTCGCTTTTCGTCGGCGCCACCGCGTCCGCCTCCATGGCTTCTATTCGCGCCTACGGCATCCACTCCGTAAATTCCCTTATCTCTTACATTTAATACTAACGAAATCTGTCATTTTTTAGTATATTGTTGGAGTTCAGTTGACTAAACTAAACAGACTATGTACTTCCAATTGAGAGTTGTTAGGCTTTATATTTTTGTGTGGAGAAATTTGGAATTAAATGGACATTTTTCAAGTGTTTGAAATAAATACTCCCTGTGATGGCATGGAGTTAAGATACTAATAAGTGTGTTGTGTATTATTAGCTTGACAGAGAAGCATTACACTCAAGTGTAGAATTTGAATAGTTTAATAATTTTTAATTTTTGAAAGATGTACATAATGGCATAGTGTAAAATATTTTGGGACGTTTTAAAAAGGAAAAAACATCACATAAGTTGAGATGAAGAGAGCACACATAAAGGAAAGCCTAGTAGTCTGATTTTCTTTCTGGTGCTTTTTGTTTATTTATGTAACCTTTAAGTACCTTCTTGGTACCCTTTTAATAAAACGTTTACCTTATCAAAAAAATAAAAATAAAAGAGATGAGTGTAATTGAAGTTCTCATGTGTGTCCAAAGAGATGCAGATTTAAGCTTCTGGATTTGAAATAATCGCTTCATTTAGACGGGACCTTATATTGGTCATATGGTATTAGACTTGCTTGATTTAAGTAGGGATCTAGATGCTGTGTGTTATTGATATTTTCTTTTGGTAGCAGAAAAGGAATATTGGAAAAGAAAATCGAGGTTTACAATGGTGTTATTGTGCATTGTCTTGTATACTCTGTCCCAATTTATGTGGCACCATTTGACTTAGTACGAAGTTTAAGAAAGAAAGAGACTTTGAAATTTGTGGTCCAAAATAAGCCTTAGATATTTGTGTGGGTGTAAATCATCTCATAAAGTTAAATTGTTTCTAAATATAGAAAAGTGATATTCTTTATGGGACAGACTAAAAAGGAAAGTGTGCCACATAAATTGGGACAGAGGGAGTAGTTAATAGATATTGAGCCACGAGTAGCTATCTGGGTTCCTTTTGCTTGATGTTACCTGATTTTCCATTTTACATATTTTCCTGTTTAGGTGAAGAATCCAGACTTCTAAGGTTTTGTGTTCAAGTTGAGAACTTTAATAATAATTGAACATCCAGTACTAAGAATTCAAGCTTGTTTGGGAATTTGGATCTGACTTTCAATGATTTTGAACGATTTACAAGGTCTTTTTTGGCCCTAAGGTCCGACAGTTCATCAAGAAGGCATTAAGAACTTCTCCAATTATAGGTCGGAATGAAATTTATTTTCATTACTGGGATTAATTTCTGATAGCAACCTCTATTTGTGCTCGGTGACATTGTGTGACTCTGTTTCAGTGCTGGAAATCTTTCTGCTTATAGTATTTTGGGGAAAATATATCTGCATAACATCCAATTTCATGTAGAAATATAATGGAGGGTGTTGGGAGAGAGTTGGATAATGAGGATTTGAAGGATAGATGAATCATTAGTTGCCTTTTCTGATGTCTCAAGTTGGTGATTGTGGAACTATTTGCTGCATATGTTTTGCTTGCTCTAATGAAAATAGATTTAGCCTCTCCGGTGGAATCTAAGCAGGTTTACTGCTGTCTGGAAACATGCCCCAATTTCATGTCCTACGGCTCTTTCATGCTACCTGAGCATTAGTAAGTGCCCTTTTGGGTTAAGTCATACAGTAGCTGGTATGCCGTGAGGTGGCAATCAGTCTAAATTCTGCACACGGTAGTTTTTGGTTTCTCCATCACCTGGCAATTGTTTGAAATTTTTAATAGTCGATGAGCATTGCAGGTCCTTTATGGCCAGTAACTGCTATTTCTCACTTCAATGGATACAAATTCCTGGAAGTATTTAGGATACAGTGGGGCATTTTGGATGAAGTACTGTGGTAGATTTAGTGAAGTACTGAATATGGAAACAACTCGCACCTTCAAAGTCCAAGGCTTATTTCCTCGGTAATATGAGGAACTAGTTTTAGGTATCTTTTTTGACAAGGAATAGTGGGAGGTCTATTTCCTGCCTATGAATTAAACAACAGTTAGAAGGATGGTTGAGTAACATAATTAGATAGAATGAGTTACTTGGGATTGAGGCATTGTTGTTGATGTTGGTGGTGGTGGTCTTAGAAAGTAGAAATAAATTGATGCTTTTACTTGTGTTACAAATTGGACATGTTCATCGTGGAAAGTACTCAGCTGTTTGCAGTTACATGTAGATTATTTGGTTTGACCTTGTATTTCTTATCCTGTTATCTCACTTCATTTTGGTGGGTTCATATGATATTGGAGCTTCGTGGAAGGTAACAGTGTTTTATTATTAGTGTGCTGTTGCATGCACACTGAAATTGTGTGTGGGATCTGGATCACATGTTTTGTTTTGTTCTTTTTCTATTTTTTAGGTCATCTTATCATTGGAAAGGATCCTTCCTTCCCCTCCTGTTTCCATTAGATTGGAAAAATCATAAAATCAAACTCCATTGTTTTTTATTAGTATGATGTGTTAGAACATTGTAGTGTGTTTGTCTACATGAAGCTCATTGGCAGACCTTATCACTTGATCTTAAAGGGTAGGAACTGAGGGAGAGAAAAAATGCTTATATACGGATGGAGTCCTACAGGAAGAAGATATAGATAAAGATTAGGTCTAGTTCAGGTGCAAAATTAGCACCTTTTAATTTCATCCAGTACAAGGCTGGTCAATGTAATTTTTCCGACTGCTGTTGAGGTGTTCATGTAATAACCCAAACATTAATTTTATTTTGTAGTTTCAGTACTAAGGGCGTGATGCCAGAGAGACGGAGAGAGAAGTGTTTATAAATGGCCAGTGTCATACACAAAGAAGATCAGAAGGGATAGGTCTAGTTTAGGTGTAAAGTTAGTGGTTTATACATAGGAGTAAGTGAGTAACAGCCTGGAGATCTTAGGTTTGTGTTCTAGTTACAACACTTGGTATATCTCATTTGTTCCTGCCTTGGTGGGTAGGATCGCTGGCAATCAATGCTTCCAGGCTAAACAGTCTGCCTTGTGGATTCGTAAGTGCGCACATGTGGACACCGGATACCACCATCAAGTTATGACATGTTTTGTAAGCCAGACGCGAGTTCCTCTAAGAAGATGGATTTGAGGATTATTGAAGCGAGAAACTCAGTTTAGACATCAGGAGAGACCAAGAGCAAGATCTGTACGGTGTTAAATGTGTAAAATATTGAGACACACACGCTATTATAAGGTGAGAACACTGTAGCACATGTTTTATGCCACGTGTGTCAAGCGACCACTAGGTTAATGGAACAATGAATCCCTGCTTCTTTATTGTGTGAGACTCAAAAAGTTACATTTAACTTTTTAGTGGGATACCCTTTGACCTTTGACTGTCTGTAGGAGTTTCAATTAGTGTCAATTAATCTCCTCTTTTTCAGTTTTTGAAATGTGTGCACTAATTTGTTGCAAAATACGCAGGTAGAAGACTTGAAGGTTGTCGGGGCAAGTATAAGAACTGGACTTGGGTTGACACGAATGACACAACAACAACAACTACAACTACAACCCAGTGTAATCCCACAAGTGGGGTCTGGGGAGGATAGAGTGTATGCAGACATTACCCCTACCATGTGAGGTATCGAGGTTGACACGAAGGACACGAAAGGACTAAATACTTTTGAAGACTCGTGAATTAGTAGCCTAAAGATTATTGACCAAGGAAGATCTCCATCTTTGTGTAGTTTCTTGCTAAAATCATTCGAAGGAGAACACATATCCGAAAGGATATCCACCCCGTGCCTGTACCGTAGTAATAAGTGCATGACATTGTTTTTTATATATACAAGGCTAATTACCTAATCAATATTTATTCTTACATCAATCTATTAGTTAAATGTGACAATTTAATGCGTTAGGTCCTGATAAGTTTTTCCAACTATACACTGCCATGTTGTATCGTATTGGTTTCTGTTACATGTATAAGAAAGTAGTAGCTGGCTAACTCATTTATACCTTTCTTGACATTTAATTTAGGGAAAAGGTCCCCTCTACTTTAGTTTATTAGTCAACTTTGCTTTGCGTAAGTCAAAGTAGTGAAATATACTCATTCCGTTACAAGTCGGGGCTAAATATACTACTACTGTTAGCAAAGTATTCAAAAATATCATTTTTAAAAAAAAATATTCTGGAAAATTGGATTTTTTAATTAAAAAAATATGTAAAGTATATTTTTTACAAATAAAGTGTCCTAATTTTTTTTTTAAATCTGAATTAATTTTAAAAATAAATCTGAAAAATCTAAAAAATCCAATTTTTCAGAATATTTTCTTTTTAAAAAATGAGTTTTATAAAATCAAGAAAATTTCATATTTTTAATAAAAGCAATTTTTTTCCAGATTTGTTTTAACTAGAAAAATTATTTTTTCAGATTGTTTTAAAAAAAATTGTCACGTAGGCACATAGAATAAGTTAAATGCTACATGTCACCAAAATTATACACATATTATATAGGGAAATACATACTAATACGACTCATTTTTAACACATTATATAAGTATTTAACTTATTCTATATAACATTTAACTTATTCTATGTGGTGTTTGCGTGACAAGTTTTTTAAAAACAAATTGAAAAATTATTTTTTCTAATTAAAATAAATCTGGAAAAATGTTTTTTTATTAAAATATGAAATTTCTTGATTTTATAAAACTCATTTTTAAAAAAATATTCTGGAAAATTTGATTTTTTATAAAAAAATTGGATTTTTTAAAAATAAGTTATTTTTAGATTTATTTTTAAAATAAATCCAGATTTAAAAAAAATATTTTTTGGATACTATTTAAAAAAAAATACTTTTCAGTTTTCTAGATTAAAATTTTTTTTCTCCAGATTTTTTTAAAAAAGGGTATTTTTAAATACTTTGCTAAGGTTAGGGGTATATTTGGCCCCAATTTGTAACGGGATGGGTATATTTGACTACTTTCGCTAATGGAAGAAAAATTTGACTAATAAACTAAAGTAGAGGGATATATTTGACCATTTCCCTTTAATTTAAAAGAGTCAAATCTCTTTAAAGCATACGTTATGTAGAGACATTGTTAGTTTTTGAATTCATTAAGGACTCGTTTGACCATAGATATTTTTTACTTTTTTTTTTGATTTTTTTTCACTTTTTTAGAAAATTAGTGTTTGGCCATAAAAATTCCAAATACAACTCAAGTTGTATTTGGAGTATGAAAAACACCTCAAATCTTGTTTTTACAATTTTCACTTTTTGTTTTTTGGTCATTGCTTTTATCTTTCACTTTTTAAATTTTACCCTACATTTTTATTTTTATAAATTTGGCCCCATAATAGATTCGACCGATGAGTTTTGTGAACTTGATTATATCATCGTATTAAAGAAAATTTATATAAATCATGCTTAATGTAATAAAAAATGATTGATGAGCGATGTTTACGCACTCGTTATGTTTTTTAATTGTTTTAGGTGATTTTGCTAGTTTTCAAAAATTGGGGGGGGGGGGGGGAGGGGGGAAGGCGTATAAATCATATTTGTTAGAAAAAGTACATTCCAACACAATCAAATCTTATTTGCAAAAACTATGGCCAAACACAACTCCAACTCCAAAATTTCCAAAAAAATAAAATTATTTTTCATTTCTATGCCAAATGCCTACTAAGTCACAAAGCATGAAGCATTGAAGGACCATGTAGGAACAAATGGTTTCTAGATGCTTTGGGTTAACTCTGATAGGTCTGGTTATTTATGATTAGGCCACGTGAACTAATAAATCAGTCCCGCCTGATTAATTAAAGCCCCACATTTGTCATCTCTTAGTTTCGTTGAAAGGAGCCGATATCTTTAACTTGAAAATTAATATCAAGATTCATATGCCGAAAATTAATGTCTGGAGAATTGAATTCCAATAGGTGGAGGAAAGGATATTTGTAATTCAAAAACTAATATCATAGGTAACTTGAAAATTAATATCATGGTTCATATGCCGAAAATTAATGTCGGGATAATTGAGTTCCAATAGGTGGAGGGAGGGATATATGTAATTCAAAAACTTATATCATAGGCAATTAAGGACATTTTAAAATTTAAACACTTTTTCGCACTTATATAACAACCAAAAAAAGGATAGGTTGGTGGTACCATCTATGTATCTCACGTAAAAAATACAAACACTCTGAAAGGCTAATTTGCTGACTCCCACTCTTATGTTTTAAGTAGAGTTCCCAAACATGTGGAACTAGTTTACTCATGAATGAGGCTATTGCACTCACTTTCAGGGACATCATTGTCAACAGTAACGACAACCCATTGTCGAGCTATCAAGTTAGCACACATCACTGATACATACACGGCCACTACCATCTTAAACAGATACACAAAATGCAGGGAAATTGGTACTGCTCTCAAGCTGTTCGACGAAATTCCCCACAGAGATACTGCTTCTTGGAACATCATGGTTTCTGGATACGTCAATTCTGGGAAGTTTCAGAGTGCTTGGGTGTTCCTTAATTTGATGAAAGAACATGGGTTTTGCTTAAATGACTATACTTTTGGAAGCATACTAAAGGGTATTGCTTCTAATGGTTTATTGTCCTTAGGCCAACAGGTGCATTGTGATGTGGTTAAAATGGGGTATGTCGGGAATGTTTATTCCGCTAGTGCTCTATTGGATATGTACGCTAAGTGTGGAAAAGTTGATGATGCGAATAAAGTGTTTCAATGCATGCCTGAACGTAATTATGTCTCATGGAATGCTATAATAGCAGGGTATGCAGGGAAAGGTGATATAGAGTATTGTTTTTGGTTGTTGAGAGGTATGGAGCAAGAGGACGTGCAGCTTGATGATGGAACGTTCTCTCCACTTTTAACGTTGCTTAATGAGGACAGGTTTTACAAGTTGACTATGCAGGTTCACGCAAAAGTTGAAAAACTTGGTTTAGGTTGTGAAGTCAAAGTGTTCAATGCTCTAATTACTGCCTATTCCCAATGCGGGAGTATTGGAAGTGCGGAAAGTGTTTTTGATGGTACTTTTAGTTGCAGAGATTTGGTAACGTGGAATTCCATGCTAGCAGCTTATTTAGAGCATGATGAGGAGAAGCGGGCATTTGAACTATTCTTGGACATGGACAGGCTTGGGTTGGAAATGGATTCTTATACATATACTAGTATAATAAGTGGTTGTTTCGAGGGTAGACATAACAGTCAAGGAAAATGTTTGCATGCTTTGGTTATTAAGAGAGGATTGGAGAATGTAACTATAATCTTGAATGCGTTGATTTCCATGTATGCCAAATCATGCACAAACTCTATGGATGACGCACTGACAATTTTCGGAAACCTGGATGCAAAGGATTCTGTTTCTTGGAACTCCATTTTGACCGGATTGTCACAGAAGGGTTGGAGTGAAATTGCTTTTAAAATTTTTTCAAAAATGAGGGTGGAAAACCTGGAGATGGATGAGTATTCCTTTTCCGCCGCCCTTAGATCTTGCTCAGATTTGGCTACTCTTCGATTCGGTCAACAAGTTCATGCCTTGGCACTAAAACTGAGCTCTGACTCATATAAGTATGTGAGCAGTGCTTTGATACTTATGTATTCCAATTGTGGAATCATTGAAGATGCTTGGAAGTCCTTTGAAGTTTCTCCCAAAGAGAGTTCAATATCTTGGAACTCGATCATGTTTGCTTATGCACAACATGGGCAGGGTAAACTCGTGCTTGACCTATTCTCTCTAATGAAACAAAGCGAAGTGAAGCTAGACCATATAACTTTTGTGGCTGTCTTGACTGCATGCAGTCACATTGGTTTGGTTGAAGAAGGTTGCCGCTTTTTCAAATCTATGGAAGCTGATTTTGGAATTGTTCCTAGAATGGAACATTATGCTTGTGCGATTGATCTACTTGGGCGGGCTGGACGTCTTGAGGAGGCAAAGGAGCTAGTTAAGGGGATGCCATTTGATCCCGATGCAATGGTTTTGAGAACTCTACTCGGTACTTGTCGATCATGCGGTGATATTGAATATGCAAGTGAGGTGGCTAGCCGTTTGCTCGAATTGGAGCCGGGAGAGCATAGCACTTATGTTTTGCTCTCGGACATGTACCGACAATTTAAGAAGTGGGATAAAATAGCTAATATTAAGAGGCTGATGAGGGAAAGGAGCGTCATCAAGGTACCTGGTTGGAGTTGGATAGAAGTTCAAAACGAGGTGCATGCTTTCAATGCAGAGGACCTATCACATCCTCATTGCCATGAAATTTATGCGAAATTGAGAGAATTGACAGATGAAATTATGTTCTCTGAATCTGAAAATGATAGTGGATTTACGATTTCTACAGCTGACCGGGAATCAGTGGTTTAACAACAGAATCAAGGCAATGAGGTTCTTGGAGTGCAAGGCTGTTTCTCCACTAGTAGTAATAGCTGCATTTGCAATGCCGGTTTTCAGGCTTCAGGGTATACAATATCGGTTTTAGCCAGCACATTAGTTGCTGTTCTACCAGAATCCACCCCCCAGATATTGCTTATGCACTGTCTGCTGAGAACCACTTAGAATTTTTCTGACATTGAAAGTTTATGGTCCTCCTTTGTGAGTTGTACTTTCCTCCTGATTTTTTATCGAACTTTAGAAATCTAAACAGATAAATTGCCAAATACGTAAATTGGGTGAATAAGTTGGCCTTCTGAGCTGAGGGTCTATCGGAAACAACCTCTCTACCTCCCAAGGTAGGGGTACAGTCTGTGTACACTCTACCTCTCCAGACCCCACTTGTAGGATTACACTGGGTATGTTGTTATTGTTGTAATTTGGCCCTTCTGGTTCACAATTTATGCTTTAGCCACCTCTTTCTGGTTCCCTTCCCAGGCTTATATCAATAACAATTTTAGGCTTTTGTTTCTGGTGAATTTGGCTGAACTTTGGTGGTTTTATTTCGATTAACTGAAGTGGGTTTCTTCTTTTTTCTCCGTTTTTCATGTATTAGTACATTTCTAATCTGGAGTGTAATTGGTGGTGCACATAGTTTTATTAATATAAGCAGAGGATACGAAGAAAATGGTGCAAGAGTTGGACGCAAAAGATCCTTGAAATTTGAAGTATCATCAAGACTTACGCTCTCTAAAACTAATGCTTATTTGATGATCCATATATATGAACAAATTCAGTTTACTTTACAAAGTTGTAGTTTTTTTTTTAATCTTAACATAGGATATGATTCTTTTGTAATTGTGGTTATAATAGAGTAATGGATAGTGGAACCATCAGCGGAGATGAATTCCATCTACATAAACAGTGAAAAAAAATATATTTCTTTTGAAGGTTTTCTACTGTATATTTTCTTATTCCATCTTCTATAACGTCCAGATTCAGATGCAGGAATACTGACGTGTAGATTGTGTCAAATACTTCACTCGGATTATCACTTTCTCGCATAATGATACTTTTCTGTCCTATATGCAAGAATAGAAAAGAGAAAATCTTGGTGAAGCTGAAAATGTTTATCTTTAAATTCAGATGGCAAGGAACTTTAGTTTGCATGAGCAGGTGGATGAAGCTCATCGAGCTATGAAGGTTCAAGCAAAGTTCAAAAGAAGACTTGAGATGCTATTGAAGTCATTTTGGATAGATCACAGAAACTAAAAAGCACATTGACAGGAAGAGCTTGGAACGCGTCAACACTAAATGGCAAATGGTTTGCAGCTGAAACACAATCAGTAAAGCACAAGATGCTTGCAAGCGGAAGTATTGGCATGCCACTCTGCAGCATTGTGGATCTTGTGTAAATGATCAAGAAGTTAAATGTTTTTACAGACTGACCTAGCTATGTAAGACGGTTTAAGATGTGTCGTTTAAGTGTAAAAGGATATACTTGATGTGACATAGTATTAGTGCCCCATGCCACATTGGGTAAAAAGAGCCATATACATTGTCAAGTGCATGTATACAAAAGAAACACAAGTACATGAGACATGTTATACACATTCTCTCAATCTTTTCTCTATGAAATGAAACTAATCGCTTCCATGTTCAGATGAAACATTGCGCAGTGTGTGTTGAAAGTTTTTCGGTTAATATGACTGATTTGAGTGAATTTGTATCACCAGGAAATGAAGTAACTTTAGCACATGAAGTATATGCGTGTGCTGGAAAGAACTAGTTAGTTGTACTGTCTAATTTTGTTAGTTAACTAGTAATTCATAGTTTCTGCTTAATAGCCAAAACAAGAATAGAGAACAGGCTTCAAGAGTTCACTTTCCAGACTTTAAATAGTTAATTATTAGCTACCATTTCTTCTCCCTATGATCAGTTAATTAATCATAACAACCGAAAAATGATACTCCGTTCGTTCCATAATAAGTGATGGGCACACTCTTAAGAGAATATTCACTCCTAAAAATAAGAAGTGTTTTTACTAACTTATCCTTAATCAAATGTCTTGAAAAAAGAAGTAGCTCTTTAATAATTTCTTGGTTATGTAAAATTCCATTTATTTAAATAAGGATAAAATTGTAAGAAAAAATTAATGACTTCTTGATTATGTCAAATACCACTTATTTTGAAATAAAATAAAAAAAGTAAAAAAGTCATTTATTATGAACAGGAGGAGTAAAAATAAAGAATTAACTATATACATTCACTTCATTACATACATTACACGCATACATATAAACATTCATAGATTTACGCACTTGTTTGTTCAATAACAACATTTTGTCCTTATTTAATTGGTGTAATTTAATTTCTTGAGTGAAACTAAAGTTTGAATGGTGGCATCTTGTTAACTAATCTGCAGGAGCAATTGGTCAGAATCAGTATTAATACTGATCATCCCCTTGATACATATTTTTAGTCAACTAATGATTTTATATTCCTCTTGACTGGATTTTAAAACGGATTACATGTATCTACATATGATTTTTATAGTTTGACTCATGTATTTCTTCTAGTGATGCATACTAATAATTGATGGTAACTACTTACCTAAAAATAAACACTACTAACTTGCAATTATGTTCTATCTTTGCTATAAAAGGAAGAGCTATATCACATTCCTACAAGCACTTGAAAAAAGAAAAGTACCTACAAGCATAACTTTGTACTAGTCGTTTAAGATGGCAAAATTAACCAATGCTATGGGGTGCATGATTATTGTCTTGTTTGTTTTTTTTTCTCCATTAACTGTAGCTGCACAAGAGCCATCATCTGCACCGGAATTACCAGAAGCAGCATCACCATTAATTTCACTAAAGTTGTCTGCTGCAAGTCGTAGCACTCGTGTGTCTGTCTCAAGTATATATACTTAAATCTCTCTTATTAGTATAATTATGTTTATGATGAAAATTACAATTGCAAATTTTTGGTTTCCAAACACATAGTCTCTCGTTGCTTCGGATTGGCTCATTATAATATGTTTTTTGATTTAATTAGAAGTCTTTGTGATGATATTTATTATTGTTCTGATATATTGAGAATATTTGTTTTCGACAATTTCAGGTTGCGGCTTTGGATTGTGCAAGGGTTTAAAATGTTGCGAATGCTCAGGACAATTTCCGTTTCTATGCCTCTCATGTTGTAAAGAGTGAAAATAATATTTAATTTATCATGTTCTGTTATATGTTTTATGTCGCCAATACAATTATATGTATTTGTAGCTTTTTATTTGATAAAAAGCACTAATAAATAATTATTATCGTCATTCTAAAAGAGTTACAATATAATTGCACAATTTTTTTTTTTTGGCTATTCATGTTTATGTGGGAAATGAAAGAAAAACATTTAACGAATAGATAAATAGAATGATATAACATTTCAAAGGAGAAAAAAAAGACATACACATAGCAATTAACACCTTCCCCTTCAATATTATCGAAACCAAAGAAAAGAATAATAATAAAAAATAAAGAAAGAGAGAAAGGGACTTACTGAAATAATTTGTTGCAAAATATTTTTCTCATCAATTAATTATTTGGAATGTATAATTACCACATCAATTAATATAGATAGACAAAATAGTAACAAGAGCCTCAACTATTATTTCTCATACGTTTCAAAATAAATGCAGAAAATAATTTAGAGGGGAGAAAGAACTTAGATTTTGGTGAATAAAATCTGAGGCAAGACCTCTAAATTTATAAGTAGTGAAAGGGTGAGATGAAGAGCTGCAATGTCTTGGTGCACTTTAAAATGCATTTTTTCTCATTTCTCATTCACACTTTAAAATTCCAATAATCCCCCACATGAATGTAGAATGACTATATGACCATGCATGAAAAATTGTGTGATTTGCGAGAAAAGATTAATCGCATCTGGATAAGTAGGTTTCCCTTTAAGCTTTCCGTAGTGAACATATGTCGGACATACTCGGTAAATTGGTAGAATAGATATCTTTGAACCGTCGAGCTTTGATGTATAGCTAAACAATTTTGTATCACATAATTAACCCTTAACCGTCATTGGTTCTCATTGTTTGGTTCGTTTCAGCCATAATTACCGTCTGGTTCATAAGTGCGTAGAGAATTGGCCTTACATAGTTCTTCTTGAAGCAGCTTTCACTTCATACTTACATAGTGTCATCCTGTGGATACACTATTTGACAATCCATAATCAAACTTAGAAACCATTAAAAAGCCTTAACGTTTTATCCTTGTTGCTGAACATTGTCTTCATAATGAGAATGAATCAAATTTTTATTTGTCAACGTTGAACCATCAATCATAACTTTATTTGATTTTATTTAACATAGATATTGGGATCTCCAGTCTTCTAGATAAAGTTACCGCCATGTTGACTCGTCCTCGGCCATATCTCCTTTGATGATTTCTCAACCGCCTCTCTAGCTAGGCCTTTTGTAATGTGGATCCGATACATTATCCTTTGACGTTACATAGTCAATTGTGATAATTTTACTAGAGAGTAGTTGTCTAGCGGTATTATGTCTTTGTTGTATGTGACGAGATTTGCCGTTATACATAACGCTCCCAGCCCTTTCTATTACCGCTTGACTATCAAAGTGTATGTATATGTGCCAACAGTTTGGTCCAAAATGGAATGTCTTTCAAGATATTCTAGAGTCATTCAATTTCTTCATCGATCATGTCTAAAGCTATGAACTTAGACTCTATTGCAGAGCGGGCGACACAAGTTTGTTTGGGCGATTTTCAAGATAATGCTCCTCCACCAATGGTAAAACGTATCCACTTGTGCATTAAATTTCATTTGATCCGGTGGTCAATTTGCATCACCATAGCCTTCAAACCATGGGAAGCACAACTCAGAAATAGAATAAATCGTAAACTGATGACTACTCTTAAAGTGATATCATTATACCAATATGCATGGATGTTTGACATCAGTTGTGGCCACAACCTTTTAACAATATATATTTTTCAACCATTCCACTTCTTTTAAGTTTATTTCAAATATCCAGCTAATAGCACATTAACCGATGTGGATGACATCATTCTCACAGTGTCATCTAAGTTACTTCGCCAGTCTATTATGTCATTCCTTGCTTCAGAATTTGCTATGAAGGATTTGAGCCCTTTAAACTATTTTTTGGGCATTGCTATAACTCAGTATGCAGGTGGTATGTTTCTTTGTCAAAAGAAATACGCTGAGGAGATCATTGACAAAGCCGGTATGTCCTCATGCAAACTGTCACAAAGGCAAAATTGAGTACATCTACAGGTACTCCATACAGTGACCCAACACATTACCGCAACTTAGCAGGGACATTACATTATCTCACCTTCACGATATCTGATATCTTCTATACAGTTCAACATGTTTGTTTACATATGCATGATTTGAAGGAAGAGCATATGAGGGCTTTTAAACAAATTCTGCGGTATGTTAAGGGTACTCTTGATTTTGAATCGCATCTGCATAAGTCCACAATTTCTGGCCTCACATCTTATACAAATGTTGATTGGGGTGGCTGCCCAGACACATGGCGTTCCACCTCTGGTTATTGTGTGTTTTTAGGAGACAACCTCAATTCATGGTCATCGAAACGCCATCCGACACTATCTCGATCAAGTGCTGAAGCAAAATACCAATGGGTAACTAATGTGGTATTTGAATCATGTTGACTCTGTAATCTTCTTTTAGAACTACATTGTCCGATCGAAAAAGCAAATGTGGTTTATTGTGATAATGTGAGTGCGATATACTTCTCAGGTAACTTTTTCCCAGCATCAACGCACAAAACACATAGAAATGAATATCTTGTTTGTCCGTGAAAAGGTTGCACGCGAATAAGTCCGGGTTTTCCATGTCCCGTCCCGTTATCAGATTGCAGATATTTTCACGAAAGGTCTTTCACGCGTACTGTTTGATGATTTTAGGGACAGTCTTAGCATACAAGAACCTCCTGCTAAGACTGTGAGGGACTGTTATCTCCATCAAATCAAATCATCACTTATGTAATTAAATCAAATATTATTATATTATTAGTATGAAATAAAGGCATGAAATTAATTTTTTTCACTTTATTTTTGTCTTAATATTATTTTAAGGTTATGAGTTTCAATTAATTATTGTAATTAGAAAAAATATGTAGAGATTTAAAAAAGAAAAAGTGAATAAAAAAAGAAGAAAGAAAAAAATGTAAAATATCACATGAATGCTCTTTCTAGCTTATTTTTTAGATTTCACACACTACAAAGACACTCTCTATGCCACTTGGCATTGCAGGGAGCTTTTAGACAGGAAATAATATACTACTCAATCCTCGTCCACTTTTACTTGTTCACTATATTAAAAATAGATGTCTACTCTTAATTGTCCAATTTGAAAAATCAAGACATAATTTATCATTTAGTTCCGCTTTTACCCTTATTATTAACTATAATCAGTTTCCAATGAATTTCTCAAAATATTAAATTTATTATATTTAAGGTGAAATAGTAAACTTATTATTTTATTAATTACTTTTTAAGGGGTGTGCCAAATCAAATATAGAGAAATAAAATACATGGAGTGAGTAGTTCAAAGGGATAATAACAAAATTACACATTTTAAGTATTAAATTAATAAAACATGAATGATTTTGGAGGATTTTGAGGTACTGTTTCGTTTGAAAAGGTGATTTTAAGTGCATTTCAAACCAGATCCTTCTCTCACAAAACACGAATAAGTCTCTAAAAAGTTATTTTTTTCAAAGATTGTCTAGATAAATCTTTAATGTGCCAGAAAGTTTACTTTGTTGTACTTAAAATTGTGTATTTGGCAAGTAGATGTGAAGAAAGTGTTTGAAATTTTCCAACATGAAACTTTCCTCCTAATCAAGTTCTCAACTTAAAAAATGTCCTTAACTTATTAGAAGTTGCTGAAAAATGTTATCCTTCCACGTATTGGATCAAATTTATCCTAATATTATTTTCATGTTTAAAATTTTCTCTATTAATAACATAATTATATGACATTCAATTAAATATTAATCAAATACATGATTTTTATTTATTAGTCCACGTAAAATTTTGACCAACCCAAAAATAAATATTGACCAACCCAAAATGGTGCAAATATACTCTTATCGTTACACAAATGGTACAAATATACCCTTTTCGCTGACGAAATTTTTCTAAAAATTCGTTTAGCTTGTTTTTTTACTTAAAAAAAGTGTCTCGTCGCTTTAAAAAAAATCTACCTTTTTTTGATAGACATATTTTTCTAAAGCCACAATGTAATTTTTTTCGGGTGGATTGTGTCTGATTTGTTTTAAAAAATATCTCCCTTGCTTTAAAAAAAATAAGTCTACCCATTTTTTAACACGAATCAGACCCGACTCACCAAAAAATTACTATGTGCTTTAGAAAAATATGTCTACTAAAAAATGGGTAGACTTTTCTTAAAGCGTGACATTTTTTTTATTTTAAAAATAAACTAAATGATTTTAAAAAAAAAATTTCGTCAACAAAAAAAATTATATTTATACTATTTTGTAACGACATAAGTATATATTCATCATTTTTTTAACGAGAATATATCTCCTCTAATGATATTAGAAACACATATACAACAATCAAATCACGTGCATTAAAGTAATTTTACTCCCACGTTTTAATTTTCTTTTTTCCCTTTATCCACATTTGAATTCGACAGAAAAATACGGAACTGGGCTAAATGGTGGGAAGATAGTACCATATAACCGCCTTAACTGTCACTACCCACAAACTTGATTAAATAAACAAAACCCCACAAAAAAAAAAGATAATCAAACATCCAAAAAGATCGAACAAAAGAAGGAGAATTAAAGTAGTCGATCATAGTTATTAGTGTGAAAATTGATAAAGGTTAGTAAAAATAGAGAGTAGATGAAAATGAGTGAGATAAAGAAAGGACCTTGGAAAGTGGAAGAAGATGAAGTGTTGATAAAGCATGTGAAGAAGTATGGGCCAAGAGATTGGAGCTCCATTCGATCCAAAGGCCTTTTACAACGTACTGGAAAGTCTTGTCGTCTTCGTTGGGTCAATAAACTAAGGCCCAACTTGAAAACGTAATCACTACTTTGCTTTGAATTCTTGTTTTTGCTGTCTTTTCTTTGTTGGGTTGAAAAATAGTGGGAATTTGTTGTTTGCATTGCATGCAAATTGAGTTTTTGATTATGGGTTGTTGTTTCTGCTCTTATGATTTTGTTGTTAAATTTGCGAACTTGTTAAGAGTTTGTGGAATTTGTGTTCTATGTTGAAGCATTTACATCGAGGTGTTTCCTTTGTTGTTAAAAGAGTTTTTGATTATGGGGGATAGTTGGAATTCCGAGGGTCTATCGGAAACATAGTTTCTACCCACCGCAAAAGATAGAGGTAAGGTATGTGTATATCTCACCCTCTCCCCTTACTCCACTTGTGGGTTTTTGGTTCTTCGAATTTGCCAATTTGCTGATATTTTATGGAATTGTATGTTGAAGCATTTTCATGGTTGGAAATTAGGGGAATCACCTGTTGGTAGGTTCCTTGCAGAAAAAGTTTTTCTTCCAAATGCTCTTTTTTCTTCTTAAAATTGTAAAGTTTCTGTCTTTTCGTTGTTGACTTGAGAAATAGTGGGAATTTCTTGTTGCATTGCTTGCAAATTGAGTTTTTGGTTATGGGTTTTATTGTTTTTGCTTTTTTTATTTTGTTGTTAAAATTGCGAACTTGTTGTTAAGAGTTGGGAGATAGTTGGAATTACCTGCAAAAAGGGGTTTTGGTTATGGGTTCTTTGTTCTTCTATATTTTACTTGTTAGAACTGAGGGCTCTGCATTATTGGGGTTGGAAAATGGGGGGGGGGGGTGCACAAGGCTTTGCTTTCAAATAGAGTTTTTGCTTATGGTTTTTTTTGTTTCTTTGAATTTGCCAGTTTGCTGAGATTTACGGAAATTTTGTTCTATGTTGAAGCATTTTCCTCTGTTTTTTGTGAGATATGTTACTTCTTCTTGTAAATTGGCTTAAATTGTTGATATTTGATGGATAATTAAAAGGGTGAGATTTGCTACTATAGCACTGATGATTTTGCAATGCATATCTGATGTTTGTTTTTATGCTTAGTGTTAGTATGTGTGTCTACAACTGGAAAAGTATTTGATGAAATGAAGTTGATACCTTTTCTGTTATGTTCACTTTCTTTTCTTTTGGATGAAAAGTGGAGTGAAGTTTTCAGAAAATCAGCACTTTTGTACTAGGCTGTTTTTTTTGGTTATGGGTTTCTTTGTTCTGCTTATTTTGGTTCTTGGAATTTGCCGATTTGCTGATATTTTATGGAAATTTTGTTCAATGTTAAAGTATTTTCGCGGTGGGGTTTATCGTTTTTCCTCTGTTTCTTTGTGCGTTATGTTACTTCATCTTCTTGTAAATTCGCTTAAGTGTGACATTTGATGGAATATTCAAAAGGTGAGATTTGCTAAGGTAGCACTGATGATTTGGCAATGCATATTTGATGTTTATTTTTATGCTTAGTGTTAGTATTTGACTTTCTTTTCTTTTGGATGAAAAGTGGAGTGAAGTTTTCAACAGAGGAGGAGAGGACAGTGATTGAACTTCAGGCACAATTTGGGAATAAATGGGCTAGAATTGCTACAGATTTGCCCGGAAGAACTGACAATGATGTCAAGAATTTTTGGAGTAGCAGGCAGAAGAGATTGGCTAAGATTCTGCGAAACTCAGCGCCACAGCCTAGTAAGCCACAAAAGAATATCAACAGGGAACCACCTGCTATTCAAAAAGTTCACTCAGTAGAGGTAATTCACTATTATTGTCATCCTTATAATGCTCTCCGTATTATCATCTTTTGCTCAAATCATTTTTTCTTTCCTGAAATGTTCTGCTTTCTGTTAGTTTGAGAATTGATGTGAATTTGGTCTTGGTGGAATGTATTTATTTGGTAATGTTGTTGAGGAACAGGTTGCTTTCGTCGTCATTACGTTTTATGATAGAAATGTTGCTGACTATAGAACAATTCTCATTTCCTGCATTCCTTGAATACAAACTCTACTCATTTCCTTCTATCTTAATAAATGTCCCAAAAAGAAAGGTCCTTGAGTCCAAAACTTGTGATCTCTGAAGAATGGATCTTTTTCTACAATTCTTTTGGAACTCTATTTTTTTTTCCCTTTAATCTTTATAAATATTTTGTGGTGTTCAAGGTCTCTTTACCCTAGCCCACACGAGCACTGAGTATAAAGGAAAGAATTAGAACAAAATTATCTTGCTTCCTTTATATTAGATCACTAATGTCACACACTAGTGTTGTCACTCTGACCAGATTTATTTAAGTGAATCTGCTGTAAAATTGGTTTGGTTGAGTTATTGAAACCTTTTTGACTGGTTCATTTCTCAAGATCCCATCAAATATGCATGGGAAAACTTCATTTACCTATACCCCTGAGCTTCCGCACTTGTAGTCAGTTTGTGATAGTCATAGTATAGTAACCCTCTAAGAGGACGTAGAAAGAAATACCGTTTAAGTTAAGAGAAGCTATAATTATAGTGTTCTTACTCTTCTTCCAGCTAAAGCTTGTATGTTTATGCCTTTCAACTTGTGGATTGGATTCTCTTTTTGAATTTCAGGCACCAAATTTGAACTCATTGGCAGAGGAAAGGTCTTTGGCCATGTCCCAGTATTGCTCATCATCCTATATGAATAACTTTGACGCAATCAACATGGTCTCATTGCCCGAGCTAGTGAATTCAACTTCACTTCCTTTTGAGCCAGACCTGTTTCAACTTGAGTTCGCTCCCAATGAGAAGAGAACCTGCATCTGGCCGCAATTTCCGCTCCCTTTTCCTCAGATTCCACTCCAAACGAACTTTTGCCACCCACTAGAACATCAAGAATTACCCATGAAACTTGAGGAGACTGACTTAGATTATTTCGGTCAGCTCAGTGCTTCTGACATAGGAAATATTCAAGTCCCTCAAGTGCCATCATGTTCAGGACAAGAGAGAAGCTCCGAGATTACAGTGAAGAGGGAAATGGACAACCCCCTTACCCCAGATAGCTTCATCGATGACTTTCCCTTGGACATGTTTGATTATATTGATCCACTGCCAAGCCCATCCGAATGGTGATATAGTGATTAGTCCATTTCAGACAGGAAGAAAGGAAATTGTTACTAGCTTTGTTACAGATTTGTAGTATTCTATGCAACATGATTGTCATAGTAGCTATTCTTTTTATGAGACAATTTGACCTAGTACTTAACTGCTTCTAACAGTTGCTCATCTAATACATTGTTACCTTGTGTTCTATGACATCATGATGGAAGATATTATCGTGTTTCTGCAGGGGAGTTCTTATAAAAAAAAGTTAAATCTTCCTTGAGGTCGAGGGGGTTTGGTAGGACCCCAACCAGCATATAAGTAACCCAAAAAATACACTAGAAAGGAGGGCTACCATATCGTTCTATATATCCTGGTTGTGAAATGACAGGCCATTTATTTACATATATATGAGCATTCTAAGCTATACTAACTTAAGGACTACTTAGACCAAAATAATACAAAACAAAGTATGTTAAAATAAGTAAATTAGTAGGAATCCTCCTTTACATAATAAAGCGTGAAGCTTTCAAAAATACTAAGCTATTAATCAGTAATTCTGAAACTACCCTTCTTTGGTCTGATTCTCAAAGTTGAGAAGTTCAATCTGTTCATCTTCGTTGTAGCTCTAATCTGTCTAGGCAAGGAAGACAAAAGTTTGTTTGCTGCTAGCCCCCATGTTGGCCAATTTATCAGCCATCATGTTAGCTTCTCTGGAAGGGGAGCCTTGAAGTAACTGATAAAGTTGATGCTACGTGATCAGGAGGTCACGGGTTCAAGCTGTTTCCTTGGAAACAGCCGTAGGAACATAAATTTTATTGGATTCAAATCCGTAAAATTGTTTGGATTATAATAAATTCAAAATATATTAGTCCAAACATGGATTTAATTAAAAAGTCAAAATGCATTGGGCTAACCGATTTAATTAGGTTGTAAATGACGAGCCCATTTTGTTAATTCCAAGATGTCATCTTATCCTAAAAGCCCAAATTGGTGTCACGTGTCAAATGACATGACACACCAAGTCAAATGAAGGAAGCCAATAGGATCATGCCACATATCAAAATGATGCAACATGCCTAGTCAAATCAAAGGCTAATGAAAATGCGCCATGTGTGCAAGTGACATGTTCCGACCAATCAAATATCGTCATGTCAACTTAAATCTGATTTGCCGAAAGGAGTTTGTCCTTATCACAACTCCTCCATCCTACAACTAAATATGAGTCTCATAATTCAAAAAAGGGACCAAGAATTCTAACAAGAAGTCATAGAGAACTCGTGGATCAAACGTGGCAGATTTCTCTACAAGCTACAAGCACTCAAGGATTTCTCTACAAGTTCTAGATATCAAGACGAAGATTCGAGAACAAGCTGCAAGCCCTTGAATCCAAGTACAAGTCAAGATCAAGACAATAAAATTCAAAATCAAGCTAAAAACAGTTGAATCCAAGTACAAGTCAAGACCATAAAATTTAAGATCAAGCTCAAAAGCCCTTGAATTCAAGTACAAGTCAAGATCAAATTCACCAAGTTCAAGATCAAGCTCAAAACTCCTTGAATTTATTATCGAAAAGACGAATCAGAGGATTCATAGAGATCAAAAGCACTCGAATCCAAGTACAAGTCAAGACCATAAAATTCAAGATCAAGCTCAAAAACTCTTGAATTCAAGTACAAGTCAAGATCAAATTCGCCAAGTTCAATATCAAGCTCAAAACTACTTGAATTTAAAATAGAAAACTTTTGACAATATGCGGAGGCATTCGGAAAATCCTCCATAGTTGTGTGAGAGAATTCTTGCTCAAGGGTTGTGGCACGAGAATTTTTGTTATCTTGGAATATATCACGCAACCTATTCCAAGCGTCCATTACCGTGGCGCCGGGTTCGATAATTGTATGCAAGTGGTCCGTAGAATTGGTGGAATAAATCCATTGGAGGACTGTAGCATTAAGAGTTGCCCATAACTCCATTTCATCATCGGTGGAAGACACCTTCTCCTTGCCTTTATCCGATTTAACGATGTGATGGAGGACTCTATGAGACCTTGCGTGAATTTTAAAAAGTTCCGCCCACGTCGCATATTGGACGTTCTCCATTTCAAGGACGATAGGGATATTGTTCTTGATGTTGGAGACTGCAAGAGCGGTATGGAAGGTATTCTTTGTGTTAGACATGATTGAGGAAGGAAAAAATTGGGCGGCGGAAGGTTTTACCGAGTAGGGACGGCGACGGAAGAGTGGTATGGAGAAAGAAAAATTTGCCCTACACTGCTGATACCATGAAAGAGAATAATCCCTTACTGATTTTATTAATGTAATTAGCTTATATACATGATATACAATAATCGTCCTAGGCAATAATTATGAAAATCAAATATACATCTAACTAATACAAAATATTATTATAATAATTAAAGATATACTAGATCACTAATGATATCAAAAGAATATATTTTTATATATTCTATCAAAGACATCAGAATCCATATATTTCCTCCGCCCAATTTTAATTGTCGCTTTAGCTCATTCCATGCCCTTTAAGAAAAATAGATTGATAAAGCGACAGTTAAAATGGGACAAAGGGAGTATTATTCAGTTATACACACTACTAATCCAGCTGCATTACTTGAGCATATTACTTCCTCGGATTTCGTGTTAAATTTTACCTCATCTCTTCCCAAATTTTCTACAAAATCACCTATTGTTCTTTCGTTATGTCGACGACAAAGAGCACGTTTTATCCTGCCTGTGTTGTTTCTAACATCAAGAATCACATACCTCTCATTCTTGAAATAGAAAATGTCCAATACGCGATGTCGGCCGAGTTGTTTAAAATTCACGCTCGCTCGCATCAAGTCATCCATCACATAATTCCCGCGGCTCCTGAGGATACGGAGGTGCCTCAATGTGATGATGATCCTAACTTATGGACAACGCTTGATGCCACCGTCCTTTAGTGCATTTATTCCACTATCTCTACTGACCTGTTGCAGACGATTATTGAGCCAGACGCTACGACAATGGCTGCTTGAGATAGGTTGCGTGACATATTTCAAGATAATCAAAATTCCAGAGCTGTTACTCTTGAGCAGGACTTTTCCCACGTCAACATGGAAAATTTCTCGAATGTTTCAGCGTATTGCAAAAGGTTGAAGAAATTGGTGGACCAACTCCGCAACGTTGGTGCGCCCATTAGTGAAGATCGTATGGTTCTAAAGATGGTTGCTGGCCTCTCCGAGGCATTTAGTGGCGTTGGGACCCTACTTCGTCAAAGTAACCTTCTCCCAACTTTCTATCAAGCCCGCTCCATGCTTACTTTGGAAGAAGCCGGATTGGCTAAGAAGGCGGCTACTGGGGAAAGTCCCATGGTCATGATGATGTCCTCCACAAATTCTCCAGGGTGTGTTGATAATTCGGGCCAAAACCGTGCTCACGGTGGCGGCAAGAATACTAGGAAAAATAATGGAAGAAACCGTGGTGGCTAACGCGATGGTAACGTTAGCAATACCGACGGCAGTAGGCCCCACCCCATCAACACTGGGCCTCGGCCCTACTGGTCCCAGCCTTGGGCCCCTGGCCGTGGGCGTGGACCAGTAGGCAGTGGCCCAACAATCTCGGTTGTTCAGCGCCTCCAGCCCACAGTAATTGGGCCCAATTTTAGCCTGCTTTTTGACCCAGCTACTCCAGCCCAGTCTTGATCCAGTGGGGTACCAGGTCAGCAGGGAGGCAGGCCTGGCCCCACCAGGCCCATCATGCCGCAGGCCCTACTTCTACCGACATCGAAGCCGTGATGCACACGCTTGGAATAAATCCTTCAGACCCAAATTGGTACATGGACACCGACGCCACTACTCACATGACATCCGATTCAGGTACTCTCTCGTCTTATTCCAATTTGAGCAACAATCGTGGTATAATTATTGGTAATGGTAATTCAATTCCAATTCGTGGTTATGGCCATAAAACATTGTCTCTTGCTCATCCACCCTTTATTTTGAAAAATACCCTTCACGCTCCAAAATTGATTAAAAATTTGGTGTCTGTCCGAAAATTCACCACTGATAATTCTGTGTCCATAGAATTTGATCCATTTGGGTTCTCTGTGAAGGATTTCAAAACGGAGAGTCCTCTCATCAGGTGTGATAGTATGGGAGATCTTTATCCTATCACGCCATGTTCCTGTCCATCGAGTCAAGCCTTGCCGTCAGCGTTTGCAGCCCTTGTTCCTTTCTTGTGGCATGCTCGTCTAGGTCATCCGGGATCGTCTATTTTGTCTTCCTTAGAGAAAAATAATTTTCTTCTTGTAAGGATGAGCGTAGCACTCCGAATTGTCAATCTTGTTCTTTAGGGAAAATAGTTAAGTTGCCATTTGTAGACTCTAATTCTCATACTTTAATGTCATTTGATATTATTCATAGTGATCTATGGATGTCTCTTGTTTTTAGTTCTTTGGGTCATCGGTATTATATTCCCTTTTTGGATGATTATTCTAAAATTTTGTGGACTTTTCCAATAGCAAAAAAATCTCAAGTTTTTTCCAACTTCTTAAAATTCAGAGCATTCATTATAACCCAATTCGAACGTGAAATAAAAAAATATACAATGTGATAATGGCAAAGAATATGACAATGGGGTGTTGCGGGAATTTTGTGCAAATAATGGGATTAATTTTCATTTTTCTTGCCCTCATACGTCTTCATAAAATGGGAAAGCCGAACGCAAAATTTGTACCATTAATAATATTGTCCGCACTTTACTAATTCATGCTTCTATACCCCCATCTTTTTGGCATCATGCTCTACAAATAGCTACATATCTTCTTAACATTATTCCTTCCAAAGGTTTGACATATTCGTCCCCCCTTCAAATTTTATATAATAAGACTCCTTCATATTCTCATATTAGGGTCTTTGGGTGCTTGTGTTATCCACTCTTTCCGTCCACCACAATTAACAAACTTCAGGCCCGTTCTACCCCCTGTGTGTTCTTGGGTTATCCGTCCAATCATCGTGGTTACAAATGTTTTGATTTATATTCTAATAAAATCATCATTAGTCGCCATGTAATTTTTGATGAATTCCAATTCCCGTTTGCCAAGGTTAGTACTCCCGTGACTAGTTCGTATAATTTTTTGGATGATGGTATATCCCCGTATATTATTTACCATTTTTCAGACATCTCCTGCACCCAAAATTCTGCAGCGGGCCCACTGCCCGCTGGCCCCACTGCCCCATCACGAGCTATAGTACCCAATATAGTCACTGGGCCAGTTTCAGGGCAAGTCCAGCCCAATTCTGAAACTGATCCAGTTCATACACATGTTTACCGTAATGGGCCAGCAGGCCCACTGCCTGTTGGCCAGTCCATCCTGAGTCTAGAAAATTCCCAAAATCAACCCACTTCTTCCTCGATTCATAGACCGGTCACTCGTAGTCAATGGGGTGTTTTTAAACCAAAAAGACATTCTAATTTACATTCTAATGTTCTTAAATCACCCTTACCCCGAAATTCTGTGTCTGCATTAAATGACCCAAATTGAAAAATTGCTATGACCGATGAATATAATGCTCTTATTGATAATAAGACGTGGGAGTTGGTACCCCGTCCATCTGGTATTAATATTATTAGGTATATGTGGATTTTTACTCATAATGACAATTCAGATGGTTCATTTGCCCGACATAAGACACAACTTGTGGGTGATGGACTCAGCAGGTTGGTGTGGATTGTGGTGAGACGTTTAGTTCGGTGGTCAAGCCGGATACCATTCGCAATGTGCTTAGCTTGACTCTGTCGAAAGCATGGCCTATTCATCAGTTGGATGTAAAGAATGTTTTCGTACATGGTGATCTCAAGGAAACAATCTATATGCATCGGTCTTTGGGATTTAGGGATCCCAAACATCCTCATTATGTCTGTTTGTTGAAGAAGTCCTTATATGGGCTTAAGCAGTCTCCACGGGCCTGGTATACGCGGTTTGTTGGTTACAAATGATGCAGGAAACATAAATTACAAGTAACTGCAAAGTAATTCAAGAACTGAAAAATTACAATTCAACAACAAAACTGAAATTACAATTCTGTTGAACAAGAAAACTGGAAACTGTTTTGTGTATGCTGAGTCGAGTGTGGCACTGTCTTTAAGACAATATTGCCCCGTATGTATCCTTTATACGTCCTGAACAATTGTCTCCCAAGATAAAACAGCAAATGAACACTTGAGCAAAGGAAACTCAAATGCTTCCGTGAAGAATTTTGAGTAATGAAATGATGCTTGGAAGTTGTAGTGTAGTGTAAAGTGTGATCAACAATGGTGCAAAGGGTTGTTTATATATAGGAGGAGTAATTCAGCCAAAATAAATGGTGAAAAGAGGAACGGATTTGGCCATTATAGGAGGAGTAATTCAGCCAAAATAAATGGCTGTCTGCCCAATTCTGACTTTCTGGAAACTTCAGGGACCAAACTGTACATCTGGCAAAGTTCTTTGGCCCAAAAAGATAAGACCCGAGACCCGGACGGGCGGCGGCGCGCGTGTGGGCTTTCCTTGAACCGAAGCACATCTAGGTCCTCCCTCCTTTAAACACATGGGATACCCCTTGGGGTCCCAAACCCCAAACCAATTTTGAGTCTTATAAACACAACAATTCTTTCTTCCTCTACCGATGAGGGAGAATTGATCCCGACCACACTTTTCCATACTTCAAACACCTCACTTCGTGGATCAATATCTCTTTCATTTCTCAATGAAATTTGACGATTCTTGGCCCTACGGTTATCTACGTACTTAGTAGATCATGCACGTGTGAAGAACCGGATTCTCCAACATGCGTAACACTAGTGTTTAAGCCGTTAAAGTTGGTCGGTCACAACTCCCGCCAAAGGCTAATTTCCAACAATCCCCTCTTGAAATGCTGTGTTATCAGACTTAGTTTTTGATGTGCTGTAATGTTTTCTTTGGCAATAAAATGAGTTTTGTTACAAAAAAAACTAGTTATGTGGAGATTATGAAGAAATTATTATGCAATGATTATTATTAAGTTATGATTAGTATGTTGTGCGATTATTTAAAATAGAAGAATTGTTGTTTTATTGTATCTAATTTCTTTATTATCAAAGGGAGAAATTACAGCTCAACAAATAAAAAAAATCATTGCTAACTGCTAACTGAACATGCCCAGCTAGTGAACTACTCTACTCAACAACAACAGAGATACAGATGCAATCAGGAATATTAATTAGGATAATAATTCAACTTTTCCAGCCCCCTAGCTAATTTCCAGTTCATGCTAGCTAAAGCAAAAACTTCTTGGACAATCACCTTGACAATAGCTTCACAGTTCCTCCTCTTGCTCTGAAATACTACTTGATTCCTCTCCATCCATACATGGTAAACAGTTGTTGCTAGTGTCAATCTGAAGAAGGTAGCAACTAAGTTATTGCCATTACATCTTGTAGTGTACCAATTAACCTCATCAGACCACTTCATAGGTTGTCTGTTGTACCTAAGCCAGTGTAGAAGTTTCTGTCAGATAGCAGCAGTTATCTCACACTGAAAGAACACATGATCTATGCTCTCTTGGATTTTATCACAAAGTGGACAGATTGGATCAACCCGGATACCCCATTTAGCAAGTCTGCCCCTTGTATATATTTTGACATGTGCTACCAGAGTCAAAATGAACAACTATTTCGGAGAACCCGAATTATTACAAGTCAACCTTCTCCAACTCACCTTAGTAAAGGCACCAAGAATTTTCATGTACATCTGCGTTATAGAGAACTTTTGGATGTCTATCAACTCATCTTCTAACATTTCTGCCTCAATATATTTTTTAGCCTTCAGAACTTTTTGCACAATCCAGCAGGCCTGTTTAGGACATAGACCCCAAAAGGGACTCTCCTTTCCCATAGTGGATGTGAACCCATTGTATCTATAGTACATCTTTCTTTTTGCAGAGATTCCACAACATCTTGCAAAGTGCAGCTTTATTTCAAACGTGTATGTTCAGCAAATTCAAGCCTCCAGCAGACTTAGGTAGACACAGTTTATCCCAAGCTATGAGTGTTTTCTTTGAGACGTCAACACCTCTTTTCCAAAGAAAGGTTCTGCATATTCTCTCTATAATCTTCACTATCTTCTTAGGCAACAAAAAATAATTGAGACCAATATATTTGAATGAAAAAAATTCTGCTTTGAGAAGTTGTAACCTGCCAGCATATGATAGGAACCTTGAAGTCCAGAAAGTGATTTTACCTAACATTTTGTCAAGTAATGATTGACAACCTCTTTGTACTTAAACGCACACCTAGATATCTTATAGGCAATTCTCCTTTAGGAATCCTCAGAATATCCAGAATCTTTACACCTCCAAAATAGATTGAGCATTTCTGTAAATTAGCATGTAGTCCTGAGGCCTAGGAAATTGGTTAAAGCATTGTAACAACAGCTGAACTGATTGAGCATCACCCTTGCTAAATAAAAGTAAGTCATCCGCAAAGCTTAATTGAATAATACTCATCTTATCACATCTTAGATGGAAGTGAGATTTCCTCTCTAAGTGTAATGTCTTCAACAGTTGATTGAGGTACTCCATAGTAACAACAAACAAGAATGGAGACATAGGGTATCCTTGCCTCAATCCCCTCTTAACATCAAAAGGAGGTGTAGGTACACCATTAAGTACAATAGAATAAGTCACCGTGGTAAGGAAACTCATGATCCATTTAATAAACTGCTCTGGGAAGTGAAGATTGGCAAGTACTTGCTCCAAATATACCCAATCTATTGAATCGTATGCTTTTTGGAGGTCTATTTTCAATATGCATCTTGGAGAAATTCCCCTCTTGGTGTATCCCTTGACTAGTTCATGACTAAGTACACTGTTATCAGAAATCAGCCTACCGGGAACAAACGCAACCTAGCTCCCATCAATAAGGTCTTCTATTACTCCACTCATTTTCCTGGTTATGATTTTAATGATAATCTTGTATAACACATTGCAACACGATATTGGTCTAAATTCTTTAATAGTAGCAGGATATTTTACCTTTGGGATTTAGGTAACTGAGGTACATTTGACTGGTTTATAGAAGTTATTGTTCTAGAAGAAGTCCAAAACAATTTCATAAATATCATCTCCAATAGTATCCCAGGTCTTCTTATAGAAATGTGAATTATAGCCATCACTCCCAGGAGCCTTATCGTCCTCTATGCCTTTAACTACTTCAATCACCCCATTCCTTGAAATAGGTGCAATAAGATCTAATTTTTGTTGTCTGGACAATAATTTTCCTTGATGCATCACCTCCCTGTTGACACAAGGTAATTGCTTACCTGTTGTCCCTAGTAGCTGCTTGTAAAACCCAATAGCTTCATCTTGCACCTCATCAGCCCTTTGTAGTAGTCTCCCATCAATACTAGTAAGGGTTCTAGTGTGGTTTTGTGCCACTCTGTTCCTCATATATGCATGGAAATAAGCACTATTGGAGTCTCCAAGCTTTAACTAGGTGATCCTAGCTTTCTGCTTAAGAGCACTTTCGTGGATTGTCATTTCTCCAAGTCCAATTTTCAGTCTAGTTTGCTCATCAAAGAGTTGTTGATGACTGTGGACATGGTCCATTTATGTCTGGATCGTCTTAAGTCTCTCTTTAGCTTCCACAATCTTCTCCTCAACACCCTTGAACTCCTTAGTATTCAGCTTCCTCAACTCAGATTTCAAGCTAAGTAACTTCCTCCAGACAACTTCCAAAGGTCTACATCTAGTTTTCCTATCCCACACTTTCTGTACAATCTGTTGAAAGTCAGGATGTGAGGCTAAGCAGTTAAAAAATTTGAACGACTTACTGACAACTTCATTTCTATCATCCAGGGTCATACACAAGGGAGAATGATATGAAACTCTTGTTCCATCACAATAACCTCTAGTGTTGACCACTTCTGCACCCATGTCGAGTTCACCAATCCCCTATCAATTCTGCTAAACACATGGTTGTTAGTCCATGTGAAATCTCTACCTATAATTCTCAGTTCCATCATATTGGTCGTAGTCATAAAGTTTGAGAAGTCAGAGATCCCATTTGTTTGAACAGGGGATCCCACCACTTTGTCTTCTATAGAAAGTACAACATTAAAATCCCCCATAACCACTTTGTCATAAGCTCCTTATTGATCTCTATCAACAGGGGACAAAATATATTGGTCATTCCAACAGTTTCATTTCCCTACCACTTAAGTTGTTTAACAGATGAGGTATTCCTTGCATTTTTCCACCCAATATTAACTACCTGATTGCTAGTGTTTGTTTGAGAGTGAGCAGGTTGTGCCCCTTGAGACCGGACCATTGCACTAGGCTGTTGTAGTTGAGGCATTAGACTATGTTGTGGCTGAACAACTAAAGCATGTTGTGACTGCATAGTTGCATAGAAGAATTGTTGTTTGACGATTAGTAATATAGCGTGATGATTCATATAAAGAGATTATTATGCAAGGACTATTTATTTTCCTCATAAAATAACCTCATATTTTAATGTAAATATTATTTAATACCATCAATCAAACACCACATAAATCATGCAGGGATTATTTTGTTAATCCCTCTAACAAGAATAGTATAAATCTTAGTGTTGATCGTAGAAAGAATTAATCCTAATATAAAACAATACAATGTCAGATCGATGTATATGAATAACTCATCTCAACATAAGCATAAAATAATACTCTCCTTAGTTGACGGAACGAATTAAATAATATTCGTACTAAATAATGTGAGAATCTATGCATTTTTACGTGTGATAGAATGTGAGATCAAAGTACATATATTAGAAATGCATGACTTAAATTATCTGATAAAAAATGTCATTTTAAAGTAATTAATTCATGTGTAACATTTTCTTAATTATAAATCATTGCATAATAGTGTGTTCCTTGTTTATCACCGCGTAACAATCTCTTTACTATTAATCACTGCATAATTGTACGTCCATTACTATTTTGCATAAATAATCTCCGCCTAACTTACTTCTAAACATATAGAATTGTATTAATCTCCCTTGGGGAGTGTTTCTCATTAATACGAATATATATAGTGTGTACAATGTGGAATCCTAATACAATAGAGATTTTATTTCTACCATAATTATACATCACTAATAATTACATGAGATATAGTGAATATTTAAATAATATTTACTAACACACCCCCTCAGTCGGAGCGGGAGGAGGTCGGACGCTTAGACTAGATCTGAAGTCGAGGAATAGCTGTCTAAGTAGTCCTTTAGTGAAGGTATCTGCATACTGATAGGAAGATGGCACATGCAATACCTTAACATGTCCTATAGTAACCTTCTCACGAACAAAATATATATCCATCTCGATGTGCTTGGTTCTCTGATGTTGAACCGGATTATGAGATAAATATATGGCGGATATGTTATCGCAGTATACTAAAGACGCCTTACGCAAGGGACACTGAAGCTCCAAAATAAGGTTTCGGAGCCAGCAGATCTCAGCAACAACATTTGCAACACCTTTGTACTCTGCTTCTGCGCTTGAACAGGATAGGGTGGCTTGCCTCTTAGCAGACCATGATACAATTGTGACATGAAGAAACTCAATGCAGATAGGGAAAGTAGTGCATAAGCTGGGAAATGATTTTGCTATGAAAGATCTTGGTCCCTTGAGTTTTTTCTTGGGTATTGAAATGAACTATTTACCAGGAGGAATTCACCTAACTTAAAGCAAATATGCAAATGATTTGCTTAACAATGTGAATATGGAAAATGTGAAGGTAGTGCATACTACATTATCTTAAAACATGGATTACAAGAAGCAGTGTAGTGGATCCTTTAGTGTATAGAAGTATTATGGGTGGCTTGCAATACCTCACTCTCACCAGACCAGACATCACTCATGATGTGAATCTTGCAAGACAATTCATGTAGAATCCAAACAGTGTGCATCTTCAAGATGTCAAAAGAATAGTGAGGTATGTAAAGGGAACAATTGATCATGGACTAAGGATCATATCACAGTCCTCTTTTAGGCTATATGGCTTCTCAGATGCAGATTGGGCAGGTTGTGTTGTTACAAACTGGATATAGTGTGTACCTTGGTACAAACTGTGTGTCCTAGTCATCAAGAAAGCAGAACACTATTGCAAGATCAAGTGCAGAAGCTGAGTATAGGGCATTGGCAGCAACTGCAGCTGAAATCACATGGATAAGCTATATCTTACAAGATATTGGAGTCTACATCAGAACTGCTCCCACTCTATTTTGTGACAACTTGAGTGCCTTGTACATGACTACAAATCCAGTAATGCATGCTAGAACTAAGCATGTAGAACTAGATTATCATTTTGTCTGAGAAAACGTAGCTCAAGGGAAACTAGTTACTCAGTTTGTGAGATCAAAAGATCAACTAGCAGACATCCATACCAAAGCTCTTGGCAAGGACCTGTTCAAGTTTTTCAAATACTAACTATGCGTGGTGTAGCAAGTAGTATAGTAGAAGTATAACATTGTACAATGCTTATCTAGGAGAGTTAGAGTGTATCTTGTATAGCAAGAATGTAGGATAACATGTATAAATAGACGAGGCTGTATACTCCATGAATATATCAAATATATCAACTTCTCCATCTTTTCTTGTTTTGAGTTTTCTCAGCTAGTACAATGAGAAAATCTATAGGAAGCTGCCTTTGTGACACGTTTTTATAAGGAAAAGAAAAATACTTCTTTCCCAAATACGTTTAACAGGAAAAGTAGATTTTTTTTGCCACATTGTGGATAACATTCGACTGATATTTCAATCATTAAGGTAGCTTGAAGTAATAACTTGTGTACAGAAACAAAAGAAAAAAGAAAAAAAAAGTGAAAATTTGGTCATAGCTAGATGAAAATTTCAAAGTCATTTATACTAAAAGTACTACTAACATTTTTGTTGTTTTAGTACAATGTGCTATCTATTAATTAGCATGGTAGAGCTGTTTAGATTAAATGGACACCGCATGTTGTTCTAATGCAATTAGTACAATTTATTAATTAGAACTTAACTACTTTTTCATACTATTAATTCTTGAAAAGACTGACACAAAAAATCCTTTGGATAAATTATAGTTCTGTGTCATCTCATTATATTCTTCGTCATTAAGTTTTGGTACTTGTACAAATTAATTTAGCATGAACTGACATGCATCGTGGCTCTGTAAAAAAAAAGTGTCGCTTCTAGCACTTGTGTGGTCTTTTCTGGTTTAATCGATCTTATTCAGTACCTAATAGTTCGATTAATCCAAATTCTTCCTAAGTAGAATTTATTTAAAGGAGAGACGCTTTCTATCTTCTCTAATTTCTCCATTTTCTGAATTCGAATCGAAAATCGTCTATTAAGGATGAGAAGATCCTATTCATCCCACCATATTCCTTGGTTGGTGGTGTGCTTGTGTTGTCTTAATCAGCTACTTAGATTTTCTGCTTGGATAATAATTATGGCTACCGTAGATATTAGGCAAAAAATCTATTATCATTCTTAACCCTTCCCCACCCTCCACCATCACCCTTTTTTTACAGAAGAAATAGAAAGAGGTTGTCCATTAGGTGCTCTCTCTCTCTTTCACACACCCACCGCTTGTATCTTAATTAATCTTTACGACATGTTTCATGTGTTGTAATTAATTGGCCACAATTTTACACCAGTTTATTTGTACTTATGATTTTGACGCATGTTTTAACTTTCTTGACTCAATAGTTATTCAAGGAAAGTACATTGTTTTTAATTAATTGGACCTTTCATTCTTAAATGAACTGATAATATTAATTCAATCTTCAACACGTGCTGTATATTGTTTTTCTTATGATATACGAGTATACTCTCTTTTCCAAATTAAAAGAAATAAGAAACAGTCGTTGGAATCTCATAAAAATAAAGTTCGGTAACCCTTTGGACAATCTGAGTAACGTGTACGGATAATTTATAAATTAAAAGAGTATAATTAGTGTTGGCTTGGTTTAATTCGGGGTACAATACCAGAACGAATTAAATTTAATACTGACTATTATTACGTATCTTACAATAGATAAATGAATATAAGAACAAAAGAGGCATGTTGTTGGTACTCTATTGTACTTTATAAAGCAGTACGAAAAGTAAATAACTATTACAAGTGTTCGAAAGGATAAATAAATGGGCAATCTTCAAAACTGCCGCAAGCGTGTTGTGTCTTGAATCTTGAAAACCTTGCAAGGCCAATGTTGAGAACTGTCGCAAGCTTTGTTGTGTCTTGAATCTTGAAATCCTGAAATCAAGAAACAACTAAATCTGGATGGTTACAACATTGTGTGTTGAGTCGAGGAATTGCCCTCTGTCCTTAAGACAAGATTGCCCCGTATATATGCTTTTACGTTAGCGGGCAAT
The DNA here is from genome assembly GCA_029783415.1 of Anisodus acutangulus. Taxonomy (NCBI): domain Eukaryota; kingdom Viridiplantae; phylum Streptophyta; class Magnoliopsida; order Solanales; family Solanaceae; genus Anisodus; species Anisodus acutangulus. Next base: position 45,082,749 of record CM056489.1, read on the forward strand.
AGTCTTCCAAGATAAAACAACACTTTAATCTCAACGCTACAAAGCCAATAGGTTGAGCCTGCCGAATAAAACAAATATGAATCGACTTGCTGAAGATATGGAAAAGGAAGAAAGAGTTTTTGTTTACTCTTTTCTTTTGTCTCTGTGCATATAGTGTGTCTCTGTTGTGTATATCTTGTGTATATGTGTGTATTTCAACACTGTTTTTGCTATTTTTTTGTGACAGTTTTGTGTTGTATTTCGTGACTGTTTTGTGTTGTATTTTGTGACTGGTTTGTGCTGTATATGCTGTCTATATTGCTGTTTTTCTCTGTCACGAATTGAGCCAACAACAACTCAATAAATAGCATGGAGGAGGGCAGCCCAACAGCCACAAACAAGGCTGTAATGGCCATTAAGTGAGGGTTGTTAATGGCATTAGAGAGGCTGATTTATGGTCATGAATGAGGCTGCTCAACTGCCCAAGTAATGGGCTGTTAATGGAGGAGTTAATCAGCCAAGTAATGGCTGGTTAATGCTCCAAAACACAGTACAACGGTAGCCGTCACCCCAAAATCAACTTTCCAAAAATTTTAGGGACCAAACTGTAAATATTAAGCAATTTGGGGTCCAAAAAGATAATATCAGAAAGTGCCCACGACCCACGACCGAGACCGGACTGGACCGGACGGGCGCGCGGCGACGCGCGCGTGTGGGCTTAGCCTTGAACCCAAGCACATCTATGTCCTCCCTCATTTAAACACATGGGATACCCTTTGGGGTCCCAAATCCTTTACCACATTAGAGATTTATATAGAGATCAATTCTTCCTATTCCCACCGATGTGGTAGATTTTCCCACACCATATTTCCATGCCTCAAACACCTTACTTCGTGGACCAATATCTCTTTCATTTCTCAACGAAATTTGATGATTCTTGGCCCTACGGTCATCTACTCACTTCGTAGATCATGCATGTGCGAAGAGACAAAGCCTCCAACATGCGGAACACCAGTGTTTAATTCATTAAATATGGGTGGATGCACCTCCCCGCCAAAGGAAAATTTCCAATAATCCCCTCTATGAAAGAGATTTGTGGCGCACGCATAAGGTGCTTACTTTCAGCAATCTTTCAGCGAAAGGATATTGCATCAGGAGAGGTAGCTTCCGCTTTGAACCTTCCCTAGTTGAAACCATCGGACTTACTTACTGCGCGGTGAACGTGTTGTCTTGAACCGTCAGTGTTTAGTGTAAGCCAAGACAATGATAACAACACAATAACTCTTCTTATTCGTTTTCATTTTTACGTTTTTGTCCGTTGTGGCCGTGGACACACTTGGATTCTTAAGTGCGTTCATTTGAGGCGGCCATTCTCGCACTTAAATAGGTGATCTCCTACAAGGTATCCTGCTATACCCCACTTCACAAGTGTTAGGGATCATTAAAATTTCCCCAACCTTAACCTCAACCGTTTGAGGATCGTTTAAAGGTTTGGAAGCTTAACATTTACCCACCATGCAGGTAACACTTTAATGTCTATCGCGGGAACATCTTTGGATTCATGTTTCCATACAGAAATCATCATCTGAAATGCTTCTTGCTTCCACCGAAGCGCTCAACTGAACCTTTTGCCGCTTAGTTTTCCCATTGAACCAAATTCTTGGAATCTCTAATCAGTATGGTTGGGTTTCCACCGCAAATGTTCATATTGTTTGGGTTTTAAGCCCATTCCCCTAGACATGCAGAACACTTGTCCTCCGGGTAGTCCCTTAGTTAGTAAACAAGGAAGTGATACTCGTGATGATCAACTGCCATACGGTCTTATGTCTCCGACAGATCCTGACAGATATGTCCAGATGCTGTCATTCGTGTCCTTCCTGAAGCCGACCGGCTAGCCACAGTGTATAACTGCTAAAGGAATGGGTTTCTCCCAATAATGGACGTCCTCTAAGGAGTCATGAAGTTACTCAACTTCTTTCATGCTTTGTATAAAGCGATAAACTCCGATCTCATCATGAACGGTCGATACAAGTTTTCTTAGAGGATTTTCCAAGACCCACCATACACATTTACTTGTGGCTTTGGTGTTCTTCATATCTGATGTCCAGTTTGCATCCTTTTGTTCTCCCAGAACCACTGGACATCCAGAATACCATAATTCGTAGATAAGTGAATAATTCAGATATCGGCATATCCGACTTAACGTCTTCTATTGATCATGTATTAAAATCATCAGTGAACCTGAGTTCAACTGATCTGTTTGTAGACCGATACCAGGTCGGTTGTAGTGTGTACAATACATTGAACTACACGTGACCTGTGCATATCGCTCCTTGTCTATGGGTGCACCATGATTCCAATCAGTTCTATGATTCATATCCATTGGTGGCTTCAACGAGACTGTCAACTATCTCACAACTGAGTTTGTAGTTAGACCAGTCCGTTAGATGTCTTAGAAATCCAATTCCTAAGATGTCATCTGTGATACCTATATCTTTCATATCGAGACTTTGTTTCAATATGACTTTTAATTTCAGACTGTTGATTCTCCAACTGTTGGCTTTCTAACTTCAGAGTCAATATTTCTGTGGTCAGATTCATTGTTTCTGTTTTATCTGAAACTTTCATGACCAAAATGTAAACATTTCAGGGACCAAAATGAAAGTTCAGGAAGAAGCCCAACATTCCAGCACACCAACTCTGATTCTCTTCTTCCAACTCTCCGGTTGGGAAGGCTGTTTCAACATCCATGCCACGCAAGACTGCAATGACCCAAGATGTTAAGCTACTCACAGGGGAGTACTTGTACAAGTAGCCGAGGCCTTATACTCGACGCTAGATCCATCTACTTTGTACTCACTTTTGAGTATCATTTTTCACAACCCAAAGGTTCTTTTCCTGGAGGAAGATCAACCATTACGCAAGTATGGTTCTATATGATGGAATCTATTTATCTCTTTGTAGCTTCTTTCCAAAGCAGCGCTTTTGGAGATGATAATTATTTGTTAATTGTCCATGGTTCATTCTCAACCATACAAGCTAGAAGGACTAGAACAAGTCTTTGTCCCCTTCTTTGCTCCGTCTCGGTTCAACATCTAGAATCCCTGAGTTTTGTAGATCTGGAATATTAAGTTTCGGATAGCCAGCAACTTTCGAGTCCTGTAGATACGGAACGTCTAGTTTCGGACAGTCAGGCCCTCGCGGGTTCTTGTTAACCTTGAGCAATTACTCTTTTTTCCTTTTCAAGGAAAGTTATCTTCAAAGAATTCAGCATTCTTTGACGCCAAGAGGCGATAAGCACTACTGTTATTTGCAGATTCAGTGGATATGCAATCTACAGTCTTAGGCACAACTTGACCTATTTCGGTATTCCAACTTTTACCAAGCCACCGCACATAATTTGGGCGTACGACTTTGCACTTGGCTAACACCGTTGGACTGAGGTGAGTAATGAACAACCGTTTAATGAACGATGCTTCACATTCTCCCCCTCTGTCGCTACGAATTCCTCAATCCATAGTCTTGGTTGATTTTCAACTTCTGCTTTGTAGCGCTTATCCGCTTCAACAACTTCATCTTTGTTTTTCAACAAACAAAGGATTACATACGTTGTACCATCATCAATGAAGGTCACAAAGTACTTGTCTCCCCCTCTATTTTGTATAAACTTTAAATCACCCATAAAGGTGTGACTAAGTTCTAGAGGAGCGTTGCTTCTTTCGCTATTCCGTTGACTGAATTTGGAAAGGTGATTTTGCCTCTTCGCCTACCTCACATTCATTTTGAGGGTTTATGTCGAAAGAAGGCAACAATCTCAACTTCGCTAGCTTTTGAATGACTTTTTATTTAACGTGTCTTAATCTATGATAGCATAGATGCACGAATTACAAATATATCATTCATTTGGCTACAAACATACTGTACCATTCTTAGTTATTACGGACCTGTTGGAGTAGTCTCAAACCATCTTGACCAACATCATCCCTTAAATCAAGTTAGGAACATGTATCATCTCATTTTAAAGTGATCCCATTCTCTGAGGTCCTATTGAGGACAACCTCTCCAACCCCTTTGATTTTTAGAGGTGGCGTTGCTTCACATGAACAACCTCTTGCCCGTGGTTAGGGCGTAACCGAATCATATGTGATCGCGATACTCTGGCCCACTCCAGTTGCTTTGGCAGACTGAGTGTCCAATTTCTTTACTGCCTTTCTTTAGGCCTTCAGATCATTTAAGACCTGGAGACTCTGGCCCACCTTACTAGGTGTCCATTACTTTTCCTATGAAATGAATTCTGGCCCCACTCCAGTCGCCCGTAGGCTTTGTATGACTGAGTGTCCAATATCATCATATCAAAGGAATTTTAGCCCACTCCAGTCGCCCGGAGGCTTTGTATGACTGAGTGTCCAATATCATCCTATGAAGGATCTTCTGCCAAATAGTGTGACAGGCTCAACGTCTTTAGCTTTTAGTCTTCTTCCGTTATGATTGGTGCCCAGACAATAGTTGGCGCTTACTTAAGAGTGGTATGATTTTATACGATCGGTGGATCTTTCTCCCTCGTATGTGCGAACATACTTTACACACTTTTAATAATTACACTTAAAAGAGCGGATCTTTTTAAGTCGTTTACAAAATCCAATCTTTAAACGGGAAAGAAGATGAGATTAAACTTCTGATTTTAAAGCGTAAGGAATATAAATTATTTTCATATTCCTCCTTACTTTAAGCCATTTTTAATCAGACATCATTTAATCTTTATTCTTGACAAGTAAGAAAAACTACTTATCCCAATTTCGAATTCTGGCCCACTTCAGTCACTTCATCAGACTGAGTGTCCATTTCCTTTTTACCATTATTCGAATCCTTTGTCTGGGACAGATATAGGCCTTCTGCTGCAAGATAGAATAACATCTTCAGTCTTCTCCTTTTGTCCCAGTTGACATCCTCAGGCTCTCGTAGCGCTTGTTCCCACCAGTCTTGGTAGCGGTGACACCATGAACACGTTCATCATCATCACTCTCTTCTACCAGAAAACCATTGCCATATCCAGATTTGATCACACAACTTTTGACCGACATCTTTCGAACACTAATAGTGATACAATACAATCTTGTCTTAAATTGTTGGTACTCTATTGTACTTTATAAAGCAGTACGAAAAGTAAATAACTATTACAAGTGTTCGAAAGGATAAATAAATGGGCAATCTTCAAAACTGCCGCAAGCGTGTTGTGTCTTGAATCTTGAAAACCTTGCAAGGCCAATGTTGAGAACTGTCGCAAGCTTTGTTGTGTCTTGAATCTTGAAATTCTGAAATCAAGAAACAACTAAATCTGGATGGTTACAACGTTGTGTGTTGAGTCGAGGAATTGCCCTCTGTCCTTAAGACAAGATTGCCCCGTATATATGCTTTTACGTTAACGGGCAATAGTCTTCCAAGATAAAACAACACTTTAATCTCAACGCTACAAAGCCAATAGGTTGAGCCTGCCGAATAAAACAAATATGAATCGACTTGCTGAAGATATGGAAAAGGAAGGAAGAGTTTCTGTTTACTCTTTTCTTTTGTCTCTGTGCATATAGTGTGTCTCTGTTGTGTATATCTTGTGTATATGTGTGTATTTCAACACTGTTTTTGCTATTTTTTCGTGACTGTTTTGTGCTGTATTTCGTGACTGTTTTGTGTTGTATATGCTGTCTATATTGCTATTTTTCTCTATCACGAATTGAGCCAACAACAGCTCAATAAATAGCATGGAGGAGGGCAGCCCAACAGCCACAAACAAGGCTGTAATGGCCATTAAGTGAGGGCTGTTAATGGCATTAGAGAGGCTGATTTATGGTCATGAATGAGGCTGCTCAACTGCCCAAGTAATGGGCTGTTAATGGAGGAGTTAATCAACCAAGTAATGGCTGGTTAATGCTCCAAAATATAGTCCAACGGTAGCCAGAAAGTTTTCTGCCTTCCGTCACCCCAAAATCAACTTTCCAGAAACTCTAGGGACCAAACTATAAATATTAAGCAATTTGGGGTCCAAAATGATAATATCAGCCCACAGCCCACGACCGAGACCGGACGGGCGGCGGCGACGCGCGTGTGGGCTTAGCTTTGAACCCAAGCACATCTAGGTCCTCCCTCATTTAAACACATGGGATACCCCTTGGGGGTCCCAAACCCTTTACCATATTAGAGACTTATATAGAGATCAATTCTTCCTATTCCCACCGATGTGGTAGATTTGTCCCACACCATATTTCCATGCCTCAAACACCTTACTTCGTGGGCCAATATCTCTTTCATTTCTCAACGAAATTTGACGATTTTTGGCCCTATGGTCATCTACTCACTTCGTAGATCATGCATGTGCGAAGAGACAAAGCCTCCAACATGCGGAACACCAGTGTTTAATTCATTAAATATGGGTGGACGCACCTCTCCGCCAAAAGTAAATTTCCAACACATGTCTGTTAAAACATATATTTAGAAGAAATAAAAAGGAGTAGAATAATATTTTTGTACTTATGCAACGTGAAGAATATAATGATGTGGCGAATAAGAGTTTTCGTATATAGGTTTATACCTAACTGCATTAGTAGGTCAACTACTCCACATTCTTGTAATTAAGACTCTTCTTAATTGTAATTAATTCTTTGATGAGATTGATGACACAGTAGCGGGCTCATGAGTATTGCTGGAAAATTCACCAAACTATCATTTTTCTTCAAAAACTTCTTTGGTTAAACAAAAGTATTTAAACTCTTTTGTATCGTTAATCAAAAGGCTGCTACGATATTAAGAAGAAGACAACAAAAAATTTAAACAAAAAAGAAAACAGATTGTGAAAAAGTGCAGGCCTTTCTATAGTAATTGGTTGGTTAAATTAAACCTCATTTGCCTTAATTGGATAATGTTAGAATTTGATCTGAAATTCCATTGTTTATTAACTTGTTAGTACACTCAAAAATGGAATTAATTGGATAAGGTTTATGTTAGACAATGTATATTCCCATCATATATATATCACGGGACTTTGGTCCGTTTTATTATTGTAATTAGTGTAGAATATTTGTATTACTTAGCATTGTACACTTACCATAATTATAGAAGTCTTGTACTACTAGAATAGAATTTTAGGAGTAGAATAGGAAAAAGATTTTCCTATTATGAAAATATGTAAATTGTATATATACTCTTTGAATTAATGAAAATAATCAATAGATTATTTCTTTCATGGTATCAGAAGTCTAGGTCTTTTATTCCTCTCTCCACAATTCTGTCGACCTCTCCCTATTTTCGTCGCTTTACCTCGATTTCCAAGCCTTCTTTCTCGGATTTCGTGCCCGACAGTACCTCATCTCTTCCCAAATTTTTCTTTCCAATTCCTACATCACGCCTTGCGTTGCGATTATGGCTACGAACACGTTTCACCCTGCCCTTACTATTTCTAACATCAAGAATCACATCCCTATCATTCTTGAAATAGAAAACGTCCAATACGCGACGTGAGTCGAACTGTTCAAAGTTCACGCACGCTCGCATCAAGTCCTCCATCATATTATCCCCATGGCTCCTACGGATACAGAGGTGCCCAAACCCGAGGATGATCCTAAGTTATGGACGACCATTGATGCTACCGTTCTTTAGTGGATTTACTCCACTATTTCTACTGACCTCTTGCAAACGATTATCGAACCGGATGCTACGGCGATGGCGGCATGGAATAGAATATGTGATATATTTCAAGAAAATCAAAATTCACGTGTTGTTACCCTTGAACAGGAATTCTCCCACGTCAACATGGAAAATTTCCCCAATGTTTCAGCATATTGCAAAAGGTTGAAAGAATTGGTGAACCAACTCCACAACGTTGGCGTGCCCGTTACAAATGATCGTTTGGTCCTCCAAATGGTTGCAGGCCTATAGTGGTGTTGGTACGCTTCTTCGTCAGAGCAGTCCTCTTCCACAATTTTATGAGGTTCGTTCTATGCTTACGATAGAAGAAGCCGGCTTGGCCAAGAAGGCGGCTACCGGTGCTAGTCCCGTAGTCATGATGATGCCCTCTCCAAATTCTCCAAGTCTTGTTGATAATTCTGGCCAAAACCGTGGTCACGGTGGCGACAAGAATAGTCGGAAAAATAATGGCAAAAATTGCGGGAGAAAACACGATGGTTCTGGTAATGGTGGCAATGGACATCATCCGGGCATTGGGCCTCAGGCAGCCTGGTCCCAGCAGTGGACCCCCTCGCCATGGGGCAGGGCCGATAACCCTTGGCGTAATAGTCCCTACGGTCAGCCATCAAATTGGGCCCAGATGCTACCACAGTTTTGGCCCACTGCCCAGATTCCGCAATGGCACACTGTTTTTTCTCCAGCCCCAGCCCAACGCTACAGGGGCAGTTCCAGTCAGCAGGGAGGCAACTTTGGGCCCCACCAGGCCCATCATGCAGCGGTCCCCACACCTACCGACATTGCCGCAGCGATGCACACACTTGAAATAAATCCTATAGACCCAAATTGGTACATGGACACCGGCGCCACTACTCACATGACGTCCGACTTAGGTACTCTCTCGTCTTATTCCAATTTGAGCAACGATCGTGGTATAATTGTTGGTAATGGTAATTCAATTCCAATTCGTGGTTATGGTCATAAAATGTTGTCTCCCCCCATCCACCCTTTATTTTGAAAAATATCCTTCACGCTCCAAAATTGATTTAAAATTTAGTGTTTGTTCGCAAATTCACCACTGATAATTCCGTTTCCATTGAGTTTGACCCATTTATTTTTTCTGTGAAGGATTTCAAAACGAGGGGTCCTCTCATGAGGTGTGATAGTAGGGCCGATCTTTATACTATCACACTAAGTTTCGATTTTTTGAGTCACGCATTACCATCCATTTTTTAGCTCTGGCTCCTTCCTTGTGGCATGCTCGTCTAGGTCATCCAGGATCGTCAATTTTGTCTTCCTTAGATAGAAACTAATTTATTTCTTGTAAAAGTGCACGTGGTACTCCGAATTGTCAATCTTGTTCAATAGGAAAAATAGTTACGTTGCCATTTGTAGACTCTAATTCTCATACGTTAATGCCATTTGATATTATCCATAGTGATTTATGGACGTCTCATGTTCTTAGTTCTTTGGTCATCGATATTATGTTCTCTTTTTGGATAATTATTCTAAGTTTTTATGAACTTTTCTGATAGCGTAAAAATCTCAAGTTTTTTCTATCTTCGTAAAATTTAGAGCATTAATTAGAACTCAATTTGAACGGGACATAAAAAATATTCAATGTGATAATGGCAAAGAAAATGACAATGGGGTGTTTCGGGAATTTTGTGCTAATAATGGGATCAATTTTCATTTTCCGTGTCCTCATACGTCTTCACAAAATGGGAAAGCCGAACGCAAAATTCGTACTATTAATAACATTATCCGAACTTTATTGATTCATGCTTCTGTACCCCCCTCATTTTTGGCCTCATGCTCTACAAATGGCTACATATCTCCTTAACGTTCTTCATTCCAAAGGTTTGACATATTCATCCCCCCCTTCAACTTTTATATAATAAGACTCCTTCGTATTCACATCTTAGGGTCTTGGGGTGCTTATGTTATCCGTTATTTCCGTCCACCATAATTAACAAACTTCAGGCCCGGTCTACTCCGTGTGTGTTTTGGATTTTCCGTCTAATCATTTTGGTTACAAATGTTTTAATTTATCCTCTAATAAAATCATCATTAGTTGTCATGTTATTGTTGATGAATCCCAATTCCTGTTTGCTAAGGTTAGTACTCCTGTGCCTAGTTCGTATAATTTTTTGGATGATGGTATATCCCCGTATATTATTCACCATTTTTCAGACGTCTCCGCACTTTTAAATCCAATGGCCCATCGCGGCCGCCCCATCGCTATGTCACGAGCTACAGTACATGGCGGGTCTGTCGATTCTTGGGCGAACGGTAATCGGGCGGGCGATTCTTGGGCGATAACGTGAATCGGGCGATGACTCACCCCATTAACGCCACTGGTCCAGTCCATGTTCCACCATCCCGTTATCAAATTGGGCCAACAGGCCCACTGCCTGCTGGCCAGTCCGTCCCGAGTCCAGAAAATTTCCAAAATTCGCCCGATTCTTCCCCGAGTCATAGACCGGTAGGGACAGTCTCACCGTTCGAAGACCGCCCACTATGACTGTGGGGGTGTGTTAGACAATGTATATTCCCGTGATATACACTATGTATATCACTGGAATATACCTTGTCTAACCGTTTAATTAAACAAATGAATCTGCCTTAATGGGATTAGGTAATTATAAGTTGCTCTGGACTTCCATTTTTTATTACTAACTTGCTTGGAGTACATCCATTAAAGACATTTTGCAAACTAAGGATATATATATATATATATATATATTCAATTTTATAGTCCAAATAATTCCCTTAATCCTTTTTGTCTATTCGTTGATGTGAAGCACTAGTCTATAGGCCATAGACATCCACTTCGTATTTGTAACTGAAATTATAATCTCATAATTGCATAAATGAGTTGAAACAGTGATGATTGCGCTTTGAGGCACTATAATACTAATTTGGAGTTAAAAACTTCTATATAATCATAATAGAGGATTCAGGAACAATATGATTGATTTATCAAAATTTTAACTTAAAACCTATTGATTAACTGGATGATATCATCCTGACAATAGCATATGGTTTACCCACTATTAGTAATGATGACACAACTAGAAGAATAACTGGGAGACAAGGTTACATGCACGCTGAATAGCTGATAAAAAATAGACTTTGGCATAACTTCATTTTAAAACATATTTAATGTAGTAAGAATATACCTTCCAAAATTGGATAAATCAAACATTGGGATAAATATGACTTTAATATTATGATAAGAACATGAACCTTAAACCTAAATCAACTCTAAAATTAACTCATGTGATAACAATCGTCAAAATCATATAAAGAAATTGAATTGCACTTTTCACAACGATGTGGGACTCAACAATAGCACAACACATATGTCTCGATAGATACAAAGGTGATACGGGTGCTAACTCCGCCACCCATCAAAATAGGTCAAGGGATGCAGGTTGTTCGTATGTTCGAATTCTATCACTTTTCTTGTTTTGATCAGAAGAAACAATCACTACTAAAAAATCGCTAATTTTTCACTGAAAAATATTCAGTGGCTATTTTTCATTGAATGTCAGTGAAAAAAATCTAAATAGTAGAGTTTTTACATAAAAACAATATGAAGTTTTCCAGTATTTCAATGAAAACTTGTTTTCGACTATGCGTTTTTCCTAGTTTGGTGGGAATGATGTAAAAAAATTATGTTCTATAGCACAAATTTTTTCACTGAATATCGGTGGAAAACCCTTTATTTCTACTAGTGTATGCACGTCTAATTACACTAGAGGATTGAAATAGCCTTTTTTTTTAAATGCCAAAAAAGTACATTAGAGGCTAGTGATACTTTAAGTTACTGAATATTCGTTATTTAGTGTACATAATTCCGATTATTACTTTGTCTAGCTACACAATACGTGTATTATATTGCTCTCTTATTATCCCGTTTTCAAATCGTTTAGGGGTCGTTTGCTTTTAACACAAGTTATGCTGAGATTGATTATTTTAGAATTAGTTATATTGAGATTAGTTATGTTGGGAATAGATATTCTGGTATTATTTTTTTATTAATTGTTTGATTTGTTGTATTAAAAGTAACATGCATTAGTTATTTTTAAGAAAAAAAATTGTTTATAAAAATATCCTTCATCTTATTTAGTAGAAAAGGAGTTTGAGAGACCTCAGGGCTATTTTTTTCATTTTCACTGTTTTTATTTTGAGATTGTTATTCCACTCCCTGTCAGGGATAACTTATCCTGATACTATTTTTAATTCTGAAATAACTTATCTCAGAATTAGTAACTAAATAAAGAATAAGACGGTACAATTTTTTTATCTTAGAACTATTTTTTCTTATCCATCATACCAAACGATCCCTTAATCTTCGGAAGAAGTTACTGTATTTTGTATTACAATAATACTACGCTATTATATCCTCAACGTGTTGATATACGAATACGATGCAATAAAAACATTGATACTTTCTCCATTCTAAAAATATTGTCCTACTTTCTTTATTAGTTTGTTCTGTAAAGATTGACATATTTCTATATTTAGAAATAATTTAACTTTATAAGATAGATTTATAGCTATACAAATATCTAAGATTTGTTTTGCATTATACATTTTGAAAATATTTATTTATTTTTTAAACTATGTCAAAATTAATTTAAAAAAAAAACTTTTTAGTTTTTTTTGGACAGAAGAAGCCCATAGTAGTAATTGATCTCGTCCAGATTGTGCTTGGCGAAAAAAAGAAAAAACCAGAGGCCCCTTTTCTTGAGACTGATCGTTCAAAAAAAAAATGTAACAGTACTACTGACTTACTGCAGAGCCCTGTGGAGCCGCTTTCAGTGTACTGCTTCATATGTCATTGAATGACATAGTTTTAATCCGTATTTTAAAAGATAATTTCAGGATTCGTTTCGAGATTTGCTTTGGAGCGGGGCACTGGCGAAATTCCCCTAAGAAGTCACGTGTGGGGTTTAATTTCTGTGAGGCTTACACTCTAAGCGTCCGACTATACGTCATATACACGCCTAACGATCAATGCTCGAGACTCGTTGTTGAGAAGATCAATGTTAGTTAAAGTAGTTAAGGAGTTAGTTAGGAGGTTAGTTAGTTAGTTGGTTAGGAGCCTAAACAGTTGGTTAGAGAAGTTATGAATATGTAACTAACCTTCAACTATCAAAATGTATATAAAGATCATCTATATCACATTGTAAGAACAATTCGAAATAAATGAGAATCAACTACTTCATCTCCTTCTTCTTCTACGTCTTCTTCAAACTTTACTTCTTTCTTGTGTGTGTATATCTAGTGTATATCACCTCTGGAATTGAATGTTTCATCATGGTATCAAAGCAGGTCATCAAATACCTGGATCATATAATTATATTTGAAGCATCTCTAGCAATCTAGCACAACCTGTTCTACTTCTGGAAGAACTGGTAGCTTTCTTTCAATCTAGCTTTCTTTCTGAATCTCTCTCTGATTGTGCCTTCTGTATTCTCTGAATCATATTCTGCTCTCTCTGATTCTATTTTCTGTGAGTTTACTTCTTGTATCTCATCCTAAATCTGAATAATCATTACATCAGAGATTCCTACATCTATTGACATATAATCATAACACTTATACACACATTAAGAAAATCTGGTCTATATCTCTAAATAGAACTGTCAAATTGTTGGTGTATATCTACTGATAGATAATTCTTTTCTTGAACAAGTCTTTATCATTCAACTGATTAAAGAAGAATGAATACTGAACACATCACAACAGAAATGAAAATCTACCTAGAGATCCTACTGAGAGACTAAACTTTGGAGTCACAACATCTATGGACCACAACCATCCATTATATTTTCAAGCATTTGATGTAAGTGGTGTATTTTTAATCTATTTCAATTACTGGATTCTGAAAACTATGCATTGTGGAGTAAATCAATGAGAATTGCACTGCTTGGGAGAAACAAGATAGGCTTTGTTAATGGAAAATACATAAAGGAACATTATGGAGAGGGGTTGTGGGATCAATGGGATAGGGTAAATGTTGTGGTTCAAGCATGGCTAATGAACTCAGTTTCTAGTGGTTTACTAAGTGGTGTACTGTATGCCGAAACATCTTATGAGGTATGGGAAGATTTAAGGGAGAGGTTTGACAAAGTAGATGGTTCAAGAACCTATGATCTACATAGGGAAATAGCTACTCTAACTCAAGGAAATTCTAGTGTGTCTGAATATTTTTCTAAGTTGAAGAGTCTCTGGGTGGAATTTCAGTCTTTGGTTCCTCCATCTAGTTGTGAATGTCCTAAATTTAAGGAGTTTGTGGAGTATCTCCAAAGACAAAAGTTGTATCAGTTTTTTATGGGATTAAATGAGAATTACATGCAAGCAAGAAGCCAAATACTACTGATGTTTCCTCTGCCTATTGTAAACAAGGCATATTCTATGATTATAAGTGATGAAAATAAAAAATCTCTAACTACTAAATCTGCAGGGCTGCTAGGAGTTGGTCCTAGTGGATTCAATCATAACGTGAGTCATGGTCCTACTGCCTTGTATTCTAGAGTTGGATCAGGTACACAGAAATTCAGCAACTACAACTACTAATTTGTTTTGTGATGTATGTAAAATGAGAGGACATACCAAGGAATTCCATTATAGAGTAATTGGATATCCTCCTGGTTTTAAGTCTAAAAGGAAGGAACATTCTGCTCATAATGCATATATATCAACTGATAATGGTGTACCTGAGCAAACATACAAAACCAGTGAGATGACTGACCAAGTTACTAGTTTAGTTGAATGAGCTCATGTGTTTTCTAGAGAACAATATGAACATATTGTGAAATTACTGAATCACAGCTTGGTACAGGCAGATACTACTCAGAGTAAAGATTCACAACAAGCTATACATTCATCATCAAATGTTGCTGCAGGTATGCCTAATCACAAAGCCTTACTTGTAGCTGATTTAATGAAGAAATAGATAATAGATATTGGGGCTACTAATCATATGGTATCTGATATAAATTTGATAAATGATGCAACTAGAGTAGAAAACTATTCTGACTCTAAAAAGGTACATTTGCCAAATGGAGAAATAGACAAAGTAACACACACTGGTTCAAGTAGTATCTCAGACAGAAGTACACTGAATAATGTTTTCTTCTTACCACAGTTTAAGTTTAACTTAATGTATGTATCTCAACTAACCAAAGAACTGAAGTGTGCAGCAACCTTCTATCCTGATTTCTATATTTTTCAGGATCTTTACAGTGGGAGGGTGAAGAAGATTGGTAGAGTATAGAATGGGTTATACATACTAGTAAATCAGCCATCATCAAAACTCATAAATGACCAAGTGAAGTTAGGCCTAAGTGTGAGAAGAACTACTGAACATGAAGCAATTGCCGAAGAAGAAATAGAGATGTGGCACAGAAGATTTGGACACACATCTAGCAATGTTTTAAGTAAATTGATTAGAGCAAAACCTGAAACTATAGCTAAAACTATAAAGATGTGTAATGTATGTCCATGTGCTAAACAATGTAGATTACCTTTTTCTTTGAGTGACAGTACAAGTAATACATAATTTGATCTTGTTCATATAGATGTATGGGGTTCTTACAAAGTGTCAACTCATAATGGAAATAAATATTTTCATACAATAGTAGATGACTTGGGTATACTTACTTAAACTAAAGTCAGATGTTTGTGTTGTTTTACAACAATTTCTAGTCTTTGTACAAACTCAGTTCAATAAGACAGTGAAGATAATTAGAACTGATTAAGGCTGGCCAGTGGGTCGGGTCGGCCCATCCCGCTCCGACCCCGACATTTTAAAAGAAAAAAATTTTACGGTACCGGGACTTGAACCGGGATGGGACATGGTCTCGTCCCGACCCGTCCAGGTCCGCCCCAGTCCCGCCAGGCCTGACCCGGTCCCGATCCCGCCCGAAACCCCCCTTTTGCACAAATAATCGTTGCACCAACACCATTTTACATTTTGGCCGTTGTACAACAACCATTTTTGGCCTCCCCCCTCCCCCAACCCCAAACCCCCTACCCCCTTAATATTTATTTTTAACCCATAAGTTATTATATTTACACTTTAACCCAATTTTCCAACTATAAATACCTCATTTTCTCTTCATCTTTCTCACAAATCTTCCTACAATCTCTCTAATCTCACAATCTATCTCTCTACAATTCTACAATATCTACTAAATATTGAATTTTATTTATTCATTTGGGAGTGAAGTTGGCAACTAGCTTGAGGATCTTCCATCGAGCAAAGTTTCAATTTTCAACTTCTCGATTACACGTCGACGTTACGTCGGCGTTTGGTACATTCGTTCATTCATTAAATTATTATTGTTTGTTTATTTTATTTAGCGCACTTAATTTCATTTACTTTAATTATTTATTAGTATAATTACAATGGAAGGGTTTAAACGTATGCTTACGGGTAAGGGTAAGGGTCAGGCTTCTTCTAGTAGGGCTAACAAGGGCAAGAGTACTTCTTCTAGTCATCCTATTTTTAGACAGAATCTTATTCCTACACATGATGATTTTGTTGATACTGAACATTTTCGTGCAATACCATTAGATTTAGACGAGGAGCTATTTTCTGGAACTCAAGAAGACTTTAATTTAGACGATGATCTAGATGATACACCCACTAATGCAGATGACAACACATCACTACTGCACCTTCAACTGAAATGCCTCATATTCCCCCTAGTGTGAGACGAGGTCCATCAAAACGTCCATTAAAATCAGATGTATAGACATTTTTTGATAGGGATGTAGAGAATCAAGTAGCTAGATGTAAAATTTATAAAGATGTTTTAAAATTTAAAACTGAAAAAGGTCACGGTGGGATAGGGGGTTTAATGAGACACGTAGCAAGAGCTCATCTAGCTAGGTATGCCCAATACGAGGCTTCAAAATCGGGTGCGCAAATGCTTGCTCCATCAGGACAAGGTTCACATACTGTCCCGGACTAAATACAAGGTCAAATTAACCCCATAACCGGGGGGGGGGGGATTGTAGGCCCTAATTACAATAAACATAGAGATAGGGGAGCAATAGCAAAATTAGTTGCGGTGGAGGATTTGCCTTTTTCATTTCCTTCATCTCCTGATTTTATTAATTACATTAGAGAAATGTATAATCCTACTTTTAATGATTTTTCTAGATCAACTGTTAAGAGAGATGTATTTAAATTTGCACATGAATATCAATAGTATTTACGTTATTCATTATATCATTTTAATGACAAAGTGGCTATCACTTCTGATATAGGTCGCAGTACTAACAGCCATGATTATTTAATGGTAACCTGTCATTGGATAGATTATAAATGGTCTATGCAAAAATGTATTTTAGCATATAAATATATAGATTATAGGTACACTGGTGTTTTTATTGCAGAAAATATTTATCAAGTGTGCGACTATTACGGAATAACTGATAAAATTATGACTATTACATTAGATAACGCTTCTTCTAACAATTATGTTATTACAATTTTAAAAAATAGTTTAACTCCATCTTTTCCAGATCATTTTCATATAAAATGTGTGTGTCATATATATAACTTAGTTGTAAAGGATGGTCTATCAGTTTTTGAAGACATTCTTAGTAAAATACAATTTGCTATAAACTTTATTTTTAAAAATAATAGAATACAACAAAAAAAAGAATATAAAAAAACTTATCACGATTGCCAACTACCTTATAGAAAAATTTCAGAAAAAGTACCCACTAAGTGAAATTCTTTATACGAGCAACTACTTGTTGCTTATGACTATAGAAAACCTATAACTTTATTTTTTAACTCTCATAATCAAAATCCAGTTGATATGGTTGTAGATAGCGATTGGCAAAAATTTTTCGAACCACAAAAGAATTTTCCGATATATATTATCCTACTAGTTCAACTATGTTGTTTTATATTGCTCTAATATTTTTATTGCTTAATGAATATATGGATAAACCAACTTATAAGGCAGCTATTAAAAAATATTTATCAAAATAATAAAAAAATTATTCCTATTCCCACTATTTATATTATTGGTGCTGTATTAAATCCGACTATTAAAATAGACGGTACTAAATCACTTATTGAAACTATTTATGATTGTATAGCAGTACTACCACCTCCAAGTCTCAAAAAACTAAATCACCCACCACCTATTGAACAAACTAAAGAAGAAGTGTTGTCTAGCGTAGAAGACGAATGCAAAAAAGTATATAGGTTTTACCAACAAGAAAGTGCTAGCAACCTACCGGCTTCCATACCATCTTCTTATTCTTCAACACAACCTCACAAAAGACATGTTGTTTCTGCAGCTAGTATTGAAAGCCTCAAAAATAGAATGTGTGGTGGTAACTTTACTAACCAAATTAGCGAGTTTGATATTTTTCTTTTGCAGGGTTCTGTATCGTACCAAGCAGTTCTCAATGAAGAAGGACGTGAAGACTTGCTGAAATACTTGAGAGGGAATGAGAAGACCTTTCTGACACTTTCAATAATGGCCCGAGATGTTTTGAACATTCAAGCATCATCAACAGCGTCTGAAAGTGCTTTTTCTGCCGGCAGTTATCAAATAGGATAGCACATACACTCATTAGCCGGAGACAGTTTGGAGGTTGTAGTATTATTCAGAGATTGGATACGAGCGGAGCGGAGAAGATGCGGTCAACCGAAGATCAACGAAGAAGAAAACGAAAACTACGACGACATCTAGAGCAAGGTGTTGTGTTTTATGGGGTACTCTGAAAATTAAAAAGAATATATCATATATGACATGGAGAATAAACTATTCTTTGTTAACAGAGATGTGATTTTCAGGGAAACTGAATTTCCCTTCAAAATAAATAAACCAGAAAAATTAGTATTTCAAAGTGATCCAAATGATAAATATCAACTAACAGATGTATATATACCTATGCCTAACAATAAATATCATATCATCTCACAAGCAGATACAAGTGGAGACAAGTGTCATAATACATCAGAAAACATTAACACTACATCAGAAAACATTATTCATTTCAACACAGAAGATACAAATCTATTTGATATAAAGATGACAACTCAAAACTTAGTACCAACTCAGACTCAAGTTCCAACTCAGATTCAAGGCTCAAGTCAGTCAACCAATATAATATCTATTAGGAAGTCTACCAGATCAAAACAACCTCCAATATGGCTTAAAGATTTTGTCACAAAGAAATCTGACAACACAACCACTCCATATCCTATAACTAATTATATATCTTATGACAATTCACACCAAAATATAAGGCATTTTTTACCTCTTTCTCAGAAGTAGTTGAACCAAAAACCTACAATGAGGCATATAAAGACCCCAGATGGGTAGAAGCCATGAAAATAGAAATAAAAGCTTTACAGGATAATCATACATGGGATATTATTCCTTTACCAAAAGATAAATTCCCAATAGGATGTAAGTGAGTGTACAAAATAAAATACAAAGACACATGTCAGATTGAAAGACTCAAAGCTAGACTTGTGGCTAAAGGTTATAGTAAAAAAGAAGGAATAGATTATCATGAAACCTTTTCTCCAGTTGTTAAGATGGTTACTGTGAGATCTATCATATCAATAGTAGCCTCTAGAAATTGGTACATACACCAAATGGATGTATATAATGTTTTTCTACAATGAGATCTACATGATGAAATATATATAAAACTACCACAAGGATTCATCATCCAGGGGGACAAACATATATGTAGGCTGATCAAATCCTTGTATGGACTCAAACAAGCACCTAGGCAATGGAACTTTAAACTTACAGAAGCTTTAATACAGATGGAGTTTAGACAGTCTCAGTGTGATCACTCACATTTTATAAGACAAACTGAACAAGGGTTAACTATAGTATTAGTTTATGTGATGACATGCTAATTACAGGAGATACCATAAAATTAATAGAAGGAACAAAACAGTCTCTACAACAAGCATTCAAAATGAATGATCTAGGAGAACTAAGATACTTTCTAGGAATAGAATTTGCAAGATCTGATAAATGAATTCTAATGCATTAAAGGAAATATGCACTAGAACTTATTTCTGAGCTAGGACTAGCTGCAGCTAAACCAATTAATACACTTATAGATTGTAGTATAAAACTAACTACAAAAGCGTATGATGATCATATACAGAAGCAGTAGAAAACAGAAAAAAGTAAACCACCATCAGAAGATGAACTAGTAAGTGACATCAATTCATATCAAAGATTAATATGTAAGTTACTATATCTCACAATTACAATACCAGATATAGCTTATAGTGTTCATACACTTAGTCAATTTCTACAACAACCAAAGAAATCACATCTTAATGCGGCACTGAGAATAGTAAGATACGTAAAGAGTCAGCCTGGACAAGGGGTGCTTATGTCTTAGCAACAAACAGGAAACAATAACAGCCTATTGTGATGCAGACTGGGCTGCTTGTCCTCATATAATGAAGTCAATTACAGGTTATGTGGTAAAGTTTGGTGATTCCCTTATATCTTGGAAATCAAAGAAACAAAGTACAATCTCTCGAAGCTCAACTGAATTAGAATACAAAAGTCTAGCAGGTACAATAGCTGAACTAACTTGGATACTTGACTTATTGAAAGATATTGGCATTGACATCAATCATCCAGTGACAGTATTCATAGACAGTAAATCATCAATACAAATTGCAGTAAATCCTGTTTTCCATGAAAGGACTAAACATATAGAGATTGATCTATATTTCATAAGAAAAAAGATTCATAAAGGAATATTGAAGACATAGTATATACATACTACAAACCAACCCTCAAATTTACTCACAAAAGGGCTTAACAAAATCCAACATCAACATTTTTGTTCCAAGCTTAGACTGCTGAACATTTTTTCAGCAGTCAGCCTGAGGGGGCATGTTGAGAAGATCAAGGTTAGTTAAAGTAGTTAAGGAGTTAGTTAGTTGGTTAGGAGCCTAAACAGTTGGTTAGAGAAGTTATGAATATGTAACTAACCTTCAACTATCAAAATGTATATAAAGACCATCTATATCACATTGTAAGAACAATTCGAAATAAATGAGAATCAACTACTTCATCTCCTTCTTCTTCAAACTTTACTTCTTTCTTGTGTGTGTATATCTTGTATATTTGGTGTATATCACCTCTGGAATTGAATGTTTCATCACTCGTCTAATCATTCTTAAAAAAATTATATGTTAAATTCCTTAATTAAAATCGTTGATCCTCATATTTTTTAACAAATGAATGATACTTAATAGTTTTTCATGTATAGAAATAAAAAGATTGGGTGTAACTCAAATAACAAGTCGTAGTATTGCATATTTACTTTGAGAACATCGAGAGTGAATATCACTTAATATTTCTTTTAAAAAACATAGCCGAATTGTACATTTTCATACCTCTATGTCGAATCTGTCTCTTAGAGGCACTACGGATCGAGTGATTACCTCATTTGTCATTGGTCTTTGTCCTATGTATCAAAATTATCATATTTTATTATTTCGCTAATTGAAAGTAATATTATTTTTATTCATGAAGGAGTTACATTTTATTATAATATTGATAAAGTTTATTTATTATTTACTTATAGGGAGATTAAAATGAATTGTTTGAAAGTAATATTATTTTAAGAAATTGTGATTTTTTCATTGTTTGAAAGTTGATATGTTATTTGCTTTTCATAATAGCTTTTATTTCATTATATTGCTTATACTTGTAAAATTATGTTATATATAATTACAAGTTGTAAGTGGCGTATAATGGATTGCTTTGATTAGTATATATATATATATATATATATATATATATATAATGAATTGTTTGAAAGTAATGTAGTTTTAAGAAAAAGTAAAATGAATTGTTTGAAAGTAATATTGTTTTAAGAAATTGTGATTTTTTCATTGTTTCAAAGTTGATATGTTATTGCATTTCATAATAGCTTATATTTCATTATATTGTTTATACTTGTAAAATTATGTTATATATAATTACAAGTTGTAAATGGCGTATAATGGATTGCTTTGATTAGTATATATATATATATATATATATAATTTCATTTATTTACAGTTTTTTTACTTTTTTTATGTAATTTCATCTATTTAAAAATATTTATTATAATTATATTATTTTATAAAATACTTAAAAGTTAAATATCCATGGGGCTTACGGGTGCCTCGGGACTTACGCCTCGCTGAGGCATATGTAAAATGTCTCACCTTACGCCCCGGTCCTTTAAAACACAGATTTTAACCCTCAAAATAAATCAAAGAAAATAACAATACGGAGAAATTTTACACTATTTTTGTATATTAACCCATTGTATTAACCATGGTGTAGCATGTTCGGACTAGCTTACATACATCTGAATTAATTCCATTTGGTACTTACTATCTCTCACCAATACAAGAATCGTTTTAGGTTTTTAACATGCCACCTACCTTATTTTATGGACGATTATAAATTATAATTATATTTTAGGTGTTGTAATGTAAATATTATTTCACATATGATGCCATCACGGCTAGCAATTTTACTAGATAGACAAGCTGTCTCAAAAAGAAAAGGACAAAATGAAAATATTAATTAGGAAATCAAGCAACATCCTACATAGCTGCCTATAACATCTCCATTTAAATTTTGCAAGATCTTGGAAATCAGTAATATATATATATAAGGACAAAATGAAAATATTAATTAGGAAATCAAGCAACATCCTACATAGCTGCCTATAACATCTCCATTTAAATTTTGCAAGATCTTGGAAATCAGTAATATATATATATAAGGACAAAATGAAAATATTAATTAGGAAATCAAGCAACATCCTACATAGCTGCCTATAACATCTCCATTTAAATTTTGCAAGATCTTGGAAATCAGTAATATATATATATATATATATATATATATATATATATATATATATAAGGACAAAATGAAAATATTAATTAGGAAATCAAGCAACATCCTACATAGCTGCCTATAACATCTCCATTTAAATTTTGCAAGATCTTGGAAATCAGTAATATATATATATATATATATATAGTAACTTCTCTTGATGTGCAATGCAAGTTAGTGTCTAATATTGGAGAATCATGTAACATTGTATACTTGCATAATAAATTTATGCAACACATATCATAAATTTTATTCGTGTATAAATGCATCAATTATATATAGGTCGGCCTAGAAGTTAGGTTGAACATAAATGAGTTGGTGTGTGTATATATATATATATATATATATATATGTGTGTGTGTGGGGGGGGGGGGGTTGTGTAGGTGTGGGTGTGAAACGTAGCTAGAATATCAATGAATCCATGACGAGTGTCATAGTTTACCTCTCTTTGTTGGCATTGTTCAAGAGGGGATTCACTAGAGTAGGGACATATGTATATTAGGTTGAACATAAATGAGTTGGTGTGTGTATTATATATATATATATATATATATATATATATGGTGGGTGTGGATGTGAAACGTAGCTAGAATATCAATGAATCCATGACGACTGTCATAGTTTCCCTCTCTTCGTTGGCATTGTTCAAGAGGGAATTCACTAGAGTAGGGACATTCTCTTAGATTATTTAGGTGCAAGAGACAAGCATGTCATTTATTCACTTGTATCACCTCTCATTTTGGACCAACTAGTTATATATAGGGGTCCATAACCTCCAATATATGCCCAAGCTAAGGATGTATGTATGCACTTCCCTTGGGTTGTGGAATTATTATTCCATATTTAATCTCTCTCCAACCACCATTCTTCCTATAATAACTTTGCCATATATATACGTCATATACGTTTATAATTATTATTCGGCACTTGTGCAGATATTTTGATGGAAGGTAGCAGGTATATATTAATTGAGATAAGTGCAAGCTAATCTGAACACCACAATTAGGAACATAGTACATAATTTACGCACAAATCTTGTATTTGTAATAAAAATTCATTTAGTATGTATAAATATTCTATCTAGAATCAATTAAATGAAAAAAAAATTATAATTCAAAATTCATAAATTAAAAATCCTGACTGGACCTGCCCTTAATCACGGTTAAAACAACTATATGTCAATATTTTCAAATAACTTAATTATCAATATCGAAGGACTCATTGCAACCATGAATACTAATAAAATATTTCTCGAATATTCTTTCATTAATTGTATATCTCTTATTTTAGGTAGAATTGTAGTCCTATTGTAATTAGGTCTTCTATTTTAGATAGATTTATATTTCCTATTGTAATTAGGTTGATTAGTTACCTAGTTTAAATATTCTTGTACTACTATATATATTATACATTATTGATGAATACAATCAAGAAACATATTCCTTTATGGTATCAGTAGCCTAAAAATACCTCAACCGCCACTGACCATAGCTCGCGGCCGCCACCCCAACGGAACCCTAGTGTTTTTTTCAGCCACTCTCTCTCCCTTCTCCTCCTAAATTTCATCTTCCATGGATGACAAAACCAAATTTCATTATGCACTTGCAGTAAACAACATCAAAAACTTCATCCCCATCACCCTTGAGATGGAAAAGGGTCAATAATCCTCGTGGACGGAGCTTTTTAAGATCCATTGTCATGTTTAGGAAGTTATCGACCACATCATCCCTCCTACACCGAAGTCCACAAATCTACCATCGGCTTTGACTTTTGATGATTCACTATGGTCTCGTTTAGACGCAGCCGTCCTCCAGTAGATATACAACACAATCTGTAATGATCTATTGCACACCATCACTGAGATCGATGCCACTACTCGCCAAACGAGAGAACGTTTGGAAAGTATTTTCAATGACAACAAAACTCAATGAGCCTTATACCTTGAAAATCAGTTCAAGAACGTTCATCAGGACGATTTCCCAAACGTGTCTGCATATTGTCAAGAACTCAAGATGTTTGCCGGTCAACTCTCCAACGTTAGCGCACCAGTCAGCGATTGGTCATGCAATTTATTGGAGGCTTGAATGAATCCTATAACGGTGTTGCCACCATCCCTTAGCAATGCACGCCGTTACTGTCATTTTATGAGGCCCGTTCGAAGCTTATTCTTGAGGAAACCAGGAAAATCAAGCGCAGCACTACTCAGGTCAGCATTGTGGACGCCTCACTCACCACCACCGTCGGGGCCTCCGCCAACGGCAGGGCCTCTAACTCCGCTAACCAGAACTGCCGGCCTAAGGCAGCCCTCAACAATCGCCGGAATAGGAAGTTCGACAAGGGCCGTGGCGGACGGAATTCCGGCAACAACGGTGACAGGAGGGGGCAGTCCCCGCCGGCAAGAAATAGCCAGCAGGCCTACACAGTATACTCCTAGCCCGTATCCGACATCCTCATGGACTCCACCTCAGAACCGAGATGTCCACCCTGGCATACTCGACCCACGTCCCCAACAGGCCTACACAGCACAACCCCCCCCGCCCTAAACTTATGCACCTACTGACATTGAGGCAGTTATGAATACAATGTCACTGAACGCTCCAGATGAAAATTGGTATATGGACACAAGCGTCACATCTCACATGACGGCATCACAAGGTACTCTCTCTTTTTATTCCAATTTGAGTAATTTAAATCGGAATGTTATTGTTAGTAGTGGAAAAGGCATTTTCATTCGCGGTTTTAGTCATTCACTCTTATCCCCACCACATCCACCACTAATCTTAAAAAATGTCCTCTATGTCCCTAAACTCATTAAGAATCTAATCTATGTGCGGCGTTTCACAACTGATAATAATGTTTTTATTTACTTTGATCCTTTTGGTTTTTTTCAATGAAGGATTTTACGACAGGGAGACGAATAATGAGATGTGACATCACTGGAGATCTCTACCCTATTTCAAACGTAGTCAACAATCTAGCCTCAGTTCTATCAACCTTTGATGCTCTTTCGTCTTCCTTATGTCACTCTAGATTAGGACACCCTGGAGATTCTGTTTTACGCTCCCTTAGGAAAAATAATTTTATTAATTGTAACCGTATTTCTAGGATTACATGTTAAATTATCATTTTCTGCATCCACAAATTATACTTTACTACCTTTCGATATCATACATAGTGATTTGTGGACGTCCTCTATTTTGAAGTACGGCTGACCATCGATATTATGTGTTATTTTTGGACGATTATTTCAACTTTCTATGGACTTTTCCAATTGTCAATAAATCTCAGGTCTACCCCATTTTTTTCTCATTTAGTGCTCTCGTAAAAAAACACAATTTGAAAAGAGCATTAAATATTTTTAATGTGACAATGGCATGGAATTCAATAATAATCAATTCAAACATTTTTGCTCCAATAATGATCTTACCTTTCGTTTTTCCTTCCCTCACACCTCCTCCCAAAATGGTAAGGCCGAACGGAAAATCTGAATCATAAACAACTTAATTCGTGCCCTACTTGCTCACACTTCAATTCCCCCTCATTCTGGCATTACGCACTCTCCATGACCACATATCTCCTAAACATAATACCAAACAAGTCTCTAGCTCAATGGTCGCCCACTCAAGTTCTGTTTTGTAGGAACCCCTCCTACTAACACTTGTGTATCTTTGGATGTCTCTGTTATTCTCTCCATCCGACCACTCACAAACTCCAACCCCGATCTTCCCCGTGTGTGTTTCTGGGTTACCCCGCCAATTATCGTGGTTACTCGTGATATGACTTATCAAGTCGTAAAATTATTATTTCACGTCATGTCCTATTTTATGAGTCTCAATTCCCATTTTCCTCCCTAAACTCTCTACCTCGACATTCCTACAACTTCCTAGATGATGGCCTGAACCCTCTTCTAATTCATCATTTACATAGTCCGTCGTCCCTGCACTCCCAAAGACTCGCCTCTACCTCGTAGACAAGACGGATACATCGCTTCACTGGTTCTGCGGCGGTGGCTTGGAATAGCCCGCCTTAGGGTTATTCCGCAGCCACATTTTGGCAAACCGAGCATCGGCCAGCCGGTCCCACCACACATTCCCTTCTTCATTTTCCCGGTAGTCCCGCGGCACACCACATCCCATCCCGTGTCTCGATACACGTTCTCAGACCATGGAAAATCATACCATAAACAGAATTTATAAACCTAAACGGATGTTTAACCTATCCATTTCAGTTGTCCCTTCCCTTGTCCCTCGAAATCCGAAAGATGCCTTGTCCGACCCTAATTGAAAAGCCGCAATGATTGATGAATATACTGCTCTTATTAATAATAAGACATGGGACCTAGTACCCCATCCACCTGATGCTAACATTATTTATTCTACGTGGATTTTTAGATATAAAGAGAAATTTGATGGTTCTTTTGAAAGGTACAAGGCTCGTCTTATAGGTGATGGTAGGTCTCAACATGTGGGAGTGGACTGTGATGAAACGTTCAGCCCGGTCCTAAAGCCCGCAACCATTCAGACCGTCATCAGTATTGCTCTATCCAAGTCTTGACCCATTTATTAGTTTGATGTCAAGAATGCCTTCTTACATGAGGATCTCATGAAATGGTATATATGCATCAACCTATGGATTTTAGGGATTATATTCATCCATATTATGTGTACTTGTAGCGGAAATCGCTCTATGGACTGAAACATGCTCCTCGAGCATGATACTAGTTGTTCGACGATTATGTCTCATCTATCGGTTTTTCACACAGCAGATCCGATCATTCCTTGTTCATCTACAATAAGGGTACATACATGGCTTACCTATTATTATATGTTAATGACATCATCCTCACCACATCATCTGATTCTCCCCGATCCATTATGTCTCTCATTTCCTCTAAGTTTGCTATGAAGGATCTGGGGCCCTGAGTTATTTCTTGGGCATCTCTATCACTCGACATTCTGGCGGCCTATTTCTGTGTCAGAAGAAGCACGCCGAAGAGATCATTGATTGTGCATGCATGACATCTTGCAAACCATCCCACACGCTAGTAGACACTAATTCTAAGCTCAGCGCTGATTTCGGCCCCCCATATTCAGACCCGACTCACTATCGTAGTCTGGCTGGGACCCTGCAGTACCTCACATTCATGAGACCTAACATATCATATGTCGTGCAACAAATCTGCCTACACATGCACAATCCAACGGAAGCACACACGCATGCCCTCAAACGTATTTTACGATACGTCCAAGATACACTTCACTTCGGATTACATCTATACATGTCCTCGCTCACTGGTCTCACTGCTTATTCTGATGTTGACTGAGGTGGATGTCCTGACACCCGACGCTCCACGTCTGGTTACTGCATTTTCCTCAGAGATAATCTATTATCTTGGTCATCCAAAAGGCAACCTACAATATCCTGATTTAGTACCAAAGCAGAGTACAAAGGTGTCGCCAACGTTGTCTCTGAGTCTTGTTGGATCCATAACCTTCTACTTGAGCTTCACTGCTCGATTCAAAAGGCAACACTGGTCTACTGCGATAATATTAGTGCGATATATCTTTCTGGCTATCCCGTCCAACATCAGCGCACTAAACACATTGAGATTGACATTCATTTCATTCGCGAAAAAGTGGCTCGTCGTCAAGTTCGTGTCTTTCTTATTCCTTCCAGATATCAAATTGCCGATCTTCACCAAAGGACTTCCGCGCATACTATTTGATGATTTTCGAGCCATTCTCAGTATTCGTGAACCTCCCGCTTCGACTGCAGGGGTGCAATAGAATATTTCTGAATATTCTTTCATTAATTATATATCTCTTATTTTATGTAGAATTGTATTCCTATTATAATTAGTTCTCCTATTTTAGGTAGAATTATATTTCTTATTATAATTAGATTGATTAGTTACCTAATTTAAATATTCTTGTACTACTATATATATTATAAATTATTGATGAATACAATCAAGGAATAAATTCCTTTAAATACAACTACTTTTGTGATGAATAAATAACTAAAGCAAAATTTTATTAGAATAATTTGACTTTAGACACTACCCTTTTCTTTTGCTTCAAATGGTATTATATACTAATTATTGCATCATATTACATATATGGATAATTCTAGTGATCGTATTTTACCGTTTGAGGTATTGTAAGTAAGATTAGTGGCCGGGGAGCTATAGTACAAAATGTCACCTTCACTTTCATTCTGCATTACTTTCATTTTTGCTAGTTCGTCTCCAACTTGATTCCCTTTCATATATATTTTGCGGTTGATTCTTTAAAAGAGGCAACGCATGCAGTCAAGAATGATATTTGCCAACAATATTTTTAATTGTCATATGTTGGATATTGTTGTTAAAAGTACTTTTTACAATAACAAAAATTATTGTATGTCGTTATAATAACCTTCGATGCGCAAAGTTTTCGGAACAATAAGTTATTTTTTTATTGTCATTTACGTTTTTTAGCAATAATATATTAAATTTTTATTAACATTTACATTTTTTAGCAACAATATATTTAATGTTGCTAAAATTTTATTGTCAATTCTATACTTTCTTGTAGTGAGTCGGAGGAGATTGAACTTGTGGAAGATAGGAGGACCACTTAATTAGCTTCCATATACATCAAAGTAAAAGGACAAGTGCAATGTGTAAGGGAATTATTTGTTGATATATATGTTGGAAATTTGCATTTGGCGGGAAAGTGCGTCCACCCATATTTAATGAAATAAACACTAGGGTTCGCATGTTGGAGGCTTTGTCTCTTCACACGTGCATAATCTACTAAGTGAGTAGATGACCTTAGGGCCAAGAATCGTCAAATTTCGTTGAGAAATGAAAGAGATATTGATCCATGAAGTAAGGTGTTTGAGACATGGAAATATGGTGTGAGACGAATCTACCACATATGTGGGAAAAGAAAGAATTGCTCTATTTATAAGTCTCAAACTTGGCTAAGGGTTTGGGACCCCAAGGGGTAACCCATGTGTTTTGGGCTTCTTCTGATAGACCCCCAAATTGTTTAATATTTACAGTTTTACAGTTTGGTCCCTGGAGTTTCTGGAAAGTTGAAATTGGGAACGATGGAAGGCAGAAAGTTTCTACCTACCGTTTGGGTTGGTTTTTGGAACGTTAAAACCATTAATCTGCACTTAATCACCTCCCTAAAAGATCATTCAAGATGCACATTAAATCAGCCATTACTTGGCTAATTAATTCCCTCACTAATGGCCATTACTTGGCCATAAACTGCCATTACTTGGCAGTTGGGGAGTCCCTCCCCTTATGCTATATAATGGAGCCTTTTGACTCAATTGTGAGTGACAGAAAAATGAGACAACAATATACACACAGAGACAAACAGAATAGAGAAACAACACAGATTCTGTCCAAAAACGTGAGCAGAAACAGTGTCTAAAACAGAAACTCTTACTTCCTTTTCAATTCTTCAGCAAGTCGTTTCGTGTTTGTTTTCTTCGTCAGAATCAACCTATTTGCTTTGTAGTGTTGATTATTTGTTGTTTTATCTTGGGAGACTATTGCCCGTTAACGTAAAAGCATATATACGGGGCAATCTTGTCTTAAAGACAGAGAGTCATCTCTCGACTCAGCCACAGTTGTAACAATCCAGATTTAGTGTTTCTTGATTTCAGGTTATCAAGATTCAAGACTCAACAACCTTGCGGCAGTTCTGAATATTGGCTATTTGTTTATCCTTTTGAACACTTATAATATTTATTTACTTTCCGTACTGCTTTACAAATCCAACAATTTAAGACAAGATTCTATTAGTGTTCGAATGATGTCGGTCAAAAGTTGTGTGACCAAATCTGGATATGGTTGTGGTTTTCTGGTAGAAGAGAGTTTTGATTACGTTGTTGAAGGTCAACGTGTTCATGGTGTCACCGCTCCTGGGAGTGGTGGGAACAAGCGCCCACGAGAGGCTGAGGATGTCAACTGGGACAAGAGGAGAAGGCTGACGATGTGGTTCTATCTTGTAGCAGAAGGCCTATATCTATCCCAAACAAAGGATTCGAATTATGGTAAGGAGGAAATGGACACTCAGTTCGACCAACTGACTGAAGTGGGCCAGAATTCGAAATTGGGATAAGTAATTTTTCTTCCTTGTCATGAATAAGATTAAATGATGTCTGATTAAAAAGGGCTTAAAGTAAGAAGGAATATGAAAATGTTTTCACGAAACAATTTATATTCCTTACGCTTTAAAATCAGAAGTTTAATCTCATCTTCCTTCCCGTTTAAAGATTGGATTTTGTAAACGACTTAAAAAGATACGTTCTTTTGAGTGTAATTATTAAAAGTGTGTAAAGTATGTTCACACATACGAGGGAAAAAGATCCACTGATTGTGGAAAAACTGTTACCACTCTTAAGTAAGCGCCAACAATTGTCTAGGCACCAATCTCAAGGGAAGAAGACTAAAAGATAGTGTCTTATCTTAAGACGTTGACCCTGTCACACTATTTGACAGAAGATCCTTCATTTGATAGGATGATATTGGACACTCAGTCGTACAAAGCCTACGGGTGACTGGAGTGGGCCAAAATTCCTTTGATAGGATCATATTGGACACTCAATCGTACAAAGCCTATGGGCGACAGGAGTGGGCCAGAATTCATTTGATAGGATAATATTGGACACTCAGTCGTACAAAGCCTACGGGTTACTGAAGTGGGGCCAGAATTCATTTGACAGAAAAGTAATGGACACCTAGTAAGGTGGGCCAGAGTTTCCAGGTCTTAAATGATCCGAAGGCCTAAATAAAGGCAGAAAAGAAATTAGACACTCAGTCTGCCAAAGCAACTGGAGTGGGCCAGAGTATCCAGATCACATCTGATCCGGTTACGCCCTAACCACGGGCAAGAGGTTGTTCATGTGAAGCAAAGACACCTCTAAAGTTGAAGGGGTTAGAGAGGTTGTAGGACTTCAGGGAATGGGATCACTCTAAAATAAGGTGATACATGTCCCAAACTGTTTGAAACTAGTCCAACAGGTCTGTAATAACTAAGAATGGTACAGTATGTATGTAGTCAAATGAATGATATATTTGTAATACGTGCATCTATGCCATCATAGATTAAGACACGTTAAATAGAAAGTCATTCAAAAGCAAGCAAAGTTGAGATTGTTGCCTTCTTTCGACATAAACCCTCAAAATGAATGTGAGGTAGGCGAAGAGGCAAAATCACATTTTCAAGTTCCGTCAAAGGAATAGCAAAAGAAGCACCGCTCCTCTAGAACTTAGTTACACCTACATGGGTGATTTGAAGTTTGTACAAAATAGAGGGGGGAGACAAGTACTTTGTGACCTTCATTGATGATGGTACAACGTATTGTATCCTTTTGTCTGTTGAAAAGCAAAGATGAAGTTGTTGAAGCGAATAAGCGCTACAAAGCAGAAGTTGAAAATCAACTAAGCCTACGGATTGAGGAATTTGTAGTGATAGAGGGGGAGAATGTGAAGCATCGTTCATTAAACTACTGCTCATTACTCACCTCAGTCCAACAGTGTTAGCCAAACGCAAAGTCG